>CM046543.1:4372500-4972500 GCA_024713555.1 Spirodela polyrhiza
ACCATGTACGCGGTGGTGACGATGCTGACCGGCGAGAGCTTTCTGCTGCCAGAACCAGAGAGACCCGGCTTCCTGCTTCTTCAGCGTCCCGCAAAAAGTTCGTTCACCACAAATGAACCCTTCAGCTCCAATGAAATAACCCTCACTGTCATTGATGGTCGTTGACCAGCTTGGCGCCAACGAGTCTCCCGTTTTCTGGGTGAACACGGGACGGGCTGTTCTATCATCTTGATGCGGTTCGTGATAAGAATCCATCTGCACAACGAGAAAATCCTCTTTCAGCAGGTACCGGAATTCAATCTCCTCCCCATAGCTGCCGATTTTGGTGAACATTGGATTCATTATTTTCCTTTATCTGTACAGTTTTGTGAACAACACACCGAATTTTTTTACTTTAAAATTAAAGTTCATTAAAAAAAATTAATTATAAAAGTTTCACATTTCTATGACACCTGTCAATTAACAATGAAGTGTTGTAATCTTCTGATAGGAAATTTCAACGTCTTGTAATGTTGGAAAATAAGTTTTGCTGTATCCTTTTATCGGGAAAAAGCCATCAAACACCCCTGTGGATTTTTTATCAGCTTCACAAATATGTTTATTACTAATTTTAACATTATCGTGGAGAACAATCCATCCAATCATTGTTAACAAGCCTATGATGATGCCTTATAATTTTACGTTTTATATCCTAAGGAAATTTTAAGCTCAAGCATAATTTTCTGATGTTAGCCACTGCATGGCAAAGAGCCAACCTTGAGGTGAGCCATATGTAAAATACAGGATAATTAGAACAATAGATGAAAAAAATTCTTACACTCCTCTTGAACTGTATGACCCCCTGCACTTTGTCGTTTCTTAGTGAAATATCGTTTTAGAAGGGGTTGTTCTACAAGACTAGGAAATATTTAGTGCACACTCAACTTGTAGCATGATTTTTTGAATAGTTTAAAATATTATTTGAAAAGGATTTTGCATTATCATAAGTAACCAAAGCTATGATTCTACATATTGAGCTTGTAGTTTCAAAAGTCTATGACATTCATGATTTGTTTAAAATGATTTAAAAGGTTTTGATTAAGAAATTATTTTATTATTTTAATAATTATTATAATTTTGTTTCAATGATAATGTGTTATTATTAGACTTCAGCGAACAAGTTTAAAAGACCTTATTTGAATAATATTTTTAAATTTTTGAAATGGGCCTACATGATTGCGTATATTTTAGACCTACCCCCAGACTTGAGTATTAACTTGACTTTTAATATTACAGAAGTAGTGACTTATCATAGATCACACAATGTACTTAGCAAGACTTTTTAACCTTCCCTATACCTTTGAGTGATACCCCAACCAATGTATTCACTAGCCACATTTCTTATCCGATATGAACAAGTTCAGGATGTATTAGATGGGCAGGTGATTTCTGCTAACAAAGAGTGTCAGAGACTTTTGGTTCATGGCACGATTATCCACCATCAGATGACTCTTGAGTCATAGGCTATGATCTTTGTCAACCTGATCCTGGCACATAGGAGCATTACACCACTGACTCATCCCTTTACTCGATAGAGTCAAGCCCCCTAACCCGTGGAGAGTTGACGTAGGACAAGGCCCTGTCCAAACATGGTGGACTGAACATTGGCCCAGAACCCCTTTGCCCTCCTTATTGGAACCCTTTCCCTTCCATCCTTGTTTCCCTGCCTGTGTGAGGTGCAAACCTCAGCTGTTTTGAGGTAGTGAATTTTTGAATCAAGAAATTTGCGAACCAGGGCCTGTGTGGCCTGCATGTGTGGTTTGCCTATGTGGCTTGTGATAATATCTCA
This sequence comes from Spirodela polyrhiza, assembly GCA_024713555.1. Lineage (NCBI taxonomy): Eukaryota > Viridiplantae > Streptophyta > Magnoliopsida > Alismatales > Araceae > Spirodela > Spirodela polyrhiza. Next base: position 4,374,329 of record CM046543.1, read on the forward strand.
TTTTTTAGATGTAATGTGAGTTAAAATAAGAAAATATTGCATGAATTTCATGAAAATAAATTATAATTATTGAATAAAATGTTTTTAAGCATTTTTCATATTTTTTCGTGAATTTTGGTTAATTTTGATGATTTATTTCAGATTAAAATGAATTACTTACTATTTTCTGAAATAAATAATTTATCAGGCGTAATTATATAATTTCCGCTTGATCCGATGTCCCTGAACGTGCCATGTCACCCTCTTTCGGCAACGAATCAGTGGGCTTATATCACGCTAATATTTTGTGATTTTCCAGGAGGTGCCACGTACCCCCAAAAGTAAACCGATCGGAAGGCGAAGAGCACGCCGCGTAACCAGCGTACTTAAGTCATGGAGGGGCTTATCAACAATTATCTATTATCGTCGGATAAAAACAAGATTATTGATTACCGCCGACGAAATAAAAAGGGTGGAGGTTCGCCGGCGATAATCATTCCGTCTTCTCCCTCCTCTGTGTGGTCAGAGCCTCCGGCGACCGGTGAACCATCCTCCTCACTCCCTCGGCTGCACCCAGAGCCTCCGGCGGGTGGTCACAAGTCTTCTCCTTTACCCCAGACGGCGGTGACAGCGGCGTTGAACCCTTCTCTCCATGGAATCCTTCCGGCGAGCAGCGCAGAGCCGCCGGACGATATTCATGCGCCTTCCGGCGTGGTGCGACATGACCGGACGATACAAAGCCGTCACACCAGCGTCTCTTGTGGTTCTAGAGGCGGACCATCAAAGGACAGTGTTAGTTTTAGATTTATTTTCTGTTTTATTTAGTTTTTGTCACCAACGATAATTTCCGGACATCCGCCGGAAATAATCGGCAATTCACTTGATAAAAAGGACTTCTTTCTATCTCAAACCTTCCGAAACTCGTCGTGAATCATCCAGGGAGTGATTTTGAATCATTTTCCATCGATTTCAATCGAGAAATCCAGCTGAAATTCCTTGCCATTTTTCCATTGGGCGGAACGATTTTCCGGCGATTTTCTGGTGATTTCTCTCTGATTAATCAGTGGTTTGTTGATTTTATAGTTACATTTTAACCGCTTACTCCTTATTAATCGGTGCAAAACTGATTCGGTCATTTTCTGGTGTGATTTCACATCTTTTTCGCGAATTCTCTCTCGCGTATTCATCTGGAAATCGCGGTCAACGCAGGCGCGAGACGTGTTGACTACGATTTTCTCTCTCCTAATTATCGTCTATTTTCTTTTCTTCCTCTTCTCCTCCACCTAAAAATTCGTCTAAAATCCCTTCTTAACCCCATTTCTATCTCCCAAAAATTCGTCCAAAAGTCCCTTCGAAATCCCACGTCTATCTCCCAAAATTTCTTCCTCTATCCCTTCTAAATCCCACGTGTATCTCCCTTTTTCTCTTCACTATTTATTAAATATTAGTTTCTATTAGTTGATTCATTAAAATTCTAAAAAATTTATAGAATCACTAGAATAATAAAATCAAAATTAATTCCATGACAGGTTATTCCTACTCCCTGTGTTCGACCTAAGACTCGTTGCTTGACTAATTTTTCATTAAGTTTCAGTTATAAATATTATTAGATTATGAGTATTTAAACCCAACGACAAATGCTCATCAGCTTGCCTGCGAGAATTGCCTGTGTGGCTTCCCTTGGTCGCAAGACCCCGTCGGCCTAGTTGAATTAGTCAGAGGACCCCCCTGCTCGCAGTTTAAGAGCTCTGCCTTCTGCTTCCACCCTGTCACTGCCTTCATTGTCTTCACTGTCGCCTCTGCCATTGTTCAGCATCCTCAGCCACTGCTGCAGCCTACAACCATTGCCAGAGATCTACTCTGCCACTGCCTATGTTGCTGCTGTGGCCGCCAACACTATCGCTTCCGCCGTTATTGTTACCTTTGCTGCCATCATCGTCGTTGTCCTCAGCCACTGCTGCTGCCATCAACCAGTGCTGCCATCCTTGTCTGCTGCCACCAGTCCGCCTCTGTCAGCATCCCTCTGTCGGCTGCAATCATTGCCAGCACCCCTCTGCCTCTGATGCCCCTCTGCCATAGACAACCCTGATCGGCGCCCCTTCACCGCTGGCAGCCAAAACTACCTGTTACACAAGGTCCACCTTCGAGCCCAACTCTAGTAACATCTCAGCCACGTGCAAACCTGCACACTACAACACGGAGCGATGGGACAGACACTATGAATGGTGACCCAAATAGAAGGATAATAATGGTGTTACGTTGCCTCAACGTTGGAACAGGGATGACGGTGTCAACTTGACAGCGGAACCAACAGACGGTGATGCTAATATTTAGTCCCATACCATCTATAAGTCAAAATTATTGGAGGTGGAGGTCTACTTAATAGGACCCACCGCCTCTGCTGTGGACCACCTTGGGATATACTACTTTTGCTCTAAAGACACATGGTGGACCTGTTGGGTAAAAGAACCTCACGTTAGACAAGGGTTTGGGCAGAGCCACCTGAACTCCTTGTAAAAGTGGTATCAGAGCACGGTCAAGGTCAGTAACACCTCCTGTCAGCTAATTTCCTCTATTGTCTTATAATCAGATAGATGAAAGCCAAAGGAGGGTATCTAGGGACAGGTGGCACTCAGGGGCAGCAGATTGCCTAGCTGACCAAGCAGCTGGAGTCAATGGTGAGGGCAGTTGGCACACGCACTACCCAAATCCAGATGGAGACTATCAGGCTTCGCATGGAGCTAGAAGAGCAACTACAAATCACGTCCTCTGGCAACGAAGTCCTCACTCAGAGGATAGACCAGGAGATTGTGGTGATGTACAATTGGACCGGGGAAATGGCTACGTTCTTCGTGGCACAATGGGAGGAGCACAACCACAAACTCAATGGGGTACTAAAACAGTTGGACGAGACTAGAGATGGGATATAGGCACAGCTGGACAGAATGAGAGTACACATCAAGAACTTGGAGAGACGATCTAAGTCAACAGCAGTGACCCTACCAAGCCGCACGAAGACCCCCGAACCACAGCCCTATGCAGGTGAGCATGACACAATGCTGATAGAAAATTTTTTATCAGATCTGTAGTGATATGTGGATGCCAGCACATCTTCGAAAGCATGGAAGATGTGTATCGCCAGCCATTACTTGACCAGACACGCCAAGACCTGGTGGTGCCTCACGTGGAGGATGGCTCACGGGAGCTAGTAGAAAACTGGGCAGATTGGGTCCAGTAACTCCACCCAGTGAACTCTAGACATGCAACGTGGCAGCAATGTATCAACGTGGGCAGCAATGCATCAACTCGGGCAGCAATGCATCAACTCAAGCACAGCAGCTCCATCTGCAAATATGTGGAGTTCTCCATGCTGGTACTAGAGGTACCACATATGGACGAGGAGAACAAACTATACTAATACACGGAAGGCCTAGAATCGTGGGCCTAGAACAAGCTGCGATGCCAAAATGTGCAGGACTTTACAGTCCACATTAATTGTTGTGGACAGACTGGTCAATCGTCCTTGAAACTAGGTAGAGGCAAGTCGTGAGAAACAACTGGGTGGGAGAACAAAGGACAACACATGCAATAGGAGTGACTTGAACAATGGTAGGGGAGACGGCATGGAATGAGGGCAAATGTCAACAGCACCTCAACTCAAGGGGCCTAGGTTGACCAGCTGCTATGTGTGTGGGGAGTCACATTAGAGCACAAATGGTCAACTAGATAATCATTTATATATATATAGATGTATATACGACCTGAAAGCGGCCATCTTGACGGGGCAATGTGGAACAGTGGATATATGTCTCCGGAATACGCGATAAACGGCATCATCTCAACCAAATCAGATGTCTTCAGCTTCGGGGTTCTCGTCTTAGAGATCCTGAGTGGGATTAAAAGCCGAATAATCAACGGCCAGACGGAATCCCAAGTCAACCTCGTCTCCCATGTAAGTGCACACAGAGAGATAGACAGCCAGAAAGAGAGAGAGAGAGAGAGAAAGAGAGAGAGAGAGAGAGAGAGAGAGAGAGAGAGAGAATTATTTCTAGTTTGGATAAGATGCTGGCCCAAGAGTTCAAGGGATCTCTTTCGTCGTCTGTTGCAGGTGTGGAAACTATGGCAGGAGGGCCGCTGCTTGGAGCTACTTGATCCCCTGGTGATGACTTCATGCCCGGAGACAGAGCTGCTGAGATGTATCCAAGTCGGTCTGCTGTGCGTGCAAGAGTCCCCCAGCGACAGGCCAACCATGTACGCGGTGGTGACGATGCTGACCGGCGAGAGCTTTCTGCTGCCAGAATCAGAGAGACCCGGCTTCCTGCTTCTTCAGCGTCCCGGAAAAAGTTCGTTCACCACAAATGAACCCTTCAGCTCCAATAAAATAACCCTCACTGTCATTGATGGTCGTTGACCGCTTGGCGCCAACGAGTCTCCCGTTTTCTGGGTGAACACGGGACGGGCTGTTCTATCATCTTGATGCGGTTCGTGATAAGAATCCATCTGCACAACGAGAAAATCCTCTTTCAGCGGGTACCGCAATTCAATCTCCTCCCCACAGCTGCCGATTTTTGTGAACATTGGATTCATTATTTTCCTTTATTTGTACAGTTTTGTGAAGAACACACCGAATTTTTTTACTTTAAAATTAAAGTTCATTAAAAAAAATTTAATTATAAAACTTTCGAATTTCTATGACACCTGTCAATTAACAATGAAGTGTTGTAATCTTCTGATAGGAAATTTCAACGTCTTGTAATGTTGGAAAATAAGTTTTGCAGTATCCTTTTATGAAACACCTGTGTGGATTTTTTATCAGCTTCAAAAATATGTTTATTACAAATTTTAACATTTTCGTGGAGAACTATCCATCCAATCATTGTTAACAAGCCTATGATGATGAACTTATAATTTCGCGCTTTATATCCTACAGAAATTTTAAACTCGAGCATAATTTTCTGATGTTAGCCACTACATGGCAAAGCCAACCTTGAAATGAGCCATATGTAAAACATAGGATAATTAGAACAATAGATTAAAAAAATTGTTACATTCCTCTTGAGCAGTATGACCCCCTGCACATTGTCATTTCTTAGTGGGATATCGTTTTAGAAGGGTTGTTCTACAAGGCTGGGAAATATTTAGTGCACACTCAACTTGTAGCATGATTTTTTGAATAGTTTAAAATATTATCTAAAAAAGGATTTTGCACTATCATAAGTAACCAAAGTTATGATTCTACATATTGAGCTTGTAGTTTCAAAAGTCTATGACATTCATGATTTATTTAAAAAGATTCGGAAGGTTTGATTAAGAAACTGTTACATTATATTGAGAAATATTATAAATTTTTTTTGAATGGTAATGTGTTATTATTAGACTTCATCTAACAAGTAAACTTTGGATGAACACATCAGCGACTAATGATGATAATATCAGTTATTTTTGGAGCATATCTTATATATTAAAGGTCATAACATGTTTGTTTCAGTTCATTTAAATTTCCAACTAATTTAGGGATTTAAACATTGAGAAACATTGAAAGATAAGGGAAGCTTGCGAATCTCCATTCTCTACAAAAAGGAAGCCCTCCAATGGCAAACAAGTTCAAAATGATCACTTATGACCCTTCTACCATCTTGAGAGTCTTGTTGACATTTTCTACTAAGAAATTGATGCAAAATTCTAGGCAATCTTTCTCAGCCAAATTGAAGCCACAATGCCTTCAAAAAAATCATAGCATTCTAACGTAAAGAAAATATGAAAATCAAGTTCTAGTTCATCCTCCACTTCATCAAATTTCCAAAAAAACTTTAAGTCAATCCCAACTTTTGGAAACAGCTCACAATAATCTTTCATTATTTTATATGATTAAGCTTGCGATTAAACTCTAATTTAATCCTGGAAGAGAGTTGATTCTTGTAATAAGTTGTTGACCCCTTGGCTTGTGAATCTACAAAATAATTTTGAGAGAAAATTCTCTATGAGCTGAGCCTAGTAAACAATAGTTTTATTTTCTAAATATCTGATTTAGTAAAATGTGGAAACAAGGTGTTCCTGGAAATTGAGCATATGCAAAGAGCCAAGCCATCATAAATATATAAACGTGTCTTAAATTTAGATGTAAAAAAACCTTAAGATTGAATAACATAAGGAAAATTTTATCAATTTAACCCCTATTTATGATATAAGTGTAACTTTAAATCCAACAATCTAAGTTATATTAATAAATAGGTTTCAATTCTAATCCACTCTTACCAAGATGGCAAAAACTATCACTGTCTATGTGTTAAAGACTTAACTGCATGTTATTAACTCTAAAAGTATATTAAGGCCAAAGTCTGAAATGATGTGTTGCATTGATTTTCAAATATTGGGTAGTCTTCTAGCTAATTACTGTTTAAGAATGGCTGAAAAGAAGGGAAGATCATGATTCAAAATTCTCTATAAGTCAAACTCTTTTCAATGAAACTAATTACTCTTGAATGATCATCCTCATTTGCTAATGAAATCTAGATCATGTCGAGATCACCCAATTGAAATAAAATATTTATTTCAATTGTCTCTCTAGCTCAAAGAAACATCATGGTACCATAATACCATGTGTACAAGGCACATGACCAAACAGAAATGGTGATTGACCTCATTCTTTAAAAAAGAAAGAAGAGATGTGACCTTTTGAAATAATAAATAGGATAAACTTTTAGGTGGGAAAATATTTATCTTAATAAATATGTTTTAAATGAAAACGTGGTACTATCAAAAGACCTAGTGCAATGTAATAAGTACTAGTCGATGGTGTGATAATGAAATGAAGGTATAATTTTAAAAATTTCATATGGTATTTTGAATTATCAAAATAAAAGGTATATATTCACTTGAGTAACAAGGAACAATGTGTATATATTCATTTATCTAAATAACAAATTTAAGCATATCTCTAACATTCTTGTAATTCTCAAAAATACTTCCAGATCTGGCATATCCATTTAGGACATGTGAGCACTCACAAAATTAAAATATTAAAAAAATAACTATTAATAAACATAATACTAGAATTGAACATCAGTGTCAAATTTGAATGTGACACATGAATTAGAAGAAAATAAGCAACAGAAAAACACATATTTAAGGATATGGTTACAGCTAGCTAAGTATTGTAATTGAGACATGCATTTATTTCAATCATCCTAGGAAGCTAACCTCACCAGAAAAATATATGGATTTTTTATTGTGGATGAAATTACCAAGATATTAGAGAAATTTATTAAAAAAATTGAAAAATAAGAAATATTTTAGAATTTATATAATTAGAGGCATCATGATGGAGATTTCAAATTTTGAAATTTATCGGATTTTTTTGATGACTAAGGAATTTTTTTCTGAATTCTGAAGTGTTAGAAATAATTTTATTGTCAAAAGAAAGAATAGGACTTAATAGCTTAAAATGATATGCAACATCTTAACAAAATGTTATTATGGAAAGAAAGAATAATAATTCACTAGATATTTATATATGCTAGTTAAAAATAATTTGCCAAAATAATTTTGGCTGAAGCTGTAAATACAGCTTATTACATTATGAATAGAGTTATAGTTTCTTTCCCTCGTATGAATTAGATAAGGGAAAGAAACTAATGTTAGTTCATTACAATATTTTGGAAATAAATGTTTCATTCTTATAAATTGTTATGAGGAAATAGGACTTTCTTTGAACAAGTGATAAACGAATTTCTTGAAAATATTTTTAAAATTTTAGAACAAGCAGAGTACACAATAAATAGAAAGCTTTTGAAAAGACAATAAAGGTTTAAGTGGTTGAGGGAACTGAAAAAGAGGCCAATTTGCATGATGAAGAATCATTTTAAACTAAATTATGGAAAATTTCATTCAATTATAATGCAAATCTCCATGAATTAGAGGAGAATGAGGAAAATAAAATTTTTCTAAAAGGTCACAAATATGTCAAGAATAAATCGAAGGATTAAATTTTGGATGATTCACGAAAAGGAGACATCAAAATTGCATAAAAAATATGATTCATAATTTTGGAAATCTATTAAAAAATGTTGAAGAAGTCAAACAAGGAAATTAGATTTCAAGTCTGATTGAGGAATTAAATTATTTTGATAAGACTATAGTTGGACACTAGTTCTTAAAAATTTTGAAATATCTCTAATAGAAATAAGGTAAGATTTGATGCATACACTTATGCATGAATTTAAAGAAACATTATGATAAAATCTGTCCATCATTAAACATTGTATTACACCAGATCTAAATTTGCTTTTCTAAAATGGTGAAAGTATGAAGATGTGTATGTGAAACAATTATCTAGTTGCATAAATTGTGAATTCTCAAAATATGTTTTCAAACTATCTAAAGTTATGTATGGACTCAAGAAAGCCCCTAAAGCTCAGTATGAGAGCCTAACATCCTCATATTAAGAAATGTATTTGATAGAGGAAGCAATGATAATATTCTATTCACCCAAAAAAGGAGAACTCATTGTTCAAGTATATATAGATGACATTATTAAGATCTACCAATGAAAGTATAAGTTGTGATTTCATCTCTCAATTAAACATGTTAAGAGGCTTTTAGAAAAATATGAGATGATAGAAAAAAAAACACTCGTGGACAACAAGATGAAAACTGATCTACATCAAAATTCAAAAATAATCTATCAAAAAACATTTTAGATCTCTATTGTATTTTGGTTGCAAGAAAGCTTGAGACTATGTTTAGCATTTATTTACATGCCATATTTCGAAATGATCCCAAGGAATCACATTTTAATATAGTTAAAAAATTCAATATATTACTCCTACTACACAATAATAAAAATAGTTTTATTATCATGAGTTAATAATTTACTAAGATAATGTTTTTAGCCTTAACTCATGATAAGTAGACTTATTTTTCTGCTAAATTGTGAAAAGTAGTTTCTAATTGATTAATATGAATTTTTGCTTAATTATCTGATTTTATAATATTATTTTGTTGAGATAAATGAAAAAAAAGATTTAAGAAAAAAGTAAAAAAATGGCTAGCCAGCTAGGCCCACTAGTGGGTTGGAGGCCCAATCGAGTGGAGCCGCAGAGTGGCTAAGGACCACGAGCCCAAGGCTCAAGCAGCTAAGGACCAGACCATGAGCTCGAGGCTCAAGTGGCTGGTGATGTAGACCGTGAGCTAAGCACTCAAGTGGCTGACGTGTGTGTCACTCCCCTTCCATGTCACCGGTGGCCAGCCAAGCGTGGGGCAAAGAGTGGTTGTACACACGCGAGTGAATTGTCCCTATTGAAGGGTATAGAATGATATGAAATCATTGTGTGAAAAATTTGATGTGTTTATGACGAATAAAAATTCTAATTTTTCTAATATGTCATATTCTGGTTATTCCCTATGTGGTGATAGGATGCATCATGAAGATCATTGTCCTCATGTTGAACAAACTCAACCATCAAATATAGAAGAAGTTCAAGCTACATATGGATATCCTATATTTGGTGCTCCTTCCAATGAACACAACCCTAATTGGAGGAATCACCCAAATTTTTCATGGAAGAATCCGAATAATATTCAAAATCCAGAAGCTTTGAAATCTCCATTTTCTTCAAATAAACATATTGAAAATAAATTTAGATCTAATCATATGCCTCCTACTTATTCATCCAATATTCCACCTATGCAAACTGATCCTTCCATGAGTATGTTGCAGCAAATGATGGCTCAAATGATGCAAAGTCAAATGAATTTTCAACAAGAGATGCAGCACAAGTTTGAGCAGCAACAACATCAATTTCAAGAAAATATGATGCAAATGGAGAAAAAGATAGTAGAAAATTCAACAAAAAGAGAAACAAGTCAATTAGGTCAACTTCCAAGTAGGACTCTACCAAATCCAAAGAGTCAACAGCAAGAATTTCAACAAGGAGAATCCAGCTGGTCAAACAAGTACAAAGCACCTCAAAATGAACAAATGAAGGCAGTCACTACCTTGAGGAGTGGAAAAATTCTCAACAATCCATATGAAGAAAAAGAGATTGCACAAAAGAGAGATGAACCATTTGAAGAGCTAGAAGGAGCTGAAGAAAAAGAAGAACCACCAAGTGTAGAAGATGAAGAAAAAGATCAACATCAAGATTTAGGAACATTATGGATGAATCTCTACCAAAGTCCAAGAGCATTCCTTTTCCAAATGCACTGAAATCAAAACAGAAAAAAAAATCTGAGTTCAATGCAAATTTGATGAAAATTTTTCAAGATGTTTACATCAAAGTTCCTCTTTTGCAGGCTGTGGAGGACATTCCAGCATATGCAAAATTTTTTAAAGAACTTTGCACACCAAAGAGAGCACCAAGGACCGAAAAATTATCCGTTCATGCAAGTGCCATGTTATTGAATCAAATGCCACGAAAGCTAAAGGACCCAGGTGCACCTTTGATTTCTTGTAATATTGGTGGATTTATTTTCAAGAATGCATTGCTAGATTTAGGTGCTAGCATTAATTTATTACCTGCTTCAATTTGTGAATATTTTCAGATTTTAAATTTCAAATCATCTTTTATTATGCTTCAATTTGCAGATTTATCAGTAAAAGGTTCAAAAGGAATGTTAGAAGTAGTAGTAACAGTGAAAGGATGTTCATTCCCTGCTGATTTTATTGTTTTAGAAATGAATTCACATACTGAATTGAGTGAAATGCCTATTATTTTAGGTAGACCATTTTTTAATACTACTCAAATGAATATTGATGTCCCCACAGGAATAGCAAAAATCAAATGTGGAGATGAAGTAGTGGAAATTCAAATTTTTGAAAGGGCACAAAATTTGCAAAATGAGGAAAAATTTCAGTGTCATTCTATAGATTGTATGCAAGGATTGAATGAACTGGATGAACTAGATGAATGCCTAGAGAAAATTTTTGAAAATAAAGGAGAAAAATATTTATGGGATTTTGAAAATTTTCAGGAACAAGAGAAACAATTTCAGAAAATAATAGAAGAAGATGAAAAAGAAGAACAAAACTTAGAAGATTTGATTGAATTTCAGCAAAATCAAATTAAAAAAATTAGTAGTCCTAAATTAGAGCTTAAGAAACTTCCTAGTAATTTGAAATATGCATTTTTAGGAGAAGATCAATCATTACCTATCATTATTGCTTCAGATTTAGAAGAATATCAAGAGATACAATTGCTTGAGGTTTTAACAAATAATAAAAAGGCAATTGGTTGGGAAATATCTGATTTAATAGGAATAAATCCCGATATATGCACACATCATATCTATTTAGAGGACGAAGCTAAACCTAGTAGACAACCTCAAAGAAGATTAAACCCAAACATCATGGAGGTTGTGAAGAATGAAATTGTAAAATGGCTTGATGCTGATTTTATTTATCTAATTTCAGATAGTAAATGGGTGAGTCCTATTCAAGTAGTTCCTAAGAAATCTGGATTAACTGTCATAAAAAATGAAAAAAGAGAGGAATTTCAAACAAGATTAACTACTGGTTGGTGAGTTTGCATTGATTATAGAAGATTAAATGTTGAAACTAGAAAAGATCATTTTCCTCTCCCATTTGTAGACCAAATTTTAGAAAAGTTAGTAGGCCAAAAATATTTTTGTTTTTTAGATGGATATTCTGGATATAATCAAATTTTTATTTCTGTAGATGATCAAGAAAAGACCACATTTACATGTCCTTTTGGTACATTTGCCTTTAAGAGGATGCCTTTTGGTCTTTGTAATGCACGTGCCACTTTTCAACGTTGTATGATTTCTATTTTTTCAGAAATAATAGGAAATGGTATAGAAGTATTTATGGATAATTTTTCTGTGTTTGGAAACTCATTTGATGAATGTTTGAATAATTTAGAAAAAGCTCTTAAGAAATGCATTGAAAAGAATTGTCTTGAGTTAGGAAAAGAGTCACTTTATGGTGAAAGAAGGAATTGTTTTGGGTCATGTAGTAAGTGAGAGAGGATTAGAAGTAGATAGAGCTAAAATTGAAATTATTTCTAAACTTCAACCTCCTACTTCTATAAAACAAATTCGTTCTTTTTTAGGTCATGCTGGATTTTATAGAAGATTTATCACGGATTTTTCAAAAATAGTTAAACCACTTACCTCACTTTTAGCAAAAGATGTACCATTTATTTTTGATGATTCTTGTTTAGATGCTTTTAATTTAATTAAGAAATTGTTGACTGAAGCACCTATTTTACAACCCCCAAATTGGTCTTTACCATTTGAAATTATGTGTGATGCATCTAACCAAGCTATTGGTGCTGTTTTAGGGCAAAGAATTGATAGAAAACCTGTGGTAATAGCATATGCAAGTAAAACAATTTCAGATACTCAAATGAATTATACAACCACAGAAAAAGAATTGTTGGTAGTAGTCTTTGTATTGGAAAAGTTTAGATCTTATATTTTATGCTCTAAAATTATTGTTTATTCTGATCATGCTGCACTTAAATTTCTTCTTACAAAGAAAGATGTTAAACCACGTCTCTTAAGATGGATTTTATTGCTTCAAGAATTTGACTTAAAAATTAGGGATAAAAAAGGTTTTGAGAATGTTGTTGCTGATCATTTGTCAAGATTAAGTGTTAAGGATTCAAGTATCATTCATTTGCAAGATTCATTTCCTGATGAACAAATTTTAATAATTCAACATCAAAAACATCCATGGTATGCTCACATTGTGAATTTCTTAGCTTCAAATCAATTACCAGATTTTTGGAGAAAATCTGAACGTGATTATTTCTTTGCTAAAATTAAAAGATATTTTTGGAATGTACCAGATTTATTTTATTTAGGATCAGATCAGATTCTTAGACGGTGTGTACTAGAGGATGAACAATCTAATATTTTGAAAATGTGTCATGCATCTAATTGTGGTGGTCATTTTTCTGAAAAGAAAACTGCTTTGAAAATTTTACAATGTGGATTTTTTTGGCCTTCTTTATTTAAAGATGCTCATTATTTTTGCAAAACATGTCATTCATGTCAATCATTTACTAACATGAGTAGGAAAGAGGAAATGCCTTTACAATCTATATTATTCGTTGAAGTCTTTGATGTTTGGGGAATTGATTTTATGAGTCCCTTTCCACTTTCTTTTGGATTTGAATTTATTTTACTAGCTGTGGATTATGTATCCAAGTGGGTGGAGGCAATTCCTACTAGGAAAAATGATCATATGATTGTTATGAAATTTATTCAGAGTTATATATTTTCTAGATTTGGTTGTCTCAAAGCTATTATTAGTGATGGAGGAACACATTTCACACATCATCAATTTAGAGAATTATTAAGGAAAAATGGTGTGAATCATAGGATTGCAACTCCTTACCATCCACAAACTAATGGGCAAGCTGAGGTAGCTAATAGAGAAATACAAAAAATTTTGAAGAAAATAGTAAGACATGATAGGAAAGATTGGTCGAAAAAATTAGATGATGCTTTATGGGCTTATAGAACCACTTTTAAAACACCTTTGGGAATGTCTCCATTTCGTTTAGTCTATGGAAAACCATGTCACCTTCCTGTAGAGGTAGAACATAGAGCATTATGGGCATTGAAACAAGTTAATATGAATTTGATTGGTGCTGGAAAACAAAGATTATTACAAGTTGAAGAGTTGGAAGAGCTTAGAAATGAGGCATATCAAAATAATAAAATCTACAAGGCTAGAACTAAAGAATTTCATGATAAATATATTTATAGAAAAAAATTTGAGTTAAATCAAAAGGTATGGCTTTATGACTCTAGGCTCAAATTATTTCCCGGAAAATTAAAGTCTAAGTGGACAGGCCCATATATTGTGAAGGAGATCTATGATCATGGGGCAATTCTTATCCAAGATCCTAAAGATGGTAGAGAATTTAAGGTAAATGGTCAGAGATTGAAGATTTATTTGGAGAATGAAAAATTAGGAACCAAAGAATCTATTTCGTTATTAGAACCAAAATGAAGGTATCCATGCAAATATTTCTACTTGTTTTCTTTAGATTTTAGTTGTTTTACTTCATTTTCTTTCTTTGTTGTTTTTATTTTCCAATAAATGCAGTAGAAAGTTACGGAAGAAAGGGGATGTATGTGATTGATTGAAAATCCAATGGATGATTGAATTAAGATTTTCAGGTGCTATCTCTCTAACCCTACCTACTTGAATTTTTATTTTCAGATTGTCTCTTCTTGATATATTTGATTTCTGTAATTTCATGAAAATCTTTATGATTTGAAAACTTGAAGAATGATATATTATGATTAGATTTCTTTACATCATTGAGGACAATGTTGATTTTAGTTGGGGGGTGGAGAGACTTAAAAATGATTGGAGAATAATTTTATAAATTAAGATGTTGTATTCATGAAAATTAGAGAAATGTATCAAACATGAATATATGATAGAAATCTCACATATCATGGATGGAACTTGAAATGAAGGAAGTCCAAATCTGATTATTTATCATTTTGATTCTTACATTGTAGAAAATAGTCAAATTATTGTAGATGAAGTATGTTGAAGGGAATTGGGCTAAGGTAGATTAGAATATTTGATCTGAAGTGTTGAACTAACCATGAAGTACACGAAATGATCATGAGACTGAAGTTGTCATTTTCCACAACTTAAAAATTTGTGTGCCAAGTATTCAAATATAAAGAAACTATGGAAGTAGTCACTTTGAAAAGAAATTGTGTTTGTCAATAGGAGGAAAAAAATGAAAATTTTGAATCTCAATCATTTCTATTTTCAGACAGAGTGAAGGCCCACAAAAAAAAAAGAAAAAAAAAAAAAAGAAAGGGGTCTTCCCAATTGTCCCGTGGGGCTTCCACATGTGCGACTAGGACAAATAAAAAATAAAAAAAAAAGAAGAAGAAGAAGGGAAAAGCTACCTGTCTACTATATCTTAAATAAAAGAAAAGATTGAGTATATTTTTATCTAAATATTGACATTCATGATGGATGATAGAAGTGATTATAAAGTGGGATCTAAACTATTTGATACTTGGTATTACAAGTTGATGGATGTGGGAATTTACAAAACAAGGGAAGTGAGAATTTTTGTGGAATCTTTATGGTTGGTTTGAACATGAATGATTGATTTTCTATTTGATTCTTATCCCATGAACCTAAAATTTTGCAGATTTTACAATAATTTGGTCTAAATTTTGTAATGAGAGATTCTTAATGTTATAAATAAGAAGAAGAGGAGGACCTAAATTTTAGAACTATGAAATGATATGTGAGATACAAATTTCTTTGGCCTCTGATTTTATGTTAACTTTAAACAGAAAATATAGATTTCTAGAGGAATGAAATAGAATTTTAATCTTGAATATTTATTTAATAAAGTACTTTGATTTCATGTTTATTGCTAAGGGACTAGCAATAAGGTAAGTTGGGGGGTGTGATAACTCTCAATATTTACATGATAATCTCCTTAGTGTTTCTGTGATTTATGCTTTAGTTTTAATTAAATTGTTTGCAGAATACTTTAAATTGGAAAAGTTAGATTTAAAATGATTTATATGATTTTAATTTTAATTTCTAAGAATTACATTAAGAAATCAGTCATGTAATATGATGAAAATATTTCTCACATGTTTTTATGTTTTATATTATTTTTGAGAATATTTATACGTTTATTCTGATTTTATAGAAATATTAAGGAAATTTGAGAAAAATCATTAAATTCAGAAAATCAGTGAAAATCCTGAAAAATTGGCAAAAATCACGCCGGATGATCAATTGATTCTCCAAAGAGAAATTCGCCAAGTAAATTGACAAAAATCAATTGGAAATTATGTTATAATTCAATGCATGTCATTTTTATAGTTTATAATCTTTTAAAACTAATGAAAAATCAAATCTTTTCAGGGTTTTTGTGTTAACGGCGGACGCACAGATTGCGGCAATAAATGCGACAATTACTTGTAACAAATCGGTGAAATATGCATAAAGGAAGATTGAAAAGGTGTTTCTGGAGAGGAATAAGGCATCCTTGATTATTCTATCCCCCTCTTGGATCAAAACCCCTCTCGTCCGGCCGCTATAGATGCCGGATTTTGCCTAATCCGTCCATCCGATACAAAAGATGGATTTCGTCCAAATTTCCCCCTCATTCAGCTGCTACAGAGGCTGAATTTCTTCTAGAAATCTTCCCCATTCTTCGCCCGATACAAACGGTGAAGAATTTCTTCCGAGGATCCTTCTCCGGACACCATGGCACGCTCGGAGTCGAATCACCTTCGCTGCTCGATTTCAGCAAGTGACAGTTGCTGGGATTGTCAACCATCGATTGGAGAAGGTGTAGGAAACCAATCGGTGCACCTAGCCTACACAAATCGATCGTATTTGGGTGGAAATCCGATCGACGACTGCGCCGCCCAGTTCTTCCGTAAACTTTAATTTCTATTCATTTTTACTATTTTTAGATTCCATAATACATCTTTCGATCCTTAATCATGTGTCGAACAAATGCCCTTTTCTATTAATTTCTTATTTCCATCATTGTGGCTTTGGTTTGATCCATTTACGTGTCGACGTATTTCCGTCGACCGCGAATTTGGGGCTGTTCTTCGCAGGCTGACGTCAGCTGACGTCAATAACCCCCAAATTCGCAATTTTAGCTTATTTCGTTATAATTTCGCCAGAAAATAATTAAAAAAATATAATATATCAAATAAAAATCATAAATAATTAATAGTACTTCATCTTCCCTATGATCGACCTGGAAAATCTACTAAAAAAATTTCTTTATTAATAATTGCCTTATTTTCCAGAATTTATAAATTTTAAATTTGCTGAATTTTCTTAGCAACGACAGAAAATAGTCAGATAGCATGGCATGGAATCAAAGAAATAATAATAAATATCATGGCATCAAATAAATGTCAGCCCTCAAAAGTATTATCATAATTTGATGCCATTTTCTCAATGGTAAAGGCGAAGCATGCTGATATAAATCAAAAATCAGACGTGATTATTATGGAGGGCAAATGGACAAATAGAGCCAATGAGTAAATTGTGTGCTCACTGATTCATTGAGGCCTTTGACGAAATAACCCATGTAGCAGGGGGATGAGGGGGAAATCACCACTCTTTGAATCATCTGCCTAGGAAAAACAAGAAAATAAAAAAATAAAAAATATCCTAGGAACCCATTTCATGGAGCATTTATGCTGCAGATCATTCAGGTCCTACCATTGACCCTAGTTTGATGCCTCACCACTCCAAGATCATTCATTCGGGTCAAGCTTGGGGCCTATTTTATGGGACTCTCATGCCCAAGCTCAAGCTTACTAGATATAGGACTAGATTGTGCTATCATTAGAAGTCCCATCCGAAATTTTTTTCACACCATACTACTTGGGACAATTAAATCGTAAGATCATTGAAGCACATATCTCTTATTCCAACTTAATTTCAATTGATGCCCTTAGGCATGGATTTTGATATTATAAATATACAAGAAAATATATAATTCATGATTGATATTATTCACAAGATTATGATAAATGATTCATAGATTTTATACAGATAAATCTATTATTTATCTTGTGACATTATGACTAACCTTAAGATCAAATGAAATGATGAATAGGTTAAGTGCCACATATGGATAAGTATTTGTTGAAAAAAAATATTTAATAGGTAAATGATGGTTATCTTTTAAATTTATTTATCCATAATTATCTAGACATTTAAGTGCAACTATTATTTATTACTCACATGCGTCATTAAAAGAAAAAGAAAAGGTGTGAAATATCAAATGAGCTCTTTTAAGTCTTTAACTAGAAATTTGGATGATGACATATCATTTGCTTTTGTGGAGAAAATGATTAGCTTAACATTTGAATGTGAAGACAAAGTCAACAAAAAAGTTATTCATATTTTAAATCAAACTGACTAGAGAATAAAAAGATATTAAATTCGTAATGGTCAGAGGTTATTACCACACATTCTGAAAAATGGTAAGCATTTGAATTGACCTTGCAATTTTATCTCTCAAACAAAATGAGGAAATCCATTGGAGGATGACACCTTACAAGTAAAAGAAATAGAGGAAATCAACAACAATGATTCTACTTCGACTTACAACGAGTTATCTCTCTCATGATCAAAAATCATTATTGCTAAGCTTCAATCAGGAGTAAACTATATCATCCTTCTTTATCAACAATTGGTGATGAAGATAAAACTTGAATCCTTCAAGGAGGCTCTCTATTAGACCCTAAGGTAATTGGGTGGTGAGTGGATAATGATTTTGGGCAAAGTCATGAGGTGCTCTAAGCCCTGTTTGGCTTGGAAGGGGTTAGATCTTTACAGAGGTCGAACTTGAGGTGTTGAGGCTATTGATGTTAGAGTTTTGAATATAGGATCTATATTTGATCAAAAAATGTATGAAATAAATAAATATAAAGGGGTCATTAATAAAATGATATCTCTACTGATTATTCCTTACATTTTATGTCATTTTTTCCATTTAAATCTTGAAAATATCATGTTATTAATGAAATTAGTGAAATATTCCTAAATATGCATCAATCTCATTATTTGCAAACTATGCATGAATTTTGCATGATTTTGACTAACCCTACTTAACTTCTATGAAGTCAAGTAGTTTTATTAGTAATAAATATTTTCAAGTTTTCATGTGCCAAGAATTTAACACGACTCAAGGATAAATTTGGAGCACTTTAGAGATTAAAGTTAGCTTGATGGGCCAAGAGCAACTTTGAGGAATCCTAGTTTGGGAGCATAAAGGAGAAATTAAATGAAGTTTTGAGTCTTGTCTAAGCCCATTTAGACCTTTCTAAATCCATTTTTAGAGGAAGAGATTTTGAAATTTACGGAGAAAGATTAGGGAATTATGAAAGAGGGGCATTTTAGTTATGTTCGTTCTTGTATAAAAATTACTCTTCCCTTTCTCTCTCCTCATTCTAGATGGGTTCTAGTGAGTGGCTGGCCAATAGGACAAGGCTCTCCAGGATCTAAAGTTTTCTTTGGTGTAAGTTTTCTTGAGTGATCATTAATCTTCTCCTTTGTTTGATTTGAAGAAAACGTCTAATCTTGGCAGAATATAAGGATCCAAGCATGGAAGAATGCATTGAGGGCTCAAGGAACGAGCATTAAGTTTTTTAGGAACTTAGGTTTGCGTCAGATTCTCATTTCTATTCATCTCCATCACTGCTCATCATCTCTATTTCATTTCTTCATTTTCTCTCTACCCTATCATTTCGTCCATTTTCTCTCTTTAGGATTAGGTTTTTTTTGTCTATTACCTCTTGCCTTGTCTATTGCCTCTATTATCTGCTGTTCCGCCTCTTCCCTACCGCTCCTCATCTCTCTCGTCCGCTGCTGCCCACCATCAACAGCCATGTCCCTGTCAACCACCGCCGCTACCTACCGTCAGCAGCTGCATCCCCGCCGACCACCACCACCTATTGCCAGCAGCCATGTAGCCGCCAATCAACATCGTGTGCTCATCACCTGCTGCTGCATGCCCACTGATCACCGCCGCCATCTATTGCCAGCCTCCGTGCGCTCGCCGCCAGTTGCTGCATGCCCGCCACCATCCCTCTCTCTCTACCCTTCTGGATGTAACTAGAAGCCCTAAATTTCGATTAAGTCCAGAAGCGGGCAGGGGAGATCCATGACCTGCGTATTCTCCCTCACCTGACCGCTAATGACCAAGGTAAGTCATTATCATTTTTTTGTTATTCTTTTCGCATTAAAAAAATAGAAAACCAATTAAAATTAGAAAAAAATACAAAAAAATATTTTAATCAGTCTTCAGCTATATTTTCTGCATAGGTAAATTCTGGAAAATTCTATTAAATCCTATAAAAATCCTTAAACACCTCCTAAAAATGAGATATTGACTTTCAAGCTAATTACTATCTCTTCTAAAATTGAATTTCTGCCTCCCTATGGATCGACCCCTTATTTGCCCTATGTCTAATATAGAGTAACTAAGTGGAAAATTTTCTTCACTATTATTGGTTAAGTCTGAATTCAAACAATGATGCAAAACCCTTAAATTTAGACTTATCAGCCATGCCATAATCCATTGCTGAATGAGAATGAGAGAGGGATGGCCTTTTGGGTCTACACAAATGAGTTACACAGCCTCAAAAGAGATGGGATGCTCTAGAGAGTAACTCATGTCCTTGTGTGACCCAAGGACTATGACCCCTATTTATAGACAAGAGGTAGTTAGCCCCTTGGTGTCTTTTCTAATTTTGCCCATCATAAAATGAGAATAAGACCCGATCTCTACACATAATTATATATATGCTCATACTTGTGTAAGATATCATAATTGACGTGACTTAATCATTGTATATAAATCACGCAAATTTAAAATTTATAAAACTAGAAAAGATCAATTCTTGGAATTTTAAATATTTATCAGAGTGAATAAATCAATTATAAACCGATTAAAGATTCCAAAAATAGTGAAAAATTTCCAAGTCAATCACAAGAATGTAATATAATATCAGGTAATATTTCAAATTTTTCTTAAAGGAATATGATTTTTTTATAATTTTTTAACTGAATGATAAGTATAATCTATTTAATAAATGTAAAAAGGAAATAAGGCAATGACGTCAGGTGACGTTCGTGGCTGAAGAACACGAATCAGGCGGAAACAGAGTTCCGACCTACAATTCTTTCATAAGTGATTACTGTCAAATTAATAGATCAAATTTAGTTCTGTAAATGCCTGACGAATCGTAACTTAAGTACGAAATATATTGGATGTTGAAATTGTGCCAAAGATTACTAATTTAAATGAAAATAAAATTTAAAACATGAAAAACAAAGTTCCAACTTCTCGGCGGCGTTCACCAGAATTCTGCGTGTTCAAAAAAGAAATCGTGCAATGTCCATGGTCTCGAAGGCTCTCCTTGGACAAAGATGATGTGGGTGATCTCTAGAACTTCTTTCGAAGCCCAGAAATCGATGGAATGGATCGCCAAAACATTTCCAGCGACTGTCACCCGGCGGAATGGAAAAACGGTGACTTGCGGCTCTTCGGTGACTGTCACTCGACGGAGGTGTGCTGGATGGAGGTGGGGCACGTCTCAGGGGCTTCGTCCTCAAGTCAACGCAGCGAGAGGAGGCCCTTTGTTGCATCTGGTATGCTCTCAGGAGGTGACGACTCGTCTCCTAGCGGATCGTCCTCTTCCCAGTGACAGCTTGTTTGTCGATCAAGCGGAGATGATTTCTTCGTTGAGTTCGCGATGTTTTGTCCAAAATCCTACACCAATTTCGGCCACGATGCTCTACGAATCGCGTTGACTAAGTTTTTGCTGAATTTTTTGTGATTTTTGTAGTTTAATCGCTCTCCAAAAATCACGATTTCTTTGCCAATTATCTGCCTATGAGAGAGAGAAAGAGGGAGAGATGAGATAAGTACTATAATGCCCTCAATATATGACGTCATAAGGATAATTTTATAATGGTCATTGAGGGCCATTTTTGGTATTTAGAAAATAAGTGAGAAAAAGTAAGGCGCACGATTTAGTCCCACATCGGTTTTCTGGGTGATTTTCACGCACATATAATAAGGGCACTTCTCTAGCCATCAATAGGTACAAATCACCTGCATGTGTACAAACACTCCTTGCCCTTAAGCGGCTGGCCACCGGTGACGTGGAAGGGGAGTGATGCACACGTCAGCCACTTGAGTGCCTAGCTTGTGGTCTGGTCCTTAGCCGTTCGAGCCTTGAGCTTGCAGTCCTTAGCCGCTCAACGGCTTCGCCTGACTGGGCCTCCAACCCGCTAGTGGGCCCGGGTGGCTGGTGGATTTTTTGCTTTTTCCTTAAATATACTTTTTTCATTTCTCTCAACAAAATAAAATTATAAAATCATGTAATTAAGCAAAAATTCATATGAATCAATTAGAAACCACTTTTCACGATTTAACACAAAAATAAATCTATTTATCATGAGTTAAGACTAAAAACATCATCTTACTAAATTATTAACTCATGATAATGAAGACTATCAATAATCTTAAGGTTTAAACTTAGGTAAATCACTTAGTTGGGATTAATTAAATAATAGCTTTAATGATGTACAAATCATATAGAATTTGTCCACATTAGATTAAATCTAATAACTGATCTCATCAAAATTAGTGTGTATTTCTGAAGAAAATGATGAATATAGATAGAAAAGATCCTCTAAGACTAGAAGTAGTCAAGTGTGGGGTGAACTAGTATAAAAAGCTCTTGCCTCATAGTGAGATCCCACCAAAAGAGAGAGAAAGTTATTATGCATATAGATAATCACGCAAAGCTGTGTTAATATGTGTTGACACATCTAGCATATGGAAAAAAAATATGAGATTTTCAAAATACTAATTCACCCCCCCCCCCTTTTAGTATTTTGTCTAGCCTTCAGATCTTTCAATTCCTACCAAGAAGCTAACTGTAATTAATTTCAAGCGTAACCTTAAAATTACTAGGAGCATGCCTAAGTGGCCACAAGCCCTTCATAAATGCAAATAAAGTTACAACTATTAACACAGAAGATGTTAATATTGGTAACATGAGAATAAAAATTATCTCTCATCCTTTGCAAGCCTACTCAAGCCCATGTATTTCAAGGGTCTACAGTTGTCTATATCCTCACATACCTCACATATCAAGATAGATAGAAATATAGAGATAGTACAAGGCACTCACTCAATTGTTGATTATGTAGCCCACTTTGACGACCTCATCTTTCATTGTAAGATGTCTAAAGACCTTATTATCACTCTCTCATTTTCGAATAGGATTATGTGAAGATTTGAGAGAGGAACTTGTTGCTAGAGATATCCATACATTAGAGAAGGCTTATAAGATAAATATAGATCTAGATACTTTTCGAAAACCTTTTCCACATGCTTCCAAACATTCACCTTGATTCTCAATCTTTACTTTATCAGTTCATCAGCTTGATTATACATGTGTTGATGCAGCACCGAGGATTGACCCACCCTATAGTGAAGAGGGGATGCATCACTATAGAAGGGGTAGGGTCCTATACAGGCTAATGAGACCGACTTGACTAAGACAAACAGGTGCTGATGAACAGCAATGCCAGTGGACGCTTGATGGGGTGTCAACAAGGACACTACTGTAGGGCAATCCTCCACGTCCACACCCAAGGGGCATGGGCCTCGTGCCGCTGATGCAGTTTCTACCACCTGAGCTTGACGACAAACACAGCAAGTCTTGTGCATGCACACCAGAACTTGCACCACGGTGAGGCCCAACCCATCCCAATTACTAAGTCCGACAGCAGAGTGGCACTATACAAAGCAAGGACTGAATGGGGGGAGGATAAGGGCTAATCTGCGGACTGAGGCCCAGTCAGTTGTGGCTGAGTAGAAAGAACCTCGTACAGAAGCAAGGTCGATGACAGTGAGTCAGCATGACTCTGGTGGTTGCAGCCGAGGGCGGTGCGTGTGGCTGCAATGTAATGACTGGCTTTCTGTCAGCACATGGCAACATTCAATAGGTGCACAGACCAGCGCATCACTGGAACACGGGCTTGCACACTAAGGGTAACTCCAAGTCAGGTGTCAGCGTGCATGTGGGCACATCATCAGTGTTCAAGGGGGGGGCATGTGACAGCAGCACCTAGCGAACACCAGATGGGCTGGGGAGGGGCACGGTGGGACAACCCACAATGCACCAATAGGATTCCCTAGTCGGACTCGACGATCGACTTTGGGGCTAGCACAGCAGCACGCAAGCTGGCTCATAGGGCTCATGGGTGCAACGAGGGCTGCACATCAGGGTGTGGTGGGGTGTGCATCGAGCATGGGCAAGTGCACGGCGGGGGGGCACATAGGGGCGATTGTGCAGGACCAGCATGCAGGCGGCGGTGCAGTGAGCAACTAGTGACTCGGGCAGCTTCGGCAGTGGGATGGTGGTGGAGCATGTACCCAAGCCCCACCGATGAAGACAATGACATCAGAGGATGCCACATCATCTGATGCCATCCCACGTCATCGCCGTCGGACCCAACTGAGGGATCCGAATTTCCTTTATTATTAGGTTTTATTTTCGCTCATTTCACCTTAGATTTTGTTGTAATCCTCTTCCTTCCCAAGGCTTATAAATAGGCCTAAGATTTTTTATGAACAGTGGCTAATCTTGGATTAAGAAATGAATTATTCCTAAGATTGTGCCCTAGGGGATCTGTGCGACTGCTGCCACCTTTAGCCGCCACCGTCGCATGGGTCCCACCTTGCTCCAAGGTCAACCATCCCTTTCAGTCATTGGACAATCCCTCAGCCAGCCCTTGTGCACTCATCATCGTGCTGACGGTCTCCCGTCAGATCGTTGATCACAAATGGCATACTCCCTTCCATGTGCGTCTATGCAATCCATTCTTCTCGCTGCACGATGGAACATCCCACAGCTGCGAACGTGTCTGGGCAACCCCTCCGTGTCAGTGTCAGGCGTGCATTGTCGTGGGACGGTTCCCATCAAATCACCGTCCGTGCGCGATGAACTCTCCTCTGCAGGCGTCCGCATGATTCCTCCTATCTTGACATGACCTGAGTGTCCTGCACATAGCGGATGTGTCTGGGCCCTCCGTCTTCCACGACTGCCTCCAGCCCTTGATAGCTACCGTGCATATATTGTGCACCCTTCTCCAACCATCCGCCGGATTTGGTTTTGGGCGCAGCCCCAAACCCCGCAAGGGGGCGGCTTCCCCCTTGACCCCCCACCAACTTACCACGTAGTTGAATCCGCGTCAGGCTCGCTCTTCTCTAATTATCTTCGATGCCAACTCTTCATCATACAAACACCCAAGGTCCACTATCAACCCTCTCTAGTGAATGTGTGTATTGATTTCATCATGTTTTTCCTCGTTTGTGTTTCCACCCTCATCGGGTCTAGCCGTGTGGGCTCGTGGTCAGTCTTGTGGGCTGTGTTTTCCTTGTTTGGAGGCCAACTGAGATTTTGAAATGTGGAGCTTTGTTTTATCATGCCAATTCGAGATGATCCTCTCACCCTCAACTGAGGAATAGAATGGTCTTCTCACAGTCATGCAGCTGGCTTTAAAGGTTTGAATCTGATTGTGTGTGAATTTTTGTGGCTTATTAGTTATCCATTACATTTGCAACATATCATATTCGTGACAATCATATTAGTCCTACATCAAGTGGTGCCCTCCTCCCCTCAACCCCCCCCCTTCTCTCTCTAAGTAGAATTCTACAAGCACACGTTCAACTCAAAAAGAAGAACAGCCTTCCTCTGGTGGTGGCTCTCCACCCCTTATATAGGGGCTCACATTGGCTAAGGGTGGAGGACAATGTGAGAGGCTCAAAATGCCAGACCCCCTCCCCCCAAGCGGTATGCATAGTCCTAGGTGGGTCCTCTCTATTGGGCTTGGATGAGAATGACCCAATAGAGAAGAGGTGAGGGGAAGACGGACACCAACTCCTCCAATTGGGCCTGCACATATGGCCCAACAAGAGGAGGGAAGAGGAAGGAAAGAAAGCAAGAGGTGAGTGGGACATGGGCCTAAGGGATGGGAGGCCCACACATGGCAAGGTGACAAACCCTGGCTATTCATAGATGCAGAAAAATGACGACAATAAAAGGAGGCATAGGATGGGAGGGGCACTTTGACATGACTTAATAATTGTATAAGAAATCATGCAAATTTAAAATTTATAAAACTAGAAAAGACCAATTTTTGGAATTTCTGAATTGCTCATTCAATAAGCATTCTCAATATTATGCCATGAAGAGGACTCGAACCTCCACGCTCTTTAGCACAAGATTTTGAGTCTCACGTGTCTACTATCTTTTCAAATATATATGAGAATGAATAAATTATTTTTAAATCTATAAGGGATTCCAAAAATTGTGGGAAATTTTCAAGTCAATCATAGGGATGTAATATAATATCGGGTAATATTTCAAAATTGTCCTAAACGAATACAAATTTTTATGAGTTTTTAACTGAATAATAAATATAATATATTTAAGAAATATGAAAAAGAAATAAGTTTATGATGTCAAAGTGACATTAGTGCTTAAAGGACATGAATCAGGTGAAAATAGAGTTTCGACCTACGATTCTTTCGTAAGTGATTACTGTTGAATTAATGGGTCAAATTAAGTTCTGTAAAAGCCCGAAGAATCTTAACTCAATGACGAAGGATATTAGAGCTTGAAATCATGCCAAATATTACTAATTTAAACAAAAATTGAAGTTAAAAATAGGAAAAATAGAGTTCCGACTTTGCGGTGGCAATCGCCGGGATTCTACGTGTTCAAAAAGAAATTCGTGTAATGTCCACGGCCTCGAAGGCTCTCCTTGGACAAGGACGATGTTGGCAATCTCTAAATCTTCTTGTGAAGTCTAGAAATCAGTGAAATGTGTCACCAATTCATTTCTAGCAGCTGTTGCCCGACAGAACAAAAAGATGGTGACTTGTGACCCTTTGGCGGCTGTCACCCGATGGAGGTAAGCTAGATGGAGGTGGGGCGCATCTCAAGGACTTCGTCCTCAAGTCAGTGCAGCAGGAAGAGGCCTTTTATCACATTTGGTATGCTCTTAGGAGGTGGCGACTCATCTCCCGGCAGATCCTCCTCTTCCCGACGATGACTTGTTTGTCGATCAATTGGAGATGATTTTTTTGTTAAGTTCACAATATTTTGTCCAGAATTGTTCACCAATTTTGGTCACGATGCTTCGTGAATCACATTGACTAAGTTTTTGCCGATATTTTGGTGATTTTTGCAGCTTAATCTCTCGCTGGAAATCGTGATTTTTTTGTTAATTGTCTGCCTACGAGAGAGAGAAAGAGAGAGAGATGAAATAAGTACAATAATACCCTTATAATGTGACGTCATAAAGACATTTTCATCATGGTCATGAAAGGGTATTTTGTCATTGATAAATCCTATAGGGAAAAGTTAGATCGGTGGGTTTAGTCCCACATCAGTTTTTTGACCAATTTTCACGCAAATATGAGGTGGCGCCTTCTTTACCCATCAATAGGTACATCTCACCCACATGTGTACGACCACTCCTTGCCCCACACCGGGCTGGCCACTAGTGATGTGGAAGGGGAGTGACGCACATGTCAGTCACTTGAGCACTGAGCTCACAGTCCATGTCTTCAGCTACTTGAGCCTTGAGCTCGCAGTCTGGCCCTTAGCTGCTTGAGCCTCAAGCTCATGGTCCTTAGCCACTCTGTGGCTCCGCTCGACTAGGCCTCTGACCCACTTGCAGGCCCAATTGACTGACGGTGTTTTTATTTTTTTCCTTTAATCTTTTTTTCCATTTATCTCAACAAAATAAGATTATAAAATCATGTAATTAATCAAAAAATTCATATTAATCAACTAGAAACCACTTTTTATAATTTAGCACAAAAATAAGTCCATTTATCATAAGTTAAGGCTAAAACTATCATATCACTAAATTATTAACTCATGATAATAAAGACTTATCACCCTTCATGTGGTATACCAAAATTTGGGGTCCTTCGTCCTTACTCGAGCTCCATGATCTAGTTGAATGCGTGTGAGCGAGGTCTCCTCCGTCACCTTAAGCTCGTGTTGTGGTGGCAGCAGGTCCCATTTGCCACCATGTGTGCAAGCCTTTGCTCCTAGTTGGGGTCTCAATAGGATCTGTTGATGCATGAGGGCCAAGAAAGGGTAAATATTCAAGGGAAGGGCCACAAGATAATACCTCTAGGTCTATAATCATGATTATGGTCATGTGGCACCTCAATGTCCTACTCGTAGCCCCAATTTAGATGAGCCCCACATTCCCTCACATCCTATAAAGGATCCATTAGATCACAATGATGAATTAAAGGAGGACATATTCTTATGAACCAAAGTTAGCCCTTGCATTTTATGAGAGTCAGAATTTAGGTATCATTGATTACACATTGACCAAGTCTATTGAAGAAGAACACACAATCACATCTGACCTTGGTCTCAAACCTTATGATGATAGAGACTTGTATGATTATCTTATTAGAGACAAGTTACATGACATCAATGTGGTGGATTGAAAACTTATTTTAACACAATTTGAGAAAGATATCAATATCACTATTTTACCTACTTTTTTTGACATTGAAGAAAGTAATCGTAAAATTATAGTAGATCATTGTAATGATATTGATGACATTTCTTCTAGAATTATGTCATGTCTAGGCTTGCCCAAAATTATTATCATGATTCTTATAACATATTCCTAAAGTTTACATTGTGTTAACTCAAGTAAAGTTTCATGCATACCATGCACAATGTTTAAAATTTAGAACATGTCATTCAACTCTTAAATATAGAGAGTGCCTTTGGCTTTTCTATCATCAACCTCGCCCACTTAATTTTCTGAATTCATTACATGAGTTTACACTTCATGATACTCACATACATACTAATAGAAGATAAACTCACCCTTTTTAGTTTGCCAATCTAGTTGCATTGATTTTGGGTCATTATTTTACTCATTATTAGTATTTTGAGATAAATGTCTAATTCTCTTCTGTTTATGGTTTCATAAGTTTAAGAAGACCTGATTTGATCAATATTTTTAAATTTTGAAATGGGCCTACATGATTGCGTATATTTTAGGCCTACCCCCAGACTTGAGTATTAGCTTGAGTTTTAATATTGCAGAACTAGTGGCTTATCATGGATCACACTGTACTTAGCAAGATTTTTGAGCCTTCCCTTTCCCTTTGAGTGATACCCCAACCTACGTATTCACTAGCCATATTTCTTTTCCGACATGAACATGTTCAGGATATATTAGACGAGCAGGTGATTTCTACTAGCAGAGAGTATCAGAAACTTTTGGTTCGTGGCAAGATTGTCCACAATCAGATGACTCTTGAGTCATAGGCTATGATCTTTGTCAACCTGATCCTGGCACAGGGAGCATTACACCGCTGACTCCTCCCTTTACTCGACAGAGTCGAGCTCCCCTAACCCGTGGAGAGTTGACGCAGGACAAGGCACTGGCCCAGACATGGTGGACCGGACATTGGCCCAGACATGGTGGACCGGACATTGGCCCAGAAGCCCTTTGCCCTCCTTATCGGAACCCTTTCCCTTCCATCCTTGTTTCCCTGCCTGTGTGTGGCGCGAACCCCAGCTATTGTGAGGTAGTGAATTTTGGGATCAAGAAATTTGCGAACCAGGGCCTGTGTGGCCTCCCTGTTTGGCCTGCCTATGTGGCTTGCCTGCGGGAATTGCCTGTGTGGCTTCCCTTGGTCGCAAGACCCCGTCGGCCCGGTTGGATTGGTCGGAGGAACCCCCTACTCGCGGTTTAAGAGCTCCACCTTCCGCTTCCATCCGTTCGCCGCTGCCTTCGTTGTCGTCACCATCGCCTCCGCTGTCGTTCGTCGCCGTCCTCAGCCGCTGCCGCCGCCTACAACCGTTGCCACAGATCTGTCTCTGCCGCTGCCTCTGTTGCCCCCGCGGCCGCCATCACCGTCGCTTCCGCCGTCACTGTTACCTCCGCCGTCATCGTCGTCGTCGTCCTCACCCACTGCTGCCGCCATCAACCAGTGCTGCCGTCCTTGTCTGCTGCCACCAATCTGCCTCTGTCGGCATCCCTCCGCCGGCTGCAATTGTCGCCAGCACCCCTACACCTCAGGTGCCCCTCCGCCGTAGACAACCCTTTACCGGCGCCCCTCCGCCGCCGGCAGCCATAACTGTCCCATCAGTTCCGCTGCCGACCCTTTACCGGCGCCCCTCCGCCGCCGGCAGCCATAACTGCCCCATCAGTTCCGCTGCCGTCGAGCGGGTATCTCCCAGATTTGGGCTTAAACGCCCTAGTTAGTGGGATACTAGGCTGCGGAACCAGCCGGTTTGGGGTCCCCTTTACTGGACTGGCCTCATCTGGCCCAGCAAAGGCTGGCTCGAGCCCCTTGGCTCTAACTGGTTCGAGCAGTCGGCTGGCCTGGTCTGCACCACTGGTCTGCACAATCAGTCTGCGCCAAGGCTCAGCCAACAGCCCAGGACCCAGTTAGTGGTCCATTGCAAGTCAATAGTCAACACCATGGTCAGTGGTCAACTACTTAGTCAATGATATAATATGAGCCAATGGTTAATGATCACTTTTCTGGCCCTTGGTCTCTCTGATGACTCTTTCCACAGTCAATACTTTGACATCTTGTGCTCATATTTATCTGCTCTTTTAATATGTTCTTGTTATTGTCATCAAGTGAACTGATAGATTAGTCACTTTTCATATTGAGTGATCCTTTATCTATGAATTTGCCTAGTGCTCGCCCAATATCTTGATTGAGGATAATTTGTGAGCTGCTTATAGCTTTTAGATTTCCTCTTTTCTAGTTCTTTTGGACTTCACATGTGATTCCCACTTCCATTCATCAACTTATATTTATGTCTCAATTATCATCCCCATAACCTTGTCACAAAGGATGGCTAGCATGTGGCTGAAGATAGTATTTGGGCTTCACGTCATTAGCCTCCTTCCTGAGAAGGGTCCTGGCACTCTCCCACCAGCTGGTGTTGGCGTAGGCATCAATCAGGAGGCTCTAGGTCCTCTCTGATGCCACCCCATTCCCCTTCATTTCTGTGAACACCAGCTCCAAATCCTTAAGGAGACCTATCCTCATGTCTCCCTTTAGTAGGGCATCGTAAGCTTGTCTTCTGATGAACTCAATTTAAGGTGAAATTATTGTTGTGACTGCAATCAAGTTTAAATAAAGAATATTTATTAAAACCTCACTCTCTTAGTTTATGGTAAGTAAAGGTCGATTCTCAAGGAATTATGGTATTAAGAGATTAGAATTTATTTGTATAATGCTAGTAATAATTTCATAGAAGTAGATTTGATTAGAGAGGATTTACAAGAAATAATAAAATAGGTAGGTAAGGATGCGATTAATTATAGTAGAGAATCTATAGTGAATAATCTAGAGAATAATTATATCGTGATTAAGATAATTTAGATGTAAGAATAATGAAAGTTTTCTAACCTCAACTATGGAGACAAAATTAATGAACATCAATGGAGGGAATGGCACAAACCTCATTTTTATGCTTGTCTAAGTTGAGTGATGCACAACTTCTTAATCCCTTGAACAACCTTCAAGGATCTCTCCTTCAATATACGGACCTTGAAACTCATGGTTTCATTTAGACAACCACTGTTGTAGTGAAAACAAAAGGTATTATTTACATCTAAAGAAGGTGTTTATACAACTTCAGATTCTCTCTCATCTTGGCTGTTCCTATTGTGTAAGGTAACTTCCTCCATGATTCAAGGCTTGCTAAAAATGAGGAAGCTAGGTCCATCCATTACATCCACGTCTTGGTTGCTCCCAATCGTAGAAAGTAACTACCTCCACAATTTAAGCCTTACTAAAATTGTGAGAGGTGACTCTACAGTTTTGAATGGAGGACAGTTACCTAGTTGATGGACCTTGGGTGCCCTCCAACTACATTAATTGGGCCTAGTTGGTTTGATGGTGACTTGGCCCATTTCTCTCTTCTTAAAAATTATCCTTAATTTTCTTATACTCATGCATGTTATAAAGGCTTAAGAAAATATGAGAAGTTTGCCACTTAACTTTCTCAAGTCAAGTGGGGTAAGCTCATTAAATATTACCTAAAATGTGTGCAAAGTTAAGGCATAGATAAGAAATCATCCTTTTGTATGATTACAGAATAATTCCTAGAGAATTTATACATATTCATCATGATTTTATGTTTAAAAATATAAATTATTTAACAATTATATTCATTTATTTGTGACTATCATCCTTTTTAACCTATTAAGACACTACCTTCACTTCAAAGATGCATATGGCACCACCAAGCACTAAGATCACTGCCACCAGCAAGCCAAATCCTAATTTAACAATGAGAATACAATGAATTAGGAAGCGGATCTTAATCCAGATGTAATCCTTCATGATCTAGATCTTGATGTGAAGATTGAGAAGAAAATCAATTAAAATTTAATAACCTCTTCATCAAGTTCTAAATGGGATACAAGTCCTCATCAAATTTTAGAAAAGATAGATAATGATATCTTTCTTTGGTTGTGACATAAACTTGTGATCTAGTTTTCTCTTAATCATTCAAAGCACCTAAGCCTATAAACAACTTTAGTCTCACCTAGAATCCAATTCATAATATTTTAGATTAATTTTTTATTGAACTGCACCTAAGGTTCATTGGTTATCAATAAATAGCATTTTAGTTGAACTGAACAATTGGGCGTTCTTGAACAATGGACATATTGGGGGGCCGAACTGCTACAACCTTACAGAAGTAATAGAATTGAGGTCTCAAGAGATGTTCAAGAAAACTACAGTATCTTGATTTTATGTAGGTGCAACACCTAATGCATTCATGTTATTCGATTAGATTTCATTATAACTTCGAAACTAAGGAATTTGTACCCAACGAGTTATTTGAAATCAACTGAACCATTGTAAATCTTTATGGTTGATCCCTATTTTTCTTGTCTAACTATAAGTAAAAAAATGCAAAAAATATTAATTACCATCTTGGAGTATGGTTTTGCCTTTAAGCTAAACCAACATGAACTAGATTAGCAATATCAAATCTCCTTCAGTTTAAGGGTCTAGAGTACTAGACATTTTCTAAAAGAGAAATTAGTAAAATATATCTATAAAATTTGTGCCCGATTCTTTTGGGGGGCTTGATTCCTTCTATTTCTTGTTGTAGACCATCTTTCTCAGGTTGTCCTTTTACTCATATTTTATTCTTAATTGTTGTCATTCATCACGATTTGTCTATTCTTATCACTATTTAATTTGAGAATGACGATAACTATGTATACACAAATATTTTATTTTTTTGTTGTTTTTCAAATTTTTTTTATCCCAAAGTTAATCTCTATGTGCAGTGACATGTACAAATGATTATTTGCATTTTTTTTCCTTTTTTACTATCCCCAATAGTCATCTTCTCTCACTTCATGTTTAATGCATTTATTAACAACCAAATTAGTGCATAAAAATATATTCTCTTAAAATTACTGTAAAATAATCAATAAATTATATACATAACATTAGATCATATACAATGCATGTGGGAATTTTCAAGAGTTACACTAATATTCACTTAACTTTGTGATGTAATGGGATAATTTTACCCTTAAATTCAATTTTCAAATTTATGGCTTTCCTGAAACAAATCTCCTAGATCATTTCAATAGTTAATTGTAAGATTTTAAACTTTATTAAACTATTATTTCAAATAATTATTCGTCATCAATGCCAAAAATAATGAAAAAAGTTCACACTAACATCTCTACAAGGTAACTTGCTCAAAATCTGGTCAAATGGACACTATTATTCTGCACACTAGTCTACATGCAGTAGAAGGGCCAAGAAAAAAGTATTTTAATTGATCAAATCGTTGAACATCCCATCTCAAGAACTTTCATAATTTACTCTAGTGACACAAACTTATTCTATTAGCATCAAAATTTATCATATACTTTGTACTAGGAATGTAACAAAGACTGCCTCATCAAGTATTCAAAACATCAAGAAACCTAGGGAAAATATCCCACGATTATTTTTATGTGATGGCACTATAATGAGTTCCAGTAATAAGAGTGAAAAAGGCTAGCCCCTTAGTGTCCAACGTATGGTAATAGATCTGTGAAAGTCCATTGTGTTTGGAGATCTTCTGATTGCATGAACTTCATTGCTCGAAAACAAAGAGTAGAAAATCTTGGAGAGTGTAAATAAGTCAACGAAGGTCAACTGATATAAAACTTTGCATTTCCCCTTTTTTTAATCTATTTACCTACGGTATGCATCATGTGCCAACCCAATATAGTCCACCAAACTTGTGTCAACCCACTTAGTAAAAGATAAATTAAAATCTCATAAACCTTATAAAAGATGGCAAACATGTTGAAGGCTCAATTGAACCACCTAAGTATTCTATGTAGCCTTCTTAGGATCAACCAATTACTCGTAAAATTTCCTAAAAAGTATAATCATTGTACTTGTGGTAAACAAAGGGTCGGGAATAGACTTTAGAATTAGTCTCATGCTTCAAAGAGTGAGTAAAATCTAACATTTAACAATTTATATAGTTTTGCAACTAAACTCATATCACATGTATAGAAAAGCACATACTCCCCAAAAATATGATTGTAAAAATAATCAAAGAGCAACAAGTAGTGCATCTAAGTTAAAATATTTCAGTTTTAAATAAAGTATATACTTAAAATAATAATTTTCTCATGTTATATTTTAGACACAATTAGAAAGTTGCCAACAGGATTTCCAACTATTAATAGTTACCTTAAATGATTGTTGGACGCCCAAATTTCTATCAGCTCTTAAAGCCTACATTGTTTTGATGATGAAAAATTGTAATGAAAAGTAATTTGATAAAATGAAGATAGTAGAATTAGTTATTTATATGATCAAAGTGTTGGTCATTGACCAAAGTCTCAAACTCAAGGGAAACTTGCTCAAGGATAAAATGGTCCATAATCATCCTTGGAATAAGAAAAATAGTTTTAATTGGAATTAGGTGTCATAACCATAGGAGTGGGTATACTCATTTGAAAGAAATATGAATGAATAATTTGATTCAACAAATGGCATGTCAAATTTTTGATATTAGTATTTATTCATATCATTAAAAATATTAAAAATTGTTTATAGGCATCATATTTAACGTGCACGTGTTCAAAAAGGACTGTTATCCAGCTATTGCAAGTGATTTTTGGACAAGCAAGTATAAATCATATAAAAGGGGTGTTTCAGCTGACATTAAGGGTAAGATAGAAGATAATGAAAAACCTTACAAAAGTAAACTACCATTTCCTCAGCAGGTTTCTCTTGGAGCTGCAATCTCCCCAACAGTCGCCCCATCACCATCTCCTCAGCAAGTTCTCTCTGCACCATCATCTCGATGACTGCTGCCCCTCAGGCGTGGATGCACGGTGTTGGGCACGGGGCGAGCATTGACAAGAGCTTTCATGGACAGCTGCACTCGATCCATGTGCAGTAGTGATGCAGCGAGTGACCAGGTACGAGGTGGTGGCGTCGTCGGTCAGATGGTGCCCCACCCCTCAGGCTTCCCCTCTCCCTTTCTCTCTAACTAAAACTAACAAACTCCTTTCTATTCAAAATAATCAGTCCCCCTTTAGCGGTGGCTCTCTACCCCCTTATATAGGGGCCCACATGGGCCAAAGGTGAAGGACCATGTGAGAGGCCCAAAATGCCAAGCTCCCCCCAGGTGATACAGTCTCAAGTGGGCCTTACTCTCTATCGGGCCTAAATGAGGGTGGCCCCAAAAGAGAACGGGTGAGGAGAGTAAGGACACCAGCTCCTCCAATTGAGCCCACACATTTGGCCCAAAGGAGGAGGTAATAGGATAGGCGAGGGCCAAAATGGAGTGGGCTGTCCCTTCTTGCCATGGACCCGACGTGGGCCCAAGGGGTGGGAAGCCCCTCAAGTAGTGTAGTGGAACCTGGGTTTCCTTGTCCTCGCTCGGGCTCCACGATCTGGTTGACAGCGTGAGGGTGGGGTCTCCTTCGTTGCCTCGGCCTCATGCTGTGGTGGCGAGGAGTCCTGTCCGCCACCATTATTTCTACATACCATGGCACTACTTACCTAACAACTTTCACTTCAATATTACCACTCTACTTGCCTCCAAACCTACTTCTTGGATTATTGACTTAGGGACATCAACTCATATGAGAACTACATCTACCCTTTTTCTCACTTATATAAAATCTCTAATCTTTACTCAGTGGCTATTGTAGATAGTCATACTTGTCTTGCCAAAGGGGAAAGAACAGCTCATCTACCTCACAACTTCTCATAATCGATGTTTTATCTAATATTTGATTTTCTCATAAACCTATAATCCATTAGTGTCATTAAATGAACAATCTAGTATTTAGTTACATTCTTTTATTTTCATTGTACCTTTTAGGACTGAAGGATGGGAAAAAGGATTAATTTGGGGCATGAGAATGGGCATGGCATATACAAACTGATTCTTGATCACATTCCTGTAGGACTTGTATCTATCTCATCTCGTGTCAACTCATCCATACTTCAACAATCATAGACTTGGTCACCCTTGACTCTCTAAGCTTCAACAAACTCTTCTTTGGACATCAATATCTCCCTTCTTGATGTGTGGGGTCATTCTTGTACTACTTCTCTTATTGGCCATTGATATTATATTTTCTTTGTGGATAATTATTCTTGAGTCTCATGGGTCCATCTCATTAAACATCATACTGGTGTCCTTCATCTTGTCCAATAGTTTATGTGAGAAATTGCTACTCAATATTCTTTAACACAAAATTCTTCAGACTAATAATGCCCTCGAGTTTATCTAAAGTTCACTTCAATAATATTATATCTCACTTAATATTTTTATCAAACATTGTGTCCACACACCTCCAAATAAAGTAAGGTTATTAAGTACAAACATCATCATCTTCTTGATGTGACCTATACACTACTAGTAGAAATAGGATTCTCTACTACCTATGGTCTAATGTCATTCTCACTGTTACTTATCTTTTCAATTGACTTCCCTCTTCACCCTTGGAGAGAGAAGTCTCACTTTGTTGTCTTCATCATCACATAAATCTTTTCTTTTTACCATTGCATGTTTTAGGGTGTATTGTCTCTATCCAAGAACATTCACCAAATCTCTTCAAACTTTCTCACAAGGCCCTTAAGTGTGTCTATGTCGGTCACTCTCAAACCTAAAAGGTTATCACATCTATCTTTCAAATTGTCAATGGTACATAATTTTGACTGACCCTACTTTCTTTGAAGACATTCAATTCTTCTCTACTAGTTCTACTCCTTCCACAACTCATCTACTAATAATTCCTATAATTATTATAATAATAAGTCAATTTGTGTAGAGACTGATGCCTTAGATATGTGTAGAAATCATGAATATGTATGTAACTCTCACACAGCATATTCTCAAATGTTTAACATGATTCCATTATTTTGTTTAAAAATAGAAATATTGATGGGGGATTAAATAGTACTTCATTTTTTTGTTGTGTTGGGAGATTAAAGTCAAGATTAGTTGAAACCACTCCTGATCTTCATATGTTGCATGAATGTGTGAATTTTAATTTAGAAACTGTGGATTAATTAGAAAATTTATGAGTATGATTAAAGCTTAAATGGCATCTAGTTGTAATTTACTACTCAAATAATAAAGGAGCCTAAGCTTGGAAACGTCGAGAAAGCTTTTAGCATAATTTCACTCCCTTAGTTTCACTCCCTTCTCAGCCCTAGGCGCAGCCCCTTGACCCCAAGGCTGGTCATCTCCTTCTCTTTCCTTCTCAAGTGTCGTCCTCAACTTCGACAGGCCAGCTCGTCCTCCTCACACTAGCAATTGATAGCACTAGTGGCTCTGATCTAGGAGTTGCTCAAGCTTCCTTGCACAAGAAGACCTAGAGCAACCGTGTTGTGCCATCTTCACAACCACAGGCACAGCCCTCTCACCTAGGGTTGGCCACTTTGTGCTCTCTCTCTCTGGTGCTGTCCTTGGTTTGGACGAACCAGCTTGTCACTCCTCCCTCGATCATTGAGTGATAGAGTAGACTTCTTCAGTCACATTGTGTCTCCATCCTTCTTTGGTACAGTAGAGAGGGGTCCAAGCAATTTCCTCAAATGCACATGGCAGCCGTAAATTCTCCATGGACGTCAAACCAAGGGGAAGGATATAGAGGTTCTGAATTTTTGTTTCTACCCAACACACTGAACACTTGCTACTTACCCAAAGAAATGTTTTGTTGCTTCTAGGAGAATCCTGTGTGTTTCACACTAAAACGGAAAAATATTTGAGTGATGGACATTTGCATTTCCCATTTCACATTGCCACTCATAAAATAGGAGAACTTATATTGTAGCTATTCATTTAATTGTTTAGTTATTCACATCATATTGTCATGTCTTCTTGATTATTCGAACATGATTTTTTTTTGTTTACAGCTCAACACATTAATATGAAATGTAGATCGAAGGTAGAGTAATCTAAATTAAATTAATATGGTTCAGTCACAACAAGTTAAATTTTTCCTTGTGTTCAACCTAGATCTCATCATTCCACATAATAATATTTCAAGTGAATTCGTTCTTTATAAATTTAAAATCTGATGGCTTTAAATCACGACTAGAGTTGATCATCTACCTCTACCTTTACCTTCTTTACCTTTACCTATCTTTAAAAAGTTACCATATTTGGCATCTACTACATCATCAAACTCAAACTTGTCACCTCTATTGGTCACCATTTTAAACCTTTCATCAAGTTCGTCACCATTGTTTGACTTTTATCTTTGTTCTCCTAGTCATACTATGCAAAGGTAGTTGGAGTTGTACTCTTCATCCTATTTATCATTTTGTTTTTTATCCTACTTTTGGGACCTTCACCCTCTTGATTACCTATGAGTTGTTTCCTAAGATGTATTTGAAGGCATTGTAGGTACCTGAGTGGAAAGTGGCTATGGACTTAAAAGTACAATGTACTACTTATGTGCAACACTTTAGAGTTGGTTTCTCATCCCAAGGATGCCGACATGATTACTTGTGACAACATGTATTACACTATCAGTTGACACAAAGTACATATAGTGGCTCAAGGCTTCTTTCAATCAGATGGAGTTGACTACAAAAAGATATTATCTCCAGTTGTTGCCCTCAACTCTATTTGTGTATTGCGCTCCTTGA
Organism: Spirodela polyrhiza; assembly: GCA_024713555.1. Taxonomy (NCBI): domain Eukaryota; kingdom Viridiplantae; phylum Streptophyta; class Magnoliopsida; order Alismatales; family Araceae; genus Spirodela; species Spirodela polyrhiza. The sequence goes on from CM046543.1 coordinate 4,413,070, forward strand.
CTATAAACTAAAGATAGACACTCACTCAATTTCACATCTCCAATGTCTTCCTCTATAGGAACCTGACTGAGTATGTTTTTATGGAGTAGTCTCTAGAATATATTGATCAAGGTAAGTCATCTAAGATGTCTTCTCAAACATGTTATCTACAATCGTAAACAAAGTCCTTGAGCATGGTTTGTTAAGTTCAATAGGATCATCATTCTATATGACTTCAAGATGTGTAAAGTGAACCCTACTATCTTTTACAAATAGACTAATATTGAGAGTGTCATTGTAGTTATTTATGTTAATGATAATCTTCTTACATGTAGTGACATTGATGGTATTGAATAAGACAAGTCTCATCTACATACATACTACATCACTTGTGACATGGGCAAGTCTCGTTACTTTTTGGGCATTGAGTTTGTCCATCAACATTGGTGAATAGTTCTTTCTCAACACAAATATGTATTGGATCTACTGAAAAAAGCTAGTGTTTTGGGATGTAAACCCAAGTTATCATTGATTAATTCAAGGACCAAGTTATAGGACACTACATTTCCTCTTCTTAAGGATGTTAATTAGTACATGTAACTATTAGGAAGTTAATCTATCTGATAGTCACTCACCTTGACATTGTCTACATCATATGACTTCTTAGTTAGTTTATACAAGAGTCACGACAAGTAACACTAGTTATGAACACTACATGTATTGGCATATGTAAAATGGGCTCTAAAATGAGGCTTGGTATATGAATGATATGGACACATCCAAGTTGAGGCTTCCTCAAATTGTGGCTATGCACACAACAAGGGTGATCAAAAATCTACATCCAAGTACTACACATATATTAGAGGAATCTCAGCACCTGGCATAGTAATGAATAAAATGTGATATCTCACTCCAGTGTTTGAAGTCGAGTATAGAACTATGGCAGATATGACATGTGAGATGATGTAGATATGTTCACTTCTTAGATTGTCACTACATACAAGATAAGATTCTCAGAGGACACATTACTACGCTATGCACTATGTCATGAGACCAATTGATAGACATCTTCACAAAGATCTTGACTAGGATATCTTACGATAAGTTGAGAATATCTGATATCTACTCTCCATCTTGAGGGGGAAAGGGTCTTATGGACCTATCCTTATATATATAGGAGAGCCCCCCTCCCCTTTTCTCTCTCACTACACAAAATCTAAGAATTATCTATCTTTGTAAAAATAAAGAAATAAATATTAGCTCCGACTCAAGCCATCAATATAGTTTCCACAAGAATACTTCCACAAAGAGAAATAATAAGATGCATAATGTGTGTTTTGCTTCTCTCTCTCTCTCTCTCTCTCTCTCTCTAGATATATATATATATACAATATAGAGCTCTCCCATCTTTAATACTCTAGCTTGTCATTTAGTGGGTAGGCGTTTAGCGATTCCTGTGTGAGAATTGGTCATATTGGAGCCCACCTCCTTTAATTCAATCTTACAAAGTTGATGAATCTAATTGAGAGGAGGAATGGGGAGTGGGGTATTTGGCCCCCTCTTTCTCGTCTCTATATTCTTACCTTGTCTAGTGAGGAGTGAGAGATAGAGCGACGGTGGTGATGTGCCCCCCCAGTCCTCCCTGTGGAACAAAGACCAATTAAATTATTTTACATGAGTAGGACGGTCTCGACTCTCAGCAAATTTTCAATCTTATGCTCTTATGGAGTGTTAGAAAAGTCATCGCATTCAATAGCGCTTATGCCCAGTATATCGCGTCGTAATTGACCGAGGAGACTCCGGCGCGGACACGCCCGCTGAACGGTGCGCAAAGAGTCAAATGAGGCGTCTCACAGGATCTCTCACGAAAAGTCACTTGGACGTCCTTTGCCCGCCGAGTTTGTTCCCTATTAACAAATGCCGACGATCTACAGACCAACAAGATTGCATTCAATCTGGCCGCCGGAGTTCGATCAGCGGACGTGGTCGCCCTGAAGTCATCAGGCCTGATCACAAAGGCAGGTTCGACATCGAGATTTCCCTCCGGCTCCCAAAGAATCGGCTTTCTCTTCCATGGGGAAACACACGGGGAGACCTGGGGTCCTGTTTCTTGGGTTCCTGTCGGTGATCAGCGCCTCCTCCTCGCCCTCCTTCGCTGCAGACAGAATAGACCAGACGAGCTTGTTGAGGGATGGGCAGTCCCTCTTGTCCGATGGTGGGAGTTTCCAGCTGGCGTTCTGCACCCTGGGCGTCCGCGCGAAGAGGTACCTCTGCATATGTTTTAACAGAGACGACAAGAAGCCCGTCGTCTGGGTGGCCAATCGGGAGGCGCCACTCAACGGCAGCGGCGGGATTCTGAGGTTTGGGGAAGACGGAAACCTTGTACTTCTCGACGGGGTCGGCAAAATCGCCTGGTCAACGAATCTGAATTCGAGCACCGGCGGCATCGCATGGCCCGGCTTCGGGAGACCGGGAACCTCGTTATCAGTGACGCGGGCGGAGATCTCTGGAAAAGCTTTGATGAACCGGGGAACACGCTGCTTCCTGGGATGAAGCTTTCGATCAACACGAAGACGGGCGCCAGCAAGCACATTACTTCGTGGAAAGCCGACGATGACCCGTCCCCAGGGATGTACTCTTACAGGCTGGTTGTCGAACATCTACCGACCATCGTTCTGCTGAAAGGGTCGAAGAGGATCTTTTCCCCAGGGTTTTGGAATGGGGTCGGACCCGTGGGTTCGCCGGCTCACAATGCCAACGGCTTCTTCAACTCCAGCATCGACTCCTCTGGCGACGAGGTGTCTTACTCCGACAGACTGATACCCGGCACCAGTTCATTGCGGCTTGTATTGACCCCCAATGGCCAGATCGAGCGCCACGTGTGGAAGGATAAAGCCCATAGCTGGACCTTGTTGTGGACTGCGCCGATAACCTGTGAATCGTACGGTTTATGCGGGCCATACGGTTCGTGCGCGGAGAGCGAATACCCCATTTGCCAGTGCCTCAGCGGCTTCCGCCCCAAGTCTCCGGAGGAGTGGCAGCAGGGAAACTGGACGGGAGGGTGCGTGCGCAACACCGCCCTGAGTTGCCGCGGCGGTGACGGTTTCCAGGCTGTGGAGAAGGTGAAACTCCCGGCGTTGTTAAACGCCACGGTGACGACGAACATGAGCCTGGAGGATTGCCGGGCCCGGTGCGCCAACAGCTGCTCTTGTACCGCCTACGGCAGCGGCAACATCAGCCAAGGAGGGAGGGCTTGCGTGACCTGGGACGGTGACCTGGTGGATATAATGAGGTTCTCCTCAAGCGGGCAGATGTTCTTCCTGCGCGTCGCCGACGCCAGCGAAGGTACCAGCTTTTCTTAATCTCCTCGTCCGAGTTTGATCAGATGCCCACCGGATTCCGCATGACTTGACGGGTAAAATTCCCTTGAACGACGAGTACACCATCGACCAGAGAGCCAGCGGTAAATGGGCAACCTGTAGAAAGGGTCCAGTCAAAAACCTGTAGCTGTAGGCCCGTCACGAACAATTGCAGAGTTATATTATTCTAGGATAGAGCTCCCCGAATCGACCTTTACCCTGCAGGCTTCAGTAGGTAGATCGGGTTCCTTCTCCTGGAGTCCTGATTAGCTTGTAGCGTGACGGCTAAGAAAACATGGCACTGTTGGGGATACTAACTCCAGTCGTAAGCATCATTCCCTTGGGTGACTATGTGCAGCTCCGACGGCAAGTGATTTCCGAAGCAAAAAGAGCAAGAGAAATGCTGCCATTTTTGCCTCTGTCGGATCCGGCACAGCCATGGTTCTTCTTCTGCTGGGTGGAATATGGCTGAAGAAGAAGATGGCGGGCAACACCTTGAATGGTAATACCATTAGGCTTTCTTTATCTTACCACTCACTTAAATGTCCTGCCAAAAGTTTCAAATCCGAGTCGCCATTGACTCTCTCTCTCTCTCTCTCTCTCTCTCTCTCTCTCTCTCTCTCTCTCTCTAAACCCCACATATACATATCTATTTCGGTCCCCAGGTAAAACGAAGAAGCCCCGTGAAATTGGTGATGGGGATGCCTCGGAGCTTCCCTTCTTTGACTTTCGAACGGTAGCAGCAGTCACCAGAAATTTTGCTAATGACCATAAGATCGGAAAGGGAGGATTTGGGACAGTTTACAAGGTAAACCGCCTGGAACGGCAAAAAATAAATTCTTTATGATTTTATATTTCAATAGCATTTGGATAAAAAAATACACATGTTCAATGAGAGAAAGCCTAACTTGGAGAGCCTGGAATGGCAGGGTACTTTAGAAGACGGCCGAGATATAGCAGTCAAGCGGCTCTCACATACCTCGGCACAGGGGGTCAGGGAATTCAAGAACGAGGTGAAGCTGATGGTGAATCTTCAGCACAAGAACCTCGTTCGGATGTTGGGTTGCTGTGTTCGAGATGATGAGAAAATGTTGATTTACGAGTACATGCCAAATAAAAGCCTGGACAAGTTTATATTCGGTAAGTAAACTGATTACAGTGGAAATTATTGTTCGTGGACTCGATATACTCAGCTTCTGCTTACTTATTGTTCTTCGTCCATCTCCCTCTCTCCGGCGGTGGGCTTTACATGCATCAGATGAAATAAAGCGTGGAGAACTGGGATGGAGGATGCGTCTGGACATCATCGTGGGAATTGCCCGAGGGCTCCAGTATCTCCACCATGACTCAAGATTCAGGATTATCCACAGGGACCTCAAGGCCGGCAATATTCTGTTAGATGGCGCAATGAACCCAAAGATCTCCGACTTTGGCACGGCGAGAATTTTCGGATCAGACCAACTGACTGAGAACACGAGAAGAATCGTCGGCACATAGTAAGTCTTCTCTTTTTCTATGGTCAACTAGATAATCATTTATATATATATATAGATGTATATACGACCTGAAAGCGGCCATCTTGATGGGCAAATGTGGAACAGTGGATATATGTCTCCGGAATACGCAATAAACGGCATCATCTCGACCAAATCAGATGTCTTCAGCTTCGGGGTTCTCGTCTTAGAGATCCTGAGTGGCATTAAAAGCCGAATAATCTACGGCCAGACGGAATCCCAAGTCAACCTCGTCTCCCATGTAAGTGCACACAGAGAGATAGACAGCCAGAGAGAGAGAGAGAGAGAGAGAGAATTATTCTACTTTGGATAAGATGCTGGCCCAAGAGTTCAAGGGATCTCTTTCATCGTCTGTTGCAGGTGTGGAAACTATGGCAGGTGGGCCGCTGCTTGGAGCTACTTGACCCCCTGGTGATGACTTCATGCGCGGAGACAGAGCTTCTGAGATGTATCCAAGTCGGTCTGCTGTGCGTGCAAGAGTCCCCCAGCGACAGGCCAACCATGTACGCCGTGGTGATGATGCTGACCGGCGAGAGCTTTCCGCTGCCAGAACCAGAGAGACCCGGCTTCCTGCTTCTTCAGCGTCCCGCAAAAAGTTCGTTCACCACAAATGAACCCTTCAGCTCCAATGAAATAACCCTCACTGTCATTGATGGTCGTTGACCAGCTTGGCGCCAACGAGTCTCCCGTTTTCTGGGTGAACACGGGACAAGCTGTTCTATCATCTTGATGCGGTTCATGATAGGAATCTATCTGCACAACGAGAAAATCCTCTTTCAGCGGGTACCGGAATTCAATGTCCTCCCCACAGCTGTCGATTTTTGTGAACATTGGATTCATTATTTTCCTTTATTTGGACAGTTTTGTGAACAACCCACGGAATTTTTTTACTTTAAAATTAAATTTCATTCAAAAAAAATTAATTATAAAAGTTTCACATTTCTATGACACCTGTCAATTAACAATGAAGTGTTGTAATCTTCTGATGGGAAATTTCAACGTGCTGCAATGTTGGAAAATAAGTTTTGCGGTATCCTTTTATGAACACGACCAGGGGAAAAAGCCATCAAACACCCATGTGGATTTTTTATCAGCTTCCCAAATATGTTTATTATAAATTTTAACATTATCGTGGAGAACTATCCATCCGATCATTATTAACAAGCCTATGATGATGACTTATAATTTAACATTTTATATCCTAAAGAAATTTTAAGCTCAAGCATAATTTTCTGATGTTAGCCACTGCATGGCAAAGAGCCAACCTTGAGGTGAGCCATATGTAAAGTAGAGGATAATTAGAACAATAGATTAAAAAAACTGTTACATTCCTCTTGAACTGTATGACCCCCTGCAAATTTTCATTTCTTAGTGGAATATCGTTTTAGAAGGGGTTGTTCTACAAGACTGGGAAATATTTAGAGCACACTCAACTTGTAGCATGATTTTTTGAATAGTTTAAAATATTATTTGAAAAAAAATTTTGCATTATCATAAGTAACCACAGTTATGATTCTACATATTGAGCTTGTAGTTTCGACAGTCTATGACATTCATGATTTATTTAAAAAGATTCGAAAGGTTTTAGAAATTATTACATTATATTGAGACGTATTATAAATTTTGTTTCAATGGTAATGTGTTATTATTAGACTTCATCTAACGAGTAAACTTTGGATATGCACATCAGCGACTAATGATGATAATATCAGTTATTTTTGGAGCATATCTAATATATTAAGGTCGTAACATGTTTTTTTCAGACCATTGAAATTTCCAGCTAATTTAGTGATTTAAACATTGAGAAACATTGAAAGATAAGGGAAGCTTGTGAATCTCCATTCTCTATGAGCAGGAAACCCTCCAATGGCAAACAAGTTCAAAATGATCACTTGTGATCCTTCTACCATCTTGAGGGTCTTGTTGACATTTTCTACTAAGAAATTGATGCAAAGTTGGGTAGTCTTCCCAATTGGGTCAAATGAGAAAAAGACAATAGTTGACCAATGAAATTCTACGCAATCTTTCTCAACCAAATAGAAACCACAATGCCTTCAAAAAATCACCAGCATTCTAATGTAAAGAAAATACGAAAATCAAGTTCTAATTCATCCTCCAAAAAAAACTTTAAGTCAACCCCAACTTTTGGAAACAGCTCACAATCAAATATTTCATTATTTTGTATGATTAAGGTTGCGATTGAACTCTAATTTAATCATGGAAGAGAGTTGATTCTTGTAATAAGTTGTTGACCTCCTTGGCTTGTGAATCTAAAAAAAATTTTTGAGAGAAAATTCTCTATGAGCTGAGCCTAGTAAACAATAGTTTTATTTCCTAGAAATTCGATTTATTAAAATGTGGAAACAAGGTGTTCCTAGAAATTGAGCATATGCAAAGAGCCAAGCCATCATAAATATATATTAACGTGTCTTAAATTTAGATGTAAGAAACCCTTAAGATTGAATAACATAAGGAAAATTTTATCAATTTAACCCCTATTCATGATATAAGTGTAACCTCAAATCCAACAATCTAAGTTATATTAATAAATAGGTTTCAACACTAATCCACTCTTAGCAAGACGGCAAAAACTATCACTTTGTGTATGTGTTAAAGACTTAACTGTATGCTATTAATTTTAAAAGTATAGTAAGGCCGAAGTCTGAAATGATGTGTCGCATTGATTTTCAAATATTTATTCTAGCTAATTAGTGTTTAAAAATGGCTGAAAATAAGGGAAGCGCATGATTCAAAATTCTCTATAAATAAAACTCTTTTCAATAGACTAATTACTCTTGAATGAACATCCTCATTTTCTAATTAAATCTAGATCATGTAGAGATTACCCAATTGAAATAAAATTTATTTATTTCAATTGCTCAAAGAAACATCATGGTACCATAATACCAAGTGTACAAGGCACATGACCAAACAGAAATGGTGATTCACCTCATTCTTTAAAAAGGAAAGAAGAGATGTGGCCTTTTGAGATAATAAATATGATAAAAATTTTAGGTGGGAAAATATTTATCTTGATAAATATGTTTTAAATGAAAACGTGGTACTATTAAAAGATCTGGCACAATGTAATAAGTACTAGTCAACGGTGTGATAATGAAATGAAAGTATAATTTAAATATAGTTCATATGGTATTTTGAATTATCAAAATAAAAGGTATATATTCACTTGAGTAAAAAGGAACAATGTGTATATACTCATTTATCTAAATAAAAAATTTAAACATATCTCTAACGTTCTTGTAATTCTTAAAAATACTTCCAGATGGGGCATATCCATTTAGGACATGTGAGCACTCACAAAATTAAAATATTAAAAAAATAACTATTAATGAACATAATACTAGAATTGAAAAATCAGTGTCAAATTTGAATGTGACACATGAATTAGAAGAAAATAAGCAACAGAAAAACACATATGTAAGGATCGGTTACAGCTAGCTAAGTATTGGACTTGAGACATGCATTTATTTCAATCATCCTAGGAAGCTAACCTCACTAGAAAAATATATGGATTTTTTGATTGTGGATGAAATTATCAAGATATTGGAGAAATTTATCATAAAATTTTAAAATAAGAAATATTACATAATTTAAATAATTAAAGGCATTATGATGGAGATTTCAAATTTTGACATTTATAGGATTCTTTTGATGACTAAGGATTTTTTTCTGAATTCTGAAGTGTTAGAAAAAATGGTGTTGTCAAAAGAAAGAATAAGACTTAATAGCTTAAAATGATGTGCAACATCTTAACAAAATGTTGTTGCAGAAAGAAAGAATAATAATTCACTAGATATTTATATATGTTAGTTAAAAATAATGTGCCAAAATAATGTTGGTTGAATCTATAAATACAACTCATTACATTATGAATAGAGTTATATTTTCTTTCCCTCTTATGAATTGGATAAAGGAGAGAAACTAATGTTAGTTCATTACAATTTTTTGGATACAAATGTTTCATTATTATACATTTTTATGAGGAAATAGGACTTTCTTTGAACAAGTGATAAAAGAATTTCTTGAAAATATTTTTAAAATTTTAGAGAGTATACATAAATGGATAGTTTGAGAAGAAAATAATGGTTTAAGTGGTTGAGGTAATTGAAAAAGAGGTCAATTTGCATGATGAAGAATCATTAGAAACTAAATTATCGAAAATTGCATTCAATGATAATGAAAATCTCCATGAATTAGAGGAGAATGAGGAAAACAAAATTTTTCTAAAAGGCTAAAAATATGTCAAGAATCAACCAAAGGATTAAATTTTGGATGATTCAGGAAAAGGAGATATCAAAATTGCATAAAAATTATGAGTCATAGTTTTGTAAATCTATTCAAAATTGATGAAGAAGTCAAAGGAAATTAAATTTCAAGTCTGATTGAAGAATTAAATTATTTTGATAAGACTATAGTTTGTACATTAGTTCTTAAAAATTTTGAAATGTCTGAAATAGAAATAAGGCAAGATTTATTGCATACACTTATGCATGAATTTAAGGAAACATTATGATAAAATATGTGCACCATTAAACATTGTATTACACCAGATTTAAGTGTGCTTTTCTAAAATGGTGAAAGCATGAAGATGTGTATGTAAAACAATTATCTAGTTGCATAAATTGTGAATTCTCAAATTATGTTTTCAAACTATCTAAAGTTATCTATGGACTCAAGCAAGCCCCTAAAGCTCAGTATGAGAGCCTTACATCCTTATATTAAGAAATGTATTTGATAGAGGAAGCAATGATAATATTCTATTCACCCAAAAAAGGAGAACTCATTGTTCAACTATATATAGATGACATTATTAAGATCTACCAATGAAAGTATAAGTTGTGATTTCATCTCTCAATTAAATATGTTAAGAGGCTTTTAAAAATATGATATGATAGGAGGAAAGGAAAAAAACACTCATGGACAACAAGATGAAAATTGATCTTCATCAAAATTCAAAAATAGTAAATCAAAAAACATGTTAGATCTCTATTGTATTTTGGTTGCGAGAAAACTTGAGTCTATGTTTAGCATTTATTTACATGCCAAATTTCAAAATGATCCCAAAGAATCACATTTTAACATAGTTAAAAATTTAATATATTACTCCTACTACACAATAATGAAAATAGTTTTACAAGTAAATTTGAACTCAAATTGTAAGTGGTGTTTATGCCCTTGGGCATGAATTTTGATATTAAAAATATATGAGAAAATATATAATTCATAATTTATATTATTCACAAGATTATGATAAATGATTTAGAGATTTCATGTAAATAAATCTATTATTTGTCTTGTGACATTATGACTAACCTTGAGGTTAAGTGAAATGATGAATAGATGAAGCATCACATATGAATAAATATTTGTTAAAAAATAAATATTTAATAGGTAAATAACGGTTATGTTTTTAATTCATTTATCTATGATTATTTAAACATGTAAGTGCAGCTATTATTTATTAGTCATGTGCATCATTAAAAGAAAAAAAAAGGTTTGAAATATCAAATGAGCTCTAATGAGTCTTTGGTGGCGAACAGGACCCACCGCCACCACTACACAAGTTGGAAGCAATAGAGGAGACCCCGCCTTTGTGCATTCAGCTGGATCGAAGGGCACGAGTGAAGAGGAAGGACCCCGGGCTCCACTATACCGCCTAGGTCCACGAACTGTAGTGGCTCCAGCTTGTCACACGTGGGGCCTCTCACCCCTAGGGTTTCTGAAGGGCCCGTGGTAGGGATGGGGAAAGACCCATTTCCCTTTTGTTTCCTTTCTTTCCTCTCCCCCCCCCTTCTCATGTGGGCCATATGTGTTCAGGCCCAATTGGAGAAGAAGGTGTCGTTCTCTTCCCCTTACCTCTCTTCTCTTGGGCCATTCATGTTTAGGCCCAATCGAAACAAAGGGTCCATCCTGGACACTATGCATGTTCCTTTTGGGGTTTGGCACCTTGGACCTCAAGCATGGCCCTCCACTCTCGGCCCATGTGGGCCTCTATAAAAGAGGGTGGAGAGCCACCACCAAGAAGCAGCCACCCATTTTGAAGAAAAACACACACCTTGTTTTAGAAGCCTCACAGCGAGAGAGAGAGAGAGAGAGAGAGAGAGAGAGAGAGAGTCTAAGGGGAAGGGGGGGCATCGGCCAACCATCACTCTCACCGCAGAGCCACCAGTCTCGTTGCACCACCACCAGCATGCCCACCTCGAGTGCCCACCTACCAAGTGCCCAAGTTGTGTGTCTGCCTCACGCTCCGCCCCGTGCTTGCCGCACGACGGTGTCACGCTTGCGTGCCCATGCTGTGTGCCTATTTATGTGCCCCGTGCTTGCTCCTCGGGGTCTGCCACCACACCCGACCTAGAACACCCACTAATGTACCCCAGGGTCATCTCATTGTGCTCCTTCCCCCAAACCAATTAGGCATTCGAACAGCACGATTGCTGCATGCCTCGAACACCAACGGTGCATCGTGCACATGTTAGTTGCCCACCTGATTCCCCTCCCGCGTGCAAAGCCGCATGCAGATCATGCATCAGCTTGCATCTCCGTCCGCCACCACTAGAGCCCACGTCGTCACACTACTGACAACCCTGCCCTCACACGAGAACCCCACTCTACCATGATCTACTAGGCCTTGGCCTGCAAGTTAGCCCACAACCCCATGAGTCCATTACTATTATTAGTACAATCTCACACCTGCTCCACCGTCATCGGGCCAAGCTAGGTTAGGGTGAGATAGGCTTCACCACCGTGTAGTTCTGATGTGCGCACTAGAATTGTCACTTGGTCGTTGACCACTTGTGGTCCAATTGTGTATGTGACGCCGGGCCCTCACCAACTCAGACGTGAATGTGGAGGATCCCCCACCTTGCCCTAGCATCTTGGCAATGCCCAACATGACGTGCTGCCAGTCCCACTGCTCCTTAGCTCCTACTTGCACCTAATTGAGTCAACACTCGCCCACTAGACCCCAAACAATGTGGAGTATAGGTTCCCTTTCCTTGCTTGTCACTCTCCCCCTCCCCCTTAGTTCACTATGAGGGTGGGTTACCAGTCTATCATGCATCAATCTCAAACTAGAAATCTAGATGATGACACATCAACTACTTACGTAGATAAAACAACTAGTTTAACATTTGAATTTGAAGTCAAAGTCAACATGAAAGTTGTTCACCTACAAGATAAAAATATTTAGTTTAAATTTTAAATGGAACGGACCATAGAATAATAAGATATTAAATTCACAATAGTCAGAGATAGTTGCCACACATTCTAGAAAATGATAAGTATTCAAACTGACTTTCTAATTTTATCTCTTAAGCAAAATGTAGAAATTCATTGAAAGAAGATGCCCTACAAGTAAAGGAAGTTGGATAGATCAACAACAATTCCACTTCAATCAACAACGAATTATCTCTCTTACGATCAAGAATTATCACCATCGAGCTTCAACCACAAACAAAGTGCATCATCCTTCTTTATCAACAATTAATGAACAAAATAAAGCTTGAATCTTTCAAGGAGGCTCTCCATCAGCCCCTAAGATAATTAGGTAGTGAGTGGAGAATGATTTTAAGTAAAGGCACAAGGTGCTTTAAGCCCTATTTGGCCCGGAAGGGGTTGAATCTCTACAGAGGTCAAACCTAAGGTATTAGGGCTATTGATCCTATTAAGTTCAGTGTATATTTCTGAGGGAAATAGTGAAATATTAGTATGAAAGAGCCTCTAGAATTATAAGTAACCAGGTGAGAAGTGAACCAATATAAAAAACTCTTGCCTCATAGTAAGATCTCGTCAGAAGAGAGAGAAAGCCATTATGTGCCTAGATAATCATATAGAACTATGTTAACACATGTTGACACATTTAGCATTTGAAAAAATATCTGATATTATTAAAATATCAATTCACCCTTCCTCTTGTTATTTTGTCTAACCTTTAGATCATTACATTGATATTAGTGCTAACCTTGATTCACATATATTTACACATTTCAAGGAATAGATCCTATGGCTAATAAAAGTATCAAATTTTCAAGCTCTAGACTACCTATGTTTGATGAAACTAATTATGTTTTTTGAAAAACCAAAGTTAGAATCTATGCTATAGGTCAAGGATCGAAAACTTGAAAAATGATCAAGGACAAGAAAAATCTGATGATGAGTTTATAAAGGAATAGAACTCTATGCTAAATGCAAGGGCCATAAATATTTTATTAAATGTTATTCATATTTCTAAGTTTAACTGTGTACAAAGTTGTGAGACAACCAAAGAAATACAGGACAAGCTTGAAATGATATACAAGGGGACTTCACAAGTAAAAGAAACCAAAATCGACATTTTGATGAGCAGGTATAAGTTATTTCAAATAGAAAAAAGTGAATCTATTTATAACTATGTTAAAAGATTTCATGAAATCATCAATGGGATGAAAAATCTTAGAAAGACTTATTCTAACACTAAATTGAGTAGAAAACTACTTAGATCTTTGACTGATATTGGATGGCCAAAAAAACAATAATAATAAAATCTAAAGATTTAACTGTTACACCTCTTGATAATATTATTGGCTCTCTTTTGACACATGAAGTTGATGTAGCTAAAAGTAAATCTCTTGTTGAATAATGTGAGAATAATTTTTCTCTTAAATGTACTAATCTTTCAGATATTGAAAATGAGATTATCTTACTAATTAAAAGGTTAAATGTTTTATGAAAAAAAAGAAGAATTTCAAGCACACAAAAGATGTGAATATGCCACCTAAAAATAGTGACCTATGTTTTGAGGGTAAAAAATCATGTCACTTCAAGGTCGGCTGCTCAATATTGAAAATAAGAAAGAAAAAGAAAGCAATGATGACAACGTGGAGTGATAGTGAAGGGAAACAAAGTCAAGATAACATGTCTAATGGCAAAGACATCTAAGGTATATGATTTTGATTTATATGATGGCACAAGAAGATTTTGATGAACTTATGTATGCTATTAATAATTTGAAAAGAAAATTGAAATAGAACAAACTAAGAATCAGACACTTAGAAATTCAATTAGAATGCATGGGGATAAAGAAAGGTATTAAGCAAAAATTATTGATAGATTATTTATCGAAAATAAATAGATTCTCAAGAAACTTAATATTTATGATGAAAACTACAATGACACTTGTTCTGACACATCTTCTATTTTCATATCAACACAAGACATAAAATATACACTTAATGAAAACACACAATTAGTGAAAACACTTAGGAGCCAAAGAACCTTATCTATTTTATCTATTTCATCACATGATTGTGTTATGTATGATAAAATGATTTCTTATTTAAATACAAAAAAATAAAAGCTTAAAAATCAAAACAATGTACTACACACAAAGATTAAATAGGCCAAAAAATGATATTAAATTAAAAAATAAATTTACTAATCTAAAATATTTTTATGATAAGTTATGTGGAAATTAGGGAATACTAAATATACTACTCGAATGTCAAAAAAGGTCATTAAGAAAGGAAGATTATGATTTAATCCACATCATATTAAACCTTATATTAAATCTGAAAATAAGTCTAAAACACATTATATTTGGGTACCTAAGGGAGTATAGTAAAACCCAAAGTAATTTTGGTTCCCAAACTAAAGACTTAATCATGTTTCAGGGAGATCTCAAGTAGACCACTTCATGATGATGCTTAGATAGTGGGTGTTCAGGACATATGACTAGAGATCAAAAATGGGTCTTCACATTCAATCCAATTGATGGAGGAGAAGTAGCATTTAGGGATAATAAAAAGGGAAGTATACAAGGGTATGAAATATTTCTTTAAATAATCAACTTTTAATTAAGACTATTTTATTTGTTAATGGTTTAAAACATAATTTAATTAGTATTAATCAATTATATAATAATGACATGGAAGTTAGGTTTAAAAATAATAGATATTTAATCATTGATGATAAAAATAATGAATTTTTACTTGTTGGTGACAGAGTTAAAGATGTTTATGTTATAGATTTTGAAATTTTAATTAAATCTAATGTTTGTCTTGTTGCTAAAAAAGATGAAGAATAGATGAATCTTTGGCATAAAAATGTTGATTACATAAACATTAGAACCGTTCATAAACTATCAAAATTAGGACTTGTTAAAGTATTTCTGAAACTGTCAAACATAAAAAACTTTACATATCAAAGGAAAACAAACAAAGGAACCATTCAAAATAAAAAAACACATCTCATCATCACAGCCCTTGGACTTGATTTATTTAGACTTTTTTGTTCTAAATAAAACTACTAGCTTAGTTGGAAAATATTATGGCTTAGTTATTGTTAATGATTATACATTATTTACTAGAGTTTTTTTTTAGTTCAGAAAAATGAAACATATGGTTACTTCACCAAATTTGCAAAAAAAATATAAAATGATCTAGGCATGGATATTAGGAAAATTTGAAGTGGTCATAAATATGAATTTCATAATGCTTTATTTTCTTATTTCTATAATAAATTAGAAATATCTCATAATTTCTCAACACCTAGAACACCTCAATAGAGTGGTGTCATTGAAAGGAAAAATATTACATTACTTGATTTATCTAGAACTATGTTGGCTAATAATAATCTTCCAAAATATTTTTAGGCTGAAGTTGTTAATACTACATGTTATGTAATTAATATAGCATTAATTAGATCAAAATTAAAGAAAATTTTTTATGAATTACTAAGGAATAAAAAGCATAACCTGAGTTATTTTAAACCATTTGGCTACAAATGTTTTATTTTGAATAATGGTAAAGCTAAATTAGAAAAATTTGATCAACAAAGTGATGAAAGAATTTTTCTTGGATATTCTGAAAATTTTAAAGCATATAAAATATGTAATAAAAGAATATTAGTTGTTGAAGAATCTATCCATGTAAAATTTGTAAAACAACTAAAGGTTCAAAAAACTATACATTTAAAAACTAACTGTGTTGAAACAAGTTCTGACAACAGTAAACAAATAAAAGACGAAGAAGAAGAATTACCTCATTTACAGCCAAATCCCAAACATAAAAGTTTACCTAGAGCATAGAAATATGTTAAGAGTCATGCAAAAGAAAATGTTTTAGAAAATTTGAATGAAAAAGTGAGAACTAGATATGTATTAAAAGAACAAATTTATTGGGCATTTACTTCTCAAATTGAACTGAAAAGTATTGATGATGATTTGAAAGATTCAGATTGAATTATTGTTATGTAGGAAGAATTTTCTGATAAAAATGATGTCTAGTATTTGATTCCTCAACCTAAACATCAAAATATTATAGGAACAAAATGGATGTTTAGAAACAAATTACATGCACAAGGATAAGTAATTAGGAACAAAGAAAGATTAGTTAGTAAAGGCTATGTTTAAGAAGAAAAAATAGATTATGAAGAAACTTATGCTTTTATTGTTATACTTGATATTATTAGAATTTTATTTTCTTTTGCATGTGTTAATAATTTTCAGTTATATCCGATGGATGTCAAAAGTACTTTCTTGAATGGCCTTATTAAAGAATAAGTTTATGTTGAACAACTCCCTAATTTTGAAAATTCTAAATTTTATGATCATATTTTTAGAGTAAATAAAGCTTTATATAGTCTGAAACAAGTTCCATGAGTTTGGTATGAAAAATAAAGTTCAATTATTTTAGAAAATAATTTTCAAAGAGGAAACATATATACAACTCTATTCATTAAAAAGGTTGATATATATGTGATGATTGTTCAAATATATGTTGGTGATATTATCTTTGGTGCAAGCAATAAATATCTATACAATAAATTTTCATCTTTTATGCAAATTGAATTTGAAATGAACATGGTGGGTGAGTTAAGTTTTTTTATTAGCTTGAAAATCAAATAATTAGAAAATAAAATTTTTATATCTCAAGAAAAGTACACGAAGAAGTTACTTTGAAAATTTAACATAAATGATCTGAAACCTAAAAAAACTCCTATGAGAACAAAAGTTAAATTAGACACAGATGAAAAAGTAAAAGAAATTGATAGAAAACTATATAGAGGAATGATTAAATCTTTATTATATTTGACAACATATATACTTGCTATTTCATTTAGTATTTTCTTTGTGTAAGGTTTTAAAATAATCCCAAAGAGTCACATATCATAGCTGTCAAAAGAATATTTGAATACTTGATTGACATAACAAACCTAAAGATATGGTATCCAAAGAATAGAAATACAAACCTTTTAAGATGCTATGACTTTGATTTTTCAAGATGTAAAATAGATAGAAAAAGCACCAGTAGACCATGCTTATTTTTAAATAATTTCTTGATTTCTTAGAGGTTTATAAATAAAATTCTATTACATTACCCAATATAGAGGCTGAATATGTGTCTACTATAAGCTACTATGCACAAATACTTTGGGTCAAATATCAATTAGAGGACTATGAACTCAAATTAGAAAAGATACCCATATATTGTGATAACACAAGTGCTATCAACCTGACCAAAAATCTTATCGTACACTTTCAAATCAAACACACAGAAATTATACATCATTTCATTCTTAATCACATATAAAAAGAGGATATAAAACTATGTTTTATTGATACATCAAAATAGGTAGCTGATATCTTCACAAAACCTCTTTATAGATATAGATTTAATTTGATTATTTGTGAGCTTGAAATGTACAAATTGACTAATATTTTTTGTCTAAGTTCTACTATTATTGATGATGTTATTGTAATTTATTGACATAATATTTTAATCATCATTCTATGTCTGATATGAACCTCATATGGATAGATGTCTGTGTTGATACACTCTTCATCACGTGAATTTTAAGTGTTCTTGAAAGATTTTTTATTAAAGATATGAGTAACAAATACTATGTTGTTGCATACCTTAAAAAATCCTAAATTATATCTATATCCCTCTTCTTCCATCAAAAGGCCGTGTTTCACTGTTTGAAAACTTTACTTTCTTAATTTATTTATTACCATTCAGAGACCTCTATTTCACTAAACTCATAAGACTATAAGCCTCAATCACATCACATTGGGTCAACTCATGAGTCAACACAAGGTATCATCTTGAACATTGCATCGCATTCGCATCTCATTCTAGTCAATCCTTTTAAAATCTTAAATTTATCATACTTGATACCCGACATTCTACCCTTCATGTTCCTCCTTCAAAAGATTATCATTGTCCAAGAATTTCCAAGAAAGATAAAGGAAAAAATGTTATTATTGATCTAAGAATCATCACCGTCTCTAATGGTCAAAAAATTGTTTACCTCCTTCTCGATGCTTCCATCTGGTTCTCCTGCGAAATCTGTATCACCCCTTCCTTTAACATCGATAACTAATGACCAAGTTACAGTAGTTGTTCAAAAACGATCTATGGATATTAGCACCTCAATTCCCATTTCTTTTGAATCTAAGGTTACAGAACCTCCTATTTTACCAACTACATGTGATCCAAAATCAAAAAACGTCATCTCTAATCCACCTACTCTGAGTTCGAAACCAAATGAACCATCCTAGCCAATGAAAAACATTAAATCTATACCTCAAAAGCCTTCTATTGTGTGAAAATTTAAATCTGTAGAAGATATCACTTTACATAAACTTAAAGTCAAGAAATATAGTTCCAAAAGACCTAGAAAAATTGATGCACTTAGACATACTTTTGATGCATCTCCTCAATATCATTCTCTGTTATTTTCAACTATTGCCCATGAAAAAAATTTTCAAAAAAACTTCAAAGACCGTAAAATCTTACGTTACAAATTTCTTGATTTAAAATTCTTTCAATTGTAGCAAATTCTTATAAAGAAGTATTTTGATGCCCTTAGGATTTCTCATCTAGTTTCTAAACTAATTGACAATTATCCAAATCTTATTCAAATGTTCTATAATAATACTTCTATCACTCTTGTTGGCCTATCAACTTATGTCAAATGAGTATTTATTGATTTAACTCTTGAAATTTTGAATGCAATCTTTAATATTTCCACTTGATGTCCCTTTGCCATCAGCAAATAAATAATTTCTGATTTTCTAACTCAACTGACTGAAATGGGGATTACATCTGTCAACACCACAAAAGTACTTCATCTCTCATTGTCTCATAGTGTCATTTATTTTCTTATTGGTCATTTCTTATGACATAGAAGTGAACATGATAGGTTGTTAAATAAATCTATCTATTATATACTATATTATTCATGGCATTCCATTTGATTTTAGATATCTGTTCTTAAAACATATGAAATTAGTCCTGAAATATGACCTCATTTTTCTATTCGATTGTGTCACCACATGTGTCTTTAAGTATTACAGTATAGATCTCTCTACAAAAGAATTCATTCGTAGCATTCCCCATGATATCATTGACAAATCCATCTGTCATAAAATAAATTATTCCTATAGTGATAGTTAATGGCTTCATTGTCCATCTTCTCTCATGCATCATCTCGTACTCTCACATTCCTTGACATTATTTTCATTGTTGAGAAATTTAAAAAAAGTGTGGAATAAGTATAACAATGTCTTAATATGATGAAAGAACGACTTCAGGACCTTGAAGATAATATTTCAAACATTCACTCGTATTTTTCATGATTTTTCGATTGAGCAAAGGCTATGCATTTTGTACTTTTCTTACCTATTTGTGATTTAATTTTTTGATCTTACAAAAAGGGAGAAAAGATTGAGAAAATTTGAAAACTTTATAAGTGCACAACCTCAGGGGGAGCACTTGCTCAGAGAAAATAAAGAATGTATTCCATGCAATTATGTCCTTACCCCTTGAACTTCTATGAATAAATTGTATGAACCAATGTAAATGTTAAAATTTGAATGTTCTATTTATATATTGATTTGACACGTGTTAACACATGATGATTGATTGTTATTATTGTCAAAATATTATTTATTATGTATGTACAACTATTGTTATATTATTTGTACACATAATTATATTGATATATATGTTTTCTCAAGATAGTTTTGTAAGTATCAAAAAGGGGGAGATTGTTGATGCCTTTGGCATGGATTTTGATATTACAAATATATGAGAAAATATATAATTCATGATTGACATTATTCATAAGATTATAATAAATAATTCATAGATTTTATGTAAATAAATCTATTGTTTATCTTGCGACATTATGACTAACCTTGAGGTTAAGTGAAATGATAAATAAATGAAGCATCACATATGGATAAATATTTGTTGAAAAATAAATATTTAATAGATAAATGATAGTTATACTTTTAATTAATTTATATATGATTATTTAACTATTTAAGTGTAGTTATTATTTATTAATCACGTGCATCATTAAAAAAATAAAAATATTTGAAATATCAAATAACCTCTTGTGATTTCAAACAAAAATTTTGGATGATGACACGTTAGCTGCTTACGTGGATAAAATGACCAACTTAATGTTTGAATTTGAAGACAAAGTCAACATAAAAATTATTCATCTATGAGAGATAAATCTCTAGTTTGAATTTCAAATAAAACAGACTAGATAATAGCAAGATATTAAATTCACAATAGTCAGAGGTTGTTACTGTACATTCTAGAAAATGGTAAATATTCAAATTGACTTTTTGATTTTATCTCTTGAGCAAAATGTTGAAATCTATTGGAAAACAATGCCCTACAAGCAAAGAAAGCTGGGGAGATTGACAATAACGATTTTACTTTGATCAACAATGAGTTATCTCTCTTACGATCAAGAATCATCACCACCAAACTTCAACTGTGAACATATTATATTATCTTTCTTCATCAATGATTGGTGAACAAGATAAAACTTAAATCTTTTAAAAAAACTCTCCATCAAGCCCTAAGGTAATTGGGTAATGAGTGGAGAGTGATTCTAGGCAAAGACAAGGTGCTCTAAGCCTTGTTTGGCAACGGACTAAATCTTTGTACAGATCAAACCTGAGGTATTAGGGTTACTGATCTCGTTAAGTTCAATGTATATTTGATAACTCTCAATATTTACATGATAATTTCCTTAGTATTTCAGTGATTTATGCTTTAAATTTAATTAAACTGCTTGCAGAATACTTTAAATTGAAAAAGTTAGATTTAAAATAACTTATATGATTTTAGTGTTAATTTCTAAGAATTGCATGAAGAAATCAGTCATGTAATATGATGAAAATATTTTTCACATGTTTTTATGTTTTATATTATTTTTTATAATATTTCTACATTTATTCTTATTTTAAAGAAATATTAAGGAAATTTGAGAAAAATCATTAAATTCAGAAAATCAGTGAAAATCCTGAAAAATCAGAAAAAATCACGTCGGATGATCAATTGATTCTTTAGAGAGAAATTTGCCAAGTAAATTGAAAAATATTAATTGGAAATTATGTTATAATTCAATGCATGTCATTTTTATGGTTTATAATCTTTTAAAACTAATGAAAAATCAAATATTTTCAGTGTTTTTGTGTTAACGGCATATGCACGGACTGCGGCAACAAATACAACAACTACTTGTAACAAATTGGCGAAATATGCACAAAGGAAGATTGAAAAGGTGTTTCCGGAGAGGAAGAAGGCATCCTCGATTATTCTATCCCCCTCTCAGATCAAAACCCCTCTCGTCCAGCCACTACAAATGTCGGATTTCGCTCAATCCATTCATCCGATACAAAAGATAGATTTCGTCCAAATTTCCCCCTCATTTAGCTGTTACATAGGCTGAATTTCTTCCAAAAATCTTCCCCATTCCTCGCCCGATACAAATGGTGAAGAATTTCTTCCGAGAATCCTTCTCTGAACATCACGACATGCTCGGAGTCGAATCACCTTCGCTGCTCGATTTTAGCAAGTGACAGTTGTTGGGAATGTCAACCATCGATTGGAGGTGTAGGAAACCAATCGGTGCACCGAGCCTACACAAATCGATCATATTTGGGCAGAAATCCGATCAACGATTGCGCCGCCCAATTCTTTCGTAAACTTTAATTTATGTTCATTTTTACTATTTTTAGATTCTAATAATACATCTTTCAATCCTTCATCATGTTTCAAACAAAAGCCCTTTTCTATCAATCTTTTATTTCTATCATTGTGGCTTTGATTTGATCCATTTACTTGTCAACGTATTTCCGTCAATCGCAAATTTGGGGATGTTCTTTGCAGGTTGACGTCAGTTGACGTCAATAACCCCCCAAATTTGCAATTTTTGCTTGTTTCGTTATAATTTGGCCAGAAAATAATTTTAAAAATATAATATATCAAATAAAAATCATAAATAATTAATAGTACTTCATCTTCCTTATGATCAACTTGGAAAATCCACTAAAAATATTTCTTTATTAAGAATTGCCTTATTTTCCAGAATTTATAAATTGTAAATTTGCTAAATTTTCTTAGCAACGACAGAAAATAGTCAGACAAAATTTGGCATCATTGTCGAGGAAGATTTTTAGTTTTATTTCTTATTTATGATTCATTTGAGTAAAAAAAACTTTTCATTGAATAAGAGATAAAAAATCTAAGAAAATAAATCCTCAAAATGTAGGTTCCCAAAATCTCAATCAACCTAGGTTATTGAAGGATAATTTTACTCCCTATGCATGTGAAGACTTATTACATAATCCTATTTGTGCTAAAGAGATTAAACCTAGTGTTTTTCAAATGTTACCTACTTTTTATGGGTGTCAACATGAAGATCCTTATGCTCATCTTAGAGAATTTCAAAGAATTTGTGTTACTATTAAAGATGTTGATGATTCTATGAGATTGGCTTTATTTCCATTTTCTTTAAAAGATAAAGCTAGTTATTGGTTTTCTACCCTAGATGAAAACAATAAGACATGGGCTACATTATTACAAGATTTTTTAGATAGATTTTACTCTAGAGGAAAAACCAAAACTATGAGGAAAGCTATTCTAAATTTTTCACAAAATTCAGGAGAAACATTTCATGAAGCATGGGGTAGAATGAAAGATTTGATGAGAAAATGTCCTCACCATGGTATTCTTAAAAGTCAAATAGTTGAAATGTTTTATGATGGATTACTTCCTCCTTTTAAGCAAATGGTAGATGGATCATGTGGTGGATTATTTTTTAATAGAAGTGAGGATGATGTATATATAGTTTTATAAAATTTGAGTAAAAATTCAATGAATCAAACTATTGCATCTAATTATGATAGAACTTCATCTAAGAGGGGAGGAATGTATGAAATGAGAAACTTTGAAGATAGGGAATTAAGATCTGATTTAAAAGAAATTAAACAGCAAATGAATCATATGAAATCATTGTGTGAAAAATTTGATGTGTTTATGACGAATAAAAATTCTAATTTTTCTAGTATATCATATTCTTGTTGTTCCCTATGTGGTGATAGGATGCATCATGAAGATCATTGTCCTCATGTTGAATAAACTCAACCATCAAATATAGAAGAAGTTCAAGCTACATATAGATATCCTAGATTTGGTGCTCCTTCTAATGAACACAACCTTAATTGAAGGAATCACCCAAATTTTTCATGGAAGAATCCAAATAATATTCAAAATCTAGAAGCTTGTTCTACTAGCTAGGAAAAAATTGGCACATGTCCGTTTCGTTATTACAACCTTCTTTCTTTATGTCAAAGACCAGAAGCTACGCGCAAATTATCATTTTTTCTCAGTTGTTCTTAACAACGATGGCTATTCATTCAAGTCTTCGGGTAGCACCACCAGATTTTCAACAAGCTTTGAAATCTCCATTTTCTTCAAATAAACCGATTGAAAATAAATTTAGATCTAATCATATGCCTCCTACTTATTCATCCAATATTCCACCTGTGCAAATTGATCCTTCCATGAGTATGTTACAGCAAATGATGGCTCAAATGATGCAAAGTCAAATGAATTTTCAACAAGAAATGCAACACAAGTTTGAGCAACAGTAACATCAATTTCAAGAAAATATGATGCAAATGGAGAAAAAGATAGCAGAAAATTCAACAAAAAGAGAAACAAGTCAATTAGGTCAACTTCCAAGTAGGACTTTATCAAATCCAAAGAGTCAATAGCAAGAATTTCAGCAAGGAGAATAAAGCTGGTCAAACAAGTACAAAGCACCTCAAAATGAACAAATGAAAGCAGTCACTACCTTGAGGAGTGGAAAAATTTTCAACGATCTATATGAAGAAAAAGAGATTACACAAAAGAGAGATGAATCATTTGAAGAGCTAGAAGGAGCTGAAGAAAAAGAAGAACCACCAAGTGTAGAAGATGAAGAAAAAGATCAACATCAAGAATTTAGGAATATTATGGATAAATCTCTACCAAAGTCTAAGAGCATTCCTTTTCCAAATGCACTAAAATCAAAAAAAAAAATCTGAGTTCAATGCAAATTTGATGAAAATTTTTCAAGATGTTTACATCAAAGTTCCTCTTTTGCAGGTTGTGGAGGACATTCCAGCATATGCAAAATTTTTGAAAGAACTTTGCACACCGAAGAGAGCACCAAAGACTGAAAAATTATTTGTTCATGCAAGTGCCATGTTGTTGAATTAAATGCCATGAAAGCTAAAGGACCCAGGTGCACCTTTGATTTCTTGTAATATTAGTGGATTTATTTTCAAGAATGCATTGCTAGATTTAGGTGCTAGTATTAATTTATTATAAACTTCAATTTGTGAATATTTTCAGATTTCAAATTTTAAATCATCTTCTATTATGCTTCAATTTGCAGATTTATCAGTAAAAAATTCAAAAGGAATGTTAGAAGATGTAGTAGTAATAGTGAAAGGATGTTCATTCCCTACTAATTTTATTGTTTTAGAAATGAATTCACATATTGAATTGAGTGAAATGCATATTATTTTAGGTAGACCATTTTTGAATACTGCTCAAATGAATATTGATGTCCCCACAAGACTACTAAAAATCAAATGTGGAGATGAAGTAATGGAAATTCAAATTTTTGAAAGGGCACAAAATTTACAAAATGAGGAAAATTTTCAGTGTCATTCTATAGATTGTATGTAAGGATTGAATGAATTGAATGAAATAGATGAATGCTGAGAGAAAATTTTTCAAAATAAAGGAGAAAAATATTTATGGGATTTTGAAAATTTTCAGGAACAAGAAGAACAATTTCAGAAAATAATAGAAGAAGATGAAAAAGAAGAACAAAACTTAGAAGATTTGATTGAATTTCAGCAAAATCAAATTAAAAAAATTAGTAGTCCTAAATTAGAGCTTAAGAAACTTCTTAATAATTTGAAATATACATTTTTAGGAGAATATCAATCATTACCTGTCATTATTGCTTCAAATTTAGAAGAATATCCAGAGATACAATTGCTTGAGGTTTTAACAAATAATAAAAAGGCAATTGGTTGGGAAATATCTGATTTAATATAAATAAATCCCGATATATGCACACATCATATCTATTTAGAGGACAGAGCTAAACTTAGTAGACAACCTCAAAGAAGATTAAATCCAAACATCATGGAGGTTGTGAAGAATGAAATTGTAAAATGACTTGATACTGATTTTATTTATCTAATTTCAAATAGTAAATGGATGTGTCCTATGCAAGTAGTTCTTAAGAAATCTAGATTAATTGTCATAAAAAATGAAAAAGGAGAGGAATTTCAAACAAGATTAACTACTGGTTGGTGAGTTTGCATTGATTATAGAAGATTAAATGCTGAAACTAGAAAAGATCATTTTCCTCTCTCGACCAAATTTTAGAAAAGTTAACAAGCCAAAAATATTTTTGTTTTTTAGATGGATATTATAGATATAATCAAATTTTTATTTCTATAGATGATCAAGAAAAGACCACATTTACACGTCCTTTTGGTACATTTGCTTTTAAGAGGATGCCTTTTGGTTTTTGTAATGCACCTGCCACTTTTCAACGTTGTATGATTTCTATTTTTTCAGAAATTATAGGAAATGATATAGAAGTATTTATGGATGATTTTTCTGTGTTTGGAAACTCTTTTGATGAATGTTTGAATAATTTAGAAAAAGCTCTTAAGAAATACATTGAAAATAATTTAGTCTTGAGTTAGGAAAAGAGTCACTTTATGATCAAAGGAATTGTTTTGGGTCATGTAGTAAGTGAGAGAGGATTAGAAGTGGATAGAGCTCAAATTGAAATTATTTCTAAACTTTAACCTCTTACTTCTATAAAGCAAATTCATTCTTTTCTAGGTCATGCTGGATTTTATAGAAGATTTTTCAAGGATTTTTCAAAAATAGTTAAACCACTTACCTCACTTTTAGTAAAAGATGTACCATTTATTTTTTTATGATTCTTGTTTAGATGCTTTTAATTTAATTAAGAAATTGTTGACTAAAGCACCTATTTTACAACCTCCAAATTGGTCTTTACCATTTGAAATTATGTGTGATGCATCTAACAAAGCTATTGGTGTTATTTTAGGGCAAAGAATTGATAGAAAGCATGTGGTAATAGCATATGCAAGTAAAATAATTTCAGATACTCAAATGAATTATACAACCACAGAAAAAAAATTGTTGACATAGTTTTTGCATTGGTAAAGTTTAGATTTTATATTTTATACTCTAAAATTATTATTTATTCTAATCATGATGCACTTAAATTTCTTCTTACAAAGAAAGATGTTAAACCATGTCTCTTAAGAGGATTTTATTGCTTCAAGAATTTGACTTAGAAATTAGGGATAAACAAGGTTTTGAGAATGTTGTTGATGATCATTTGTCAAGATTAAGTGTTAAGGATTCAAATATCATTCATTTGCAAGATTTCTTTTCTGATGAACAAATTTTAATAATTCAACACCAAAAACATCCATGGTATGCTCACATTATGAATTTTTATGTTCAAATCAATTACCAGATTTTTGGAGAAAATTTAAACATGATTATTTATTTGCTAAAATTAAAAGATATTTTTGAAATGAACCAAATTTATTTTATTTAGGATCAGATCATATTCTTAGATGATGTGTATTAGAGGAGGAACAATCTAATATTTTGAAAATGCGTCATGCATCTAATTGTGGTGGTCATTTTTCTGGAAAGAAAACTACTTTGAAAATTTTACAATATGGATTTTTTTGGACTTCTTTATTTAAAGATGCTCATTATTTTTATAAAACATGTCATTCATGTCAATCATTTACTAACATGAGTAGGAAAGATGAAATGACTTTACAATCTATATTATTTGTTGAAGTCTTTGATGTTTGAGGAATTGATTTTATGGATCCCTTTCCACTTTCTTTTAGATTTGAATTTATTTTAATAGCTATGGATTATGTATCTAAGTAGGTGGAGGCAATTCCTACTAGGAAAAATGATCATATAATTGTTATGAATTTGTTGAAAGTCACATATTTTCTAGATTTAGTTGTCCCAAAGCTATTATTAGTGATGGAGGAACACATTTCACACACTGTCAATTTAGAAAATTATTAAGAAAAAATGATGTGAATCATAGGATTGCAACTTCTTACCATCCACAAACTAATGGGCAAGCTGAGATAACTAATAGAGAAATACATAAAATTTTGAAGAAAATAGTAAGGCCTGATAAGAAAGATTGGTTGAAAAAATTAGATAATGCTTTATGGGCTTATAGAACCACTTTTAAAACACCTTTAGTCTATGGAAAATTATGTCACCTTCCTATAGAGATAGAACATAGAGCATTATGGGCATTGAAATAAGTTAATATGAATTTGATTAGTGCTGGAAAACAAAGATTATTACTAGTTGAAGAATTGAAAGAACTTAGAAATGAGGCATACCAAAATACTAAAATCTACAAGGCTAGAACTAAAGAAGTTCATGATAAATAAATAAAAAATTTTGAGTTAAATCAAAAGGCATGGCTTTATGACTCTAGGCTCAAATTATTTCCCGAAAAATTGAAGTCTAAGTGGACAAGCCCATATGTTGAGAAAGAGATCTATGATCATAGGGCAATTCTTATCCAAGATCTTAAAGATGGTAGAGAATTTAAAGTAAATAGTCAAAGATTGAAGATTTATTTGGAGAATGAAAAATTAGGAGCCAAAGAATCTATTTTGTTATTAGAACCAAAATAAAGGTATCTATGCAAATATTTCTACTTGTTTTTTTAGATTTTAATTGTTTTAGTTCATTTTCTTTCTTTGTTGTTTTCATTTTCTAATAAATGCAGTAAAAAGTTGCGGAAGAAAGGGAATGCATGTGGTTGATTGAAAATCCAATGGATGATTGAATTAAGATTTTCAGGTGCTATCTCTCTAACCCTACCTAAAATTTTTATTTTTAGATTGTCTCTTCTTGATATATTTGATTTCTATAATTTCATGAAAATCTTTACGATTTGAAAACTTGAAGAATGATATATTATGATTAGACTTCTTTACATCATTGAGGACAATGTTGATTTTAGTTGGGGGGTAGAGAGACTTAAAAATGATTGGAGAACATAAATAAATAAATTGAGAAGGTAGATATTATTCTATAAATTAAGATGTTGTGTTCATGAAAATTAGAGAAATGTATCAAACATGAATATATGACAGAAATCTCACATATCATGAATGGAACTTGAAATGAAGGAAGTCCAAATCTAATTGTTTATCATTTTGATTCTTACATTGCAGAAAATAGTCAAATTATTGTAGATGAAGTATGTTGAAGAGAATTGGGCTAAGATAGATTAGAATATTTGATCTGAAGTGTTGAACTAACCATGAAGTACACAAAATGATCATGAAATTGAAGTTGTCATTTTCCACAACTTGAAAATTTGTGTGCCAAGTAATCAAATATAAAGAAACTATGGAAGTAGTCACTTTGAAAAGAAATTGGGTTTGTCAATAGGAGGAAAAAAAAATGAAAATTATGAATCTCAATCATTTCTATTTTTAGACAAAGTGAAGGCCCACAAAAAAAGGGGTCTTCTCAATTGTCCCATGGGGCTTCCACATGTCCAACTAAGACAAATAAAAAAAAAAGATGAAGAAGGGAAAAGCTACATGTCTACTATAGCTTAAATAAAAGAAAAAATTGAGTATATTTTTATCTAAATATTGACATTCATGATAAATGATAGAAGTGATTATCAAGTGAGATCCAAACTATTTGATACTTGGTATTACAAGTTGATAGATGTGAGAATGTACAAAAAAAGGGAAGTGAGAATTTTTGTGGAATCTTTATAGTTGGTTTGAACATGAATGATTGATTTTCTATTTGATTCTTATCCCATTACCTAAAATTTTGCATATTTTACAATAATTTAGTCTAAATTTTGTAATGAGAGATTCTTAATGTTATAAATAAGAAGAAAAAGAGGACCAAACCTTTAAAACTATGAAATGATATGTGAGATACAAATTTCTTTGGCCTCTGATTTTATGTTAACTTTAAACAGAAAATATAGATTTATAAATGAATGAAATAGAATTTTAATGTTGAATATTTATTTAATGAAGTACTTTGATTTCATATTTATTACTAAGGGACTAGCAATGAGGTAAGTTAGGGGGTGTGATAACTCTCAATATTTACATGATAATGTCCTTAGTATTTCTGTGATTTATGTTTTAATTTTAATTAAAATGTTTGCAAAATACTTTAAATTGGAAAAGTTATGATTTATATGATTTTAAAGTTAATTTCTAAGAATTACATGAAGAAATCAGTCATGTAATATGATGAAAATATTTCTCACATGTTTTTATGTTTATATTATTTTTGAGAATATTTCTACGTTTATTCTGATTTTATAAAAATATTCTCAAAAATAATATAAAATATAAAAACATGTGAGAAATACTTTCATCATATTACATAACTGATTTCTTCATATAATTCTTAGAAATTAACATTAAAATTATATAAATCATTTTAAATCTAACTTTTCCAATTTAAAGTATTCTATAAGCATTTTAATTAAAACTAAAGTATAAATCACATAAATACTAAAGACATTATCATGTAAATATTGAGAGTTATCAATATTTATAAGAAATAGTAGAATATCAGTATGAATAATCTTCTAGAACTAGAATTAGCCATGTGAGGTGAATCAATATAAAAAGCTTTTACATCTTAGTGAGATCCTATCGAAAGAGAGAAAGTTATTTTGTGCATAGATAACCACGAAGAGTTGTGCTAACACATGTGCTGACACATTTAGCATCCGAAAAGAAAATCTGAGATTATTAAAATACCAATTCACCCCCCTCTTAGTATTTTGTATAGTCATTAGATCTTTCAAATAGTTCATGCTTAAAGTTAAAAGGATGATTGATTACTTAGGCTTCTAACAAATAAGTAAATCATCCTTCTCCTTAATAAATGAGACATTTCATGGCTCCAAACCAACACCCAACTATAAGTCAACTCAAGCCACTAAAAAGAACTTGAGTTGCTGAACCTAAACCTAAAAACTACCACAAAATGTGTTCTCAATAATTTTTCCCCTCCTTTAGCCACTTTCATGTTTCATTTCTCTATATTTCAAAAATCTAAGATCATGTAGACAAACCATGGAACATGCATGGCATCTCTCCATTGCCCTTCTCCTTAGTAAGCCTCTTTCCTTTTCCTTCAATTGCCATCCATCCAAAGTGGTACTTTTCATGGGAGAGCTGAAGCATTGTAAGTAGCTGGCCATTATAAGTACTTTCACAACTAAGGGCTAAAGAATAGATGAATTCAAGTATGAGGAGATCAAGTTATTAAGTATTTATCTTTACTTGGCAAGGATGGAGATCTTTTTCCCATTATTTTAACAAATTTAGGACTTAGGATTCTAAATTCAAAAGTTAAAATATTCTAATAAATTGGCTCATTAAACAACATGAAGTAGGTGAGAAATTGTTTTGTTTCATGAGTATCCAAATCTGCTATTTAATTAATTCTATTTCTGCAAGGTACCAATATTAATTAGTTGGGAATAACACTGTTGCCTTGGTGAAGCATTCGATTCCTCAATACAAGGATGATAATCTACAAAAATTCACCCAAATAATCCCCTATGTTCTTGAAATCAAAACAAAAAGATCAAAATGAGCATTTTATTGATCTAAATCCTACCATTGATAATTATTGTGCCTAATAAAATCTCTCGAACAACATTGAGCATGCTATCGAATCGACCCAATCAAATGAAAATTTGCCCCAATGCCCATTGCATGAGATATTGTCATTCTTGATTGAGTTGATTTGATAGCACTCATGATGATCACAAGACACCAGGCTCTTTGGCAAACCCTTCACTAACAATGAGAAATACCTTGTTACTATTACTATTATTACTATTATTATTATTATTAGGTGATTTTATTTATCTTTTTCCAACTGGTATTTCCCTGGTAATTGTAAAAGGGCCCACTAATAATCTACCCAATTTAGGGGGAGTAGAGAGGTGATTGACAGCCAAAATGGAAATCAGACGGCTGGATTGGATCATGGCTGATCATGGGATGCTATCACAGTAAGAATAGTGGACTACAAGATATTGGACCTCACTTTACCCAAAGGCCCTAGCCAGCCCTCACCACTAGAACACCTCCTCTAGAAGGGGGCCACCACATAGTATCTAACCATTTCATCCATAGTTCAGCCTTGCCAAAGATAATTGAAAAATAATATGATAATACCAATTAAAGAACAACAAAAGAGGTGGATGATCAGGGTAAATCATCATAGTTTGAATCATATATCAAAATTAATGCTTAGGCCTTGATAAGGGCATTTCTTTTTGATAAGGCCCAGAACAGCCCTTCACTTAAGAAGTCACATAATAAACTTGGGCTAGCCCTCTATGAACCCACACCAGAAAGCCATAGATTCTACAGAATGGCATGGCATGGAATCAAAGAAATTATAACAAATACCACAACGTCAAATAAATGCCAGCCCTGAAAAGTTTTGTCACAATTTGATGCCATTTTCTCAATGATAAAGACGAAGCATGGTGATATAAATCAAAAATCAGACGTGATTATTATGGAGGGCAAATGAACAAATAGAGCCAACGAATAAATATTGTGCTCACTGATTCCTTGAGGCCTTTGACAAAATAACCCATGTAGCAGGGGGATGAGGGGGGATCACCGCTCTTTGAATCATCTGCCCAGGAAAAACAAGACAATAAATAAATAAATCATTCGGGTCATTTCTGCTGCAGATCATTCAGGTCATACCATTGACCCTGGTTCTGACGCCTCACCACTCCAAGATCACTCATTCGGGTCAGGCTTGGGGCCTATTTTATGGGGCTCTCATGCCCGGACTCAGGCTCACCAAGATATGGGACCAGACTGGGCAGGGATTAGAAGTCCCATCCGACATTTTTTTCACACCATACTACTTTGGGCAATTAAATCATAAGTTCATTGAAGCACATATATCTGATGCCAGCTTAATTCCTACCAAGAAATTGACTGTAATTAATTTCAAACGTACCCTTAAAACCAACAAGCCCTTCATAAATGCAAATAAAGCTACAGCTATTAACACCGAAGATGCTAATATTGGTAAAATGAGAATAAAAATTATCTCTCTGTCCTTCACAAGCCTGCTCAAGCCCATGTATTTCAAGGGTCTACAGTCGTCTATATCCTCACATACCTCACATATCAAGACAGATAGAAATATAGAGATATTGCGAGAGTGAGAGTGAGAGAGAGAGAGAGAGAGAGGGAAGGAGGGAGGAAGAGAGAAGAGTGTAACTGAATGCGGCCAAAGCTTATTTGCTCTTAGAATTAACTACTCACGAAAGCATATATGGAGCAGCATCTGAGGCAGTTGATATTAAACTAATTAATGACGGGAAGAACAAAAATGGTGAAGAAATATTGAAATTATCTCCCGCAAAGTAAACTTTATGACAACACCATCTGGGGTCATATATTACCTTACATTAATCCTAATAATATAAAAAAATAGAAGAATGCTCATAAAAAATGAAATAATTGAGAAAGAAGAGATGGGCCTGATGCAAGCAAAAAAAATCCTCAAATGAATGAGGTGAACTACAATCGCCTCAAGAAAAGGTGGCACAGTATCAGAGGAGGGATGGAGGAAAGCAAAATCTGAGGAAATCAAACGAATCTATAAGCAGAACCACCAACCTCCACTGAACAATGAGAAGCATCAGTCCTTAGATACCGGTGGCTTTCCACGAATGCACTCCTCCCAAGCCCAGCCATCTACGTGCTAAACATCTGCTTCATGTATTTGAGGGCCGACCGCAGCATCCCTCTAGCCTTCCTATCCGGGGTGCACCCAGACAAGATCATTTCTTCGTAGACAGCTGGAACCTGTCGCACCGAAATATTAGAAACTAAAAACTAAGGAACTTCTCCACGGCATCAAGTCTTCCAAGCATTAATAAGGGAAGGAAACCCTTTCTTCGAAATAATTTACAAAATAAACACTGCCAATGGTAAATAAAAGGAAAACAAGATCCCTCGCTCTCGCTCTCCCTCTCACTCTCTCTTGTTTTTTTCCCCAAAGATAAATAAGGGGCAAAAGGGATAATAAAGATGATGAAGAGGCGTTAGTGTACAACATATTCCACATATTATCAGTCATACGATTAATCAGAAATCAGATAATGATTACCGCCGCATCTGAACCTCGATTGTTACCACATCAAGGTCCTCACAATACAGAAATCACTGCCCTTGAGATGTTCACTCCACCAAATGCTCAGATTGCAGGACCCCTATAGCTTAGGAAAATTTTCATCGTTGTATTAAAAATGTATTCGTTAGCAAATCAAGAAAACACCCACCAGCAGCTTCCTTTCTAAACATTAAACATTTATTGAGGATTTGAAAAGAAACTGTTAAGGGTTAAACTTTTTGTTGGAATTTACATTCCTCTGGAAATTTTATTGTCATCAAATCATTCCAGCTCTGAGGGTAAGATTACCAGAATGGGAATCAATACCTTTTTAATGATTATGCATTTATTTTAATTAATCCATCAATCGATGCACCCAAAAGGAGGAAAGGATATGATGATAATCTGCAACTTCGTGAAGCCATGCAGATGAAGGCATCGATTTAAATTACATCTATTATAGTTATTCATTAATAAAAACCATGGCTCCGTCTTGAGATTACCTTATCATATTTCTCCACACGAACCAGAACTTTCATAAGAGTCGTGTAGGTCACCACATCCGGCTTTATACCCTTCAAGGGAGAATCATCATCAGATAAACAAATCAAATAATTCATTAACCATGAACGGGGTAAGCTGAATACTGGCTAAACCATGAAGAAATGCATTAAAAAATAAAAAGAGGCATATGAGAGGACTTCAATAAGTTGCTTACTGTCTCTTTCATATACTGTAAGACTGCGAATGCTTCTGTATCTCTCCTGTCCTCGCCAAAGGCATTAATTAGAGAGTTGAGGACCAGGAGGCTGGGCTTTATACCATCAGCCCTCATGACCCTAAATGCATTCACAGCTTGCTCGGACAGACCCTGAACACAAAGTCATGGAGCGCATTGGGTCAAATAAGCTGATGAAATGTGATTACATAAGGCAACAGTGCACACGTTCCACGCAAATATCAAGAATTGTAAAATCAATTTCCCTAAAGTTTTCATGAAATTGGTTAAATGGGTTTTTATATTTCTTTATGAGAATGATAGGAAGACAGCCAGCCTCCAGTTATTTACAAGACTCCACGTACACTGGAAGAAGAAATAAAAAAGGAAATTAGGTTGGGAAAGGATAGGCACAAGGATAGTATCATCCAAGAGGCGTAACCAGTTACTATTCCACGAGATAACAGGGCGATGCTAAGCTCCCTGATCCATTGGAGAGAAGAACGACACACGAAGTACTCACTTCTACAGGAGATGCTAACCTCCATTAAAATGCCGTCCACATGAGCTAATTTCCTCAGGAATATTTTCCCATCGCACTTCAACTATATATATTCCAGAAAAAGAATCCACGAATGAGTAGAGGAGACTTGTCCCAAAGGTTTTCCCCACCAAACAATGTGCATCTACAGACTCTGGCATTATAGCACAGTCAATAACAGTAGATCAGTTACCAGCTCATTAGGAACAGGAGGCAACGCCCTGAGAAATTTCCTTGATCCAGAGGCACACAAAAAAGTTGAACCCTTCGAACGACTGGGATCAGGAGGAATATGTTTCAAGAAATCTAATGCTATTGTATCCGAGGAAACAAAGACAAAAAGACATGTGAATGGGGTCCCCTTCCCTCCCTCGATTCGCCCCTGTAAGTCCATCATACTCGGTTGGGCTCATTCCCCACAGTGTCACGGGCACCCTTTGCTTCCTGAGTAGGGAAATATGCTCAGAGAAATCAGTCCACGTACCCTCTGAGCGTATGCGTTGACAAGAGCATGGTACATGGTCGGCGAGGGATTCAAACCCCCGGCTTTCATGACCTCGAGGCACTCGATGGCGTCCTTGAACCTCCCCGACTTTCCGTAGACGTCGATGAGCGTTGTGTAGGTGACCGTGTTGGGGATGAGCCCCTGGCCCCGCATCCTGGCCAGCAGGTCCTCGAGGTCCCCCCACCTCTCCTGCACCCCAAGTGAGTTGATCATGATGTTGTAGGTGGTGGTGCAGGGGAGGCACCCACCGCGCTGCATTTCCTCAAACAGCTCGCGGGCGCGGTCGTGCAGGCCCGCCTTGCAGTGGCCGTCGATAAGGGTGTTCCAGGTGACGGCGTCGGGCTCGATCCCGTCCTCCCTCATCCGCTCGAAGGCGTCCATGGCGTGCTGCAGGCAGTTGTACTTGCCGAACATGTCGATCATGACGTTGTAGAAGTGGCGGTCGGGGCACACGCCGTTGCTCTTCATCTCCTTGAGCACGGAGAAGGACCTCTGCCAGTCGCCCTTGTCGCGGAGGATGGCCAGCATCCGGCTGAAGACGTAGGAGTTGGGCCGCACGTCGTTCGCCTCCATCTCCTTGAGCAGGATCCGCGCGCTCTCCCACCGGCCGGCGTTGGTGTAGGCGTCGATCAGGAGGCTGTAGGTCCTCTCGTCCGGCGCCACGCCGTTCCTCTCCATCTCCTCGAACACTAGCTCCGCGTCCTTGAGGGCGCCCACCTTCACGTACCCCTTTAGCAGGGCATTGTACGCTCTCGTCCTCGGCGCCAGCCCCCCTTCCTTGAGCTCCTCGAACACAGCCTCCGCCTCGGAGACGCGGCCGGCGCCGCCGAGCGCCGAGATCACCGCCACCAGCGTGGCGGACTTGGGGCTCAGCCCCTGGCCCTGGATCACCGCCAGCAAGAGCAGCGCCCGATCAGGATCGTTCGCGCGGGAGAAGGCGACGACCAGGTCGTTGAGCAGCTTAGCGTCGAGCTCAATCTTCTCCCCCTCGATCTCGGAGTAGATCTTCTGCAGGAAGGCCGGATCGGGGGGATCGGGGGAGCGGATGAGGGACTGCACGATGAGGCTGTAGTTGACGTAGTCCGACTGGAAGCCGTCCCTGCGCATCCGAGAGAGGAGGCCGAGGGCCTTGTCGAGCTCGCCGTTCCTCGCGCAGGCGGAGATTAGGGCGTTGTACGTGAGCGGGGAGAGGGAGGCCTGGTTGGAGAGGAGGAAGGCCTGGTAGAGCTGCTTGGACCGCCCCAGGGCGTGGATGAGGATGGAGTAGAGGAGGTCCACGGAGTAGCAGAGCTTGTGGCGCTGCAGCCATGGAACCAGAGCGGTGGCCGAAGGGAGCGTGTCGCGGGAGGCGGAGAGGGACTTGAGCAGGGCGTGCCAGTGGTGCGCCGGAACTGCGCGGTAGCTCTCTGCCAGCCGGAGCTCGGCGGGATCGAGGTGCGTTGGGGGGGAGCCGCCGCCGACGCCGCCGGTCGCTGCTAGGGGGGGAGCCTTGGAGGCGAGGTAATTGAGGAGGGGG
The DNA here is from genome assembly GCA_024713555.1 of Spirodela polyrhiza. NCBI lineage: Eukaryota > Viridiplantae > Streptophyta > Magnoliopsida > Alismatales > Araceae > Spirodela > Spirodela polyrhiza. The sequence goes on from CM046543.1 coordinate 4,449,839, forward strand.
GTGAAGTCATGCCGGCGGCTCTCTAAGGGAAGGGCTGCGTCGGCCGGGCCGGCCGCCGCCGGCAAGGAAGTCGAGGCACCTGAGGAGGTTGTGGCGCCGCCGCAGACGGCCTGATGCGCCGTGGGCCTGAGGCAGTGGAAGCGCCCCACCCCCGCCGCATGGCTGGCGGTCGGAAACTGCGGCGGAGGGAGCAGGAGCATGGCTCCCCCTGAGACGAATGCGTACTCTCCCTCTCTCTCTCTCTCTCTCTCTCTCTCTCTCTCTCTCTCTCTTCTTCTTCCCTCCCTGGTTCTGGAGGTGTGTGTGAGGTGGGAGAGGAGATCGTTAGGAGTTGGGGAGAGTGGGGATATGGCTATGGTGGGAAGGAGAAGAAGAAGAAGAGCGATGCCGTCACCGATCGTTGGTTACCGCCGTTGCTTCAACGCCTTTCGCTGACTCACTCCACCTGATGCTCAGTAGGAGAGACCGGGTACGGTAACCGAAGAATCCCGCTCTCACGTTCTCGGGACTCCCATCTACAGCCGTCAATGCAGTGAACGGCGTAGATGCTTCCACGTGTAGGGTGCTACTTTTTAAAGGAGCTACATAGTCTCAAATAAAAAACTATTTATTATTTAAATTTAAATTTTTTGTTTGATGGTGTTTTCTCGGAGTATTGTGGCGGTAGAACAAAAAATATACCCTGGGTCAACGCAAATCAGTCGACTTAGACCAAGATCCTACAAGCCCAATAATTTAAAATCTCGACACGTGTCTCAGATTGGATGCGGAATCCGCTGACCTCATCAGTGAGTGTACAGAAGTCAACGGGTTCATGGTGCAAAGGGGGAGTAGACGTGGAAAGAACAGGATGATTCATGATGATCTGCGCCATTTTCTAGTAGAATCTCTGATAATTTCACACATACCCCACTCAAGGAAATTATATATATTAACAAGAAAAATTAGCATACAGAAATCCATAACACTGATTATATTGCATAAAAATTCATAAGATAAGAGGACCCTCGACAGTGATTGTATATAAGTCAACGCGTTCATGGTGCATAGGAATAGAAGACATGGAAAGAATAGGACGATTCATGATGATCTGCATCATATTCTTGTAGAATCTCCGATAATTTCACAAAAACATACGCCACTCAAGGAAATTATATATATTAACAAGAAAAATTAGCATACACAAATCCAAAAAACTGATCATACTGCATAAAAACGGATAAGATAAGAGGATCCTCATCAGTGATTATATAGAAGTCAACGGTTTCATGGTTCAGAGGGGGAGTAGAGGTGGAAGGAATGGACGATTCAGCGGATGATTCATAGGTGAGAATCAAGGATTGAAAGAAAATGGAAGGATGATCCCCATCATCATGTTCACCCGGCATTAAATCAGGCAATTAGGATGATGCTCCGCAGACTGATTACTGGAGTCATGATCTCCCCGTCAAAAAAAAATTTCTAGAGTAGAGTATACTCTGAATCATGGAAGACTCCAGTTCATCATCCAGCCACTTGATCCAGCTTCTTCGTCGGATGAACTGGCTGGATCGCGTCTCGAAGCTTGCAGCAGAATGGCGAACCGAACGAATCCTAGAGCAGTTTTGATTGGACATGATCTCACGGTGTTCTTGCATTCATGAACGGGACTAGGATTCCTCAAATGATGGACGGAGAAACAGAGGACGGAAAAAATGGCCAGGATTCAAGAATGTGCGCAGACTATCTGCGGAAAATATGTGAATAGAATGAAAAATGTGAGATGAAATCTCACAAATGAGAGGATATCACGAAGAATCAGACATGCGCAGCACCGTTTTTCATTGCGATGATCGTCAGTTCGGATCCGACCAGCGTCGCATTGCTCAGATTGATGAGAGCAGATCTCTTGAATAGAACTCTCACCTCGTGCAGCTCCTCCGCCGAGGAACACCTCCTGAAGGCGAGCACGATCGTTCCTCCTCTTCGCACCGTCCGCTCCAACTCGGCCACGAAGCGAGCCGGGAACAGCGCCCCATCCAGGCCGGCGCTGAACCCTAGATCGAACACGCCGTCGAAGAACGGCAGGTTGTGCGGATCGGAGCGCCTCACCAGCGGCGGCACGTCGACGACGTCGATTCCGGTGACGTCCGCGACGCCGGACTCCCGCAGTGCGGCCACCTCGTGGCCGGCGCCGGCGGACACGCAGAGGACGCGGGAGGCGTTGCCGAGGAGGCCGAGGCCGCGCACGGAGCGGAAGAGGGCCCCGAAGGAGTCCACGCGGCGGCGCCATTCCCGCGTCGACTGAAGCTTCTTCCACCGCTTCTCCGGCGGCAGCGGCCGCCGGGAGGCCGCCTCGCAGGACGATCTGGGGAACGGGGAATGGGCGACGGTCAGCGCGAGCTCCTCGCGGTGGCGAGGATCGAGCTGCCGGCAGGACGAGGACGAGCTGAAGAAGACGTAGAACAGGCAAAGCGTGGCGACGGCGGCGGAGATGAGCGTGATGCGGCTCAACAGCGCCTGTACGTGGCCCTCCATCTCCCAGGATCCCCCTCTCCTCCTCCGACGACCAGAACTCCCCCAGAACAACGAAGAACGACGGAGAAGAAGACGCACAGAAGAGAGAGAAAGAGCTCTAGAGAGAGAAACTGGGCCGTTATTGGGTAAGCCTGACGGATTGGCCGGTCTGCATCGGAGCCCATTAGGGGAGATCTGGTACTACTGCCGGTGATCAGGAGACTCGTTTACCGCAATTTTTGACCCCTAGGAACAAAAATAGTCTTAGATTTATTGGAGGGGTGATGGTATGAGCGGTGAGCCGACTCAGATCTTTACGGCCCGTCTTCGGAAAGCCCTCCGGCGAGGAGGAAGAGGGTAAAGGAAAAAAAAATCTTCCTCTTTAGCAGGCCCCCGCTCATATAAACCCCTCAGAGGAGCTGCGAAGCTCGTCGCGCAGAACCTTATCCCTCCTCTTCTTCCCCCCATCTCAATCTCTCTCTCTCTCCCTCCCTCCCTCCCTCTTTGGGCTCCAATGGCGGCTATGAGCTCGACAGCTCTGGTCTTCAAGACCCTTGTGTCTTCTTCTTCTGCTTCTTCCTCTTCTGGGCTGTCCATGGGGATGAGCCCCAGGGTGTCGGTGGCCCCGCTGCCGGCTTCTCTGGCCTCGCGCCGCCGCCCGGCCGCCGCGCGGCTGTGCGTGCGGGCGATGGCGATAGACGGCGAGTACTCTTCGAGGCGGGGCAGCGGCGGGGGCGGCGGCAACGAGCCGAGGGAGACGATTCTCCTCCCTGGATGCGACTACAACCACTGGCTCATCGTCATGGAGTTCCCCAAGGACCCCGCCCCCACGCGGGAGCAGATGATCGACACCTACCTCAACACCCTCGCCACCGTCCTCGGCAGGTATCGGATTGCGCCATACTTCTAGTTTCATCATACGAGGAAAATTTTAGAACAGCCCCAAATCGGGCAAAGAAAAAAATGGAAAATTTCTCAGGTTGAAGCATGCGCTATCTTCTGCTGATTAAAATTTTCGAGTCATTTGTGGCAATTTCCCGGTGTTCTGAGGGTTTGTTCTTGTCCTCTGCAGCATGGAGGAGGCGAAGAAGAACATGTATGCGTTCAGCACGACCACATACACCGGGTTCCAATGCACCGTAGACGAGGAAACCTCGGAGAAGTTCAAAGGTCCGGTGGGCAGTCTTCTCGCGATTAAAGATTTCCCATTTTCCTTGGAGGGTCCTCTGAAGGATCGCTTGTTCTGTCTCCCTTGATCCAGGATTGCCCGGCGTCCTCTGGGTGCTGCCAGATTCCTACATTGACGTCAAGAACAAGGATTACGGAGGTCAGAAAATAATTATTTCCCGCCAGATGTCCCATCATGCCTCTCTCTCTCTCTCTCTCTCTCTCTCTCTCTCTCTCTCTCTCTCTCTCTCTCTCTCTCTCTCTCTCTCTCTCTCTCTCTCACTCTCTGCGTTTCTCTCTCTTGTTTCAGGAGACAAGTACATCAATGGAGAGATTATTCCATGCAAGTACCCGACTTACCAGCCCAAGCAGCGCAGCTCGTCAAAATATGAGAGCAGGAGGTACGAGAGACGGAGGGATGGCCCCCCACCGGAAAAGAGGAGGCCTCGGCAGGAGTCTCAGCAGCCCGAGGCAGCATCCTGAATCGTCAAAGCGGGACGCGCATTGTTTCAGTAGCCTAATGAAATATTTCATCTACCTTTCCTACCATATGAATGCGGGTTTCTGCCAAAATTCTGGGTTCTCTCCAAGTGGGTCAAACAGGAATTATAGTTCTTGATGAGCCCATCGTTCTCTGCATCATATAATGTCCGTGGTGCTCGTTAGGAATTCATGTCTCTATGAGGGTTTCATCCTATGATCCTTGGATTCTCCTGATTGGTGAGGAACGTGGTGCAGAAGAAAATTCTGCGAGTATTTCGGGCATATTATGAGTTTGGATGAAGAACATCGATTCAGTCGGATAGCTCTTTTTTTCTTTTTCTGGGTCGTTTTTTGGCAGCTGCTATGATTCATGTGTGTATGGTTAAGCTCTCATAGTCCTGTTATTAATTCATATGGCATCTGCTGCATAATTTTTTTTCTTTTTTCCTCTGATTGGTATGGTTCAGGATTTCTCAAGAGCAGGCGATGGTCATCAAAGACCATCTATGGGTGGCTCTGTTGACCGGATTGTTTTAGCCTCTCATTGTTTATGGCCAAGTCTGCAGGTCAAAATTAATTACCCATTTGTGGAAAGATCAGCTGTCCCCAGAGCATTTCGTAGACTGTCGGCTACCCATTATTGGAAAGATTATCCACCTTAGATTCCCCCATAAAGTCTGCTTGCTTGAGCTTATTGCCGATTTGGATTAGTGCATATTGTTTGTAATATAGAGCTGTATAATGAGGTAGATGTTTGGTTCCTTTGAATTATTTCTGTGGGTGTGGTTAAGATGAGAGAGATCTGAAATATTTTATTTTTTTCTGATTTGGGTGACAAAATTGAGCATGCAGATAAAATATGGGTTTGGTTTTCTCATCCCATATATCTCTCTCTCTCTCTCTCTCTCTCTCTCTCTCTCTCTCTCTCTCTCTCTCTCTCTCTCTCTCTCTCTCTCCTCTCTCTCTCCCTCTCTCCCTCTCTCCCTCTCTCCCCTCTCTCCCTCTCTCCCTCTCTCCCCCTCTCCCTCTCCCTCTCCCTCTCCCTCCCTCCCTACCTCTCAGATGAGAGAGGTCTGAATGATCCCATTTTTTTTTTCTAATTTGGTTATCAAAATTGAGCCTGCAGATAAAATATGGGCTTGCTTTACTTATCCCATCTCTCTCATCGTCATTCAGATCATCTCTCTCTCTCTCTCTCCCATCTCTCTCTCTTCTTTCTCTGTCATCATCATTCAGAGGGCTATTGAGCCCGGCCCAATATGGCCTTCCTTTTAATTTTTCTCTAGAATTGGGTATTGAGCTAAAATGGCAAGACAGTGATAAAATTGGCCTGACCCATGACTCCCTGGGCCAACCCACTTGGCCGGGAAAAGCCCTAAAAATGGGCATGAGTGCCCTACTATTCTCCTTTCGGGTTTTTCTGCAAAACATGGATTCCTTTACTATGAATGGGGCTAAAAACAATAAATTTTACCTAATAACGCGTGAGCGGTCGCCAAATATGGCCTTTTTTTTCAATGGAATTAACTAATGAATTAAAGCGTGATTAAAAGGGTAATGCTAAAAAATAGGCTCAAGCAATGGGTATGAGTAATCTACAATTCTTTCACTTGGTTTTTTCTGCAAAAATATGGATTCCTTAACTATGAGTGGTGTCAAAAGCAACAGATTTTACCTAATAAAGCTGAGAAAAATCCGTGTGGTAGCCAAAAAGGGCATTTTTCCTATGGAATTATTTATTGAATTAAAGTGTGTTGATATGAGTAATAACAATAAAACTGGCCCAAGAAATTGGTACGAGTACTCTACTATTATTTTATTTGGGTTTTTCTGCAAAACATGGATTCCTTGACTATGGATGCGATCAAGAACAAACATCCGAAGATATATTTATTTAATGGTTCACTTTACCAAACTATTTTAGATGAGAAAAAGCTTGGGTGATAGCCAAAGATGGCCCCTTTTTTTAGGGAATTGATTATCGAATTAAATCGTGATGAGAAGAGTGATAACTATAAAACTAGCCCAATAAAATGGGTATGAGTACTCTACTATTCTTCTTTTCGGTTTTTATGCAAAACATGGATTCATTCACTTACGGATGTGGTGAAAAAACGATGAAATTGGGAAAATAAAGCTGAGAAAATCCGTGGGCGGTAGCCAAATATCGCATTTTTTTCTATGGAATTAATTATTAAATTAAAGCAAGCTGAGAAAAGTGATAATAATAAAACTGGCCCAAGAGATGGGTACGAGTGCTCTACTCACTTCCTTTCTGGGTTTTCCACAAAACATGATTCATTCACATATGGATGGCGTAAAAAATACGGGATTTTAGCAAATAAAGCTGCTAAAATGTGTGGGCGGTGGACAAATATGGCCTCTTTTTTTATATTGAATTAATTTTTGAATTAACGAGTGATGAGAAGAGTAATAAGAAGAAAACTGGCCCGATAAATGGGTACAACTGCTCTACTCACTTCCTTTTTGGGTTTTTCTGCAAAACATGGACCCTCGGTCAGAAACAAACATTCGGAGATCTATTTATTTATTTAGTTAATGGACGACTTTACAGATTGGAATCCATAAAAAGTAAAGGGAAAGTCTGACAAAAAGCGTGGGCGGCAGGATTCGAACCTGCGCGGGCAGAGCCCACATGATTTCTAGTCATGCCCGATAACCACTCCGGCACGCCCACGTGTTGTTCAGGTTTCTTTTTTAAAATATTAATACTAATAATATTTTTGCCCCACAAATGCCCCTCCGACCGTTGCCGCCACCTCGTGCTTGTTGTGCTGCATCGTCAACTCTGGGAGGAGAGACGACCGCGACGCAGGTGGACATGGTGGGGATGGAAGACACGGAACTCAGCGCTGGCGACCGGTGGGCGGAGAAGGCTCCGGGCCTGCGGAAGAATCTGAGGATCCTCTCCGATGATCAGGTCAGATTCCCCCCGGGGTGCAGTCTCATCCTTGTTCTGATGGCGGGGCTGGCCATCTGGACGGCTTTTGACGGGAAAAAACCCGGATCCGATGTGCTTATTTTTGTTTCGTCTCGAAGCTTGAATCTGAATTGCGCAATAAATCACAAGGCTTGAGCGTCGTACATTTGATTTAATTTTGGGCTTGGTTTTCAGTGGCGATTATCGGGGAGGTGCGCCCCAAAATGTTCACGAATACTTGATTACGGTTTACGATCTCTATGAGACGTAGAGTTTGTGTTCTCAATGTAAAGCGCCTAGAGGAACTTTTTGTTTTTCTCACTGATAAAAAAACCCGCTGATTAAAAAAAAGTTCAAAAAAAGATTTTGCTGCCATTTATTGTTTCCTCTATTAAAGGTCTTCGGACCGGGAATCATTGGGCCAATCATCTTGTGATTTTTAATTCCAATTTATTTGATGCTATCAGCGGTCGCATAGTTTTTCCCGGTCAAGATGAGCAAATTGGATCCTTAGATGATATTCTTAGAGGTGGGGTCGTAGAGTCAGGCTGCATAGGCAGACCGATGCCTTACTGTCCAAAGAATTTTTCATACTTAGGTGGTCTGATGATGGATATACCTTTTATGTTTTAGATTGCCAACATATCTGCAAATACAGCAAAGAAAAATCCGAGGGGCAGTTAAATTTTCATTTTAAAATCATGTTTGATGATTAGCAGCTTCTCCTTCAAATCAGTTGAATGCGTGTGTACCTGTGTCATGAGATCAACGAAACCATTGGTACTCTGATCTGCAAAAAACTTGGGCTGATTGAAGCTTTCCTATTTTTTTTATCTAATGATGTACGTGGGATCGTTTACAACATTCTTTCCGCATCTATGATATCATCTGAATTTAGTTGAAAATTATTTTTAAAATTAAATGGAAGATTAATTTATTATAACGGGCAGATAGCCTTTGACCTGCCTCCCGAAAGAGTACTACTCGGCTATGGTGTGAAGTTCAACGTTATCTGGTTTCCTCACTTGAGGTAAAATAATTCTATTACGTCATAGATGAGCATTCGCCTCAGACTGTCTTCAGTAGTGGATGAGATGCCCAAGAAAGTATGCCACTACCATCAGAGTGCACGAATATCTTGCCAACCAAAGCCTTGCAATAGGAAGCCGAAGGATGAACTTGGATTATAATGATGGAAATAATGCATATGAGATTTGAAATCTCATGAGCTACGAAACAACAATCTCTATTAAGCAACTATTTGCAGGAATCAGATCAAAATTTTCACCTCTTTGATTTGAGATCTTCATCATGATAAAATGCAGATTGCTCGATTTTTCGCATGTTACACCCACATTTAATGTTCCAAGGAGCTCTAATTTCCATGTCAGTGATCTACAGGTTGAACTTGCAAAATTATTGCTCAGTGAGGGACAAGATCATCTATTCGATCATTGGTCAGATCCAGGTGTGGACGATGGAAGGAAAATCAGTTTCTTTGATCAGGTTTGCTTTGTCAGTAATCTTTATATCATCTGTGTTTCTATATTTTTAGAAAATAAATGGAGACTTCTCAAAATGAATTTTGTTTGGAGAGACCACTTCTTTTGCCCCTTGTTCCCATAACCATTTCCATACTTTTACGTATCATGTGAGGGGCTTCTGTGGTTACCGAAATTGGATTCGTCCTGCGCAATGATTTTTTTTTTTAAAATGATTTTCACCCAAATCAACCTCTACTGATTTTCAGTAAAAGAAACGCAATAAAACTTATTTACACTTGGGGAGACGTCCTCTCTCTTTGTATGAGAAGATAAAGAGGATATTTGTCCTGTTGTTTGCATTTGGTGAGAATGAAAATCCCTGAGATAGACACTAATGAGCTATTAATAGAGTGGAAGGAGGAAAGTATGCCTGTACCCCTTGTGAACTTGGGAGAAGGGGAATGCGGCAGCGGAGGTAAGGCCTCTACACGGGTAATGTGTCCAACAAAACGTCTATCTTCGCTTTGGAACCAGCCCGTATTCACTCGCTCACTTTACCCAAGCGTTTCATTCTCGTTAGCAAAAGATAAAGCTGGTCGCATAAGGGACTGTGGCTTGTGGATATGAGGGTGAACTTGTTAGTGACCATGGTAACATCTACAAAAGGGAAAAGAAAATAGAAAGTGGAAAGAAGAATGAAAAGAAATTTTACAGCACAACTAAGAGATTATCTGAAAGTGGACTGACATAACATATCCTATGTATGTCTGATTTTTTTTACCTGTCCTTATTAAATGATCCTCCTTTGACCAGATTGAATTCCCTCAAACGTGGGGTGACATATCAGTATCACTGACCTGATAGATCATGGAAAGCACTTCTCATGCTCATTTTTTTATGTCCTTCTCTTTTCTTCCTTTTTTCAAAGTTGAGAGAGAAAATGGGAGAGGAGGAGAGCAAGAAGTACCATCTCTTCCTTCCTTCTTATGAACTCGGGAGGAATTCACCCTTCACCCTGACGCCTACCTATTGGGTAGGCGAATGCCTCTCTGGGCCTGAAAGCCCGCACACTGATTAGGCAAATCCACCTTTGCGCACTAAAGCCTACTGACCCAGAGGGTGAATCCACCTCGTCTCCCTGAAACTTGCTGACTGATGGGGCGAGGTTACCCTGGGGCCCAAAAATCAGGTAAGGCCAAAAACCGTGCCATGTTTCGATGGCTTGACCCACCCTGTGGCTGAAAAGTCTTCTAACTTTTAGTGGGCGAATCCATTAATTGGACTATTCCAAAATCCACCAAGCTAATAAATTTTTCTAATAAAGCTTTTATATTTGTTCCGTTTTTGAGGAAGGATTTCATTTGTTGATTTCCCGTCTAGGCTCAGTCACAATGCTTTCTTTCTTCCTGGAGTTTCAATCTTTCAGTTTTTATAGCTTTCTCATCAGAAAACTAATGTGCTTAAACTTATTTTTCTGTTGTTAATTTCCTATTGATTATTACTATCATAATAAACATGGTTAAGAATTTTGTAATAATATGGGGAACTTGCTTCTTATTCGTGTGAAGTGTCTTATGGTTCTAGGTTGCTCGGCTCAATGGAAGTTACCCTGGCGGACTAGTTGCATACATTAGAAATGCAAGGAGGCTCCTTGCTGATTCAAAAGCAGGAAGGAATCCCTTTGATGGATTTACACCTTCTGTAAGTGTCCTGGTCTCTCATACCTGTGTCTTCTTCTTTTTCGAATACTCTGTCTGATTTCTGATCTAAAACTATTAAAATGGACCATTATTTGTGGATTAATAGCTGAAAAATTATACGGAGGTAATGTGAAGTATCTTATTCTGTGTAGGCGCATATCTTTCAGAGAAACAAACAGTCGAAGCATACTCAAACTTTGAGATGTATAAGATGGAATAAACATGACTTTGATGTTAACACTCATCTCTAGAAATCTTCTTTTGAGCCTTTTCTTATTTATCCCTTAATTCCTTTAAGGTCAAGCCGTTAAGGACAGAATAAAATATACAGTTTGTCTACTTGTTAGTTGATGGAACATGGAAGGGCGTGGGATGTCCCATTTTCAGCCTCAATGGTGCCCACTGTCCACACTGAAGGTGAAGTTTTTTTCATTTGACAAGTTAACCACTATGCAAACTGAGAATGTCCTTGGGAAGCATATGGATTTCCTGGGTTTAGTCATTAATCCTGAAAATGTATCATAATTTTTGATGGCAGGTTATTAACTAAGGGCATTTGATTTCTCTGCAATATAATGTGCAAAACCTAAGAGTCGCTTTCTGAAATTGGTACTAAGAAAAATAAATGAGGGAAGGAGTCAGATTAGTCTGATAGCAGAAAAGTATTATCCCCTAATGGAAATATATTTTACGAGGACTAATGGGAGAAGTTGAGGTGTTTTCAAGCACAAAGGTGGACATTCTTATCAAATAGTCAGGATACTAAACCTGGCATACCACTTAAAAGGATAAGCCACCTTGTTTATTGTAGTTTCTGTCTAGTTTAAAAGAAGAACATGAATGTTTATAACTCTGTGGGCTCTAGAAATAACGATGTTCAAAAGGGAAACAAAATCCTTATGTTGTGGGATTCATCCACAATTATTGTCAATTAACGGTGGTAGCATGCTGTGTAGGATGGATGAAACTTGATTTATTACATTCAAAGCTAAAATTGGTAAAGAATTACTTGGTTGATGTGCCATTTTTTTTTGAAGAAGGGATTTTGTGAAAAAAATATTTTCAAGGCCATAGTTGGGTATGGAACGTCGCAAAGAATTCTTTATAATTTAGAGAGCTGTTGTGAAAGCAAAAGTGTATACGCAAAAATTAATGACACAAGAGAGACTCATTTTTTTCTATTAATTTGGTTTACTCAATGACCTACTCTGCTCTCCTTGTCTGTCTTTGGGAGTTCCACTGAGTCTCATATAGCCTCCTGATACAACTTGGCTTTCTATCGTGCTAACTGAGCCTTACGCCTGACGTGTCCTCAGCTCGATGCCAATTGTACACAATGATATAAAATAAAATAAAATAACTGGAAAAATATCCAAGAAATTAGAGATGGTTGTGGAAGGTTGAAACATCAGATTGAATGATGACAGAGTACTTTGAGCATTTTTTTTAACTTTTAAAGAAAACTATTGAGACTATTAACTCAAGGAATGTTTATTATCTCAATATGAGGATGGCTTTTAAAGCTTGGAAAACTGTTATTTGTTGAACTTCCCGTCAAGTACTATAAATTGACTAGTTTTGTGGCTTTTTCTCATTGAATTTTCGAGAAAAACAGTCATTGTTATTTTACAAGTATTGGTTCAGTATTAGGTGTTGACACTGCAGCCTCATAAACACTTTGATTGTTCTTCAACCTCATAATTTACATTTTGTAACACATGTGGTTCTCAACACCAACCATATGATTGTCTATCCTAAGTCTTAGGTGTCAACTATTGTACAAACTGAACTGGTTGTTATTTTGCCAATGGTGTTGACTCACTTCATTCAAGCGTCAAGACTTAAGCAGCCTATTCTCTATATCTCTTAAGTGTTAAATTTATGGACGTTATAGTCGTCACTCATTTTATATCAGTTGAAGTTTAGCTGTTTTATGAGACTATATAAAGATCTTTGGCTCCTGACAATAATCGGCATGTATTACCTTAAGATTGACAATCTATCCTTCTTTAATGATATAGATCTGTATGAACGTTTCACGATGAGTCATCACAAGTCTGGAGACTTTGTTAGACAATATGTGGCATCAAACAGAGGCTGCATACTTGGTTCAAGAGGTCCTCTTTGCCTGCAATAGCCTTTGATTTTTACCTGAGCCATACCGACCACACCATATTTATTCATTGATTCCTTGTGCTTTTCATCATTCTTATCAATTGGTAATTTCAAAAGTGTTGAATAGGGTAATCAACATGTTAAAGACCAGTTTATAAGAAAATATTAAGGCCGCCTAAGTTAGTTGTTACTTATTAAGGAAGCATGAAGCGGACAAGAAATAATTCAATCGCAAGGAAAGTATACCTATGGTACTATAGCAAGATGCAAGGTTACTTGGAGAAAATAATGCAGCTTCACCATTGCAACAAGGTGTCGGTTTGTGTTGGTCTAATGAAGAATGTTTCAAGGACAAGACTACGTTTTTGTGATGATGATTAGTCCGCTTATGGAGGATCCGAAGGAAAGCATTGAGGAGCTGCTTTAATAGTCTTGCAGTATTTATAGAATGCCTTAAGAAAGCTCTTCTCATAAATGAAGAAAAGAGTTACAGATATTGTGTTCTCTAATGCAGATTATGTAATAGCAAATATTGATAAATGCTTCCCTAAAGGATATTGTACTTTCAAAGGTGAAAACTATGTCTTGGTAAAGTAAGAAGGAGAATGTTGTTATCAGATCCAGTGCTAAGGCAGAGTAAAGAACTATGGCCCATTCTGTCTGTGAGTTTATGTGAGTGAAGTCACTTCTACAATATTTTGGTGTCATGGAATCCGTTATATTTATTGATTTCGGTCCAGTTTTTAATGAGAAAACTAAAGACATCAAATCGATTGCATTTTTTTTTCAGAATACCATACCGAGCTAGACTATTTCCTTTCCATACATAAAAGTTTATTGTATGTGTTTCTCGTGTGCTTTACTTGTTAGTGTTGTTTGCTTCAAAATAGAAAAAAACATTTATGCGTCATGGAGAAATTGCAACTTTTGAAAGATAGTAAAATGTTCTTCGGCCAATGAAAACTATTAAGGGGATTTTTTTATTACATTCATGCTGTTTCCAAGGAGTTTTTTATACCTATAATCAGGTTATGGAAATGTGAAACTTGAAAGATAAAATAATCAGAACATAAATATGCCATATTATATGTTGTTGAAGGCGATGATGCATCAATGTGAGCCTAATCATAATAAGCTTCTTATCCAGGTTCCCTCAGGGGAAGTTCTTGCATTTGGTGATGACAACTTTGTTAACTTCGAAGAGGTCGGGGTAAAAGAAGTTCGAAATGCTGCATTTGTTCTTGTTGCGGGAGGTCTTGGGGAACGACTTGGCTACAGAGGAATTAAGGTAGTACAAAGCACCTGGATATTCCTTATTATTCCTTTAATTTAAGTGTTATGTTTCCTTCATGTGTCATTTTATTTGAGGGATGTAAATAGATATTTCTTTTTATCATTCCCAGTGAAATTTTTTTGCACTATACACTGGTTGGCATGCTTACGAATTAAAAACGATATGCATCAAAGTGTGTCAGTGGTGAAGAATGACATAATCAACTAAACATGTACTAACACATGCTTTGATATTGCAGTTATCTCTTCCTTCAGAAACCACGACAGGCACATGCTTCTTGCAACATTACATAGAATCTATTCTCTCATTACAAGATGCGAGCTGTCGTTTTGTACAAGGTCAGCAAATTGCTTACTTTTACTGCATAAATGTACACGGGTGCTTTCTGTTTTGCGCCTTACATTTTTTCTGAGTTTTTTCATTTTTCATATTATTTTATCTTTTTTATTACTTAAATTATGGAAATTATCATGCTAGTTTCTCCTGAAGGTATTGTATATAAAACTTAGGTCTAATGAACTTCTGAAACCTTGTCACCTGTTTCTAGTGCGCTGTCTGATTTGTTATAACAATAAAAAAAAACTTCTAGATTCAGAATTTTTTCACTTAGGATGTGAAGAGATGTGGTATTATCCCTTGACTACCATATTCTTATACCCTTGCTATGTATCCTTAGGTCAGGTCATGCAGTGACGTTGGAGAGGGAAACTGGTTGGGTCCGGAGTTTGACTGATGATGAGGAATATTTGTTATATACTAATTTTCCTTACCAGTGAAATTTCACAACCGTTGAGTTCGGACATTTATGTGGGTTTCATAATGTTACAGTCTCTGAGTTGTCGTAGGGTGATAAGCAACTCTACAAACTATCATTGGTTGAACACATGCAGCACCATATTACTGTAGTTGTGGTATATTGCATGATAGTTTTTTTAGATATTTTTGTCAAACATAGAAATTTAAAAACGTTTTCTAAATCTTATGGAATACGGTGATAATTAGCGCAAGGAGGTCCTCTGTATTTTTAGTCCAAAATCATCATGACAAAGCTCCCTTATGTGCCTTCAACATGCTCCATTAAACACCTATTTGAATCGTAGATCTTGTAGTAGCAAACGTTCTAACCCGACAAAGGTGGTTGACACTGTTTTTGTGGATGAACTTACAACGTATCATTACCTATTGAGAACCTTAGACAGGATGACACCATTTTCACATCTCGATACATACTTGAAATTCGTTATGGGTGACTCATTGAAAATTCGTTATTCTTCGCTTCCCAAATAAAATTAGTTATGATTGGAGGTCGGCTGACATTTTTATGTTTACACTTTTTTATTAACTGTATCTTTTATTTACGAAGTAATGCTATACTTTTCAAAAATATTAGACCGATTCCCTCAACCCTTCCTTCTTGCGGTAAGTAAAGAATGAATGCCGTGCCTCGGAGTCTAATTTGAGTTTTTTTTTTCAGGTCATCTAGTCTGTAAAATCATTGAATCTTGCTATAAATAATCACTTCTGTCAAAATGATTTTTCTCTAACTTAAAGATATATGCCACTTCTTTTAATCTCTTTTATAGCTTGAGTTTTAAATAATGTATGCATCCAAATTAGTTAATATCATAGTGCTAATCTTAAAGCGGTCCCGGTCCCTTAATCTGTCTTCTTTTTCTTGTCAAAGTTCGTGTTTCAGTCTTTTTAATAACAACACGGTGATTTTATGGCTCTTCAGGTCAGGACCAAAGACGAATTCCATTAGTGATAATGACATCAGATGACACTCATGAATCAACATTACAGCTTTTGAAGCTAAATTCTTATTTTGGAATGGAGCCTAACCAAGTGAAACTTCTTAAGCAGGTAACCATTTGTTTTAATTTTCATTTGATGCCATTGATACTTGGATACTCTCACCAGAAAATTTACTCAAGCTTGAACTAATGTTTGAATCCCGGACATAATAATCATCCAGCAGAAAATGAACGCGTGATGAGAATTTCAAACAATCATTCTCTGAGGCTCTAACTATCGGAAAAATATTTTTATGTACTCTTCTTCACATGTAAATGCTGTTGTAGTTTGTAAGGTAGTTTTCGTAGCCTGGTCTTGATTATAAAATAATCAACTGAAAAAGTATGAGATCTCAATCAACTCAGTTGCGGCTTAGACCTGGAAAGCACCATTCCTTGGCTTCTAGGAAATATCCTGTAACAGCCCTTTACCTGTTAATCAGATTATCGACTAAACTAAGTTTATCAGCCAATGATATTGGCCTAGTTTTCATATTCTGATTCGTTGTTTTAAAAAGATGAGATGGACAACGGTGACTTGCTTGTGACTAAAAATAGACTAGAACTGACACAGATTTTTCTTATACGCGTCTATTTTCACAGTACTCTTAGAAACTAAGATTCCTTCTACAAACCTGGATGGAAATCTAAACACATAAGATAGTGGCTCTTCCATGGGCCCTTTTAAGCAAACAAAACTTTCTAAACGAGGTACATATTGAGTATTTTCTACTTCGACTAAATTGATCTTTAAGGACCTAAATTTATTTTCTTGACTGACTACCACAGGAAAAAGTGGCATGCTTAAAAGATAATGATGCGAGACTGGCACTTGACCCTGTTGATAGTTATAAAATCCAGGTAAAGACGGTTTTCTCAACTTACACTTTTCATTTTTCAATATTATGTATTTGAGATCAATCAATAATATGACATTTCCTCATTTTCTCACACAATTTGCTTTATCAATGTGATAGACAAAGCCTCATGGTCACGGTGATGTCCATGCACTTCTCTATTCTAGTGGTCTCCTCAACGTATGGTATGCCTTCTTGATATGCTAAAGTAACATCGTCAATTAAAGCTATTTATATCCAATCACGAAAAATCATGTATAAAATTCCACAGTATGATGCAGAAATGTTGTCAATTTTCTATCAAGATGTATATCTGGATAGATGTAATACAAAAGTATCTACAACGCGCGCAGGCATAATGCAGGTCTCAAATGGGTTCTATTCTTTCAGGATACTAACGGTTTGCTCTTCAAGGTTCAGCTAATTTTCCATCTTCCCCATTTATTTTGGAAAAATGCGATTTTCTGGAGAAAAAGTGACACTTCCATGCTTCGTTATTCTTTAGGCGATTCCCGCATCGTTGGGTGTAAGCTCTACCAGAGGGTACCATGTCAACTCTCTTGCTGTTCCCCGCAAGGCAAAAGAAGCTATTGGAGGGATTACAAAACTTACTCACACTGATGGTGATCCACTTTGGCTCCTTACTTTTTCTGTCGTATATTTTTTTCCTAACTCGTTTCAGACCTTTATTAAAAAAAATTGAAGTAGAAGCACCAGATATTCATTAAGAAAGATGAAAATGTTTAGAATATTTTTCCGAGTTACACTTTACTGACTCTTATTTTGAATAAATATAGTTGATCTACATAACTTCTACTTAGAATGTAGGCTCTAGCTGAAGAATTATGTTGATGTTTATCAAAATACGTGACTCTACGAAGCTTCCTAGCTTGATATTGAGCCAAGAAATAGGCAATAGATCTTAATCCGTTTGATCGGTAAATGCCTGTTCCAAGGTGACAACTGCATTCCTAGAATTGACTACTCACAATTAGTGAATGCTACTTCATAGGAAAAAATCATGAGGGAAGATATTCTCATACTGGGAACCTTGAAAAATATGAGAAACAAAGAGCCGTGTTCTGGTATGTATCCAATTGTGGACGTCACAAAAATCTATTTCTAGGAACTACAACATTCTAGTCAGGGTTTGCTCTTCTGTGACTTCGTCATACTCTTGTCAATTGGGATTTATTCAAGACTCTGGTCGTTGATATGGTTAGAATGGTCCGGATCTCATTGTTAACGTTTCCTTTTAGTATTAAACGCATATTAATCAGAGATGAGACATGTCAAGTCATAACCGAGTTGTCTTTCCGAATTCCAATTTGATCGTCAGTTGTCAGAACCTTGATTCGGTTATGAAATTAGTTTTTTCATTTAACTCCATGGTCGTTTGATTTAAGATTAGGCCTTTAGTCCTCGAAATAATTCATTAAAAAAATTTTCAGGTCGGACAATGGTTATTAATGTGGAGTATAATCAGCTTGATCCTTTACTTCGGGCAAGTGGATACGTTGATGGAGATGCGAATTGTGAAACAGGATTCTCACCTTTTCCGGGGAATATTAACCAGGTTTTTGTGATAGCTAGAGGATGTTTTTACCATTATTCACTAACGTAGCTATATGTTTCTTTACCTGCATATAATTAGTTTTTTTTTTCTGTAACATATTGATGTAGTTAGCATCTTGTGAATGTTACATATTTTCTTCAGTCCGATGGATAAAAAAATGGCAATATCTCCTAGATTGGAGTTACAAATTTCTCACCATTCTTATGATTCCATTATTTCCTGTACTAATTGTGAAAGGCATCCTTCTCCAATTAAAACTTCGCATATCATGTGTAGATGTGGTCCTGGTGAGAGTAGAGGGTTGTTCAACAACGCAGTATTTAAGCTCTTTGGGCGCCTATCTTCTAGTGCACGCTCCTACCAGTGACTTGATGCACGCTCCTAAAATTTTTTTCCCAATATTTTGGCAAATATCATCTCTAGATACGATATTTTTAGTTATTTTTTTCTAAACTGTTACCTGAGGATTAATTTACCCTTAAATATGGGACCATTCAAGTGCTCGTGATCACCTGCAGGTTGATTTTTTTCCTTTTTTTTCCCCTGATGGGCCACACCACGCAGCCCTAGAACGAAACTCTTGTATAATAATTGAAATCCAGATCTCAGGCTTCCTTCTGTATCTAGAAACTTTATGAATTGGTCAGGAACAATTGGGAACTGGGTCATGAGAAATATCCACCATCACATTTAACCAATCAATTGAGTTATGTGAACTTATTTTATTTACCCCTGAATTACTCGTCTTTGATCTATCTTTTCACTTGCTTTAAAAAGCAGTTCTCAACTTTTTTCAATTGCCGTAGTCTACTGGCCATAACTTTTAAGAAGGGATAACATTGGCTATATTTTTTTTATTATGTCCTGAAACTTTGTAGCTATTCACGACAGAGACGGTGGGTTCTGATATTGATGCTGCCTCTTTAAGTTCTTGCTTAGAAACTAAAACCGAACAACCCTATCCAGAGATCGTAGGAAAGCTAGTTTTCATTGAAAAAGAAATCCGGAATTAGTGACGCCTGCACCGTATGTTCAATCGTTGATTTTCCATCGTTGTTGTAGTTTATTCTTAGAGTTGATGTGCGAATGTGGGCCACCACATTATTGCGTTCATATATTTTCTTATAAGCCCATTCAATCGATTGTGTAGGAACGGATTGTGTGACATCGCTGTACTTGTTTTTGGTGCAGTTGATTCTTGAGCTTGACTCCTATATCCAAGAACTTAGAAAAACACATGGAGCCATTGCAGAGTTTGTGAATCCCAAGTAATGTCTACTAGCTTTCCAAATACGGATATTTCTGTTCTTAGATAGAACCAGGCCTTTGACTTTTCTTGGTTTATGCATCAATTTTTATTTTTAAATATTAATTTTTTTGCTTAGGTACAAGGATTCCACCAAGACTTCTTTCAAATCATCGACCAGATTGGAGTGTATGATGCAAGACTACCCTAAAACCCTCCCACCATCAGCAAGAGTTGGATTTACGGTATGCCATCAGAAACTGGGTGATTAGTTTAGATCTAAACTGTGAAATATTACATGCCTGTTGAACCTGCATCTCCTGTTAGGAATTATTATTTCTCTCTCTCTCTCTCTCTCTCTCTCTCTCTCTCTCTCTATCTCTTCTGACTTTCTCTCTCGCTATCTCCACTCACTTTCTCTCCCTATCTGCACTCATTTTCTTCTCTCTGCTGTCAGAAAATGGTTCATCTTCTCCTAATCATGAAACTATTTTGCCTTGGTTTCTTATTTCCCTTCGGTGTAATTTTTTTTTAAAACCCAAGTTGGCTTCTTCTCTGCTTCCGGGCATGTGAGTATGATCGTGCTTTGAATAAAATGTCAACTGACCATGCATCAGGATTGTCAACGCAGTGCATGTCACATAGGCTGACTCTTCTGTCATGGTCATACTTGCCTAGGTCATGGACGCGTGGCTCGCCTATGCACCAGTCAAGAACAACCCAGAAGATGCTGCTAAGGTAGTGCAGCGTTCAGTGGACGGCTGTCAGTCGATTTAATCGCCGCCGTTAATTTCTTTCTGCTGCTGCTGCTGCTGCTGCTGTGTTTTCCTTATTTCCATTGAATCTTTACCATTTCTTGCATGTGGGCTTGATACTTTATCATTTATCGTCGAATGAAATACTTTCCTATCTAGGGGTTGACCCACCCAGCCTCAGCCCACGCATGTCTCACTAGGGCTTTGACCCCCGTGTCCAGAGAAGGCGCAGAAAATGGGCTTTGACCCTGGGGCCAGCTCACAGAAGGAACACCCACCTTTGACCTGTTGTTCTCGGTAGAAACAAAAAATGGACTACCCCGAAAAATAGAATGGATATTTTTTTATTTTTTCCTGTTTTAATTGCTTTGCCTCCTCTTTTCCTGTTGGATTGAATCTGATGCAATGATGATATATATGTATAGATCTTGGTTGAATGAATATTATCTAATTAAGATGAATTAATCTGCTCTAATCTAATCATGATCTGCTGCCTCCAGAACCGGAGCTTTCGGACAAAAGTGAATCAACCAAGCCTGATCCATCTCTCCGGATTTCGGCTAATTTTTTAGTTGACTTTTATCTGATTAATCTCCTGTTTTCCTGGATTATGCAGGTCCCAAAGGGGAATCCGTATCACAGCGCAACCTCCGGAGAGATGGCCATCTACAGGGCCAACAGCCTCATCCTCAGAAAGGTAGCTCCCCCCGCCATCTCCTCCCCATTCTCTCTGCAACGCCATCTCTCATCCTTCTTCCATGGAAGCCTCCGTCTTCCCTCAACTAGGGTTTCCCTTTATGGCAACAAGATGCATCAATTGGTGAGCCGAGAGATGTATGACGTTGGATGCATGATGTATGCTGCATGATGTATCCTGCATGATGCGTGATGTATGATGCATGATGCATGATGAATGAAATGTGATGGACGATGAATGAAGTATGATGAATGATGCATGATGAATGATGTATGATGTATGATGCTTGTGGGGCTCAGCTGCTGTTTATCCTTGTATTGGACTGTTTCTTCCAGGCTGGCGTCCAGGTGGCGGATCCTGTGGTGGACACGTTCAACGGGCAAGAGGTGGAGGTGTGGCCGCGGGTCACATGGAGGCCCAAGTGGGCCCCGACGTTCTCCGACGTGAGGAGGAAGGTGGGCGGCGGATGCTCCATCTCCCAGAAGTCAACCCTGGTGATCAACGGCCGAGATGTCCACCTCGAAGGCCTTGCCCTGGACGGCTCTCTCGTGGTCAACGCTGTTGACCAAGCCGAGGTATGCGTCATCGGTCAAAGCCCTGACGCGACCACAGTGTCGTTCCCAGGCTTCTTAGCTCACTGGATTGAGCTCTGCTGAGCAGGTGAGGGTGGAGGGCTCCGTTCGGAACAGGGGGTGGGCCCTGGAGCGCGTTGACTTCAGGGACGACTCCGTGCCCGAGGAGCTGCGGATCAGAGGCTTCAAGATTGACAGGTTGGAGCAGGAGGAGGTCAACTGCACGGAGCCCGGCAAATTCTCTCTCACCTCCTGATTGCGGCGGCGGAGGCTCTCCAAGGCTGCAGCTTTCTTCACTGATCCACTAATAATGCTGATACTTTGTGCTCTCTCTCTCTCTCTCTCTCTGCCATCTCTCTCTCTACTGTGTTTCAGCGCGAATTTTGCTGGATCCTTACTTTTCCATTTTGGATTGCGGAGGAATAATCGATCGACGTGTATTTGAATCGTCAACTCTATCGTGTTCATCGTAAGGGCCGTCGTCGCGGCGCATACTCCGAAGGCTGCCGGCGGCGCCGCCAGTGTTGCCGGACTTGCCACTCTCGACGGCGGAGACTTCGATGCGCGGTCCCCTGCGCCGTGCATGGAAGACTACGGTCGACGCGCCGCCATCGGTGGGCTTCCTCACCGTTCTCGGTCAAAGGACGAAGGCCCTCCTCCGTTCCGGCGAACTTCTGACGCCCGGCCCAGCTCACAGCAGTCAACGTCCTTCATGGCTCCTCCTCGAGAACCCTAAAACGGATCGACCATTTCGATGCATAAAGTCGTGGTTTTTTCCCTCCCATCTCTCAAATTGAGAGCCCTAATGATCTCGATCCGTTGACTTTCTGTGATCAGCATGATAATTATTGGGCCCAGGATAATTTTTGACGGCCAGTTTGATGATTTCATGGGAGAGGTCCCCCCCTCCCGACTTCATCGTCCTCCTCGCCGAGAAATGAGGAACCAGTTAGGGTTTTGAGCTGCTGGGGGGGTGCCTTCCATAGCTCTCGGAACCGCCATAAAATGGCCGCGGCGGGTTCTTCTTCCTCTTCTTCTTCCTCCGCCTCCCATTTCTCTTCGAGTTCGCCGGAGATGGCGGAGTCGCCGGAATAGAGACGACGGGCTCCGGCGGCGGCGGCGATGGGTTTCCTCCTGGTGCTCGTGATCGACTCCTTCGTCCTGCTCTCGAGCTTTGCCGTCTACTTCGTCTGCGCCTTCCTGCTCCGGTGGCGGGAGGTGGAGGTGGAGCCCCCGGCGGAGCTCTCCGGCAAGGAAAGGGCCGCCGTGGCGGCGGTCCATTCCTTCTTCTTCCTCTCCGGCTACTTCGTCTTCTTCTTCTGCAACTCCGCCGTCGCCGCCCTCGCCGTGGGGTTCTCGCTGGTCGCCCTCCTCGCCTGCCTCCTCCACCTGGCGGAGCTCGTCCAGTGCGATCGGAAGGTCGCCGCCGCCGGGGGGCTCGACTGGGGAGAGGTGGAGTGGCTGGGCCATGCCGAACCCGCCTCCGGCGACTGCGCCGTCTGCTTGGGAGCGTTGGAGGGAGGTCAGAGAGTGAGGAAGCTCCCTCTCTGCGGCCACCGCTTCCACGCCCACTGCGTTGACCAGTGGCTCCCCCGCAGCGCCACCTGCCCACTCTGCCGCCGCCCCCTCGCCGCCGCCGCCGCCGTCGTCGTCGTCGTCTAGCCGCCGCCGTGATAGAGTAGAGGAGAGGCGGCAAGATGAGCCATTTTTCTTAATTATTTCGGCATTTCATTTTTGTCAGCTAGAGAAGTCAACGGCAGCGAGCTGTTTTGCCACGGTTCATATACTGGGCAGAGCCCGCTGATCAAAAAAATAACCAATCAAGTCAACGGTTCTCCGGCCTTCTCGGAACTCTTCCCGTGACTCACCGCAGCCGAAAAGAACGGAGGGGAGGCGGCAAGATGAGCCCTTTTTTTTCTAAAAAAGATACTTAATTACCTCAACGGCGTGCACTGAGCTTAGTCAACGATTCTCCGGCTTTCTCGGAGCACCTCCAGCGCCTAACTGAGGCGCGAGATTTTTTGCGGCGCGGGATCCCAGATCGCTCCACGTGGCCAGCCACGTTGAAACCTTCCATGGGCGGGAATTTCACGGGGGAGATTTACGGAAAAGTCCCCGTTGAACTGTTCTTCCTCCTCCCGGAAGCTCGGAGCCCGCTAGGGTTTATATAAACCCCCCGACAGGGTGGGGTGGGGGCGTCGTCCTCCCACCGCCAGACGCAGCGGCCATGGAGCCCCATCTCCTCTACGTCCTCAACACGCTCCTCGTCCTCCTGCTCGTGTTCGTCGCCTCGGCGGCCGTCATGGCCACGACATTCGCGCTCGTCGCCTGCATCCTCGGCTGGCTCGATCTCGTGGGGAAGGTGAGCCGCCACGGCCGCCGGCGGGGGCCGGACGGGCTGATCCCCTGCCTCCTGTCGTCCAAGGGGACGGCGGCGACGGCGGCGGGGTTTGTTCTGCTGCTGCCTACGCCGGGATCGGTCGAGGAGGTGGCCATCGACGTGCCGCCGGCGAAGAGCGGCGAGGAGTCGCCCGCCCTCCTGGAGTAGATGGGAGCTGTAGTAGATAGTTGTACAGTGCTTTCTCTCTCCTCTCTCTCGATGTTTCTCCCAGAGCCCACGTCTTTCTGTGTTTCCTCTTTCTATACGAGAAATCAAGTTCTTCTCAGGCAGCCATGCCCAAATCAAGCTGTCTCTCTCCTCTCCCTCTCCTCTCTCTCTCTCTATCTCTACCTCTCTCTGCCTCTCTCTGTGTGTATGAGAAATCAAGCTCTCTTTCTCTCTCTCTCTGTGTAGAGAGAGAGAGAGAGGGGGGGCGAGAAGGATGGTAATCGGAAGGGATCCAGCGAGCCTACTATTAATCCGAAAAGCAGATACAGAAATAATACCGAGTACGAGACGGATGTCCTCACCACGTTCCCAATCCCACGCGGCCCGACTCCTCCGGCGACCTCCGGCGTCAGTACCCGTTGATGCGCCGCCGAGCGCCGCCCGAGTAGATCTCCGGCGCCGCCGCCGCCGCCTCCGTGAGGCGGGAGAAAGGCGCCGACTGGGCGCGGGTGGCAGCGGCGGCGGCGGCAGCGGGCTTGGCGTCGGAGACCGACCTCGAGAACGCCTGGGCGAGCTCCACCGCCGATGCCGCCTTCCCGAACCGCAGAGCCGCCTGCTCCGCCGGCCTCGGCGGCGGCGGCGGCGGCGGCTCCTCTCGCCGCCGCCAGCTATCCGTCTCTGCACGGCCCTCCGCCGCCTTCTCCGCTTCCCTGAGGCTCCTCCTCCCGTCGCTCCACCGCGAGCTCCGTTGACTTTCCCCCCTCTCCGCCTCCGCCGCCGGCTGCTGCCTCCCCGTCGGCGATGGATGCTCCACCTTCACCTCCGCCTTCGCCCTTCACAGAACACCAAGCCCACAGGCAGCTAGCCGGTGAGATAGAGAGAGGAAGGAGGAGCGTAGAGAGAGAAAGAGAGAGTGAGAGAGAGAGATGGTGGGGGATACCTGCTATTATTGGGCAGCGGGGGGGGCTGGTCGAGGGCGGCGTCGTCGACTCCACGTTCCTTGAGGACCTGCGGATGGCGATTGGGCAGAGGAAAAGGCATATGAAAGAGGAACCCACTGAGAAAATGCGAGCGTTGACTTTTGCCGGGACAGGCCAGGGGAAGGAGCCAAAAAGAAACGTACGACTTCTCTGGGGCGGGCTCCGCCGAAGACCTTCTCCCTAGAACAGAAGAATAGCAAGAACAGCAAAAATATCAAAACATGGGAAGAAAAAAAAACCCACAAGCAGAAGAGGAATCTCAAAAAAGAAGATAATTTACGAAAATATGCCCCAACAAAGGCGTTTTATTTATTTATTTCTAACCATAAAGTTCGATCATTAATGATGTTGGTCAACGCAGTAGAAGGACAAGAGCACAGAAGCTCATCCATCAGATAAACTCGGTCGTGCACTTTCCAAACACACCCCATACTATAAAAGGAAAACCCACATGATAACGAAGAAATTCTTTATAATAAGGAGTGATAATGATCTCCATTACTTACATGCACAATTATATCATCAAACGAATAAATAACAGTATCAAATGCTGTTTATATTTATCTTTATCTTCATCAGAAAGAACAAAATCCATGATTTTGATTTCAGCCTGGTATTTCAATCACATCATGACTTTGATTTCATTCAATCAGATAGGAACTTTCGAGAACGACCGAGTTTATCGATCCGATTGGCAACTCCGATGCACACACCGAAGAAGAAAATTTCAGCTCCATCATTCCAGCTGATCATGGAAGATGATGAACGTGGAAGCTGCATGGAGAAATCTGAATTGCCATAATCGGTCATCTAGATCACTCGGTCCAAAATGATCGAGCATGAAATGAACATGACATTCTCGAGAATCCCGAAGCATCAGATCAGATTCCCACTCAACCACAGAGATTTCAAGGAGCTCAGATGGGGGCAGACTTTAAACGAGATGCAGGTGGTTTCAGAACAGACCGAGAAGATCGTCGTACGGTGAGATCAATGGAGATGGGGAACCTGGCCCAAGTTGCAGAAGAAAAAATGGGATGAAAAGGAAGGAAATGAGCTCAAACCTCTTCTTCTCCACGTATTCATTTGGCTGCTGGACCTGCTGCGAGCGGGGCAGCAGGTTCAATCTGGGGCGCTCCACCACTGGCAAGCTCCCGCCTTCCCCGGCACCTGCACTCGGCCTGCTGGGGTTCGGACTCCCTGACGCCTCAGCAGCGCTCTCCACAGGAACGAGGTCCACAGATAGAGCTTGATAGGCCTGGAGAAAGAAGGAAGCTGTGTCTGAGAACGATGGATGGAGTAAAGGAAGCTAGCCCTTTGCAGCTACGCGAGCGTATCTTGGCGGCTCATCACCCAGCCATCGCGCCATTGGAGCTGGCAATCCGTCCTCTGCAACAAACAGCTATCACAGACATGGTGGGTCACAGCGGGCTGGAACTCGCACCTGCTTGTGGCCGGAAGCGCGGGGATCGACAGGCTCGAGTGGCTTCGGTGTGGGGGGGAGGCTGGTCAGCTTCATCCTCTCTGATACTTCTGCAATCTCTTTCCGCTGCAGCTGCTGCCCGATGAATCTCCCCTCTGCTGACAGTGGTCGAGTCCCGTCGAAGCCAAAGCCCGCTGCCGCGCTCTTCTCCTTGGGTTCCGAGTACGCCGGAGACCTTACTCTATCGTATGCCCTGTCGAAGTTCGCCCTGTCACCATACCATCTCTGAGAACCTCCCTCGGCGGCGGCGGCGGCGGCGGCGGCGGCGACATCATTTTCCCTGAATCTCGCATCCCCGCCCCCGGGCTCTGACAGTGGAGCGGCCTCAGCGTCAGGAATCTGGGTGAACACCCCGGGTTTGGACTGCCACCTTCCTGAAGTCACCTTCTCGACCGCGCTTGCCTGAGCAAATCTGGAAGCGGCCCCGGGACCAGACAGCGTAGCAGGGGGCTGCGTCACCGTCTCTTCCTTCTTCATCCCCCAAGCAGAGGGAGCAACGTGGACATTGCCGGATCCTTGAGACTGCGATGAAGGAAGATGGGGGCTCCCACCAACAACTGTCGGGACGGACCCGCCGAAGGGATGATGAGCCTGCGGAGATGCCTGCGCTGCCGGGCTCGATCCCGGGCGTCCGGGCGCCAAGGTCTGCTGCTGCATCTGGGGCCTCGCCTCCACCGGTCGGGTGGAGCGGATGGCATCATCGCCCGAAGGGGCCGCACGCCTGGGCGCGGAAGATGCATCGAATGGCTTGCGCTCGTCTTCGTCGAAGTTGCGGCCGATGTGCGAGAGGAACGGCGCTCCCTCCTCCAGCCCCCGGACCGCGCCCCCGCCAGCCGACCCAGGGCGGGGCCGGAGGTGGTCCTGCCGCCCCAACCCGCCGCTGCCGCCGCCGATCCCGGGACTTCCCCATCCTCCCCCGATCGGGCGCTCAAACGCTCCTCGATCCAGTGGCCTCGGCGTCCTGCGCACCCAAAAATCAAGAGCCAAAACCGGAGATTCAGGACTTTGACCCCACAAAACGAGATCTAGGGCACAGAGACGGCCGAGCAGACGCGATCAAAAGAGGAGGGGAGGGGCGAAGAACCGGGAACAAGGAAGAAACACCGAGCGAGGCGCAAGATGAACATCGGGATCGAGAAAATCGTCCAGATGGCGGCGGACTTACACTCCCGGGGCCGACGGCAGGGGGAGGTCGGAAGGGATGGAGCCGCCGTGGAAATCCTTCAACGTCATGGTGGATCCGCTGAAGGCCTTCTTCTTCGACATCCCGCCCACCGCCTCGCCTCCTCCGCGCCGCCGCCCTCTCTCTCTCTCTCTCTCTCTCTCTCTCTCTCTCTCTCTCTTCCGCAGACGGAGGGAGACCCACCGGAGAGGAGGGAGCTCACCAGGAGACGGGGAAATGCGAGTGAAAAAAAGCCCTCCGCCCTTCCCTCCCTTCCTCCCCTTCCCCCGCTTTATCTCAGGGGCCGAATGGGAAAAATACATAAAAACCCTTCAATTATTGCTGAAATACAACATGTCACCACTGTAAGAAAAAGACGTAAATGGTCTGAAATAAGTTTGGTACCTCATCCGTGTTTTTTCATAGAACCCCTTTATAATATATTTTTCTTATGGTTACACCCCTTTCGCTCTAGGTAGAAGCCTCGCCCCTTTATCTGATGGCAAAGTGGACTGGTCTAAATGGGAAAAGTACATAAAAACCCTTCAATTTTTTCGTGAAATACAATATACACCCACCGTAAGAAAAATACGTAAACATTCTGAAATACTTTTGGTGCCTCGTGAGCGTAATTTGGATAAAAACCTTGAGGATATATTTTCTTATGGTAACACCCCTTCTGCCCCAGGTAAGAAGCCCTCGCCCCCTTTATTTGAGGATAAACACTGGACTGGTCTAAATGGGAAAAATACAAGAAAACCCTTGAGAACACTATTTCTTCGAATTGCTTCCCACTTCCTTCTCCTCGAGTTTTTGTGCAAGGTAATATGTTCACATCGCAATAAATTTTCAAAATATTCTGCCTTTTCTGGGTTTTTGGATAATTTCGGTGTCTAATCCTCGCATTTTACAGGAAGAACCTTGAAGAAAAAAAATATTGCTATAACACCGCCGCCGGTTCCCGTAAAAAATCCCTTCACCCGTTATATGAGGATAAACAGTCCCTTGGTCTGAATGGGAAAAATACATAAAACCCCTTCATAACATAATTTTTCCCAATTGTTTCCCACGCTTTCACTTAGTCTCATCGGGTGAAATAGTATATTCGTATTGTAAGATGTTTTTACAAAATGATCTGTCTTGTTTGGGTTTTTTAAATAATTTTGGTACATCTTGTTTGGGTTTTAAGAAAACCCTTGATGATGGATTTTCATAGGATAACACCCCTATTGCTCTGCATTTTGGCATAATTATTTATTCATATTATTTACATAAATAATTATTTGGCTTTTTTAGAAAACTAAATCAATTTTTCACTATCTATTAAAATGCCTCCTAGTTTATCATCTAATTTTCTGTTGTAATAAAACATTTTGAATAAATATCATACTTTTCATATGATAACAACACATTAAATTTTGTGTCACCCACATTGAGCCAAAAATATTCATCCTTGTAGATCTTAACTCCAATAAAAGTAAAAATTAGAAAAGCATGTATTGTTTTAAGATTTAAGCACCATTTTAACATATTTGAAATGGTATGTTGATTGTACTTATTTATCTAATAACGTGGTATGTTGTGCATGAACTACTAGTACAGCGTTGACTTATGCACTATATGTCTCTCTCCTCAAGATTGCTATACACATTGATTCCAACCTCTCTCTCTCTCTCTCTCCAAAAAAAACCTTTTAGTATGTGCCAACCTTGTTGAAACAATAATGTCATATTCCTAGGACCTTATCTTCCTCAAAGTTGTTCACACGTTTACATTGCTTTGAATGTTATTTAAAAAATAGCAGATTTAAAGTATCAAAGGTTTTACCATAATGTGATAATTTTTATAAAATAACACCGCATGTTTTGCAAGAACTAGTTAGCGTTGACTTATGGCACCATCTCTCTCTCTCTCTCTTTCATGTCTATTGTTCAAAAAATTACCTTTTAGAGTGTTATATTTCTGGAAGTCCGCATATCTTCCTCAGAGTATTTCATATGTTCCGTATTCTCCAAATATTATTTTAAAAAACAGCACATTCCAAGTCTTGTGATAATTCTTAGCACACCTTGGTATGTTGGCAACGTGTTTTCATAATAATTTATTATAAAATGGCATCTCATAAGCTCTAGTGTTTTCATTGCCGGTAGCATCCTATGGCAACATCTAACTCAATTTGTATCACCTTGCCTTGAATTATTTATATCTAAATAATTTACGCTGCAAAAAGTTAAGATTACTTAAGAAAAAATAGAGATAATACCTGGTCACGGAATTGAAATATCACCAAATTTCGTACCTAAATTTATGTTATAATATATTTTAATAAATGCTCCAATAAAACATTTATAACAATTTCTTATAAAATGGCATCTCATTAGCTCTAGTGTTTTCATTACTAGTAGCATCCCATGACAACTTCAAAATTCGACTTAAATCACCTTACCTTGATTTTTTTTATATATAAATAATTAAAGCAAGAAAATTTGTATTTAAGATAATATATGCAAAAAATTGTACTTATTTGGGGGTTTTTCTGGGACGCAGGCCCACCTAGTGAACTACCCACTTCGAATTCTCTATTTTGCCATCGATCACGCCGGGCCAGAGCGGGTATCGTTAAGGGCAGAATCGTCATTCTAGAAGGGAGAGGGCATCGGGATCGGTGATTTTGCATTATTTTCCGTTTTACCACTGTGATTGGTCTCAGGGGGTCCGATGGGAAATAACATGTGATTTGAGGGCAAAATGTGAAGTGATTTTTTTCAGAGGAGGGAGAAATGGAGCCGGGTCGGGAAATCAGTCGTGCATCTTCTTCTCCCCCGTAGAGAGAGAGAGAGAGAGAGAGAGAGCGGGAGGGAGGAGGGAGGGAACAATAAATAGCATACAGTAGAGAGAGAGGGAGAGGGAGAGGGAGAGGGAGAGGGAGAGGAAGGGAGAGGGAGAGAGAGGCGCGGGGGGGAAGGGGGAGAGAGGGGGGGATGTGAAGTTGAGATGGGGGAGCGGCGGGCGCTGACAGTGTAGATCAACGTCGTCGTCGCATCCGCCGGAAGGTCGGTTTCTCGATGTCTCCTTCTACGCCGCATTTTAATTTGATGTTGCGGGGAGGTTTTCTTGGGGCCTCAGGTTAGGGTTTTGATCCCGGAGCTTGGGGGCTGTTGGCGGAGCCGGAAACCCTATGGTTGGTGTTTTTGGGCGTCGTACGCCATGCTGACGGCTCTTTTTTGGCTGGAATTAGGGTTTTGATCTCGGCAGGCGTGGAGATTGGCGGAGCATGAGCATAGACAGCCCTGGCGCGGACCGTAATTGAGCGGTGTCGCATCTTCTGGATTGCGGGTGCGGCGTTCCATCTCTTCCTAGGGCTCTGTTTTGAGTTCCATGGGCGATGGAGCGGTGGTGTGCATGCCTTCACAACAGCAGCATCTCGCGGAGAGGTTCCCGGTCTCTGAAGCGTCCTGGGGTGGCAGAGTGTTTGGCTGTGTGCCTGAGAAGAAGATGAAAGAGCCCGAGAAGGAGGACCAGGCCGAGAAACCGGAGGAGTCGTCTGTGAAGGAAGAGCTGGAGAAGGGAGAGTTTGCACCTGAGACACAGATACAGGGGGACCCTGGGAAGAGGGAGCAGCAGGCTAATGGAGAATTGGAGAAGGGGGAGTTCGTGCCGGAAATGGGGCACAGGGGGGAGTTGGAGATGGGGGAGTTTGTGCCCGACGAATGGGAGAGATTGGAGGAGGACAAGCTGGAACACGAGTCCGGGAGGGCGCGTAGGTCAGAATTGGAGAGGGGAGAGCTCCTCCCGGAGAAGGGGCGAAAGGGCGAGAGGGAGAATTCCCAGGAAGACTATTACCGAAGAAAAGCGGGTAGCAGCAGGAAGGAGAGCGAGCAGAGGAATTGCGACAAGGGTGAGTTCGTCCGGGATAAGCGGCAGAAGGGTGATAGAAGGCGCACCCCTGACGACTATTACCGGCGGAAAGAGGGCGGAAGCAGGATCGACAGTGAGCAGAGGAAGCGGCCATCTCTTAAATGTGAGGGCGGCAACAATGACGTAAGGAGTGATTCAGGTTCGCACAAGCATGAGATCAGCAACGGCAAGTACCATGGAAAAGATCATAGCGCCGGTAGCAGCCAGAAAAAGCACGGCATTGAATCCGAGAACAGCACCCGAAGGCACCATGGAGAGTTCAGCGGTAGCTCAGCTCCAAAAAGTCGTAGGGTTTCGGAAGAAAACGCCAGTCGTTCTGGCCATCAAGATAAATTGTATAGTTCATCCACCGTCTCTTCAAGAAGTTCGTCTACTAACAGGTATTCCTCCTCTAGACGTCACGAGTCACCGTTGCCATCTCGAGCTCATGACAGGCATGCACAGAAACCTGTATCTTCGGTGCAGAGTCGTCATGATCGTGCACACTCACATAATCACAGGAACCGGAGTCCTGTTCACCCAGACCGATCCCCATGTGATCAGCAGGAACGGACTCCGAGCTGCTTGGAGAGGTCTCCACACGATCGCGGGAGGCACCGTGATTACAGGGATCGGACTCCAAGTTGCAGGGATCGATCTCCCCATGATCGAGTTCGTCACCGTGAGCACAGGGATAGGACTCCCAGTAACTCGGATCGATCTCCTCAGAACGGTGGGCAGGCTCAGGAGGGCACACGGAAAGGTGGCAGTAGTGAAAAACATCATGGACGGCGTGAAGAGAAGCCAAGACGGAGAGAACCTGATGGAAAGGACTCTGCCAAACATAGCTTGCTCCGGGAATCAAGTAGCAGTATTCGTCCCGACAAAGTTGCTGAAGGTAAGCCTGATAAGGAAAAAACATCACAGAAAAATGTTGCAGACTCTAAAGAACTGCCACCCCCTCCACCAGTTTCTCCACCTCCTCTTCCACCTCCTCTTCCACCTCCTCCGCCTCCTCCAGCGAATGGATTTCTTGAAGATCATCTTTCAATGGAAGAGGATATGGATATCTGTGACACCCCACCTCATGCTGCACTGATGACGGAACAGAACTTGGGGAAATGGTATTATTTGGATGACTTTGGCCTGGAGCGAGGACCATCCAAGTTGGCTGATCTTAAGAGACTTGTGGAGGAAGGAGTTCTTCCTTCCGATCATTTGATAAAACACTTTGACAGTGATCGGTGGGTAACTGTAGAAAATGCGACTTCTCCATTGGTGTCAGTGAGCTTGACTTCCATCGTGTCAGATGCAGTGACCCAGATGGTGAGCCCCCCTGAGGCCTCAGGAAACATGTCAATTGATGCGGCGGATGTGACACAGGAAAAATCTGCGTTAACTGTGCAACCTGAGATCCACCATACGAATGATTGGGATCATCCAGAACCTGTGGAGGATTTGCAGATTGATCAAAGAGTTGAAGCTTTATTAGATGGTCATGACATTATTCCTGGTAGGGAGCTGGAGACTATTGGAGGTAATATTTTTTTTCTGTTGCTACTAGCTATATGATGAATTTGTTCTTGTCGTGGCATTTAACCTCTTGCTCTTCCTTTCTTATGTTATATTTTGGTACCTGATTCCTTATTCGAAATTTCTGTTGCTACAGAGGCGTTGAAAGTGACTTTTGAGCACGTTGAATGGGAAAAATGGGGCCACTCTGAAGGTATAATGCTTAGATATCTTGTGTTAACCTTTTTTCTTAGTCTCTCGATCATGTTTCTGTGTTCTAAAAGAAAACGTTCTTGCATCAGGTTTCACAAGATCCAGAGCACATGCTATTGAAATCCCTCGACAGTCAAGAGAAGATGGAAACAGTAGACCTCCTGAAGGTTTGCCCAGGGAAGGTTTTGAGATGAGATTTATTCCCACATCTGAAAAGGATCTTATCTTCCCCAACAGTGATTCCAGTGATTGGTTTGCTGGACGGTGGTCTTGCAAGGGTGGAGATTGGAGAAGAAATGATGATAATAGTAATGATAGATGCCAGAAAAGAAAGCTTGTTCTTAATGAAGGTTATCCACTCTGTCAGATGCCGAAAAGTGGAGAAGACCCTCGCTGGCACGGGAAGGATGACCTACATTACTCTTCTAGTAAAAAACTTGATCTTCCAACTTGGGCTTTCTCTTGGATTGACGATAAGAATGAGTTCGGTAATGACTCAACCAAAGGCATGCTGCCAGGTAGGGGAAGCCAGATCAAGAATCCGGCCACCAGGGGAGTAAAAGGAACTGTGCTTCCTGTTATCAGGATAAATGCATGTGTTATCAGGGACCAAACCTTTTGCTCTGATCCACGCCCAAAGGTGAAACCCAATGAACGTCATTCCAGATCCTCTCGTTCACATAGTGCCGGTGGTGATAAGAACTCTTGTGCTGAGGTCACTTCTCAATCAAAGAAGGCACCCCAGATTGATAGCTCAATCAAGAACAGCGGAAATGTTAAGATTCCCAAGGACCGGATATGTACCATTGATGAATTGTCAGTACATGTTGGTGGATGGTATTATTTAGATGGTGCTGGGCGTGAACATGGCCCGTTTTCATTCTCGGAACTACAGGATTTAGTTGCTAAGGGTGCCATTTTGAAGCATTCAAGTGTCTTCAGGAAGGCAGATAACATCTGGATTCCTGTGAGAAAAGACAACAAAGCATCTGAGGCCACGAGCCATCAAGATGAAAGAGGGCCACTGGCTAACAGATCAACTTCCAATTCTGTTTGTCACCATCCTATCGATGTTCTATCATTTAACAACTTACATCCCCAGTATGTTGGGTATACTCGAGGCAAGCTGCATGAACTTGTGATGAAATCTTACAAGAGCCGAGAATTTGCCGCAGCTATAAATGAGGTATTGGATCCATGGATTAACGCAAAGCAGCCGAAGAAAGAGATGGAAAAACATTTCCCTTTCAATTCGTCTATCACAAAGAGTTCTGTGGTTCTCTCTCACGATTTACCAAGTGAAAGGTTCTGGAGTACAGGTAGTTGATAATTTTGAAATTGCATATTTCGTCTTCATTGTTTTGTTTGGAGGTTCTAGGTGCGTTTAGATTTTAGAAATAATTTGATTCACTTTCATACTTCAATTTCACCGACAACTTTTGAGAAGTTGTGGGTCCCACCTTATTGTTATTATCATTTTGTAAACTTCCTGGACACCTTTTAATACGAGGAATAAAGCAATTTTCTTGGATTGAGTTTTATTGAATATAATTATTAGAAGGAAATTGCAGATCTAAAAGTTCTATTTATTACTTTTTTTATGGTCGGCGATTGGTGATTTTATCAGGAGATAATACATGTTCATAAATTTAAAACTATCTAAAATCAGTTTTAGACTCTTCTAAATTATTTATGCTTAACAACTTTTTTCGTTTAATATTCATGTGAGCATATGAATTTTATTGTGTCGCAAGCATGTTTATTGTGTTGATATGTGTTTAAGTGCATTGACCTCCTCTTTCCTTTTCACTGGTGTACAATATTCCTTTGTTGTAGCTGATGGCTAAGTGCAGCTTTGGTGGTGCATTTTTGTTTATTTAAGTCTGATCAATTAAAAGGCTGGACAGTTTTTTGGCTACTTTTATTGTTTACATTTGATTTTGATGTATCTTTTGTGGCATGGCAAGTTTCTAAAATTCTTTTCAATAAGTGTTGTGTAAATCTATGTTCTCAATCTATCTTCAGTTCGGTTCTCTGAAAATGATTAATGTCAGGCCTCTCTTACATATAGAAGATTGTGAACTTAAACTGACCGACAAGTGTGTTTTGATGCTTGCGCACGTGCATGGTGTTGTCTATTAGAGCCATGATGTATTACATTTTAGGAATCTCTTTTTTTTGTCTGATAGAAAGCTCTGTTCATGCAGATGCTGATGGATCTGGCAGCTATGGACATGTGAATAAAAGAGCTCGTCGTTTTGCGGATGAAAGTGATGAAGATCGTGAGCAGGAAGATAATTATTTGACTTGTGGAAAGAATGATCTTTCATTTGAGGACTTGTGGGGTGAGCGGTCTTTGGATGAAGAGATCTCAATGAGATGCCCAGGGGAAAGCTGGGGAATGTTGAACAGTCATATCTTAGCTAGAATTTTCCATTTTCTTAGAACCGACATGAAATCACTTATTCTTTCTGCTGCTACTTGCAAGCACTGGAGAGCTGCTGTGCAGTCCTACAAGAATATATGCAAGCAGGTTGATCTCTCGTATTTGGGTTCATCATGCACGGATTCCATATTTCAGAGTATTATGGTAGGTTTTTTTTGTCAGATTTTTCTTCTTGATTTCGTTTTAAGATCCTATAGTGATTCTCATTTTAATTTGCAGAGTGGTTATGACAAAAACAACATTTCATCTATGACGCTGTCAAAGTGCTCCAACATAAGTGCCACTGCGCTTGAAGAAATTCTCCAGTCGTTCACGGGCATTACATCTATTGACATAAGGGGTTGTAGCCAGTTTAGGGAGTTGATACTTTTGTTTCAGAATGTCAAGTGGATCAAAAGTCGTTCTTCTCAGAACATCAAGAATCTTGACGAATCATATTCTAAAACAAGAAGTCTCAAATGGATAACTGATAAGAGCTTTCCATCATCAAGATCTTCAAAGGACGCCATCAGTGATCGGGACGATTTGGGCAATTCAAAAGATCCTGGGGTTCACACTTTCCGACAGGGATATTACAAGCGAACAAGGGTACCTGATGCTTTAAAGTCTTCTTCAGCATTAACAAGACATGCACAGTTGAGGCAGTTGCTGCGCAAGAAGTCTGTGACTGATTACCGGAAAATGGAAGAATTCATTGGCATAAGGTTGAAGGAAATAATGAAGGGAAATAGCTTCGAGTTCTTCGTGCCCAGGGTAATGTTGAATTAGCATATCTACAATGTTAAGATAGATGTTTCATATCTATAGTGCTTTCTCACGGACCTCATTTTTACTATACAGGTTGCTGAAATTGAAGATAAGATAAGAAATGGTCACTACGGTCGCCATGGACTGAATTCTATCAAGGAGGATATCAGTAGGATGTGTCGGGACGCTTTGAAGTAAGAGTCGTTGATTTTCTCTTCTTAACAATGACATGCCTTGGAATCTAAATAATTCAATATTTTCTTAGATTTGTTCCATGAATGATGTATGCTGATCGATCTTCTCACTCTTGGTCCTAAGTATATTTTTTCTGTGTTGTTATGAATATTACGCGCTACCTTTATTCTTTTTCTTTTGGTTGCTGTGAAAATTTAAAACTTGTCTTAATTCCATCCATCTATTCTGTCTCTCCGAAAATTTAAGGAGTTCCTGGTTTTAAATTCTTACAGGTTGAAGAAAAAGGGTGATTCAGGTGAAATGCGACAAATTGTCATGTTGTTCTTCCAGCTGGCCAAGAGTTTGGAAAATTCTAGGTCATCCCACAAAAAAAATGAGATGTCGAGGTCCCTGAGAGACAGATTAGATTCAGGACTTTCAGAAGTTTCCAAGCACAGGAGAAAGTACAGTAGAAATGTGAGTGACAAGAAGGGTATCAATAAGAGTAGTAAGTCTTCCTCTGCTAATGGTGGGCTTGATCACGAGTCGTCTGCAACCGATCAAGAAATTAAAAAGAACCTTTCGAAATTGAATAGACGGCATATGGACTCTGACAGTGAAACCTCCGAGGAAAATGATCTTACTGAGTATGACACAGTTAGTGATAGTGATGGTAAAACATCAGACACAGAAAATGAATTGGATAGCCAGTTGGAAAGTAGAACGGACGATGGTAAAGATTCATCCTTCGTATGGGAGGAGTCCCTGGATGGCATTGCTGATGACCGTGAATGGGGTGCGCGCATGACGAAAGCCAGCCTTGTCCCTCCAGTTACTCGAAAATATGAAGTTATCGACCAGTATCTTATTGTAGCTGATGAAGAGGAAGTGAAGCGGAAGATGGCTGTTGCCCTACCTGAGGATTATGAAGAAAAGCTTCGGGCACAAAAAAGTGGTCTGGACGAATCTGATATGCAGATTCCCGAAGTGAAGGATTACAAGCCCAGGAAAATGCTAGGTGTGGAAGTCATAGAACAGGAAGTGTATGGTATAGATCCCTATACCCACAACCTTCTTCTTGATTCGATGCCCGATGAAGCAGACTGGCCGCTTGTGGAGAAACAGAACTTCATTGAAGAGGTCTGTTAATGATTTTGCTGACATTTTTTGTATTATATCTCGGCTTCATCTGTTGTTTTCCAACTGTTGCTTGTCTGGGTTTAGGTTCTCCTCCGTGCTTTAAACAAGCAAGCAAGGAATCTTACTGGTTCTGGCAGCACCCCTATGATTTATCATTTGAAATCTGTTATCGAAGAAATTAAGAAGACTGCTGAAGAAGGTGGTGAATCGCGGCTGGTGAAACTCTCCAGCGCTATTTTGAAGGCCATGCAAAGTCGTCCAGATGATAATTATGTTGCTTACCGAAAGGTACATACATACGCGTTGCGGGGTGGCTTCTTATGATCGTTTCCTTTCGACCATCATTCACCTTCGTTCCTTTTTTATTTTATTTTATTTATCGTGTTCATCTTTTGGATTGTTGGTTCTAGGGACTTGGTGTTGTATGCAACAAAGATGGTGGTTTTGGTGAAGATGATTTTGTGGTGGAGTTCTTGGGTGAGGTAATTTTCTGCTCCACGTTTGGAAGAAGACTGGGAGATTTTTATTACCATGGCGGCAGTCTTTAATTCTGTACATTTTTATGTCTGTTGGGACTCTGGTTTATTTTCTGGTGTGCATTGAATTTTTCATGGAAATGCATCCGTGGATAATGTTTTTCCTGTGCATTGAATTAATCTTATTCTTTATTTCGGTTAAACAAATACGGTCCCGGATGTTATGAAGCTGCCTAGAGCCGCCTTTCAGAAATTGCTGGTGCTTGTTCCTCAACCTGGGTCGCGGTCATCTAACTAGAAACCTGGGGCATGAGGGGAAAATGCTCTGAGGATTCCCATTGTAGCCTCCTTGCTGCGGGATTGCTTGTGTTCGTTGCATCTAGTTGACCTCATTCATGGATTCTGCACTTCACTAAGATCTTCTCCGTTATGGAGCCCGCGACGATGGCGATCCTATCGTCTTCGTTTCTGCTTGGCCACGGCTTCGATCCTGCCTTGGTGTCTGATGTTTGTTCCGGCCCTGATCCTGCTATTCAGGTTTATCCAGCTTGGAAATGGTTCGAGAAGCAAGACGGAATCAGGTCCCTGCAGAAGAACAACAAGGATCCCGCGCCAGAGTTCTACAACATATACTTGGAGAGGCCCAAGGTTCATACATCTTCTTCTTCTTCTTCTTCTTCTTCCTTCCTTCGTTTTCGTTCTCATCTCGAGCTTTCTGCTGTTTCGCCCACTTGCCCTTTCTTCAGGGTGATCGCGATGGGTATGATCTGGTTGTGGTTGACGCCATGCACAAGGCAAACTATGCAAGCAGAATCTGCCATTCCTGCCGCCCGAACTGCGAAGCGAAGTGAGTCCAGTGCCCCCCCCTCCCGTTTCCATGTCTTGCGGTTTTCTTCATTGGTCTGGTTCTGTTCCGGCCTGCGGGCATCTGGGCCCTTCTCTGCTGTGTATTCTGCCTCGTGATGGGGGTCGATCGTTTCTCGACAGGGTCACGGCCGTCGATGGCCAGTACCAGATTGGGATCTACACCCTTCGGCCGATCGCCTATGGCGAAGAGATCACCTTTGATTACAACTCCGTCACAGAGGTGGCCGCCCTTCCCCTTCCACCACCATTACAGCTCCATCGCACGCTGTGCGCCAGACCACCCTACTGAACGCCACTCTCTCTCTCTCTCTCTGTGTGTTTCCTGCAGAGCAAGGAGGAGTACGAGGCGTCCGTCTGCTTGTGCGGCAGCCAGGTTTGCCGGGGAAGCTACTTGAATCTCACCGGCGAGGACGCCTTCCACAACGTGCGACGCTGATGCCTGCATCTCCGAGCTCATCTTCACGACCCGTGACCCGGAGCGCCGTCTGCTTCCGGGCACCGCCACTGTGCCGCGGCTGATGATCTTTTCTGATGTGTGCGTGTGATCAGGTGCTGAAGGAGCGCCACGGGCTGCTCGACCGGCACAAGCTGATGCTGGAGTCGTGTGAAGCGAACTTCGTCTCCCAGGAGGACTACATCGACCTGGGGAGAGCCGGGCTGGGCACCTGCCTGCTCGCCGGCCTGCCCGACTGGCTCATCGCCTACTCCGCGCGCCTGGTGCGGACCCGCCACCCCCCTCCTCCGCCAGCGCCGTCCCTGCTCTGCCCCTCCCTCTCACCGCGCCGTGCGCTGCCCTTGTGCTGCAGGTGAGGTTCATGAACTTTGAGAGGACGAAGCTCCCCGAGGAGATCCTGAAGCACAATCTGGAGGAGAAGAGGAAGTTCTTCACGGACGTCTGCCTCGAGACCGAGAAGCTCGAGGCCGAGAACCAGGTGAGCCCCCGGCCCCCCCCTCCACCTTCCCCCTTCCTCGGGCGCCCGTGCCGCCCGCGCGCGGGGCTGCGGCGCTCTTTCTTGACTGCTGCCGCGTCGCTGCCAGGCGGAGGGCGTCTACAACCAGAGGCTCCAGAACCTGGCGCTCACGCTCGACAAGGTGAGGTACGTGATGAGGTGCGCGTTTGGGGATCCGAAGAAGGCGCCGCCGCCGCTGGAGAGGGTCGGGCCGGAGATGCTGGTGGCCTCCCTCTGGACGGCGGAGGGCTCTCTGGTGGAGGAGCTCCTCCGGTGCCTCTCCCCCCACCTGGAGGCCTCCGCCCTGGGCGAGCTCCGAGCCAAGGTCCGCGCCCGCAGCCCCTCCGGCCCCGACCTCCCCGCCGAGCTCCGAAGGTCTCTCCTCTGGTAGGCCCCCTTCCCTCTCTCCCTCTCTCTCATCAGCCTCATCTCTCTCTCTCTCTCTCTCTATCTCAGAAGCATCAGCGACCTGATCTCTCTCTCATCTGCTCTCGCCGCCGTCCGCAGGCTGAGGGACGAGCTCCGCGCGCTGCCCTGCTCGCACCGGTGCCGCAACGACGCCGCCGCCGACCTGATCCACCTCTACGCCCACACCAAGTGCTTCTTCCGCGTCCGGGTGAGCCCCTCGGCCCCGCCCCCAGAGAAGGCAGGAGGGAGGCAACGACGGCATCTCTCTCTGACCCTTATTCCGTGGGATGTATGCGCAGGAGTACAAGGCGGTGAGGTCGCCGCCGGTGTACATCAGCCCGCTGGATCTGGGCCCCAAGTACGTGGAGAAGATGGGGCCGGGGTTCCAGGAGTACTGCAAGAGCTACGGGGAGAACTACTGCCTGGGGCAGCTCATCTTCTGGCACAACCAGACCAGCGCCGAGCCCGACTGCAGCCTCGCCCGCGCCCGCCGCGGCTGCCTCGCCCTCCCCGACCTCGCCTCCTTCTACGCCTCCTCTCCTCAGCGCCCCCCCGCCGAGACCCTCTACGGCCCCCGCACCGTGCGCTTCATGCTCGCCCGGATGGTCAGCACCCTCTCTCGCTCTCTCTTGCTCTCTCTCTCTCTCTCCCTCCCTCCTGTGGTTCTGATTGGGGTGCTCTTGGGTGTGGTGGTGCGGCAGGAGAAGCAGCCGCAGAGGCCGTGGCCCAAGGACCAGATCTGGCTCTTCCGCGGCTCCCCGGGGGTCCTCGGCAGCCCCATGCTGGACGCCGTCCTCGCCGGCGCCCCGCTCGACCGCGAGATGGTCCACTGGCTCAGGACCCGCCCCCCCGTCTTCCACGACCCCTCCTGACTCCTCCCTCCGCCGCCGCCGGCGCTGGCTGTATAGATTTTCCCCGCCCTCTCAGCCGCCGCCGCCGCCGCCGCCGCCGCCCCTCCTGGTACGCCGCCGCCGCCGCCGCCCCTCCTGGTACGCCGCCGCCGCCGCCGCGCCCCCCCCTCTGGTGTACAGCTTTAGCTCCGCCCCGGTGTAATTTGTGTTCATCATTGCATAGGGCATTGGCCCATTCGTTCGTTGTTGATTCATTCCTCGAGCTCGTCTGCTCTCTCCTCCGCCGCCGCGGCCCTCCCCGCCGTGGCGCGATTTTTAAAAATGCTCGCTTTTCTGTCTTGATTTCTCTCTTTCTTTCTCCTGCCGGGCGGGCAGGCGCCTGGGGAGTGCCGCCAGCCTCCGGCGAGGATGGGGACCTCTCAGGCACAACCATTTATTGCGCCGGTGGCGGCGCCGCTGCTGTCACAGTCTCGTCGGTTCCCCCGCCGGCTGGCCATTGCGGCGGCGGTGGCGGGGCTTCTCCGTTCTTCAGAAACACAGATTTCCGATGCACATGGCAGGGGGGGGGCAGCTCCATTAATGGCGACACATGGAGATGAGGCGGTCGGAGCCCACCGCCCTGAGGCGGGGCTGGACCACAAACAAACAAGACGGGGAAGATGATGGCGATGATGGTGGCGATGATGACGATGAATAGGAAGAAGAGAGGACCTGGTGTTACAGTCTCTCGTCTCACTCATCTAGGGTTTCTGCTCCTCCGGGGAGAGGAGGAAGAAGAAGAGGAGAAGACGACAGGCCGGCCGGGAGGTCCCCCTGGTTCTTGGGTTTTTCCTGTTGGAGTTCAAAATTTGAAGCGGCGTGTGGATCCAATCCAATCCAGGATTGAGGAGGCGCCAGGAGCAGCAGCAGCACGGGTTTTTCCTGCAGGAGCTTCTGACAAGAGAAGAGGGGCCTGGTACGAACTACAGTCCAAGGGAGCTACAGAGAACGCCGGCGACAGGGCCGCCGGCGCCGGAGAAGACGACGGCGGCGGTGGTGCGTTCGAGCAGCTCCCTCTCTCTCTCTCTCTCTCTCGCTCTGCGCTGCTGCCGCTGCTAAGAAGAAGGCCTGCAGATGACGACGAAGCAGGGGAGCAGAGCCCTCGGGTTCAGCAGGTAGAGCTCCTCGATGTTGGCGTGGAGGCCCACCTTCCCCGCCAGCGAGTCGAACCCCATCAGCGGCGGCGGCTCCC
Source organism: Spirodela polyrhiza (assembly GCA_024713555.1). Taxonomy (NCBI): domain Eukaryota; kingdom Viridiplantae; phylum Streptophyta; class Magnoliopsida; order Alismatales; family Araceae; genus Spirodela; species Spirodela polyrhiza. The sequence goes on from CM046543.1 coordinate 4,492,100, forward strand.
GCAGGTCCTCCACCGGCCGGTGCACCCTGCCGGCGATCACCCTGCACAGGACCAGCGCCTTCCTCCCCCCTCCGCCTCCGTCCCCTCCGTCGCCAGCGGCGGCGATGGCCTCCAGGGCCCTCCCACTGGTGGAGGTGGTGAAGACCCCGATCGTCCCTCCCCTGGCCGAGAAGCCCTGCCGGATGATGCGGCAGACGCTGCAGCTCTCGGCGGAGCAGACGCCAGCGCCGCCCCCGGCTCCGAGGGAGCAGGCGACGGTAGTGCCGTGGAAGCGGAGGAGCTCGTTGCCGTCGGCGAGGCAGCGGGGGTGCTTCTTGGGGAGCTTAGCGGCCCTCTGCTTCACCATCTCCCGGTGCTCCTCGAACCTCGCTAGGGTTTTCTGCATGTTGTGCACCTTCAGCACCCTCTCTATCATCCCCCCCGCGCCCCCGCCGGAGCCGCCCTCCGCCGCGGCCGCCGCCTTCGCCCAGCTCGTCCTGCAGATTATCTCCACGATCTTCCTCGACGAGTCCCCCTCCGCCAGCTCCGTCACTGCAACCCACCGCCGTCGTTGAGATGCGAACCAGCGGAGGAAGAAGAAGAGGCCAGCAAGGAGAGGAAGAGGAAGAAGAAATGATAATGTCGATGATGATGGAGTACCGGCGTGCTTGGAGAGGTGGTGGGCTTCCATGGCATCCCACCGGCCGAACTTTTCCCCGCACCGGTGGCAGCTGACCATGGCGGAGCACCCCAGGGACCCTCCTGCCGCAGCCTTCTGGGGGTTCCTGGCGGCGGCACCGCCGAACACGGCGTCGGAGAGGGCCGCCGTCGTCGTCTTCCTCGGTGGGTTGGTGGCGCAGGGCCCCGTCCTCAACGACGGGAAGTAGTTGTGGGAGGGGGCGGTAGAGCTGGCGGTGGCGGCCCCGCCGCCGAAGCCGGTAATCCGGAGCTCACAGGTGGAGCTGCTGAGGATGACCTCGTGGGCGATGGGGTTGGCGAACTCGCTGCTGCCGATGGACCTGGGGCTGCAACTGGGCGGCCTCTCCAGGTGGCGCTTGCTGCCATGGATGACCACGTCCTTGAGGTTGGCGATGGACCTCGAGCAGCCCGACCTCCCCATCTTCCTCGTCAGGATGCCGGCGGCGCCGCCAGCGCCGGCGGCCTTCCGCTTGGGGTCGTACACCTCCGACGGTTCCGACTTGCAGTGGAGGGACCTCTTGAGGGCGAACCACACCGTCGGCATCTTCGTCTTCCTCCTCTGCTCCTCCTCCATCGTCTTCATCCCCGCCGTCTCCAACTTCCCCCCACCATCGCCGCCCCCCGGGCTCCTCCGCCTCCCGCCATCACCGCCCCGGATCGTGGGTACTTTCTCCTCCGGCGGCGGCGAGGCCCGACTGGTTCAGAGGGGGAAGAGAGGGAGAGAGAGAGAGGGAGGCGGAGATATCCCTTTCGAATGGGGGTGGTGGTGGGGTGGGTGGGGGGCCGGCGGCAGGGTGGTGTGGGGTTTTGCCCTATTCTCCAGCTGCGAGCGGCGCCCCCATAATGGAGCAGACTTACAGACAGGTTCAGACAGCGGCGACCGGACAAGAAGAAGACCTCTCTCTCTCTCTCTCTACCCCTCTCTGTCTCCCACTTTCTCTCTCTACCCCTCTTCTTCTTCGTCAACTCCCCACCGATAAATGCGACTGCTTTCATCTTCTGAGCTTCATACTTTCCTTTGAACCTTCACCCTCTCTCTCTCTCTCTCTCTCTCTCTCTCTTTCACTCTGCTACTGCAAGGAAGATCTATCGATGTATGGCTACCTGTCTTTACTTGCCCATTCTCTCTCTTCTCCCCCCCCTTCTCTCTCTCTCTAAGAAAGAGGGCATGGTAGCAAATAAGTGGGATTTAAAAAATACGAAAAGGGAAAATATCGGATTGGGTTGGCATTTAATGTGGAGGCGTCGGGACGCGCTCCCCTACCCGCCGGCCCACCCGAGCATCGTGGATCTTGACTGTCCGTTCGCTCGAAATCCAACGGCCCACGATTTTAGAAAAAATAATTATATCCTGAAATTTACTGGCTTTTGGCATACTTTCCTCATTTAAATAATTTATCCGGATTTTAAAAATGCAGTTGAATGGGATTTATGTTCGGTAATTGGGTCACGGCCCAGTAACGGGGCTAGGCCCATATAGTGGATTTCTCGGGCCCCGGGCCCACCGCGGGCTCTGATGACGTGATTTGCAGTAACCGCCGAGTTAATCGCGATTAGTGAGATGACCTCTCACCGCGCTTTTGAAAAGGCGCGCCACCGCCTCCGCTTGCCCTAGAAGGGACCGGACCAGAGAGAACGATATGCCGCCGCGTCGCGCCGCCATGCCGCCGCCGTCCCCCGGCTCCTCCGGCGCCTCCTCCACCTCCTCCGATGAGGAGGAGCAGCAGCAGGCTCAGGCTGGTTTTCTCTCTCCGCTCGGGAAGAAGCCGCTCCACCCGGCGGCTTCGCCGCCGCTTCCCCTTTCCTCCCTCCGCTCCGGCAGCGATGAGGAGGAGAATGATGAAGATGACGATGGTGACGGCGATGAGAAATCGGGAGAGTACGAGCCCGCTCACAGGCCTCAGAAGGCCGTGCGGCCTCCTCCGAGCGAGTCCGAGTCCGAGTCCCAGTCTGAGTCTGAGTCTGAGTCCGACGCTACCGCGCCGCCGCCCGCAGGCGGGAGAAAGAGGAAGCAACCGGAGGTCAAGGCAGAGGTGGAGGAGGAGGAGGAGGAGGAGGAGGGCGGGGCCGCCAGTGATCGATGGGGGAAGAGGCCGTTCCAGAGAGTGTGGAAGCAGGAGGACGAGATCGCGCTGCTCAGGGGGATGGCGGAATTCCAGGCGGAGTACGGCGGCGCCGACCCCTGCTCCGCCGTCGACGCCTTCCAGAATCTCCTTCTCCGTCGGTCCGTGCGTCTCAAGTTCAGCAGGTCCCAACTCACCGACAAGATGCGCCGCCTCAGGAGGAAATACGAGGCAAATCTCCTCCGCGGGAAGAAGGGGGCCGGCCCGTCCTTCTCCAGGGCCCACGACATCGCCGCCTTCGAGCTCTCGAAGGCCATCTGGCCGCGGAAGGAGGGGGCGAACCAGGCGGCGGAGCCCGGGCACCCGATGCTCCGGCAGGCCGTGGCGTTGCTGGCGAAGGAGTGGGGGGAGGCTTCGCCGGCGGGGGAGCGGCTGTGGAGCGCCCTGCAGTGCCTGAAGCCCGCCGCCGCGAGGGCCCTGGAGGAGCGGTGGGGCCGGCATTTCCTGGCGGGCGTGAAGCTCCTCCTGGAGAGGTGTGACCTGACCAAGCAGCTCCTCGGGGCCGTGGTCGAAGCCCTCGGTCAGGCGTGAGACCAGAACCAGCCGGACGGATTCCTCGCGAGGTCCGCCCTTCCTCCGCGATCGAATGAAACCCTAGATGGAGGCTCCCTTCCTCCTCTGCGCCATCTCCGTGACCTCAATCTACCGTCCCCGTGCAGCGTTTTTGGCCCGGACCCGCGCCATTCCTGGCGTTCTTCGCGCGGAAGAAAGCTCCGCCGCTGCTCCCTCCTCTGCATCGGATCCACCGCCGTCCCCGGAGGGAGCTCTGCTGCCGCTGCTGCTCCTTGCTCCTCCTCTGCAGCAGCCCCGCCACCCGTTCTGGGCATTCTGCAAGGAAGGAGGAAGCGCCGCGTCTGCTGCTGCTCGATTTTGGCTCTCCCGGGGAATGGCATTCTCTTCAGAATGCATTCCCGCGAATGGGTTCTCATGCCGGCCGGCTGGCTTTTTTTTGTTTTCTTAAAAGAAAAAATAGATAATTATGTCTTAAACCTATTTTTGCTTTCGAAGGGGGTGGGCCAGCCGTCATTCCACGTGGCACTCTTTCTCGTCCATTGGGTCGTAATGAGAGGGCCCAGTATTGAGGAGGGCCCGATGTTGGGCCCATAAGAATGGGCGGGCCTTAATGGGCCAGCGTATGAATATGGGGGCCCGGTGGGGATGGGCATCAAATGCCGGTGATTACTTAAATTGGAAAGGGGGACGGCAGGCCCAATAAAGATGGGCGGGGCATCTGCGGTGTGGGAGGGGGGGCCCACAGGTGGGAAGTGGGCCTCGAAGCCAGGGAAGCCCACGGCCTTCCTTTCTGGGCTGTCAGGTGCCGCCCTTTGCTTTGCCAGTTGTGGAGAATCTAACGTCGACGGCTTTCCCGGCCTTTCCTTCCTTCCCCCGCGTGCGAAGGAATCCAGATAGAGAGATAAATGAGAGAGAGAGAGAGATAAATGAGAGAGAGAGAGAGAGAGAGAGAGAGAGAGAGAGAGAGAGAGAGAGAGAGAGGATTATACTCTTTCTGTCATCGTATTAGAAAACTATCCTGGAAGAGCGGTAGGAGAGAACATAGAGGTTTTGAGAGAGATAGAGATAGAGAGATAGATAGATAGATAGATAGATAGATAGAGAGAGAGAGAGAGAGAGAGAGGAATTTGGGTTTATACCCTTGCTGTCATCGTATTAGAAAACTATCCTGGAAGAGGGGCAAGAGAGAGAACAGCAGAGGCTTTGAGAGAGAGAGAGAGAGTCCACTTTAACGAGAAAATGTCAAAGGGGAGGTAGACGAGAGTGGGGGAGAGGGAGATTTGGGCACATATCATACCTCCTTTAGTAGTATTATATGAGGAAGGTATCATGGGAGAGAGAGAGAGAGAGAGAGAGAGAGAGAGAGAGAGAGAGAGAGAGATAGAGGCAGAAGAGAGTTGAGATTACTGATGAAACCCTTGGAGATGGAGGAAGCCTCCGCCTTTAAAAGAGTTCGCTGGTTATAGACTCAACTCACAGAGAAGAAACTCGCTTTGATTAGCTGAACTCCGAACGATCTCTCTCTCTCTCTCTCTCGGCTTCGACCAGATGGTTATCAAGGCCTTGGCCTGCCTCCTGATTCTGATACTCGACGTGGTCGCCGGCGTTCTCGGCATCGAGGCTCAGATATCTCAGAACAAGGTCATTCAGCTCTCTCTCTCTCTCTCTCTCTCTCTCTCTCTCTATCTCTGTACATATATTTCTCTCCTCTGACGTCGAGAACCCATGATTGCTCCAAAAAATTCGTTTGCGTGTCAAAAGCCCAGCGGGGGACTCGTCATTTCATTGGCGCGAACACCTCCGACAAATGTGTTCCTGCTCGCCTCTTCAGCTCATTCGGCTTTACTCTGAATTACCATGAGTTTCTATGTTTAGGGAGAAGTTCAAGAACCAATCTTCTGGTCAGATCCTGTAAAGCCTATTTCACGTAGAGAGAGAGAGAGAGAGAGAGAGAGATCGATGGACAATGGAGGATAAAAAAATATAGATAAAAAAGATTATGAGATTCTAGGCAAGTCTCCTCGCCTCCGTTATCAGAAGAAATAGACAAACCCGACAGTTTTCTTCACATAATTCGTTAAACTCTTTGATCGATCATGATTTTCCTTTTGCCGCTATTTCTTGGGTTGTCAGGGTTTCCTCTTCTGCTCTTCAGGGCAAGCATGTCAAGGTGCTGTTCTTCGAGTGCAAGGAGCCCAGCCATGAGGCCTACAGGCTGGGAATCGCTGCGGCGGCGCTTCTAGGGCTCGCCCACGTCGTCGCCAACCTGCTGGGGGGCTGCAACTGCATCTGCTCCAGAGAGGAGCTGGGGAGGTCCTCCGCCGGCAGGAAGTTGGCGTCGGGGGCTCTCATCGTCTCATGGTAATCTTCACCGCAGTTTCTCCTTCCTTGGTGCCTGTTTGCATACCCTTAATGGTGCCAAGAAGTGGATGCTTGATCTCTCTCTCTCTCTCTCTCTCTCTCTCTCCCTCTCTCTCCCTCTCTCTCCCTCTCTCTCCCTCTCTCTCCCTCTCTCTCCCTCTCTCTCCCTCTCCTTCTCTCTCTCTCTCTCTCTCCCCATCTCCTCCCCTCTTCTGTATGGAATATCTCTAACATCCGTGAGAAAGAGAGCCTCTTTTTCCTTTGCTCCTTCCTCTCCTTATCGTCTGTCCTGAATTCATCTAAAACCCCACACGCCATAGGAAGCCCTTATTCTTTTCTCTCTCGTTCCTCTCTCTACCCTCCCTCTCTCCCCTGTGACGATTTCTGTAAGAACCCATGCGAGACTCTGAGCCAGAATTTCGCTCGTGCCCATCAGGCGTCCTCACCGCATCACCATCTTCATTATCATGGGCAATATACATGGAAAAAAAAATTCTTGGCAGCGAAATCGGCTTCTTTTTCGCACAGTAAAATCTCCACTACTCCGCCATCCATATACCACCTGGTTTATTCCATGTCGCACTCGATGAAATCCATTATTTACCTCCGTAGCCCCATAGATAACCTCACAATCTTGGAGCAGGATCGTCTTCCTTGTGGGCTTCTCCCTGCTACTCACTGGGGCCATGTCCAACTCCAAGTCCCGGGCCACCTGTGGGCTGGCTCACCACAACTTCCTCTCCGTCGGCGGCATCCTCTGCTTCTTCCATGCGCTCTTCTGCGTGGTTTACGGTGGCTTGGCGGCAGCAGCCCACTGGGAAGACAAGAGGATGAGGCGGAAGGAGGCCGCGGCCCACACCAGCAGGGAGGAAGCGCCACGTGTGGGAGACGGGCACCCTGCGGCGAGCCAAATCTGAAGGATAGTGACCATCATGGTATCACGGAGGGGACGGTGTCCTCCCCAGTTTGTACCTCTACATCCACCATGTTATTTGAGCTAGCAGTGTTGATGACGGCCATCCAAAGTTGGCGACCATTGGTTCACTGTTCTGTGTGACTACCTTTAAAGGATCATGATGTGTGTATAAGTGTCATCGGATTTCTCCGAACCATGTAAGTTCTGGTGCATTATTCATTTGTACTTCTTTCATCTTATTTTATCTTGTTATATCCATGTATTTTTTGTGACTCTTTGGGCACACACATGCTTGGTGGGTGACGTGTTTTGCAATTCATCTTCTATTCTTAGTATTTGTACCTTTCAACTATCACAACATTTGATATCAAAGTCAGATTCGTACTATTTTAGTAAGTTTAATACTGTAAATATATGAACAATAAACTTTAAGGTTAAAAAGCTTAATGATGATATCAACTTTTGTTTTAAGATAAAATAATGCTATTAGGATTTTACAAGATACTTTATGGAAAAGAATACCACAAAAATTTGAGTGATGATTATTAGGTGTGTTTGATTTGAAAGTATTGTAAAAGTAGTTATTGCTATTAATATTATAAGAAGAGAAATATATGTCAAAATCTCTTACAAATTGATTTATAATAAAAGAAACTACTTTTTCTACTTTAATAAATGAATCTCACAGCTTCATAACCTAGAAGCTAAGTTGGAGGAAGATGATCAAGTTATTTCCCTTCTTTCTTCACTACATCAATCCTATGATCACATTGTGGCACCATCTTATATTGTAAAGACATTGAAAGTGAAAAGACCAACTCTATTTTACAATTAAGCAAGGACAAAAATAAACTTTTTACGGGGCCTGAAAATATAATTGTAGAAAGCTCTAAAAGATATGAAAACACGCTTTACATAAAATTCAATTCAATGGAAATGAAAAATGTCACTAATACAATGAGTATAATAATTGTGAGATAGATTGCCTTGAGCTTTGACATAAGTTTAATTATAAAGAGATAGAATTAGTTGTGGAAGCTAGGATCACTTCTTGTTTCAAAAATAAGGAAAAGCTTTAACACTCTACTCAAGTATGGATTCCTATCACCAATTAATTTTTGATGTTCAGTGCACCTATGAATATGTGCTTATTTATATATTAGTATGAGTCTTATGCATCTCATAATGTTGTTAAAGTTCTCAAGGATAATAATACCAAGTGCAAAATTGTTGGGAATCAAGATGTTTGATGGAATCATTAGAACTTTGAAAGGTGTTGTGTATACTTGACTAAGAAAAATTCTTATCCCTTAGGTAATGATCTGATGAAAATAATTATTCTAATTGAAACCATTTGAAAATAAAAAATATTATGAAGAAGATAAAATTATATCGTTGTATAAGTTTCTTAGTAAAAATATAACAAATAACGCATCTATTGCATCTTATTTTGTGGATAATAGAGTGATGTTGTAATTACACAATAGAAAAATATTCAGGGATAGAAAATCTTGCAAGTTTGATTTTTGTAAATGGTGTGTTCTTCGAAAATAATACAAGATTAAAAATTTCATGCCTACTAAAAAAAGAAAGAGTATTAATAATCATGCATTTGGAATATATCTCTAATAATATTTCACATGAGCTTGATATTTTGTTCCTTTTAATTTTTTTGAAAAATACGTCACGTGTTTGGCACATTTAGGTAAAAAATTTCAAGTTTGAAATAAAAATATATTAAATTTTTATGTAGTGACAATAGTAGAGAGTATACTTCAAAGTTTGAAGATTTTTAATTGAAAGAGGGTATATTTCATCATTTGATGATCCCACACACTATAATAGGAAGTGAAAGGATGAACATGATACTATTTGAGAGAGTATGTTGTATGAGATTAATTAAAATACGTTCTAAGTAATTTTGGGTCAATCCAATTAACATGGTGTTATTTGGTAAATTGATTGCCTTTTATATCATTAGGATAAGATAACAAAGGAGTCTTGGTTTGATAAACTAGTAAATTATTCTAGTCTACATTTTAAGATGCCTTATGTCTTAATTTAGAATGATGAGTGTCTTGTACATCCTATGAATTATGAGGTACTAAGAGCGAGTGGTGAATTGGACCACACTCCATCATTGATTGCTTTGTATTTGAATCTTACTTAGTTCTCCACATAAAGAGTTTATTGTGATGGGCCTACTTGACCTACTTTGCTCTTTAAAGGCCACATCATTGGTTCCTCTAAACCTTTACAAAAATATACTAAACTACCAAGCTTCACCTGTCTTCATTGAATTTAATAGATTCAACTAAATTACAAGTTTGTCCTCAAATCCCTCTTCTAACTCATGTATATAGGGGGCCAAACTAGAGTGCTTTCTCTCATCTAGATTCATTGTTCTAAGGGGATAAATAAGATGATCAATCACTCATCTCTTCTAGATTCACAAGTCTATGAGGCCAATATGATTAACGTTCAATAAATCATCTCAAGATTTAGGTTTTAGATCAGCATAAGCATTAAAAGTACTAAAAAATAAAATTTACGTGAGTTACCATTCTAAATATTGAAGTTCAAAACTTCTAAAGATATGAACTGCTTAACTTGATTGATGAAGAAGCCCTTGGATAAGGAAAATTTTGAAGGCATGAGTATTAATAGATTCTCCTTTATTTTAAGTTCTAAGGCTAAAGATTATTCTCTTAGAGTCAAAGGAAAAGGGTGGGCATAGAGGGTCTTTTATCTGATTTTTCACTCCTTTTTCTCAACTCTAATGTGGGAAGGGACAACCTTTTCATGTGCAGCATATTGGGGGTGTCTAGTGGCCATTTTCAAAAGTGGATAATAGTTAGTTTTGGGACACTTCTGTGCTTGAAATTTAAACAATGTAAAAATCCATTAACCTTTTAAAAATTATAAAAAACTTGATGGTTGAATTTTTGTGCTCCATTTGTTCCTTCATGTTGCTCTTTCAATTATCTTTTTAACAAGTAGATGCATACTTATACTTGTGACAACAGCTCGCATCCAAAAAATATTTTTATCTTGTGAAGTAAAAAATATGCACCATTTTCTCTTGAGAGAATTTCTCTTGATTTTAAGACTTTATTCAATATTTTTGTATCATATTTAAATAAAATCATATTACCATAGGCTTTATTGATTTTCCATTATGTATATTTTATCATTGTCATTTTTATTTAATATCTCAAAGGTACAAAAATATTTAAGGTGTCAAATCAAGGAATTTTTTAGGATATGAGGAGTTTGTCAAGGGTTATAAATTATGGAATCCAATAACTCATAAGATATAACTATTGTAATTTTATCCAATTATCAGTACTTAATAAATTTTATATATTTATTTTTAATGAAAATAATACTAGTAACTTGATCTGTGGACAACGAAATGAAGAGAAAAAGGTTAGTAAAAATTAAAATGATCTTTATATCATAATGACTATAATGTAAAATTAAATTAGAAAAATAAGTATTTTGTTGCTATATATACTCAAGAAGTGAAGTTAATATACCACTACAGTTTAATAATATTGTGGAAAATGTATTTTTTAATCTCTTTTGACCTTAAAACAATTCCATTGGCACTTGAGCATAAGTAAAATGTAGAAGAGATGGTTTTCATGGAAAAGGAGATAAATTTTATTCAAAATAATTATTGGGAGCTATGGAAACTTTGTAAGAGCAATAGAAAAAATGGTTCTAAAAAAGTGTGTAGGAAAACACATTATTTTTATTGATGAAACCACTAAAAATATAAGACTTTCTTAGTAGAAAAATTTGGGTGGAAGAAAGATATTGGCATAATGAAAATTTTTCAATAGATGTAAATACTTTCTTATAAGAATTATGCTTGCTATAGTAGTTATGTGATATTTTAAATTAGACTAGTTTTATTTGAATAATGTATTTTTTATATAAATTTAGTTGAAGAGATTTACATAATATACCCATGTGATTTTTTCAATAAGACTTTAAGAAATTATATGTAAGCCTTAAAGATATTTGATAGTTTGAAATATTCTCCTTGGAAGTGATACAACAAAAACATGTATGACAATCGTGTATATTTTTGTTTCCATGAAAATTGAGTATACTTTTGTCAATGATTAGTTTATTATTTTACTTGCATTTTGTGCTAGTGACATGCAAATTTATACATGAGATAACTAAATTGAAACTTACTTTAGAGTTTGACCTAAAAGATCTTATGAATGCTAAGAAATCATTGACATGGAGATCTGGAGAGATTTGGTGTAACAAGAAGCCCTAGTTATATCAAAAAGGTTGCATTAAGAAAATATTGACCAAATTCAGTGCGAAAAAACCAATACTACTTAATACACATTTGGTTCACAATGGAATAATATCCATATCTATTTCTCTCTTATCTCTATTTATGTTTCTCCTCTATTAATAGAGGAGGGATGTGGGAAGAGAGATGTGCATTAGAACATGGGAAAATAAGGGACATGGTACATGTGTGAAGAATTGAAGGGGGTTCTCACTTTTTCCACCTTTTAGTCTCTCTTATTGGATACAAGGCTGAACTTATAAAAAGGGTGGGTTGAATTGGTTAGAGTTAATTTTTTTTAATATGCTCTAATTTTATTTCCATTATTCTCATTTATTAATTCTTCAAAACTATTAGTAAAGAATGTAATAAATTTTATACTTTCTTAAGACACCCTATCAATGAGTTCCATTAAAAACTAAGTGTTTAATTAGTAATCACAAGGGGCTTATCTCTTCAAAATTTACCCAAAATTCTCTCTATAGATTTATTACTATAGACTGCCCAACCATTGATTAGATAGGTCAAGTCCATTAAGAGATAAGCCGCGTTTATCACGTCTAACAATAAGAGAATATCAAAATATTTCACCATGTGTGGGATTCTAGAAGGAATCTATGTTGACTATGGATTTCGATGAAGAGGTTAATTCAATTGTTCTTGGTTTTCTGGTCCTCTTTCCATGGCATTGCTTGTCATGGAGATGAGTGCCAGAGAATGAGAGTATCCCACACATTTATTTATGAGGTACTTAGATTAAATATATTACTAGTGAGAGAGAGAGAGAGAGAGAGAGAGAGAGAGAGAGAGAGAGAGAGAGAGAGAGAGAGAGAGAGAGAGAGAGAGGGAGAGGGAGATGATCCTTGGATTGCCCGAACAGCTCCAAGATTCTATCTGGGATTTGACTGCACACGGAAATCACAACATCTCAGGTTCCCCTGTGCGACAAAGTGACCGGCGTTGACCATCTTCGCGTCCTACGTAAACTACCACAAACTATACATTTTTCTAAGTCATGCCACCACATGCGTTGTGCCACGAAAAAGAGGGACAGATTTGGAGTTGCTCAGGGACCCCGGGCGAAGTGTCGGTTCATCGTTTCTCCCTGATTTTGGCGCATGATTTCCTTTATAATCTGATTTCCCAAGGTGAGCAGGAGAGGCCGTACACATGCCTCACCATTTTACAGATAAAAATATGATTTTTAAATCTCATAGCTTTGGAAGGAAATCCTTGGATTATTATCCTATTTTTTTCTCTCCCATTTTACTGTTAACTACGCCGATCCCTCCGCGTTGACTTGTCTGACGACTCAACTCACCCGTTGAGGAGTCAATAGTCGCATATATTTTTAGAGGCAAAGTTTATATGGAAAAACTGGTATTTATTTTCTTAAGAAATACGTAAAAATCTCCCTAAATTATCCATGATGAAAATCTGACGATACGTTTAGGGCTGACCAAGTTCTTGGTCTCCCTGAAAATCTCAAGCCCTATCTAGGTAGCTCTGCAGAGGGGCTTGAACCCCATGGACTCTCCTTTCGCGAGCTGCACACAGACGTCGATGGCGCCGAAGCAGGCCATGGAGAGCATGCTGCAGACCATCACTGTGCTCACCGAAAAGACGATGAGCGACGCCCGGCCGAGCCTCCCGACGGCCCGCTGCACGACGATGAGCCCGGCGAGGGAGGCGGCGAAGCAGCCGCCAGCGAGTCCCGCCGCCTGCGCCTTCCCTTGCATGCCCAGCATCAGGTACTGTACCGCCGACATGGAGGACGAGAAGAGCACCATGAAGGACGAGGTCGCCGCCGTGACCTGGGGATGAATTCCGATGTGGAGTAGAACGGGGTTCATGAGGAGCCCCCCGCCGATCCCGAAGAGGCCGCCGAGAACTCCGGCGAGCAGCGCCGCCACCGGGAAGATTATCTTCGGCAGGCGCTCGGCCCCTGTTGTCCTTGGGCCCACAGGTCCCTGCGGTGAAAGTGTTAACGGAGACGACGACATGGCAGAAGTTTAGTCCGGCGAGCTCACCTTTAGAGGTTCCTCCTCGGCGGTAAAACGCAGTTGGCGGTCGCCGTTCTCGTAGAAAATCCACGCCGTGAAGAGGAGCGCGAGAGGAACTTGGGACAAGGTTATGAGCCAGTACCCCACCCCGCACCGCTGTATTCCTGTCACGCTCTGCAGACCAGACAAGATGGTATTCAGCATTCTGTTCCTGCTGTCTGTGTTGTGTTTGTGTGTGTGTCTCAGAGAGGGAGGGAGGGAGGGAGGGAGGGGTAGAGCGAGAGAGAGAGAGAGAGAGCGAGAGAGAGAGAGAGGGGGGGAGGGAGGGAGGGAGGGGGGTAGAGCGAGAGAGAGAGAGAGAGAGCGAGAGAGAGAGAGAGAGGGAGGGAGGGAGGGAGGGAGGGAGGGGTAGAGCGAGAGAGAGAGAGAGAGAGGGAGGGAGGGAGGGAGGGAGGGGTAGAGCGAGAGAGAGAGAGAGAGAGCGAGAGAGAGAGAGGGAGGGAGGGAGGGAGGGAGGGAGGGAGGGGTAGAGCGAGAGAGAGAGAGCGAGGGAGGGAGGGAGGGAGGGAGAGAGGGGTAGAGCGAGAGCGAGAGAGAGCGAGAGGGAGGGAGGGAGGGAGGGAGGGGGAGAGCGGAGAGAGAGAGAGAGAGAGAGGGAGGGAGAGAGAGAGAGAGAGAGAGAGAGAGAGAGAGAGAGAGAGAGAGAGAGAGAGAGAGAGAGAGAGAGGGAGGAGAGGAGGAGAGAGAGAGAGAGAGAGAGAGAGAGAGAGAGAGAGAGAGAGAGAGAGAGAGAGAGAGAGAGAGAGAGAGAGAGAGAGAGAGAGAGAGAGAGAGAGAGAGAGAGAGAGAGAGAGAGAGAGAGAGAGAGAGAGAGAGAGAGAGAGAGAGAGAGAGAGAGAGAGAGAGAGAGAGAGAGAGAGAGAGAGAGAGAGAGAGAGAGAGAGAGAGAGAGAGAGAGAGAGAGAGAGAGAGAGAGAGAGAGAGAGAGAGAGAGAGACCTTGCCCCCTTTGTCTCCTCTGAGAGACTGAAGCAGAAAGAAAGCCAGCCAAATCGCAGCCAATCCCCCCATCTTCTTCCAGGGAGTCCCTCGACCACCAAACCCTTCCCCTCCTCTTCCTACTCCAGCCAGCAGAGCTTCTTCCTCCCTACCCCCTCTTTCCACCTCGCAGAATCCCCCCCTCCTTGCCGCCGCCGTCTCCGCCTTCCACGCCGCCACCCCCGCCCTGCAGGTCTTGAGGGAAGACCATGCCAGTAGACCCACGAACATCAGCGTCACCAGCCACTCCGGGAAGACCACGTGGCAGACGACGCCGGCAGTGACCCCCAGCAGCATCGCCGGCTCCGACAGAAGCGCGATGTCGTAGTCAATGGCGGGCCTTCCGCTGCCGTAGTCGGAGCTGCGGAAGACGACGTTGTAGAGGACGTTGGAGATGGCACCGCCGGTGACCATGAAGGCGGAGTAGGTCGTCGCGGTTTTCAGGTCCAGGCCCGCCACGAGGTTGAGGATGGGCAGGAAGAGGGCGCCGCCGCCGACTCCGCCGGCGCTGGAGACGGCGGCGGAGGCGAAGCATAGGATCCCGGCGGCAACTGTTGGGAGATCTAGCTTGAGCTCTCTCCCATGGGATCTCCCCACCTGCTGCTCTCTCCACTGTAGTAGCCTGTTCAGAGGAAAGACGAGGCTTTTGTGTTGTGACTCTCCTGCTCCGGCGGCGGCGGCGAGCTGGAAGCAAACGACCCATCTGAGGAAATCCGCCCTCCTTCCCATACCTTCTTCTGCTGCTCCCCCCCCTCTCTGCCTCAAACGTGTCATTCGGGTTGCTATATCATACAAAGAGAATGGGCCACGTCCATACACCTACCCTGTACACGTGTAAGGAAGAGGAAGAGGACAGCCACCTGGGCTCCCCCCCTTTTTGTGAAAATATTTTTTTAATTGTAAACATCCAAAACTGGAAGTAAAACCCATAATTATCGGGATAAGAGAAAAATATGGCGATTTGTCGATTTAATCAGAAAAAATTGTTTATTGTCCGATAAAAGTGGCACTAGCTCTTCGCCATTGGGCACAAATAAGCGGGAAATATTAGCATTATCAGATATAAATAAAATAGAAATGATTAATATTAGCATATTTTAGACAAAAAACGCATCTTTCTGAACACCCTCTCCATTATCGAATCAACACTAAATAAAATAAAATAATAGTAATAAAATAGACAACAAGTGAAAATAAAAATCAAGTCAGCCAGCATGAAGAGGAGATTCAACGTGTTCCTCTCTCTCTCTCTCTCTCTCTCTCTCTCTCTCTCTCTCTCTCTCTCTCTCTCTCTCCCTCTCTCCCAAGAGTTTAGGGAGGCCAACTGGGGGTGGTACCATGAAGGGGAAGAACCAAGGCTACCGACAGCGGGTGGCCCCACAGACGAAGAGGACGAATGCGTGCCATCACCCTCACCGTACGCCACGGCGCTTTAGATGAAGCCATTTTACGGGCATAGGGAGGTACGACTCCTTCGGATCCTTTGACCGGCGTTCAGGATTCCTCAAAGAAACGGGTTAGGCTTCTGCTCTGCGTTTGGATTTCCTCCATCGAAAGTCCGGCCCTCCCGTCAAAGCTAGAGAGAGAAAGAGAAATTGACCAAGCTCTAAATAGGATAGTTTGCAGGGACTTAAACCTAATATGAAAAGATGGGCCGCCTCTTAGTTAAAAAAGTTCTCTTTAACTGCTCATCGTGTGGCCTGGCTGGAATGAGTAAAAATATTTGGGATGCAAAGGAATGAAGCTAGGAATGGACCAGACTACCATAATAAGACATTGCATTGTGCATGGTTGCTTTCGCCGCATTAAATTTTAATTTGGTTCCAAGATAAAGCGCTTATCATCCACACACTTTTAGCCAAAAACAGAAAAAATTATGGCGTCTTGAGATCTTCCAGCGGATTAAAATGTCAACGGCACCAAGCACATGGAGGGAGGTTCTTGAGTTCCTCGAACAGGGTTTTGGGTGTGACAAATGAAATAGATCTTGGTTCTTGATAAATTTTCCCGCACGAAGGTCAGAGAGAGGGAGAGAGAGAGAGAGAGTTAAAATCAAAACAAATACGTATCCTCTCTCAATTAGGAAGTAGGAGACGAGCTCAATTCAGGGATAAGGCTTAAGGGATTTTGGGAGCCAGCTCATGGCCCAAGTATTCGTTGAGTGTTTTCAATAATAGAGACCTACCGGGGATCTATGTCCGTGATGGTCAACTCCATCAGTGAGGGCATTTCTTTGTGTGGCTGGTCAACTTCAAACGCAAAGGGAAGAAAAGCCGGCTGCGATGGGACGTTGAGGCTCATCGAGAGATCATCGAACATGAGGACGACAGAAGACATGGTGGGTCGATTAACAGGCCTTTCTTGAATGCATAAGAGCCCTATTTGGACGCATCTCAGGACCTCCGTCATCTGGTACCCGGCACCCAGTGCAGGGTCGATTATCTCGTTGACTTCATCACTAGTCCAATGCTCCCAGACCTAAGTCAACCCATAGGTCAGCCCATAGACGGCAATCACGTAGCAGACATGAACCAGAGATCAAATAGGGAAATAGATCACTCACATAACCGGGAAGGTTGCTGTAGATATCGGAGTAAGAGAAAGAATTACTCTTTCTGCCTGTCACTATTTCCAGAATTAGAATGCCGAAGCTGAAGACATCCGACTTGTGCGAGAACTGTCCGTCGAAGACATACTCCGGGGCCATGTACCCGCTGCAAATGATTTCATAATGGTGGTGGTCTGTAAGACGCCGGATTGCACCCATGAACACAGAGCGGAAGACGATCAGGAGATAGATCATCAGCTGGTACTCACAACGTGCCGACGATCCGAGAGGCGCTTGCGTGCGTTCGGTCGTCGCCGAAGAGCTTGGAAATGCCAAAGTCGGAGATCTTGGGGTTCATGTTGGCCTCTAGGAGAATGTTGCTGGCCTTCAAGTCCCTGTGAACAATCGTGTAGCGAGATTCTTCGTGAAGATATTGCATCCCTCGAGCAATGCCTTGGATGATCTTGTATCTGAGCTCCCACGGCAGCCGCCTGCTCTCCGCGGGATCTATCCATTAAAAAACGCGCACCCATAATCAGTGGAGATGAACAGAAAACGGTGATTCGGGTCGTCCCTGTCAAGTTAATCAGCAGCTACAAAAGGGAAGTGCGCTCTCTTGGTTGTGGGGGAGTTCTTTTACCGAAGAGGAAGCTGTCGAGGCTTCCATTGGGCATGTATTCATAGACGAGAAGATTTTCTTCTCCCAAGCAGACGCCAAGCAGCCTGATCAGGTTCCTGTGCTCTTGTCTGGCGAGGAGTTCAACCTCATTCCTCAGCTCTTCTATGCCCTGGTTCGATGTTGATGAAAGCCTCTTGACTGCTATTCTGTGCCCATCTTCTAAGACTCCCTGAGAATGAAATTAATGAAACGGACTCATACTCTGCGTGGGGGGATGTACTAACAGAGAAAGGCTAAACGAGGGTCCACCAAAATACTTACCATGTAAACCACTCCAAAACCGCCTTCTCCAATTTGATTTGAATCGGAGAAGTTGTTCGTGGCAGCTCTGAGAGTTAATGGTTCAAAGATCCGGGTCGCCGTGTATAGGGTACGCCCAGTATCTGCGAATTTAGCAGAAAAAGATAAGAAATCGGCTCTCTAACGACGTAATTAAAGAGCCAAAGCACTGACACAAACGAGTCTCTCTTGTTCTAGATAGGATCTAGACCCATATCTCCGAATGAATTGTTTTCCTAGTCTGGCTGATGCCTCCACAGCAAGACCCTTCTGGCCAATCACTCAGAAAGGAGAGAGACAAAGAAGAATCGATTCAACACGTACAATGTGTTTTCGTTGAAGCCTTTCTCCACCAGATGCATATGCACGTGAAAATAGCAGTACCACAAAACACTCCAAATGCAGTGATGATGATCCGCATATGCCTTGCTGTGAGAATGAAGCGAGTAAAATGGAGCGCAGTCAGTAAACTTTGGCAAAAGAAGCGAGTAAAACGGAGCATACTTGTTCCATTGTTCTCTTTTGTTGGGGATGAGTGATTTCGTTTCACTGTTCTTTGGAACGGCGAGTAAAATCTAATGGAACAGTTGCTTGCTCTAACTGGTTGATGAGGTCGCATCAGAGGGGACCCAGCGAGTAATCCTCAACGGGGAGATCAGAGAGAACCACACTGCACCTATGGACGTTGGGTGGCTCGGTGACGGCGAAGGGATACCCACTGGCGGTGAAGGAAGAGCTGATGGAGACTCGGCGTTGGGCAAGGGAATTCTGAGCGTCGCCGTGCCGTTGGAGAAGCTGTAAACCTTGTACCTAAGATAACAATAACTTCCCAGCGTTCGTGCTCCCCTCTGGCCAAGCACCGCTGGCAGGAATCGGCCGCCAGATCTTCAATACACTGCACAAGCCCGTATATCTTGGGCATGGCCGCGGTGAAGTCGGCTTCTCCGGCGGCGAATACGCGGCCAGAGGAGTTGTACGCCGCATATGAGCAGAGCCCGGCCATCATCCGCCCCAGCTGCCTATTGAACAGGGGGAGTTCCCCGGCGGAGATGTTCGCGACGTTCCCCATGAACGCATCGGCCGTTGTCGAGATTTCAGGAAAAGACCACCGATCCGAGTACCGAAGGAGGCAGAGCTCATACCATATCACCGCCTCCTTTCTATATAAAGCATAACGCCCGCACGTCATCCTTTGCTGCGTCCAGGCAACTCCGGCATGAAGTGGCGTCGACAACATCGCCCCTGCAGAGGACGAGGCCATAGACCATAGGAGTTTCGCCGGTGGAACCGGCGGAGTAACCACCATTGGAACGATCAGAGAGGAGAGCCCCGAGATTGACCTGGTAGGTGCTGTTGGCAGTGTAATTACCTCTTCCATTGGAACAAATTTGGTAGACAGGTTCGGCGCCGGCGGGGCGAGCGAGAGGCCTGAGCACGAGAAGGGAGACGGCGAGGAGACCTACCAAGGAAGAAGGAAGAAAAGGGGAAGAGGAAGAAGGGGTGGCCATCTGCGGCGCTCCACCACCTCCGATCTCCGATCTCCGGATCACAGATCGTCAATCAGGAAAGATCTTCCGCGAAGCAGCAGGAAAAGCCACGGCGCCTGCGAATCCGATTGTGTTGACTCTGGGCTCCAGCTTCACAAAGGCTCACCCGTTGCCAATATATTACGGACTTAACCGCCAGCCCATCTGCCGAGGGGGGAGAGAGAGAGAGAGAGAGAGAGAGAGAGAGAGAGAGAGAGAGAGAGAGAGAGAGAGAGAGAGAGAGAGAGAGAGAGGGAGAGGGAGGGAGAGGAGAGGGAGAGGCGGCGGCGGTGAAGCTGGCGGCGGTGAAGTTGGTCTCTCCGACAAGAAGAGGACAGAGGCCGGGAGTGAGAGTGAGAGTCGAGAGCGGGAGAGAGATTTAATCTCTCTCGTCGATGTGAATCGTAACCGTTGGATGATGAAAAGTCATCATCCAACGGATGGTCAACTGTAGCCATCGATCCGCCGATCGATCGACGATCGATCAACGACCCGGATCGTGATCGTGATGCTGAATCCCCGCCCGCCGAAGTTCAGAGGGAGAGGATGCCGGCAATCGGTGTATTCTCGCAGCACGCTCACCGCCGAGAGAATCCCGGCGAAGAGAGAGAAGCATGGCACAGTGTTCCAAAAGAGGTCCCCTCTTTTGGAGGGGGCGGTGGCGGAGCAGAAGAGGGCTCGGTCGCTGCCTTCTCCGGTGGGTTGCCGGAGGGGCACTACGTCAACGCCTGCAAGTAGGAAAGGGACAACCAAGTCAACTCTCCCACCGCCCTCCTTATCCTCGAAAGCTCGCACAGAGATGGCAGGATGCCTACTGCGTCTAAAGAGCCAGGAACTTGCAGGCATTCTCTCTCGGACTGACGGCGCCCAACGACCAGCTTTAATGACCGTGTCGACATATCACCTCCAAGAAACCAATCGTTATCTTGCAAATCCTGGAAAATCGGGGTGCTCTTGATTAATGGCGCCGGGATCGTCGGGGAACCTTCTTCGAGCCATCTCCACATAATATCGACAATCTTTTATGAATAATCTAATCGAAATCCCCTCAGTGTAGAAGCCCCACTGTGACGCACCCTTGAAAATCCTACCTTGAGGAGCAGAGGGAGAGAGAGAAACTGAACTCTCTCTCTCTCTCTCGCTCTCTCTCTCTCTCTCCCAGTGAAGAACTTGGTTAGTGGCTGACAGCGACCCATCCGGTCATTCTGATGAGGGAGGAGAGGTTGTTGGCTTTGCTGATGATGGGCAAACCACTGGGGCAGCAGAGGCGCCTTCAAGCAACCCACCCGGCTTGAAAGAGGTTTCCTTTCCTCGCAGCACGATTTCCGGCCAAGTCTCATCTACCCTAATCCTTCCCTTCCCCCCAATGGGGGCGCCAACCGTTTAAATTTGGGTTTCTTTCTCTGCGTGCCGCCGACCGGGAAGATAACCCAGCAAATCCGAATCTATCCATCTGTGAAAACCAGAGGAGATCTGGAAGCATACCTCGTGCAGATTCGGGACATCTTCCGTCCTCCGTGTCGCAGAGGCAGGTGAGCGCGAAATTTGCGGTATTCCCCTGCGTACGTACCCGCATGCCTGATTCTTCAGTTCGCAGTTGCGGCACTTGTCCGCCTCCTCCGAGCTCAATTCTAGAGGGAAACCGTCTTGTAGTATCCGCGTAAAATCTGTCAGATTCAAATGTGTTTCGTCTGGTTTCTTCACCGGTGATCTCACAAGCTCCTCGCAAACATTTAACCAACTGTTCCACTGAGCTGGGAAGCTGTCCTCCACGAGGGCGTAGGAATATCTGTCAAGGCAGGTGAGGGGATGAAAAGGTTGGGAAAAGAAGAGGCTGGGATCTTCGGTGCAGTTGAAGAAGAAGAGGATGTAGCTAACGTCCTGGGCAACCAGGGGAAGGCCGTTCAAGGTCAGATTATGCCTGGCCCTGGGGCAGGAGGAACCCAGAAGATCCATGTCCTTGAGGCTGATGGTGCCCTTCTTGTAATCAACGGCTGCGACCTGGTAGTAGCCTCCACCCATGTGGAGCACCGGCTGCTTCTTCATGTTACAGTGGACCGCCAAATCGGGGTGCCCACAGATGTAGGTGCCGTTTCCGGAGGCGTAGGATTGGGCGGTGCTGCCGTTGTACCATAGAGGGTACCTGATCTTCACGCCGTCGCCGCAGTCATGGGGGGGGCAGATCACGCCGCCGGCGTCTGTTGGGGAAGAGAATTGGAAGAGGACGGCGGCGGCGTGGAGGAGGAAGAAGAAGAAGATGGGGAGAGCCGAGGAGGAGGAAGAGAGCGGAGGATGAAGACAGGCACCGGACATTGTTGCCTCTCCGGTCGCTGGGCAGCGGCCAAACGGCGAGGGATGGGGAGGAGGAGAGGAGGAGAAGAGGCAGCGGGGAATGGGAAGGAAGGTCAGAGGATGAGTCTTCTTCAGCCATCCCAGTCGGTCCCCCATGGCTTCTTTTTATTAGGCTTAATTTTTACTTATTTTACGGCTTATTGGCCATTCCAAGGCTTATAAATAGGCGCCTGGTCTTTTTTGGGATTAAGCTTTCCAGCCGTTGACGGAAGGTCTGGGTCCCACCTTGCTCCAAGGTCAACCTTCCCTCTCGAAGATTCCTGTGGGCGGAAAAATATTCGGGAAATGGTTAATTACGCGGAGACCAGCTGAGCGTGGTGCCACCTACGATGGCGTTCACCGGTAGCTCAACGGTGAGCTGCCAGAGGGGATTTGATCGTTCATGGGCCGTGCCAACTCAGCCGCCATCCGCACAACAGCCCATACATGACCACCTTTATCAACACGCTCTTGATATACGTATGTTTTGGGGGGGCGCCGGGGGGGCTGCTGCCGCCCCTGTTGCGAGGAGCGAACGAGAGAGAGAGCCCACTCTTCTCCAAAGAGAGGTCCACTCTTAACCATTTCAGTGAGATTTCATCTCATCTTTCCTCATTTGTGATTCCACCGAGAGAGCTTTGATTTATCACGATGATTTGAGATGATCTTCTAGAGAGAGTTATTCATCTCATTTATAGTATATCACATTTGTGTCAATCATATTCGTCCTACGTCACTGACTAAACTACTGTCAACCTTATCTCTACCAGAGAGAGAGAGAGAGAGAGAGAGACTTCTTACATGTCACAAATGACACGTCTGGAAATCTATCTCATGTAAATTGGAAAGTAACTTCATTTAATACATATATATCTTAATAAAGTTATTAGTCATAATATATGCCTTAATAAAGGTACAGAAAGCCTTGTTTATTTACAACATGAAATAGGATTATTGAGAGAGAGTGATGGTAAACAGCAAGCTAGCATTATTCACAAATAAGCACAGATGGGCTAACCTTGGCGGCCGCATCGTCCCCTTGGCGGGGCGACTGAATTACATATGAACACGGGTTAATGCAGCCCCCCCTGGGAGGGAAAAAGAATAGCAGCTGGCCGGCCTCCTGAGACAAAATGACATCCAATTCAACAGCAAGCCATCAAAATAAAAACAGGGGAGACGGGAGATTAATTAATTCATTAATTTATGATTGTCCCTTGATTTTTTTCTTGTTTTTTTTTTTTATGACCCATTCATCAGATTCCTAGATGACGGCGGTCAATCCGAGCACACTCCACTTGATCTAGTTCTGGATCAATGGCGCTCATTCAATGAGATTGATTTTTCTTTTTTTTTTTTTTCATATGTTTTATGTTTTCTGTTCTTGATGATCAGAAAGAAAGTTCCTTGGGTCATCTCTATCAGTAAGTACCCACAAAAAATCTCCTCAGATTTGATCTTCAACATCATCAATTTTGTGTATCATGGATCAAACATACTGATCCATGGTATGCATCAACACATGTATTTATATCGATATAAAGATCTCAAATGGGAACATAATGCAACATGATCACGAGTATTTGGCCTATATAAGCATTAAAAAACAAGTTTAAATGCAGAAAGATTAGCAGGAAAAATACGGAGAGAGAGAGAGAGGCTACCTCAGTCTATCTCGTTGTCATCGTCGGCAAAATAGGTCATCATCTTTGGGCTCTCTGTGTTATTTACAGGCTCGAGCTGGGGACCCGTATTCAGGCCATCTCCATTATTTACAAACTCAAGCAGAGCCTCTAGTTCGGAGCTGTTGCTGTTATTTACACGGAGCTCAAGACGATCTGCGCCCTGCTCCAGAGGATGAAGGCCGTCAAGATCGAAGGCGATCAACTGGTCTGGACCCGCCGCCCCTTCAGACATGCACTGCAGGGGGCTGCAGCTATTCTGGCAGCTCTCCGAGGCATTTAATGACCTGAGAAGGTTTTTCAATCTTCAGAGATCAGCCATGGATGGATAAAGAAACAGAGAAAAAATCATATGGATAATAAAGAACGATACCCATCATAGATCCAAGCACATTTCGACCAAAAAAAAAAATTATATCCTCCGTTCTTTCTCACTTGTGTTGGCCACAAAATAATGCTGTTCTATTGTTTTTCTTCCTAAGTGAAAACGATCTTATTGTTGACTGATGGTCAACGGACCACTCGCAAGGAAAGCTATCGCTCCTTTCTTCAGTTTCTTCCCTAAAACAGTATTGTTTTATGTCTCAAACAGCTCCTCTCAGATTTACATCCGGCGGTGCTGTTGTTGCTATCCTATGCTCTGTTCTTTCCTGATTGTGGCTGCGGATCGCAATGAATTAACAGGAAATGACAAAAGTGCAGAGAGATGATACTACTGCGGTTAAAATTTCTTTTCTCGGATAAAGATGATCGGCAAGCTCCAAGTTTTGGGAGTTTTGCTCGGATGGCATGAACAGAAACTGAAAGAAATTACGAGAACTAAGACAGCTACAGATTGAGGCATCAGTCTCACAAGAAGAGGAGAGATGAGCAAACAAAACAACACCTTTTTCTCAAAAAGTACAAGAATAAAATGAATCCCAAGAAAGGAGAAAATAGTCGTAATCATTAGAAAGAAATTTACCAATTAAGATCACAATTATCTACTAATGAAGATATTCATCGGTCTCGGAGACAGTGGACACCTTGGTTGTTGCGACTTGGGCAGTTGAAGATAGTCAAAGACAGGTATGAGATCCTTCGACCTTGCTTCAACCGTGCGAGTTGGAATCCTTTCTATCTCGGTCTCCCCGCCGGAAAGACTTCCAGAATCTATTTCGACACCGTCATCCACCATAGCTTGAAAGTAAATCTGTCAAGGGAATCACAGAATCAGAAAATGGAGCAGAAGATCAGAAGGGTTCTCGAAGTGACGAGCTAGATTAGTACCTCAGACTTCGCCCATAAAGGAATCTCTGACTCATGAGAATGGAGCTCAACTTCTGAGATATATAAGTGACGTTTTTCATCAGCTGTAAGCTTCAGTTTAGCAGCTGTATTACCATCTGCTGGATAAACACTTGTTGACCTTCTTGTTCCTTTATATAAAGGCTTCCCATTCTCTCCACTCCTTTGCTCACCATATATGTCGATGTTTTCTCCTTGATCTCTTCTTTTTTTCTTATGACAGATATCCCATTTTTGAATTGCCTCAACGACTAAACTTGCATCGGAACCATGAGCAGACTCGTTAAAAATGGTGTTCAAACCAGAGACATCAGTCACAGAATCTGCCCCGGTCAAAGGACGCAAAACATACTGTATCACACAACCGGAAGGAGAAAAGACCAATAAATGACACTTTGTTCCGTATGAACTTACATCTTGATGAGAACCAGCGCCATTACAGTTGTGGAAAGCTGAAGCAACAGCTCCACAGAGTGGACTAACCCTGCCAGTAGCAGCAGCCGCTGCACCACTTACAGCACCTTTCCACCCATTGCTTCCATTCCTTATTCTGCTTACAGCTGACAATGTTACCGGTGGGCCAGGAGAAAAAGCAAGTGCTGATTGGGTTTTGACAAAGAAGAGCTTGTTGGCCAGCGGCCTCCTCTACCAGACCCATCTAATCCATTATTACTATTAATAACGCCAACATCATTTGAATATGGATTGGTGGTACTTCCTGATGATATCGAAAACAGATGGCTGGTTCCTCGAGAAGAACTGATCATAATCCACTGGCTGTCATCGCTGAAGCTGATGTCTTGAATAACCTACCATAAAAAGGAACGAGTAAGAACACGATGACATACCTCCATAGTGATAAGATCTCGGAACAATATCTAGGGATATGTAGAAAACATAAATTCCAGAGAATATTACCGCATTTGTGAAGCCACGTTGGAGTCTGTAAAGATGTGTATATGATCCACAAGCATCGGATCTTGATTTACTACCAGAGACAGATGGCATAACACGAAAAACGTTGATGTTATGGCCATGAACAGAAGCAGTCACCAACAGGATCCCAGTAGGATCAAAGGCTAATGCAGAAATTGGGCTTTTGTGTGCTCTAAACTGCACAACGACGGTTTTCGAAACAAGATCTCGGACTATAACCTACATACATTGAAAAAAAAAGCACCTGTCAACTGAAACGCAATTCCTAAAGGAAGGTTTCAAAACTTTGATGGATAATCATTCCACAGTCTGATGAGAGATGAAGTGTCTCAGAAGTAGAACGTACCATTCCTGCATTTTCTGCATCAGGCAAATGTACATTAACTGTGCCATTTTTTCTCAAACTAGAGCTCCCTTGTCTAAGGCCACTTCCATCAGGAAGGAAATCGGAGCAGTACCTGGATAGCTTCTTGTATCCAATATCTCCCAGTGTCATGAAACCAGCAGCAAGTTGCTTACTAGATTCCATCGCATAATGTGCAACAAGACTCCCATTAGGAGATGTCGATAAAATTGTAGGAGTAAGATGTTCCGGACTGACACGGCCAGAATTTGATACAACAACAGGACTTCCACTGTAGGCCAACCACCTGGGGCCCACTGCAAGCGGTCCATAGCCTATACCTCCAGAACCCAAAGATTCCGAAACCATTGGGAATGTAAGAATTGTGTATTCCCTCTCCAGGGTTGCTGCATCAAAACAATGTATCTGCAACAAGTATCGTTGCTTTATAAAGCTGATTCAGGTAAACACAGAAAAGATAAGTTTCTTAAAGTATAAAGGCATGCTAACCTGATTGGCTTGAGAAACGGCCACAACTCGTGGACCCGATCTTATTGTGTAAATGGCTGATCTAAATTTCAAAACATGTACATAAGCATGGGTCTTTATGGAATAAAAATGAATAGTAGTAGGAATAAAATTCTCGTTTGCCACCTCTGGGCAGTTACCCATGTGCCCATTGCTAATGACTCCATCAAAGGAATTAGTGCCTCCAGAAGAAAATCCATCCCCAGCAATTGCAAGCAAGGGTCGAACATCAACAAACCGATCCTCAGAAGAATTGGATGATACTGGGTTTCTCATCATTTGCAAAAATGAAACAGGACCATCGTGTCGAGATACCAACTGTCGCACATCATCTGACTCTTCAACATCCCAAACCTGGAATCCTGATCTATAACCCAGCAGTAAAACTCGCCGAGGTAAGCCATCCCCAAATTCTAGCTTGTCAAACCCAGCCCAATGAACCTGAATGCAAAACGAGGATGAGTAAAGTACTAAAAAGAACACCATTCTCAGAGAAAAACAAACTTAAAATCTATCAGCGAATGTATGCTCACGAATCAATTACATGCTGTAAATACTATGTTGAGGGACTACCAGTTCATCAAGTTTGACATCCAAAGACAATAAAAGATGGCTTAAATATGATAAACTTCAATGAAAGAAATATATTTAACATTCGAAAGAGTGAATAAACCTAGAAAGACAAACCCCTGACAGAGTTTTCTGCATAACTACCTCTTACTCTTGGCAAATTAAATACAGTGTCATTCTAAAGTTACACAGAAGTCAGAAGAATTCAAACTCCGAGGGAACGCCCATCAAAGCCACAGAGAGACATGCTAAACATAGTTTACAATTCAAATCCGAAGAAATTTAGTTCAACATTTGCGTCGAATATGGTTCTTGCCAACGGTGATTTGTACATCTTTGAATATTGGTGTGTTTGGGATCGTTCTTACTGGCATCAACTAACAGGCCAAAAGTATCTAGCCACTGTCGTAAATCCAATAAACTGCCAAAGCTTTTACGTAGCCTAGGCCAAGCGTTCAATGATGCTCCACATTCATCTACACGGCCTTAGTCAGCTCTTTAGAACTACAAGAACAGTTAGAGCAGGAGATTGCTACATGAAAACCAAAAACTTGCCCACAAGAGTGCCCCCATGTCCAAGAGAAGAACATACTAAACCTATTGCATTGTCTTCCAGCCGGATTTTCGAAAGCATCACTCAGAATAGTCTCTAGAGAATCCAGCCAGTATACTGTGGAATGATGTGTGTGTGAGGCTACAGTAATCTTCATCAGAAATCTTAATGATATCCTTTTTCGACATAAATCGACGCTTACACGCCAAAAGGAGTAAAAAAATCCTGTCGTTCAATAGAAATAACGTTCCGCTCATTATGAGGCTTTAACAGAATGTAATCGGTGTCCTCAATCCAGGAAAATCAATGTGAACGAGAACTACAGTAACAATGGTTTCGAGCTTGCAGAGAGGGCTATCAGACATTTTTCTTGCCATCACTAACGATTCCATGTGTCTCCCTGTATCAAAGAGTAATGTGCATAAACTCTGACGCATTGCTGATCGATAGCCCCTGAAGATCAAAGGCATACCTGATCGCAGCCAGCGTCATCCTCCCTCTCGACGATGGAAGAGGCGACGGACGCCCCCGCTGATCGGACCGTAGACGCAACGTTGGACGCCCCCGACGAGACAATCTTCAGGTAGTTGGATATAGCACGGCGGGTAAAGAAGCCGGCCCCCTTCCCGTTCCGTGGTACTCCCCCCTGGACCTTCTGCACATCGTTCCTCATTCCCTGATCCCCTGGCCACTCCCCCGCAGAAGACAAGGGCGCCAGGCAGAAAGCTACGCGACGATGATTCAAAAGAGGATTGAGATCCCCCAATCCACAGAGTTGTGATCATACCCCAGGCTGTTTCCTTCTCCGCGAATCTCCTCAGAGGAAACAGCCCCGGGACCAGTCTCAGGTCGTCATCATCCTCTCCATCACCTGTACCGCCGCGAATTCCTCAGCCCCGACGATCACAGAAAGAAAAGACCGGGGACGATTACAGACAGATAACTCGATTGCATTCAACGAAACCTCCCCGATGAACACAACCTTCGCAGCCTCCACGATTCGGACGGAATCGGAAGGGACGGCCTGAAGACCCTCTGCTTCCGGTGCGGGCACGCCGCCGGCGAGGCACGCAGGGGGATCCTCGTCGATCGAGAGGTCCGCAGAAGAGAGAGAGAGAGAGAGAGAGAGAGAGAGAGAGAGATTGAAATAATGACGCCGCCACGTCTTTCTCAAACTTTTTCATCCTTTTTTACGTGGAGTTTAATTAATTCGCCAAATATTTTCCAATTAAAAAAATGCGAACAAGAAGCTGTCAAAACGAAAATGATGTTAGACGCAACCTACCTCCCCTAAACGCGGCGGAGAGATGCAGACACACACTCACCAAGACATCGACAACAAAAGGCTACACACGACATGGTCGTACGCAGCGATACGTAGCCCCCTGGAAAGCTAAGAACAAAGTTGTGTACGACACAAGGTTTTCCTCTAGGGACTTTTTCTAAAAAACCCAAAACTTACGAAGTTCTACGATCTTACCCAACTACAGCAGGTAATCGATGAGATTAACCAAAAAAATACAACTGAATTTAAGGCCAGGATCAAGTGCACCGACGGAACAAGATATCTTGTCCGGAATCCACAAAGGGACAAAAAGTAGGCATCGCCCGCCCGAAGGCAGGAATGACGACCTGAAACGGTACCGCGGGAAAAGCGTTCCCCACCGTACATCACGTCCAACCCTTAATCGAACGCCCAAGGACTCGACACGTGGCCACGACGTAGAATCTAAACCGCCGGTACTCACGTGCGGGAGACGCACAAGCGTGTGACATAGGTGAGCATCGATATTGAGGGGTATTTGCGTCATTTTCCTCAAAGGATGCATCCAGATCTCAACACTGGCGGGGTAGAGAGAGAGAGAGAGAGAGAGAGAGAGAGAGGAATCTTTTCCATGAAGAGGCAAACGGATGAGATTTCCTGACTGGGGGGATCCACACGTTTCGTCTCCACGTGTCGCGCAAAGCTGGTAAGATCGCACGTGGCATCGACCCCATGCCCTTCGAATAAAACAAAGCCTCATGATTTCATCCATTTAAAAATATTTAATAATATTCGGCGAATGTTCGGAAGATGTAATTTACCAAAAGGAAAAATTATTTACAGACATTTTAATTACTTACTGATACAATTATTTTTTAATAATATATTGTCGATTTGTCAAGTTGCGTGACGTGGATTGCAGGATGAGCTTACACACCCGTCTCGTACACGTTAGCCGGGCCGGCAACCCCCCAACCGCCCCTAGATAAGAGAAGGTTATTTTAATATAAACCCCTAACTAATCTCAACTTGCAGAAGGCTTTCGTCTGCATCATAATTCGTCATTGACCTTGTCAGATTAAATATAATATCTATTCCGTTGAAGGTAGAAAATAAATTTTTCGTTTTTTTTGGATTTTCTTAAGGTTTTGGAAGATACGGTTACTGGGACCTACGCGACTCAGGAGGGGAGGCGTGCCGTTTTGGCCTCGCTCGTGGCGTGACGAAATGGGAGTTCGTGAGGCCCGGCAGCACGGAAGACCGCTTGCGGTTACCTCAACCGCACGTGACCGCACCGCACCGGACCACACTTGGCTTGCTAGTCAATTATTTTCAATTCACCATTCACCCTTAAATATCAAATGAAAATAGATGATATTATTTATTTATTTTTATATTAATAAAATAATGGGCCTGCCCAATGCCCATGCTTATGGGTTCTTGTGTGGGTCAAAAACTAGATGGGCTCACAACTGTAAGATATGGATTTGACTTGGGTTGGCTGATGATCCAGCAAAGTAGTCTCTGGGATAGATATTTATAGCCCCAAGGGAGACTAATCATTGTGCCGGTCAATAGAAGAGGTGTTTACTAATAATTTCATTTTTGTGCTCTTTTTAAAGGTAAAAATAGTTCAATTGCTAAATTTAGGGGAAGAGAGAGAAAGAGAGGGAGAGAGAGTTGCAAAGCGTTGACTTATCTAGGAACTTGTGTGGAGAGGAATTTTAAAAAAATAGTATCATGAAGGTTTCCTAGATCATATAATTATAAAATATTTTAATAAAATATAAATTATTACAAGGGTTAATAAATAAGGTGCCCCTTCAAAGGCTTGGCCATATTTCAAAAGTGCTAATAAATGTAATAAAATTAATTAAAAAACATCATTCCTTTCTCCTTGCTCAACCTTTTCTTAAATTTTAATGGGTCATTAAATATGTTGAGACTCTTTTAAAAATAAACTTGAACTAATGCAATCATATAGATAATGGAAGTAGGAAAATGTAGACTAATGGGAGTAGATCCAAGCATGGTTGTTATATAATTAACTAATCGTTTGTTGCCTTAATATATGGGGTACACCCCATATGTTGCCTTAATCACCGCCTTTGCCCGAAGTTGGTTTTGTTCTTGTTAGAACTTCATGGAAGTACACAAACTAAAAGCAAAAAACACATACTTCACACACATAAGTGCATACACAAATCATCTCTCACTTTATAATGCCCATATTGGCTACATCACTGCTATTATTGATAGAGGAGAATAGAATAAGTGATGTACACTGATCATTGTAGGTTATATAATGTACTCACTCTTAAATTTATAACTAAACTCTTACAATGTAATGACACAAGATTAAATGAGATTGAATTGAATCCATGGAGATGATTTGGCTTTTTTAATTTATATTTTCTATTAACAAAAGTTAAATACTTTTATTGGAATAATTGGATGAAAGTATGTAAGCTAAGTTACTTATTTTCTAAATAAAGGAATAAAATCACACTAGAATGAAAAATATAATAAAAAGAGGAGATAAGGATAGTGCTACTAATTCTCAAACACATAAAGGACACAAAGTAATGCAACAATGCTAAGATACATCAATTAAAGTAGATAAATGTCTAGATCTACGAGCCGTGAAGAACTACCCAAGTGTTCATATGCTAGAGAGAGAAATATTAAGAGGGAGGAGAGGCAATAGGGGGAGAAATAATGACACTCCAAAGAGAGATAAGAGGGGCTGGAAAAAAAGGAGGGAAGAGAGTGGTCAAAAAGGTGTTGACTGGACAAAGAGAGCATCCGGGAGAAAAGAAATAATGCTCGAAGGAGAAAAAATCATCTCAGGAGAGAGAAACTCACCAATGTTAGAGTTTATGGTAGTGAGAGGAAGGGAAAAATAACACAAAACGGTTGAAAACAAAGCGAACGAAGTTGAGGAAGAGATTGGGCAAAAGATATAGAGGAAAAAGTACTTTATAAAAAGGAGAAAACTCATTGACGAGAGAGAAGACTAGTGAAGTGGATAAAATGAAAAAAAGGTTAATATAGGAGATCAAGAATGTAAAAATAAGTGGATAATAAGTTAGGAGTATGGAAAGAGAAGTAAGGAATAGAGAGGAAGGGAGAAGAAGAAAAGAACACATTACAAAGGTAAGAAAAATGAAGAACTTCTCACATTTGTCACTAATAGGAGAGAGAGCATGAGGGAGAGGGAGAAATCAGCCAAAAACACTTTAACAACTCAAAAAATAGATATATTAAACATTATAGAAGAGGTAAGGAATGATTTACTACATGTCACATAAGAAAGAGATACAGAGAAGAGAGGAATTGGCTGTGAGAAATGTAAACGTGAAGAAAAGGAAAGAGGGAGCTCAAGAGAGAGGAGGGAGAGAGCTCCCAAAAGAAGGACAATACAAAATATGAGTAAAAAATGTTAGTTCTAGAGAGGGACAAGGTGACTTAGGGCAGACCTACTAGCGTATAAAGACTCAATTGCCTCTAGTATAGCCAAACTTTCTTTTTATCCTAAATATGGAAAGATAAAAAGTTACATCTCAAAAAAATTGTAAAACATCGACATATAGTTATGAAAATTTGAAAACGACTTGATAGCCATGCAAAATGACCTAGATGCATTTTATTTATCAAACATTAAGATGCATGAACTTGATTCACTTATCACTTGAAATATTATATTATTAGTAGGTGATACATATCAATGCTTGGGCACATGTGTGCACTCATTAGCATTCCATGCGCCACACTCATTGGCACTTTGTGTGTACACTAGTTGATGCGTCCTGATAAATAATTACATCCCAAAAATTTTAAAGCATAGAAATACAATTGTGTAAGTTTAAAAACAACTTGATAACTATGTGCAATGACTTAGATGCACTCAATTTAACAAGAATTCATAACTAAAATGCATGAATTTGGTTCACTTATTACTTGAAAATATTGTATTAGTTAAATACTCACATGAAATTTTGCCTTCAAACGGTTGGCACTCAACATATCAATGCTTTGATGCATGTGTGCACTCATTAGCATTCCATGCACTGCACATGTTGGCACTCCATGTGCACACCCGTTGATGCATTGCTACAAATTACACACTATATGGTTCCCCAAACCATCTTGTACCACATGCTTGCACCACCATGGGCCTTCACATGCCCCATAACATGGCACCATCCATCACTACATGTTCATGTGCATATGCATGCCCATGCCATCTATGTCATTACACTCAACAATGCACCCCTCATATGCATGTTTGTGCTACTACTATCTGTAATTGTTATGTTATTGTTATGCTGCAACATGCCTGTGATGTCCAATATTCATGAGAGCCCCTCATGATATTCAATACATGTCTGCAGTAGTCATCTACCTATGCTACATGTGTCCATTTGCTATCATGCATATGGATGTAATTTCTATACTGAGTTCCCATCTCACTATGTTGCATTGTTGCCACACCATGACACAATATACCATTGTCATGTTAGTGACCTACCAGGTTCGTGGGATCCTACCTTTACCTTGGTGGTACTATTTGTTGAGGCATGTATGCCTACACAGTAGTCATTGTGCATGTGCATACCACATGCCTCCACACATGTCGTGCCATGCTACATGTCGTAGCACATGCATTTGCAGATCATCGATGTAGTGGCACTCTACCATGTGCCCTTGTGCACACCAAGGCCATTCTGCTTTGCGATGTACAACTGCCATGTTGTTGCCATGTTCGCACCATGTCAATGTCCATGCATGCTGCGCCTCTACTAGCTTGTGTGCCATGCATTCACCTCTGATCACATACTTCCTGCTGCATTGCACCTCATCTTATCTAATCCCACTCTGTGCATGCCCCACCAAATGCATACACACTGCACCCACCCACCATATGGATCACCACACGACCTCATGTTAGCTATGTGATTTTGCTCTTGGAGAACCAAGATCTGACGAGCTGGGGGTGTGACAAAATCAACTAGGCCTTTTAAAGTCCCTTCAATGGCCCAACATAAAACTTTAAACTCATAACATTATGCTTTTTTACGTTACTTTTTGCATTTTTTTCAAACGCCTTATTTAACCATCAAAATCATCTATCAATTTGGAAAGACAAAATTGCTTCTTCGTTTATTTACTTTTCTGTTT
The DNA here is from genome assembly GCA_024713555.1 of Spirodela polyrhiza. NCBI lineage: Eukaryota > Viridiplantae > Streptophyta > Magnoliopsida > Alismatales > Araceae > Spirodela > Spirodela polyrhiza. The sequence continues at coordinate 4,525,756 of CM046543.1, forward strand.
TTAGAAAATAAAAAATCACAGCAGTCCAAGTGACGGTTCAGAATGGCTTGCCACCTAGGCTCATGGACTTCCTCTCCTCCCCCCCCCCCCCAAGAGCAATAAACCACAGCCACATTACAAACCCATTGTCGCTTGAATAGTAATTTTTTAAAAAAATGATTAATTTTTTAAAAAATAGTTAAATGTTTTAACTGTTAATCAATTTCACATTGAATTTTTACCCATATTTTTTTGCTCAGATATCAATTAATATAGTTTAAAGAAAACCGTGCTTCGTCCAAGCACACGCTAGGGGTGTGAAATGTCCAAAGTTGTGGCCTTTTACAAAGTTCTATTGGTTTTCTGTGGTTAAGAAGCGAAGAAAGGTCAACGTAGCAAACCACCCTGGATGCCATGCGATCAGCTCGTCAAGTGGTGAGATGTCTCCGGAGGTTCGCTAAATGCGAAAGTGGGGTGCCAATGGATGACACTTGTCTCAGAAGAAGTAGATGGGGCACCGCCGGCCCTCGGCCGCCGGCAGGATCGAGCCGTCGGGGCCGACGCCGGCTTCGCAGTCAACGTTCATATCGTGGTGGTGAGTATCCCAAGTCTTCACCCTGAACCGGATGGCAGCCTCCAGCCGCAGCCTGAACCAGACCTCCCCTGTGGCCGCCAAGTCAGCCCTGATCTGGCTCAACAGAGACTGATCAACGGCCAGCCCCTGCTCCGACATCTCCCCCCGGATTTCCGTCGTGTTCTTCGGCGGCTGGTAGAACGGGGGCAGCAGCTCTCTGGCGGCGCCGACGCCGTCGTCACGGTAGAACAGCTCGCCGCGCATAGCGTTGTCGTAGAAAATGCCGATCTTCTGATTAGGGTTTCGGAGCAGCACGTGGAAGGAGAAGACGGCGGCGGTGCGGTTGTCGGAGAGGCCGGCGGTGGAGAAGCCGGCGAGGTGGAAGCGGGGACGGTGGGGGCGGAGGCTGAGCCAGAGGATGAAGACGAGGATGGCGACGATGAGGGAGAGGGTGAGGAAGATGGAGCAGAAGACGCGGCAGACCCTGCTCGTCAACGTGTCCTGCATTCGCTTCGCCACGTACTGGGTCCTGTCCAGCCGGTGCTCGAACGGCGGCGGCGGCGGCTCCATGGTGGGCACGGGCGGTGCAGGAGGCTCCATGGTTGGGTTTAAGAGCTGAGGAGATGGCGGAGGGAGAAAGCCATTCCACGGAGCTCTAAGCTCCAACGGGGAAAGGAATAAATTCCTACGGCGGGGGGGAATTAGGGCAGAAGATAACCTGTTATGGGGAGACGATACAGAGCTGTGCCGTCTGAAGTGAGGAAAAGAACAATAAAGGAATGATGTGCAGGCTAAGCCGGCGGAAGGGCTGCAGGAGGCAAGCTAGGGTTTTGCTTTGCCGTGCGAGAGAGGGCAGAGAGAAGGCACAAGAAAGCTAGGGTTAACCACGTAGAAATATACCAACAGATTTCCTTTCACTGGTGCTAGCATACACGTATAAGCGAGAGAGGGAGAGGGAGATGGAGTGGGAGAGAGGGAGACAGAGATCCTTGCTTGGATCTGCGTCAGGGATAGTAATATACCGGACATGCTTATAAACTTTCAGTATAAATGACGTATTTGGTCAACGTGTCATTCTTTCGTAGGTCATCCCCGATCCAGGGCCAGCTGTGGCTTGGAAATTTTCTCCACGTGTAGTCTGGTCTACTGCCACTACAAGATGCCTTCAGCAACTTCCCGTTACCCCCACATGAAGAGTAAGAAGATAGAATAAGATATATGATAGGGGTTATTATAGTACGAAGGAGAGAGCTTCCCCATGCAGCCCCACGCCACCTCGTCGTGAAACCCGCCGACCTTCGCGACGACGAGGGTGACCCAGAGAAGAGACTAAGAACGAAACTCAACAGATCTTCCGAAAAGAGCTTCTCTTCCCAAAATAAGAGCAGACTCTGAGACATCTCCGGCCTTCGCAAATGGCGGGTCGCTTCCTCCTCGGCCTTCTCTCTCTATTTGTGGCGCTGGGCGGGGCGGCCCCCCTGGAAGTCCTCTTCTACAAGGAGACCTGCCCCAGGGCGGAGCTCATCTCCCGGGACGTGGTGGAGAAGCACCTTCGGAGGGACCCCACCATCGCCGCCGGCATCATCCGCATGTTCTTCCACGATTGCTTCGTGAGGGTGAGAACTACTTGTTATTTCTCCTTCTCCTGCTTCTTCTCTGGCGCCGCGAGATGCCTGACCGGGGAGAATGTTCCAGGGGTGCGATGGCTCCGTTCTCCTCGACAGCACCGGCGACACCGTCGCGGAGAAGGAGGCCCCACCGAACCTAACCCTAAGGGGGTTCGAGGCCATCGATGAAATCAAGACCACCCTGGAGAGGGAGTGCAGGGGCACTGTCTCCTGCGCTGACGTCCTGGCCATGGCCGCCCGCGACAGTGTGGCCCTCTCCGGCGGCGCCGCCTACGAGCTACCCACCGGCAGACGGGACGGCCTCGTCTCGGACGCCACGGCGGTCCACTTGCCCGGGCCCTCCTCCTCCATTTTCGAAGCCATTAAAGCCTTCGAGGGGATCAATCTCACAGTCGTAGACCTCGTCACGCTGCTAGGTAAATTAGAACAGACCTTCATCTTCTACAATGTTAGAAAGCCTGATTCCCTTTAAATTTCCAACAGGTGCTCACAGTGTAGGGCTCTGCCACTGCGGCTTCTTCGTCGACAGGCTTTACAGCTTCCGGAACACCGGCATGCCGGACCCGTCCTTGGACGCCAGCCTCCTCGCAGCCCTACGGCAGCGGTGCCCCGACTCCGCCGCCACCGCGGAGAACATATCAGCGGAACCGACCGTGTTCATGAACCAAGCGACCTCCTCGCCCTTCACCTTGGACAGCTCCTTCTACCGCGGCGTCCTCCACAACAGGGCGGTGCTCCAGTTGGACCAGGAGCTCGCCTACGCTGACCTCAGCAACAGCCTGGCGGCGACGTTCCTGACCACGCCTAAGCTCTTCATCTCGAGTTTCTCTAAGTCGATGATTAGGCTGGGGAACGTGGGAGTGCTCACCGGTGACCAGGGGGAGATCAGGTTAAACTGTCGGCAAGTCAACGGCGTCGCGTAGAGTAGGGAGCAATCCCCAAGCTGTTCTATCAAATTCCCGGTCAAAGATATTCTAGAAAATTTCCTCGTTTATCTCCGTTGCACCAAGCTTCATACTGAGATGGTCTTCTTAAAATGTATCTTCTGCTACCCACTTCATGTCGATGTCGATGGTTACAACTGCTTCATTTAATATTAATATTGTCGAGGGCGACTCCGACTTTCAGTGTTAAGAGTCAAGTACGGTTCTCCAACGAACTCTTACTGCTTAAGTTGATGATAGCGAATTAGAACAAAGTGTCATGACGATTCATTTCTTTAATATTTTCCGTGGTCTAGAAGGCTCCATGACATATTTAGTATTATTTTTAGAATCACCTATCGGGTCGATGGGTTCCGACACTTTTGAAGGCAAGTAGATTTTTCGAACATTTACTACTAGTCACTACGAGTGAGATTATCATATCCTATATTTCTCGTTTTTTATATGATTTATATTTTATTTTGTAAGACCGATTCCCAACAGGTGACTACCCAGGGGAGATGGTTTCCGGGTTAGACCTGAAGGCAGTTTATTGGCATGACTAGTTTTTATCCAACCATTTTTTGCCAAGATTTTAGAAAATATGCTTTGTTTTTAGTTCAACACATTAACATCGCAGATTATCATCACATAAAAATCTTATATCATATGATATATACGGGAAATAACCCGTGTAGCAGCGTGAACAATGACAAAAGAACATCATAAAACTCTTTCATAGATCCCCTCCGAAAGAAGAAAAAAGAAAACCGAAGCACATCTCTTAGACTCCAAAGTTATTACAAACGAAGAAGCATATCCCATGTCACCCACACATTGCAACACAATGCACACTTGAGATGGTGAGCATCCGCCGTTAAACTAATCGTCAGCAGTTAGTTGACCAGGGCGCAGTTCCTCCTGATCTCACCCGCTGACCCGGTCTTCACTTCGATCCGGCCCATCTTCTCCATGGCGCCGGCGAATAGCTGGAAGAAGACCTGGGGAGGGCTGGCGACGAGATTAGTGATGAAGGCCTTCGCGGCGGCGTTGGTAGTGAGGGCGGCGTCCGACTGGAAGAGTCCTCTCCTCTTGAGCAGGAGAGAGTAGTAGCCGAGGTCAAAGGTCCTGACGCTCCCTGGGTCCATCTCGACGAGGGTGACGTTGTCAGCGAGGGAGGTGCATTTCTGCTTCAGTCTGGCCGCGTAGTTGCTATCAAGGGCAGGGTCCTGGTCGCCCCTCCCGGTGAAGTTGTAGAGGCGGTTAGAGAAGGAGGTGCAGTGGCTGACCCCGATGGTGTGAGCTCCTGAGGAGCCGAAACCAGAGGGATTGTTAGTGACCTCATTCAGAGCTTTCTTCTTGAAAGATGACGACGACGACGACGACGACAGTGGAGGAAGATGAGGAGGAGAACCCACCGGAGAGGAGGACGAGATCGGTGACGTTAAGGCCCTTGCTGGCGTAGACATTGGTAAGGTTCGCGAAGTTAAAGGTGGGAGGTGGGAGATTAAACAAGGCCTCGGTGAAGTTGGAGACCGTCCCGTCCCTGCGCCCTGTCGGCACGCTCCAAAACGGGCCACCCTGTTTGAAGAGAATTAGACCACCTTGAATCGCGGTAATTAACCCATAATCAATGGATTAACTTATATGTACAAGAAGTTTGTATGTATTATATTTTATTGTTTTTCATATTATAGTTTGTGATATTCACTGAGAAGGAGGTTGACTTCGATAAGTTGAGTCTAAAATGTTAAAGATTGCAATGGAAGACGTTCCGACTACTCACTATGGTTACGACGGAGTCCCTGGCCGCCAGAGCAACGATGTCGGCGCAGGAGACTACACCGGGGCACTCCTTCTCGACGAGGGCTTTGATGCCGTCGATGAAGCCGAAGCCGCGGACGCTGAGGTTCGGCGGCGAAACTTTCTCCGTCTGGCTTGCGTTAGCGGTCTTCGTGGAGTTGAGCAAGACTGAACCATCGCATCCCTGAGACGTGGAGATCACTCGAGTTCAGCGGCAGCAACAACAGTGGAAGAGGAAGGAAAAGGAGCAAGGAGGAAGAAATTACAGAAAGGAGGAGAAACGTAGGAGGGAGAGGAAGGCAGGAGGAAGGAAGAGAATTGAATACATACCCTGACGAAACAGTCGTGGAAGTGCATCCTGATGAGTGCAGCAGCGAGAGATGGGGCTTTAGGTATGCGACTTTTTACGTAGTCCAGAACAATCTTCTCGGCATTGGGGCAGCTCTGGCCGTAGAATCCGAGCCTAAGCTGAGCCTGGGCACAGCTCGCAATGGCCAATACACCCATCACGACGATCACCATAGACGAATTCATCCTACCCATGTTCCCAATGAACAACTCTCGCCCTGGGTCTGTCTCCCTCTCTCTCCCCCCGACCGGTTTCTGTGATGCTCAGAAGAATCCCCTCGGTGGGAATGATTTATAGAACGACCTCCCCACGTCGGTGCTCGGCAGCAGCAGGAATCTCTTTGCCGTCGAGTACTTCCATCTTCTGACCAGGTCCTAAATTAAAAACTGCAACTTTTCTTGTGAAGATTTAAATAATACCATAACGATCTTATTCTAATTCGAATTTGAGTAGATCTCTGCATGTTCCATCTCAACTACTCCTGCTAGGATAAATATGGAATCAACAACAGTAATAACTCAACGTCCCTCCTCTCGGCGCCCCCCATCTTCCCGCGAGCCACCAAATATTCTAGCTGGCACCGAGCAGCATCCTTGCGGGATTCTGACGTGGGGATGGAGTTTTTCTAATAAAATATCTGGTCAAGATTAATTCAACTGCCTTCCGTGTCACTTTACTGATAGATCTTCATCAATTTAGTCCGAGTCTCCGTGGAAACTACATTATAACGTCATTTAGCTCGCGAATACTCTGAAATTTTACCAAGAAGCTAAAGTTCATTCATTGGTACATGTGTATGTATTCAGAGAGAGAGAGAGAGAGAGAGAGAGAGAGAGAGAGAGAGAGAGAGAGGAGAGAGAGGCAACATAATAGTGTGGAAGTCGATTATTGAGCGCAGTCGCTGGGTTTCCTTTGTGGTTGCTGATGAGTGGGTGGGTCTGAATAACGAAAGACTCAATTATTACGAGGCCTTCTGTGAGTCTCTTTTAAGATCATGGAGCAGGTCAGGGACCTTAGTAGGAGTGAATGAATCCAGCAGTGCGATTCAGAAAGGAAGATTAGATGGATAACAGCTGATTGGAGGGTTGAGAATACTTGTTTAGTCCATTTATATCGTGGACTAGGTCTCTCCGCGGCTGTCTTTTTATCCGTATCTCTCCTTCTTCAGGATACTCTTGACCCACAGACATTTTCTAGCTAAACGAAATGTAATTGGCTTTATGGGAAATTACTTACGTAAAACCCACTAGAAATCTGTCATACGATGCACATCCCTGGATCACTTTATAGCCAAAGAGAGCCGTTAATCTCGCCCTCCATACACAGGACTTTTCAAACTTCTATCGTGTGGGTCTTTAACTGTTCCTCCAAGCAACTGCTCCCTCATTTTATGTGGGCCACCGCAAATGTCGGCGTAGTTTGTGACATAGGGTTGCTGCAATTTGGGTATAAACGCATCGAAACCAATTATCCAGCGGCCATTGCGGTCTTCACCTTTTCCTTTCTCCCTCTAATATTAAACATGTCTGTACAGACGTTATAATTTCCAACGTTACGACTGTCATCTGTCAATTTCTTATTCTGGTGTTTTCAACTGATGAAAAAAATGGCGCCGTAGACAGTCAGATGTTCAGGGATTTGGGGGTTGGGGAAAGAGTTTATCCAAAGAAAAACCAAGTGGACTCGTAATAAGGTCAAGGTGGGGGTGCCACAGGGTGCTTCTCGTGTCCTACTGAAGCCCAAGTTCGACCGATCTCTGCACTATGGGCTACTCCGAAGATTCTGTTCGACCCATGCTATTTGGAGAAGAAAATATATTTTTTCTTATTTCCATTGAAATACCGATGACAGGGGGTATCAATGCTCCGGAGCAAGACCGAAGCTCATTCTGCCCCAATACATCAGTGGCTCGGGCCAGACCCCATGCTCACAAAGAAAACTCTGGTTCAGTCTCGATAGCCTTTATCTAAGCCGATCAAGTCTAGGCCCAGAGCCTAGATCTCATTTTTTCGTGATATATGACTGTTTAAGAAAACACATAGGATGCCTCTCTATTCATCTCTCTCTCTCTCTCTCTCTCTCTCTCTCTCGCTCTACACATATATATAGATAGAGAATTTGTGCATGTTTCTCTCACGTATGGATAAGGAGAGCCGGGCAGGTGCCACCGATCCAATGCTTAGGAGCCGACCCGTAGGCCATTGGCTGGCTCTTGCGTAGACCAGAACCTAATAAAAGCTGAACATGGTCAGGCTGAAGTTAGACGACCTACTTTTTAATAAATTCAAGCTTGTCAGACTGACCCTTCGTGGTCGATCCACATGGAGAAGTGCTCAATGTTTCATTAGCTGAGCCCGACGATATCCTCCTCCTGGAAGAATCACTGCGGGTAGGCCAACCCGTTTCGAGGGATTCATAGTGTCTGAATTGATTCGGGTTTCAGAATCTAACGACTTCCTGAACCCAAAACCTGTACAGCTTTAAGGGGTCAACTCTCTAACGACATATATATAAATAAATTAATGGTATTTCTGTTTGGGGGGGGAGGGAGATAGAGAGAGAGAGAGAGAGAGAGAGAGAGATAGGGAAAGGCCTTCCAAAGGTTTATATTGCTAATACTCTTAGAAACTTCACCCAGTGATTACAGTTTTGCCATTCTTTGAGAAGGATGAGACCAGAGAGTGATTTAATGATAGAACCCATGGGATATCCACGAGGATGGTTGGACAGTCTGGTCTTTGTCACCGTAATGAGATCTTACATACATATTAATAAACGTCAGGCCTTTCCATGTAGATCTCTTGAGGTGTGCCGGTAAGACCATGAGCCCTAATCTCAGTCATTTCTCCATTTTGGTGCGCATGACCATTGTGGTGACCTGGTTAAAATTAGAATTCAAAGGTAAAGAAGAAGCCTTCCCTCGTCTTAACCAAGGCCATGGCGAGCTCCATGAAGTTCGGTTCCATATCCATAAGGAAAAGCTTTAGTCCATCTTGGTATTGGGGGCAACCCCACCGTCGATAATTTATAATTAGGTCCTCACTTGCTACATAGATCAGAATTGCGAAGGGTGATAATAGATCGGTCGAGTACAGAAACCCAAGGACCAAAGACCAACCCGTTTTTTCTTGGCCGGGTCGACGGTTTGCCAAGGTCTGGGTTATAATCCAGGAAGGGAAAGGGACCGCTCTGCACTCTAGCTGAGTGCAGCTCCAGCAACCACCCACCTGCGATTGACCAAATCTTCCACATGATCCTTATATTGAAGCATATTTTCCTCCCAATCATAGAAACGTCCCATTTTTTAGCCGGACTGCGGCAAGTATTTGATTTGAGCTCTGTGTGTTGTCTGGACACCAGGTAAATTTGACTAATGATAACATTTGGGTGGGCTCCTTTTTCCACCCAAGTGGGGCAAGAGGGATGGGGGAAAGAGAGACTTGTAGTTGTTGAAAATGATATATTGGGCCTCAATAGGCTCTAGTGGGTTCTTTGAAAAGTACGTGGATCCGACTCCGAGGGTTGTAAGACAATATTCTCGCTCTTGAAAGAAGAAGATATTTGTGTGACTGTGGACATAGGAGCATTCTTTGATCAATGTTAAATCTGGTGTGTTCCTTTGTTCTCTCCTCTCTCTTCCTTCTCTCTCTTGAATTTGGACATTTAAACTACTTTCTAGACTAACATGACATCAAACCACGAACAAATCAACTGTGATTTGAAAAAAACCCACTCGTTCATGACCCTTGGTGCACCCTGCACTAAGAGGTTGGTTCATTAGCATGTTAGGCATCCGACGGTGGTATGGAAGAACTAGGTTTTTTTTCCTCTTCAATGCGAGAGTATTTGTGACAGCTAAATGTGTCACATTAAACTTAAGTTTCAGCCACTTTAAACCATGAAAGGTGAGAATCCAAACCTATGGATTTTGACCACATAAAAATAATCCAAGAACAAATTTAACCTTCAGATTGGATACAGACAACCTATCTTAATACAAAGAAAGAGGAAGTGACAAAATTATCACTGTCTGGTTCACCATTTCTCCCTTTACATTGACATATATGGGCCTATAGAATGAGCCCAATATTTCTAACACACCCCCTTGTCAATGAATTGTAACAAAATGGAGAGGAATGAGTGCAGTAAGATGAGAGAAATTTCATTCTATATGTTTGTTGATTCACATTGGTCATCTGCCCATGACATGCTTTCAACCCTGAGAGGAAAAAAAGGAAGGTCAATCTAAGGAATGGTAAATATTCTTCATTTGCATGTTTGAGAGAATGGCCTGAAATGATGGCAATAGAAGTGCTTCTGTGAAAATATCTACCAATTGATGTTTAGAGCTAATTGGGAGAAGTTTAATAATTCCCTTAGAGACTTTGTCATGTAGGAAATGGTAGTCAATCTCAATGTATTTAGTCTACCCATAGAATATTGAATTTGAAACAATTTATCTTGCTACTTATTGTCACAAAAAAGATTTGACACTTATTTAAAAAACATGTCTTCTATTAGTTGATGTAGTTAACAAATCTCAGTTGCACTATCTGTTAGTGCTCGATATTCTATTTCTGTTGATGACCATGATATAATTGGTTACTTTTTTGATTTCCAAAACATTAGGGAGTCTCCCAAAAATATGTAAATTCCAATGATAGATCTTCTTGAGTTTGGACAAGCTGCCCAATTTGCATCAGAATATGCTCAGAGTTGAAGCTCTGATGTACTCAAAAAAAATAAACTTAGACCAAGGGCAGATTTGACATAACACAAACATGATGAAGGGCATGTAGATGTGTGTCACATGATTTTTCCATAAATTGGCTAAGCTTATGAACCACATAAGTAATATCTAGTCTTGAAAATGTCAAATACATTAATCTTTTAAGTAATCTTCTATATTGTGTTGGATCATCTAATGGATTTCCTTGGTCTGTAGCTAACCACAATCTTCGATCCATAGGAATATCACTTGGCTTTACAACTAAGAAACCTACATCATCTAAAATTTGTAGTGCATAATTTCTTTGGGTTAAAATGATTTTTTTGTTGATCGAGCAATCAATAATCCTAAAAAATATTTGAGAGGTCCAAGATCTTTGAGTTTGAATTTAGAACTCAGGAATGTCTTTGCCAAATGAATCTAAAATAAGTTTAGATCCCAAAATAATAATATTAGGAACATAAACCAAAATAACAATTATACTAGAATTTGATTTCTTGATGAAAAGAGAGTAATCTGATTTAGATTGATAAAATCCAAACTCAATCAATGAGGTAGATAACTTGGACCATCATTGATGAGATGTTTGACATAGGCCATATATTGATTTGTGAAGCTTACATACCAACTTTTTACGTGTTGGATTTCTTTAAAATATTAATATTCAAGTGGAATCTTCATATAGACTTCATCCACAATCTCCATTATAGAATGCAGTATTAATATCCAGCTAAAAAATGTCATTTTTGTATGACTACAATAGTAAGAATAAGTTAGATGGTTGTAGACTTCGTCACTTGAGAAAAGGTCTCAAATCAATGCCTTCTTATTGCGTATAATCCTTATCCACTAATCGAGCTTTATATTGCTCCATGGAGCCATTTGGTCTTTACTTAATCTTATATACCCACTTGCATCCAATAGGCTGTTTACCATGGGCAAGAAAACAATGGACCAAGTTGAATTAGACTTGAGTGATATTAGCTTCTCTTACATTACTTTCCTCCATTGAGGAGATTGAATCACTTGATGATAATATACAGGTTCATGAATAGAAGAAATACTCATAGGATAGCGTTGATAAATAGGAGAGAGATAGCCATAAGCCACATAATCAAAGAAAAGATATGATATTTGATTCTTCACCATGACATTGTTGAAATGAAAATCCATCAAAAATATGCAAGAGGTCACTTGACATGACAAGATCTCCTTGGTGATGAAGTGGTGGCATGTAGTACATTGTGGTCTTAATCTTGACTATCAACATTTTGAGATGTAGTGTCATAGAAGTCATTGTAACTTGCATGTATGTCTTCTAAAGAATCAGCTAGATCATGACACTCAACGTCAAGGTGACCATCTACAAAATGATGGTTTGGTGTAACTTGTTGATCAAGAGAGAAAGGATCAAATGTGTCTTGTGTAGGCACAATCTCAATATTATCTAAAAAATGTGACTCTACTTAACCTTTCTTGAATGGAAACATATGTTCATAAAAAATGACATCCCGTGAAATGAAGAGCTTAGTAGTTTCTATGTGACATAATTTATGACCTTTTATACCTGGAGCATATCCTATGATTACAGTTAATGTTGCTTGAGGTGCAAATTTTAGACAATTCTTCTGTAATGTGAATGCAAAAGTCAAACATCTAAATACTCAAAGAAGGGAGTAATCAACAAGCTTCTTATACAACAACTCAAATGGAGTAAGATAGTACATGGAGATGGTAAGCAATTGATGAGATAAGTTGTAGTGAAAACGTATTCAGATCAAGATTTCACTGGTACACGTGCCTAAAATAAGAATGTCATTGCCACATTAAGTAAATGTTGGTGTTTGCATTCAACCACTAAATTTTATTGAGGTGTTTCAACACAAGAATATTGATGTAAAATTCCTTGCTCAATAAAAAAATCTCAAAATTAAAGTTCCTTTGTATTATGTAATCTAAATTGTTTGATCTTCAATCAAAATTGTGTGTGAACCATATGGACGAAAGGAGGTATAATTAAATAAGGGTCAGATTTAGCTTTCATTAAAAAGGTTCATATAAAATGTGCGTGATCATCCACAATAGTGAGAAAATATCTAAATCTATTGTGACTCAACATGATATGATCCCCAAATATCACAATGAAGTAAATCAAAAGGTTGATCAGCTTTATTTCCATGAGAGGAGAAAGACAATCATCGTTGTTTAGCTTGGTGACCTATGTGACATGGTGGCCTAGAAACTACTTCAGCCAATTGTAACTTTTCATTGAGTGTTTGCATCATAGGATTAGATATGTGACCCAACTAATTGTGCCATGTGATGGGCGATGTATGCACAAAAATTAATAGATACAAACTTGAAATGTTAAGAAAAAAAGATACATTCTTACTAGGATCTAGTCGATATAGATCATTCTTATGCTTAGCCTTGTCAATCACTTGTTGGGAATATCTCTCTTGAATAAGAGCGCGGGGGGAAGAAACCAATACATCAAGCTGTAAATCAGTTAAAAGACTGAAAAATATCAAATTAAACTAAATTTATGGCACAAATAAGACATCTTTGAGTAATCTAATTCAATCTTGATGTCCCTCCCCTTGAGATATTGTATACTCTTATCCCATCCGATAAAATGATGAGTGAAATGAGAAGAGAATGGATAGATATGAAAGATGCTGCTTGTGAGCATATATGCTTGTGGATCCAGAGTCAAGAATCCACCAAGAGATAGTAGATTTGACATAAGAAGATGAGGAAAGTATAGATAAATAAATAATACCTCCAAAATAACAAGTGGAGCTACTATTGTATCTACTAAATAAAGGATCAACACTCGATGGAGTGGGCAACTTGTTTTAGTGTGATGTCTTAGATAAAGTCATTCAAATTATTTGGGGCTGATATATGAGATGATCCTTCAATATTTGGAGTATGATTGACAACCTAATTAAGATGATAACCTTTTGGGTGAAATATGTAGCTTGGAGGGTATCCATTTATAATATTTTTCGATAATATGGCCATATGTCTTGCAATAAGTGTAGGAACCTCAATCCTTTGGATGCTTCAGATCAATCATTGTTGGCTTAAGATTGTTAAAAGAGATAGCAAAAGCAACATTAGTGATTAAAGGAGGTGAACTCATAACTACCTGACTAATATTACAAGAATTTTCTTCTTAGAGGACAATTGTATAAGCTCTTAAGAGATGTGGAAGGAGATTCATGAGAAGAATTTGTGAATGAATAGAACCATAATCTTCATTTAATCTCATAAGAAAGTAGAAAAGATAATTATGTTCATCTCGACTGACCACATGATGAGCACCACCACAGTAACAACCTCCACAATTACTAGGGAGGCAGCATTTTGAATATCATCCCATATAGCTTTTAGACAAGTAAAATAAGTATATGTTTAGTCTTGTTCTTGATGAATAATGTATAGTTGTTGCCAAAGAACATATATATGAGTGTCATCATTTCTTTTGAAGTGAGTCCTGAGATTAGACCATAGTGTTGGTGCCAATTCTATATGATGAAGACTCACTGAGATAGATGGAGAAGTGGAGCTTCGGATCCAAGCTTTGAACATATTATTGTTTCTTCACCAAATAAAAGAGAGGCATTGGTCTATTGTAGTAGGGTTCAGAAAGGATCCATCAATAAATCATAGTTAGTTCTTGATAAAAAGAGACTAACACATATCATAACTCCAAGAAGCATAGTTTTCAGAACTTGTTAATTTGGTGGGTGCCAAAATGAGTCATAGAGACTCACCATGATGAATATAAGGACTGTTGGGATCTTGCAAGTGAAGAACATAGATTGAGGTATTTTGTACGCTGCTAGTTGAGGACACCATATCCTGCAAAAGAGAAGGATGTAACACAGATGGCAAAAAATAGGCACCACTGGAGGGCCAAACGTAGCCACGAGAGCTACCGAAAGTTTCAGATGCAATGGGTTGTCCAAGATGTTGACGTAGGAAAAGAGGCTGCCAAAAGGCCCAGATGCAGCCACAGAATCTACTGGAAGCTACGAACGTAGCAATGTGATGTTAGAAATGTAGAAGCAGCAATGGAGACTGCCGAAAACTCAAACACAATCACAGAAGCTGCTGGAAGCTCCAAATGTAATTACAGAAGCTGCTAGAAGATCCAGACAGCAATGATGCCCGACCAGCAGCAGTGACGATGGTGCCGGAAAAACTAGGGCTTTTAAACCATAATACAAAAATGGGGAAGTGAAAAAGTTATTCCTGTCCGGTTCACCGTTTTTCCTTTTATATCAACATACGTGGGCCTATAGAATGAGCCCGATATTTGTAACATATCTGCATAATAACATGAATTTTTTATTATTCCAAAACTCTCCGGGAATCACAGATCAAAGGCAATGCATCAGACATGATTTGTATCTTAAAAAAGAAGCTTATATATTCTATGCGTGTAAGACAATGTCTGTGTCCACTTCAACCGGTCGTTATTCAAAATTCTGCAACATTCTTGCTACCTCTCGCATCCTCGGCAGAAACATCCTTTATATAGCTAGTGGGGCCAGAGTAGCTCACTTGGCTCCGGCGGGGAAGAGAGGGAGGGTCTTACTACATTCGGTTTATATATATTTGATTCTGACATACTTTGACTAGCCCAAGGAAGTTATCCATTTCTTATTTTTCGTTCAAGTCCCAAAAAGGCTCTTCCGGATCAACTTTCGAACTCCCCTGAAACAAGTACCCCAACTACAAAGAGGCATTACCTTGCATTTTCGATACTTCAAGGCGGACTTTGGTAAATCTCCAACCTAGACGGCAAATTATTATTGGCACGGTTATTCTCCACTCCTCGACTCAGCGACTTTCATATGTTTCTTCAGAAAACATCGAAAGTGAAAATAAATGCAAAAATAAGACAAATTAAAATTCAACTTAATGATTATCATGACATAGAGATGTGCACAATTGGGAATAAAAAGGACAGGAACAAGCGAGATAGAAGGGAAACGAATCCCTTGCATCTTATTTCCTCTCATTTGGCAAATTTGTGAAAACACTAGTTCCTGAGAGCACAGTGCATCCGGATTTCCCCCTGGCTCCCAGTGAGGACGCCAATATTGCCCATATTGACCATCGAAACGCCGAAGTCGGTGAAGAACTCGGCCGGTGGTGCATGGGCCTGGCGGAGAACGTAGGCCCTAGTCTCTGGATCGTCAAGCAGGGCGGCGTCGGACTGGAAGAGCCCCCGCCTTTTGGAGACCAAGGTAAAGTAGCTGTTGTCGAAGGAGAGAAAGCTGCCGGGGTCCATTTCGATCAGCTTAAGAGCATCTGCCGGGAGCGGGGAGCACTTGCCCCTCAGCTTCGGCACGTACCTCCTGTCAAGGGCCGGGTCGGTGTCGGCACTGTCCCCCCTGCCGGAGAAGTTGTAGATCCGGTTGGTGACCGTGAAGCAGTGGGCGTTCCCGAGAGTGTGAGCCCCTGATGCAAAAGAGTCACCTCTGGTTAGATCCCTCCTTTTCTCTATCTGTTTCGCCCACTCACCAGCTCTTTCTCTGTAAATATCTACAAATTACATATAGACATATATGCGTATATGCATATATCAGACCTGAGAGGACGACGAGGTCCTTGACGCTCAGGCCCTGGGCGGCGAACTGGGACTTGAGGCTGGCGATGTTTGCCGTGAATCCCGGGAGCATGTTCAGTGCTTCGCTCATGATGGAGACCCGCCCATCGCGACGACCGGTGGGCACTTCCCAGTAGGGGCCCTTGGCCTGCAAACATTCAGAATCAGCTAGGGACGAAGGGTGATTTACGTATGATACTGTACGTGGGGCTATTATAAGCAACCTGACCAGAGAGACGACATCCCTGGCGATAAGAGCCAGGACGTCGGCGCAGGAGACTGTCGAGGGGCAGGCCTTCTCGAGTTTGGCCTTGATCGTGTCGATGACCCCGTAACCTCGAAGGAAGGAGTTCGGGATGGCGTCCTTCTCCGCCGGGTTGTTGCTGTCGGTGGCATTCAATAGGATCGATGCATCACATCCCTGCATGCGGAAGGGTCATCGGAATAATCCCACATTCGGGGCTATAAATCATATATGCAGTTAAATCAGATGATTTAATGGCATAAGGAAGCTTATTATCTATCTCTGAGGTGAGTGCAGTCGCAAGTAGAGTACCCGGACAAAGCAGTCATGGAAGAAGAGCCTCAGAAGGGGGCCGCCGAGAGTCGGAGCCACCCTCATCACCCGGCTGATCTCTGCCCGGACAATCGCCTCAGCGTCCGGGCAACTTTCCCTGTAGAAACCTACCCCCAACTGGGCATTGGCGGAGCCCAGAAGGAGGAGGACGAAGGCGGCAGGGAAGACGATGGTGCAACATTGCCGAGCCATGTCTATTTGGGTAAACAACACGTAGGCTCTGAGAAATGCGGATGGGAATGTCTCTCCTCGTCTTGCTCCCCAGTTCCTTTTATAGTAGTCCTGAAACTTCAGAACTGAAGGCACATCATAAATGTTAAGCTTCAAAGATTCTTTGGTACGATAGGAGATGTAGTTGGTAGAGTATCGTGTTGGAGATGGAGATGGCAGCGGTAAGCTTATGGGACAAGCATTTCCGGCAATAAGTTGAGCATGTGGGATTTCAGGGGGAGAACAACTCATTCACGAGATCCTCCGCTGGCGGCTGTCAATAGAGGCTGCGTCGTGTTGGCTCACCAAATCCCTCAAGCTTCCTCCCCACACACCACCCCAACCCCCCCCAAGTAACGCCCCACGCCAACTATCTGAGAAGGACAAGTCAACGGCCGCCCTCAGGCGCTGAACTTTCCCAGACGGCAACGACTCTTGCCGCTGCCGGCGAGTTCTAATGATCTGCCAGTGACAATGGAATTCGGTGGATTAGCACTTAAAGAGTCTGAAGTTCCATCTTCGATTATTGACTGAGGATAACGAATGTTCATTTGATACTCACAAGTTATCATCCATGGTATAAAATCCAAGTCAACATAGAGAGCCGCCCTCCCAAGATTTTCGATGGCGTATATAAATCTAGACGCGCGTTAGAAGCGGCTTCTTATCGGCGCCCGAGGTTCGACAGAAGGGTCTAGATTCCTACGCGACTGACCAGTTCAAACTTGCACTGGGTCCTTTCTCCATCAGCGAGGAATGCGGTGACGATAAAGATCTAATTTATCTATGTTTTTTTAAAAGTTTTATAGTCTGTACGTGCTTTGATATTGTACAGAATAGAACTTCAGAATATAGTTTACGTGCAATGTGGCTCTCTCTCTCTCTCTCTCTCTCTCTCTCTCTCTCGCAATCACTTAATGACATGTCCTTGACATTTCACATGGAATTCTTCCAACTAATTTTACAATGTAAGGTACCAGTTTTTAATATGCACGCTGAATATGAAATGGAGCACAATCACATGCTCCAGAATGGTTTCCAATAGTAAATGGTCTGAGACTGTACGACATTCACAAGCAAGAACAAACTTGAGCCAGACTGTCTGCAGGCTCAATCTCCATCAGAGGTAAGCCCGAGGAACGCCCTCAAGGGATAACCAATATAGAAGTGTAGTTGGGCCCACCCTCTCTAAACCCAAAGAATGGGAGGGCTTCCTGGTAGAGGAGGGAGACCACCGGTAGATAGGGTGGAGACTTACAATGAGGAACATGGGTTTCTATGAAATATTACGTAGTTACATATATTTTCATGAATTTACTTCATTACAATCGAATAATTTTAACATTGAATCAGTTAAACGATCTGTCAACTGTTGATTTCATCTAATTTGATTTTCTGAATATCATTGAATATATATTGAAAATCAAATATATCACTCTTGATATAGAATTTTTTATTTGAAATATTAAAATTATTATTAACTAAGTATACTTACATCTCATATTTATTTGACTAAATTCTGATGTAATATGAATAAGAAATCATTACTTTTGTGTGACATGTCATATTAGGTTCATTATAAAGCTTATCAAATTTCAATAGCCTTATGTGAATCAGTCCCTATTAGATACAAACATTAAAAATTAAAATATTTACACGTTGATTTACTTAGAAGATATCCAAAATAGTAAAAGAACATGTCATATTAGATTCACACAAAGTTTGAATTAAATTATATTTGAAGTAAATTTAGTCATTAGAGATCTTGAAAAATCTGTGAGAAGCTCATACAAAGAGATTTACTTTTATGACTGATGTTCAATAGGAAAAATTAATCCTCAATTACTACAGTTATTTTTTTCACAATAGTCATTCTTTACTTAAGTATATTATGTAGTACACTAAAGAGAAATGAGAAAACTTTTATACTAGTTATTTATTGAATATGAAAATATTAACTTGAGTGTAATCAAATCATCCTCTTTCCTCAAGTTGAGTTTTAGCACAAGTCTTCCAAGTATTGTGTCAACAAATAAAACAATAAGACAAAGATCTACATGTTCATCTTCTACTATTAAAATTTGAAATAACCAATGGTCATCTTCTGAATAAACCCACAGTGACATTGTTATATTTATTTGTGAGTTGAACTATGATTATATCATTTAATTAATTACATGTGAGAGTTGCGCCATTAAATTGTGGTATGGGTCTTCTACAACTATGAATGTACAAGATGATTTCTAGGTAAAATCTTGTGAGAACTGAGCATGTGTAATTAATAGCTGTGATCAGACAATCATATAGTAGAACCTAACGACAAAATATGTTCTTAGAAAATGAACATAGGCCAATGTCAAACCATCATAAAAATAGTGTTCACATCCACAGCCCATTAGGATGAGCCCACAGAGAATGCGAAAGATCTTTTGGAGAGAAATCACCCAAAACGAGAAAAGGTTTAGGTCAATTAAATGCCCCCTTTTTGACTTTTTCTAGCCTAAATTCTAACAATTACTTATTTTCATGTATTCCTATGATAGAAAATAACTTAACTTTTAGGTTAAAAACTTAAGATTTAAACATTTGAACCAAAACCATAATGCTTAGACTAGGAATTCAAAGTGTGATTAATATAATTAGACTTAATATATAAATATGAATAAGTGATTTCAATTATTTTTCATTTTTAATTATCAAAATTAGGGCGATTAGATAAGAACAAAGGGAGTTTCACAAGTTAAGGAGACCAGGGCATACACCATGGCACCGGATTTGTAAGGGTCATTACTTTCAAAGGAGGGGGCACAAAGAGAGAGGGGCAAGCAAGAACAGGAGAGCAGAGGATGAATTGTGAAGAGTAGTGATGGAGGTCTAGGTGAACTATGCCCACAAGGCTAACCCTGTAAAACATTTTGGGTCACTCTCTGTCAAGTTTTTGACATTCTCAACTACATTGATCACATTGGCCTAGTGAATTTCAACCCTCATCCACTTCAAGGATGAAGGTGAATCTCAATGTAGTCTCCTTCATCTTTGTTAACTATTACTTCACAGCATGTCGGCATTGGCTATGTTGAGATATTGCTACATCTTCTGAATGCTTGAAGTTTAATTTACTAAACATTACCAAAAACTGAATACTATACACAATATTATGAAAAGGTGCATATCTGGTTTCCTTACCAAATAGAGGGAGACATTTCCTCTCTTTAAAAATATGAAGAGGATATTCTACATGAGAAGTTTCCATATGCTCACCGATGATTTTTCGCATCAAACTTGGCAGAGATCTCTACAGCATGTTTACACAAGCCCCTTCAGAAAGAGACACATGCGTAACTTAGACATGCTTCCACAACACTTTCTGCACGAGTCACCTAGACCTTGACTGCAGTTGTCTCATCCATACTTTTGTAATGCCTTCCTAGTTATGCCACTTAGTGCCTAGATTCCTTTGTCGCCGTAGTCACACATATTCCCCTCCAAATAAGAGTGAGTACGCCGAATGCACTCCACAACTGTCATGACATAAACTGGATATGCACAACTCTGAAACAGCAAGCCTTGCATGGATGCATGGATGCATGTCGCTTGTTGCGTCACACTCGTACACAGGTCATTTGTGGCATCGCACACCATGTGTGCTCTTCACTGTAAAAAACGGTCCGTGATCCTATCACGAAATAAAGGCACAAGTGTAGGTCTTAAAATATTGATGCTCTCATTAGAAGGCTGGGCCAATATTGAAGGGGAACAAGGCTAGAACTTCCGGTGAAAGAAAACTAAAATGGTGTAAACATCATCAGTGGAAATCCGGGGAGGCCAAGTCGGGCCGACTGCCCCCGATGACTCGGAGTGCAGACGCCAGCCAATTCAGTAAACATGTTAGTACGTAAGTGTCCAAAAATGTCAAAGTAATATAAATAAGGTGATAATTGTGAATCCAAACGAAAAAGCACCAAAAGTGAAGCACCAAGATTTAAGTGGTTTGACGAAATCATCCTACATCCGCAAAGAGAGCTAGAGATATTTCTTTGAAAAGAATGACAAATGGAAAGAGAGTCTTACGAAATACGTGAACCTTTTTTCTCGTTTCAATACATAATGTCTTCTTCTTCAAGTGGAAAAGAAAGGTAAAAAATTGATGTAGGACCCTTCCCTCTTCTTGCCTCACCTATCCCAAAATCTTCTTCTCTCATCCCTTTCACCCGTCTCTCTCTAGAACTGTTCCCAACTCTTACCAACTTATAGAATACATTTTCCTACATCCCTCTCCTAGAGGAAAAGGAAGGAGGGAAAGACCAAGAGGGAGAATGAGGGCGGTTATAGAACTCCCTCTTGTTTATGGGGCCGTTTATAAGGCCCCACCAGTTCAATGAGTCAAGAAACAACAGCAGCCCTCTTCACTAGAGACAGACAGATAGAATGAACATAAATATATCTAGATAAATAAAGAAAAAGAGTGCTAGACAGAACTGACAAAATGGATTACAGAATTTGGATTGACAATTTTATCACTCATTATTGTCTGCAGGATAGATTGGATCATCCAAATTGATCCAATGTTTTGGGCTGTCGCCAAGTGATGAGGGATTGCTAATGATTTGGGTCTGCTAAATCAGTCCTCATGATTTGATTTAGGCTATTCGCGCTGCAATTTGTGTGGGGAGGAAGCAGAAGAAGAAGATTGTTCAGGAGCCGGCGGTGACGCTGCCATTGAAGATCTCGATGGTGTCCCCATGGCGGACATCGTGCCAGCGGAAGGATCGGTCCTCGTCCATCACGTTCTGCCTGTAGATGAAGAAGTACCCCTCTGCCGGGAGACTGACTCGCTGCTTCTCCTGCAGCCTTATCAGCTCCCTTCTTAGCTCCCTGACGTTATCCCACCCGTTGACTTCCACTGCTATCTTCTTCGTTCCGCATTTGGGCAGCACCATCACCCTCAGACGCTTCGCAGACGGCGATGGCGAATGGAGCTGACGCGGCGGCGCCAAGTTCGGCTCCGACTGATCCACGGGCTCTTCTGCCTTCACGGAGGGCCTCTCCGCGCCGAACTCCGGCGGCATCTCTAGGAAGAGACGGACTCTGGAGCCCTGGAGGATGCCGTAGTGCACGGTGTTGCGGTGATCTTCCATGACCTGGCCCTCGAAGACCAGTCTTTGCCGGGCCACAGGGAAGCCATGGAACTTCTGGATCATCTCCTTCATTTCTTGAACGGTGGCGAAGAACCAGACCTCGATGCTGAAGACCCTGCCTTCTGGGGTCTCGAATGTGACGTCCATGGTTTCTTGCTTCTCCAACTACCACGTTTCATGTCCTTCTTCTCCCTTGATTGCACCTCTCGTATTCCTTTGGCTTGGGAAGGAAAGAGATTTTTCTTCCAGGAGAACGTGCCTACTAATGCGGAAACAGTTTTTCCCATAGACTCGCCAGTTGGTTACAAAAGAACCGTTTCCATCCAGACCATGGGGGGAAGAGGGGGGGAGGGAATACCGAAGCTTCTCTCTCTCTCTCTCTCTCTCTCTCTCTCTCTCTCTCTCCCCCCCCCCCCCCCCTCCCTCCCTCCCTCTCCTCTCGCTCGATCGTAGTATCGGCGGCCATGGCAGGAGTAAGCATCGCAGGTCTTTTGTGGAAACGGTGAGTTAGGAATCTTTGAAGGGACAATGGTGACAACACACGTAGAGCGGCTTTCAGAGATTAGAACATTTCGGAAACCTAATGCCTGACCGAACTCTGCCAGAGTGGGTCGTCTCTAAGTCAGGTCAGTGCCCTATTGCTCAGTCGCCCAGACTACACCGGGCTCTCAACAAGATCCACAGCCAGAGGTGTGGCCTCTGTCATCAGGGTCCCCGGTGTGCCGCCATCCTGGCTGCGTAGAACAGCCATAGCTCGGCCATTATTCTCCCTGTGTATACATCCTCAGGGAAGGCGAGCCTTTCTACCCTAAATGGGAGACCTAGGTGTGCCATAGGACCTCAGTGTATACACCCTCACGTTTCGGGCTTCGTCTCCATCCCCTACAGCTCTTACAGCGTCGTCTCTTCAGGGCGAGAACAGCTCTCTTGAGGAGGAAACATTGAAGACCTGCAAGTTGAGAACGGCGACGGACCTCGTGGGGCGTTGAATTTCTCCTCACAAAGGTCAGACAAGATGGCGTGTCTCGTAATCTTGCCGCCCCTTCTGGTGGTCGGCCAGTTGAGAACCCCATTCCTCAAGAAACAGCGAGGAAACGTCCCATTCCTCATTCGGAGGCCGCAGCAGCTGATCTTCACCTCCCAGCGGAAGCTGTGGGTGCTTCGGTTGGTAAGGTGAAGGAAGGCGTCATACAACCGGTTTGGAATGGCCGGCAACGTGATTTGCAGAGGAGAACCCGCGTGAAAGGGTTGACCAGGACAAGGCCGTTGCGAGATTGCAGCTGCGTGCAAGGTTAGCTGCCCATGACTTCCCCCTCTCCGACGACAGGGCCATCTTAACGGTGATGTTCCCATCGCTGTCCCTGCGGATATGTTTCCCTCCGTTGAAGCGGACGGAGATGGTGTCATGACTGGCCAGAGAGTAAGAGAAGAGTTAGCGGAACAATAAATGTCCTAAAAAATCAAATATCTAGAAGTTTACAACAGAGGACAGTGTTTAATATGGAGGAGAGAAAAGGGGCTAAAGTGTGCCGACCCACGTCAGCCCGACAACATTTAAAAACAATCATATATGCTCCTATTCTGCCTACAAGACATTGGCATATTTTTATTTTTCCTTTCAATCGTGTTATATTAATTACGAATAATCTCCTTTAATGAAAAATGTGCAACACTAGGTAATTCACAAAACGTGATAACCTTAATATAACTCAGTACTTTTCTAAAACCATCAGCAATTTGATCATATGCTGAATAAAACTTGATATCAATTGAATTGATAACAACTCGGTCTCAAATAAAATGATGAAAAATTTAAATGGATTTTTTTATTTTATGAAAAATTAAATTCTTTGTCATGGATATAGTTGCTTTGTCATTGTAGTAAATATATATTGATGGAGTTTCCAATATATTGTTATTTTATAAAAATTTCCGATTACATGTTACTTGTAATGAAGCCATTGATACAAAAATCTATTGACCTTTAGATGATAATAATATCATTATCTTTTTGTTTTTTGGAGCTCATTGCATCGCACCTAATCTAAAATTAAAAACAATATACTGGTGATCTTGATGTCATCTTTTGACCTTGAAAAATTACTATCAGTAAAACTAGAAAGCTTAAGTTTAAGAATATTTTTATAGAAAATTTCATAATTTACTTTTCTCCAAATGTATTGAAGAATCCATTTTTTCCTCATAGATAATAAAACTATAAAAAATACATAAGTTTTGAAATTATGCTAACATGAAATATTATATTAGGCTAGTTATTATTTAACTACAACAAACCACTAATTTGGCTTCTATAAAAATATTTATCCACTTTTTCAATTCAATCATAAAAACATAACTTATCATTGATGTTCTTGTAGTAAAGCATGTCTTGCAATTCAACATGTTCAATTTCTTGAGTAGGTCTAATACATAACTATTTTGTGAGATGAATATGCCACTATCATTTTTAATCATTTTTAACCTGATAAAATAATAAATTAATCCCAAATATATATAGAATGTTGTCAACATAGAATGATATATATAGAATGTTGTCAACATATTAATCCCAAATAAAATGATATATATAGAATGTTGTCAACATATACCTTTACCATGGAGATATCTTTTTCTTTAATCTTCGCATTGACAGTTGACTAACTTTCACTTTTATGAAAATTATTCTTATACAAATATGAATCAAGTCTATTAGATGATTCTCTGTTAGTTTTTTTAATTCCATATGGTAGCTTATTCAATTTTTAAATATTACTCTTTTTTTTCATCAATTGAAAAAATATTTAAGTTACTCAATTTATATATATTTATTCTCATCCAAATAACTATTCAAAAATAAAAATTTAAAATAAAATTAAAATATGAAACATTTTTTTATATAGATAAATAATTATAATTATTTAAAATCTTGCAACATGAGAAAAAGGTTTTAAAGTAACCAATATCCACATTAATTGTCTTCTGTTTCTAAACATTTTCATCAAGTATAAACTTCACTTTGTAAACCCATTTTACAATGATAGTTTTATTCTTTGGTGATAAATCCCCTAGCTTTTATGTGCTATTGTATAACTGGTATAATCTCTTCTTTCACAATTTTGTTTAATTTATCTTAGTCTAGATCACCTCACAGTTTGTTATTTCAGAAACTATAAAAGCAAAAATACAATTTATTCACTTTACTTAAGGATCTAATATTTATTGAATGACTCATTAAATCTAGACTATAATTAATACGGTTGCTAAAACCACTACATTGACTTGGCTTCAATGTAATCTAAATGGAATAAGCTTCAATTGTTACACATTACCTCAATCATATAAATTCTTGCACATTTTTAGCAGATTATACTTGTCAAATTGGATCCTTATTATAATTTCAGCAGCTAACGTCATCAAAAATAATATATCAAAACATCAATAGTTTTTTGTCTCAAAAACATTATTTATGTCATTAAAATTAATAAAACTATATCTTTTACTTTCTTCTCCGTTTTACTATGATCAATTATAAATAATTAATGAATATATAATACAACTAGATATTTTTAAATGATTAATGTCATACTTCCAATTATACTCTGCTTAACACAAGGGCATATTCTTTACTAAATTTTTTAAAAAATATCAAGAAGATACATTTCATTATCACTTTTTTTAGTCTAAAATTCATTTTGAAGATGCTCCTCACTTTGCATATTTTTTTCAATTTATATCATATTCAATTTTTTCTTTCAAAAATATTATTTTGCTTTTGAATTTTTAAAACTCTCAATTGACATCAAATATCATGTTACTTACAAAACTGATCAAATTCATGAGATAAACAGAAACAAAAAAATTTCCATCTCAATCTATTGGATGGTCTTTATAGCGAATCAATTTTATTTTCTACTGGAGCTTTAAACTCAACAAATTTTTAAATGATTCCAACTTTTGAACCATAAAATATAATCAAATTATAAGGGTAAATTTATCAATAATTAACAAAATCATTACTTGTTGTTCTATGATGGATTTATTTACTATAGAACGAATATTACTATGTAATAATTTGGGATTCAATCTTTCTCTCTAAGATTTCTCTACGAAAAATGATAAAAGTGTTTTTTACCATAACTGCATTCATCAAAACCATCATTAGTAATTTCAATAAGAGGTAAATTAGAAACCATATTTTGTGATGCAATGATTTCAGTTGACTAAATTTAAATGATCACAATACCAAAGCTAAGAACCATCATTTTCTTTAATCATTATTACATATTTTTAGAAAATGATATAAATGGGGGAAGCATTATTTTCCCAATCTTAGAAAATACATAGGAAGCATGTAAATTTTCTTACTCTTAGTAACATAAGTATCATCTTCATAATAAAAAATGTAATCCCATCATCAATTGTTGGGTAAATTGTGTTCTAATTTGGGAAAAAATACATTATGTCTCAATTTGATTTCACTTTATGTAGTTTTGATAAAACTGGTTCCAATCTCTTCACTTTGAACATTTTTATTCATCTCCAATTAAAACTAAGCATTTCATAGATCTATCATGGTTTTAAATAATATTTTTCTCCTATCAAATAGTTGAAGTATTATCAGGAAATCATATATTTTATTTACATGTGATTAGAGTTACATGAATAATAAAAAAGTTACTTTTATCATTTTTTTCAATAATACCACCTTTCTCTCCTTGATTATGCTCATAATTTGATTCCACATGACCATAATTTTTACAAAAATTACATTATATTGTCTTAAAATTCCTTCCATAACATTTGTTTACTTAATAATAGGCGTCAATATGTCCATATTTCTCAAAAAATAAATATTATGTTCTTTCATTTTTGGCTTTTGATTTTGACTTTTAATATCATGTCTTTGATGTACAAACTTTGATTTCTCATAACCTCTTCCATAGCTCAACTATGATAAGGTCCTCTACCATAACTTTTTATTATCATTTTTTATTTTGATAAAAAAATGCAAAATGATCTAGGTACATCCATAAAGAAAATGAAAAGTGATCACAAAGGTGAATCTCAAAAATACTATGTTTTTCTAAGTTCAGTGATGAATCAAAAATCATCCATCATTTGTCAACACATAATGATAGAATTGTAACTAAGTCCATGTTAAAAAAACATGAATACATAGCATTTACCTTACAAGTTAAACCTAGACATATTGATGATACTCTTGTTGATTATGATTGGATGATTCTTATGTATGAGGTCCTTTTTTTTCTCAAAAATGCCATACAAATTTATATTTAATGAAGTTACACAAATACATTTATATATCTTGTTATGGCAAGAAATCTTCACAACTACAACCAATCTTGTTCCCATGGTTTTGTTACTACGATTATGATCTACACAACAGCAAACACTTAATATGACAAACCTAATGTTCTCATATCACTTCCTAGGAAAAATTATTGTAAATAGGGATAAAATATACAAATTAAGGAAGAAGAGAGCCTATAGAATAAAGAAATCCTAAAAAATCAAATTTCTTGAACTATTTAAAATAGAAAAAAGAAAATATTTTATTTGGGGGAGAGAAAAGGGGCAAAAGTGGGCTGGCCCACTTAGCAATAAATGGTTTCATCATGTAACCATGTCTTTGGCACCTTTAACTTTTCCTTTATTAAGATTTTGCATTAATTATCAACACAAAGATGGGGTCAGGGGTGGCCATCTTTGATACCTTTAGGTAGTTAGACTAAAATGAGGGGACATTGATGGAGGTAGGTGTGGGCTATAGATGCTCCAAAACCCAAGGTAGTTCTCGATAAATACTCTAATGAGGATCTTATCAGTGGCAGAACTCATGAAGATTATCAATCTTTATTTTTCTTTTGATGTTGCAGAAAAATTCAAGAAAAAGATACAACCTTAGAATGTATAAGAAATGTAAAATCTTTGAATCTACAAATATTGAGGTACTCCTCCAATTCACTAAAGAGGTAAATTTAATTCTTGGAAAAAAGTGATGCTTTTTTTCAATACATGATTCTTTATGCATAAAAAACTAAATTTTTAGATATGCTTAAAAATTAAGTCTATTAATAGAACTTGTGAAATAAAGTAATTAAATCATGGATTGGTTAAAGTTTTCATTTTGCAATCCAAATATCAACAGAAATAATTTAATGATGAATAAACCTGATATGTTTCAATTTTGGTCATAACACCCCCAAGAATGAAGCATGTAGTTTTCAATATTAGTGTTCTATAATGGTTTAAAATATAAATAAACTTGGATTTTTTACCCCTAAAATCATGCCATTTTTTATTGACTAAATCTCAAAATTACTCGAACATCAAAATAATCATTTTTATTTTAGTCTAAACATGAAAGGAGGGTGAAACTAATATCAACATAAGAAAATATAGTGGTGTAAAAACTACAACTATTCAAGATGGGTCAAAAAAATTATAGGACACAAAATCTTAGTGATTCATAATAAAATTTTATTTTTATTTATATCTCTTACAATATGCATGTTAGTGAGAGAAGCTATGGTTGATTTCAGGCAAATACTATCAATTTGAGGTGATGTTATATATTATAATTATTATGATTATCATAACATATAGGTTAATTTAATATGTAAGACTTCAAAAAATATGAAATTTAAATGATTATAAGAAAATTTATTTCATCATGAGGGTATGGTATGTGTTAGATTCGAGTTAGATCCAAAGTAGATAATTGAATTGATTTAATTTTAAATGACTTCAATTAAACCATCTCTAAGATACATGGGTTTTCCTTCAAACCATAAATCCTATGTTATTTGATCTAATGATATTAGACTTAATCATTTGTGAAGTGATTTGATAACTTATCTATGCCAATTCTCCAAGAACAACTTTATTCTTGAGTTTCACTGAATCAAACATCCAAATCACTATTGTTGATTAATGAGTTAGTTCTCATATAATTTCACTTTTTTTTCTAGATTCATAGATCTGGATAAAATAAATTGTTGAAGGATTCGATGTTATTGAATGATTAAAGATAATAGTTACAAAGTTCACACAAAGACTACAAAGAATTTCACCAAGAAAAGTTTTCAGAGGATTGTGTTGACTTGAAGTGTGTATGATAACTTGATGAAAAGGAAGGTAATGTAGGCTTGATTCTTGATGTCATTGTCTAATAATGATATTGACTAAATATGGAAGGTGTTGTCATTCTGATCTGGTCAAGAAGGATTGTTTATTCCTTGAAACCTTCATTTCATTTGACCAATAGGAAAAATCTATCAAATTATCACAAAATTTTCTATATGTGAGATCAACAAGGCTCTCTAGATATTATGTGCTAAGTTTGATCATCAAGAAGTGATGAGTTATTGGAAAACTATTTAACTTATAAAGAGGTCAAATTAAAAAATCACCCTTACTTTTTTCTCTCAATGTTTAAAATATAAAATTAATTAAAAATTAAAATAATGTAAAGAATGTGATGTATTTTAGGAGTTCAAATATCATCTTTATAAATTAAATGTGTTACCGTTTAGTGGCAACATCTATATTTGATGTTAGATCAAGTTTGGTAAGGATCTCATATGATTAAAATAAAAATAATAAGAAATATATAAATTAATAACTAAAACTTATTCAAACCACATCATAAAAAAATATAAAATAGATTTTTTGAATCACATTTCAACATATAAAAATAAATTTTCTTTGAGATATAGTATTTAATTATTATTTAAAATATGTTCATTGATATTTACAAAATCTCATGCAAGAAAATGACCTATATCAATTCGGTCAACTAATTTGTCAAAAAAAGAATTAAAAATTCATGATCTAGTATCATAAACACATGATAGAGTAAGCTTTTCTGTGTAAAGTTTACTTCAAGAATTCGCATTAATTTATATGTTTTAATCTAAATATTTAAATTTTTCATAATAATATAAAAATGACATGATAAAAAAATTAAAATTTATAAATATGGCATAATGCATCATGAATGAACTCTTTGAATTCTTTTAGACATTTCATAGTTTTATTTAATTAAAATGTATATATTAATTAACTAACATAGTTAAATTGTTTAAATAATTTTATAAATACTTTTCATCAGAAAAATGACGTGCATTTAATAATCCATCAAGGATAAATTATTTTCATGTATCATGCTTTAAGAAGAGCTACATATTTAACAAGAGGAGATCTTGGATTGGTCAAAGAATCATCATCCCATAAATGAACTAGCAATCATTGATATCCTTTGATCTATAGACAATTAACAAGCAAAATCCTCTAAATTATGTTGAAAATGTTTAATGTATCTATTGTAACATAGACAAAAATATCATTGTAAATAGAAATCTAGGTTATAAAGATGAATCCATTATGTCTTGGTGATCAATTTGATGTCAGACACAACAAATATTTGCCTTGGTGATTACAGTTCAATTATGCACACCATCATTTTTACCATGTAGGTAAGATAAATCAAATTTTATTTGCACATTGAGAATTGAGTTATGACAAAACTCATAATTTATCATAAGATGTAACATGTGGTTATAAATATCAATATGGTTTTCTTATTATAAATTAGTTTTGAGTTATAAAATTATGTATGATGATTAGTTAAAAGTATGATTCATGACCACACCTATAAAATAGATTACTAAAGGTTACACATGTTTGAAATAAATGTAAAAACTATATTGACCATATATAAGGATAAAGTGGGAAACTTTGATCATAAGATTAATGATTCTCATGTTTATTGAGAATTAATCTAAAATTTCTAAAGAGAGGAAGTTAGGTTTATCATGGAAATAAATTGTGTATAATTTTTATTAAGGAATTATTGATTAAATGAAAATACCAAGGATAAAAATGTCATTAATAGACATTTAAGTATTGACAAATTTAACTTTCATTAGGTAAGGTTACTTAGAGAATGAATTTGTGTGGTTATACCATATAATTCATTCAGATGTTTAAGGAACCTCTTGCAAAGTATAATTAGATATTAACCATTGACAACTCAGTGAAGTGAACATGTATTCATGAACACAATTTCAAAGTCTTAAATCAGGTTTATTGTCATAACTACATCAAGCTCCTAATATGATCCACAACCATACTTGACATCGAACTAGGTTCAATTGTTGTGCTTGAGTTCTTTCATTATAGATATAGTAGTATAATTTTCACATGGCCTCTTTGTGCAAGAAGATACTTTGTTACTAACATGAATGACAAGCCTTCTAGATGAATGGTCAAACTAAATTCTCTCCCAAATGTGCCACAATATTCTCTTCCTCATTATAGTTGTTATCTTCAGCCAAAAAAAATTACAGAGATTGATGAAATGTCTTGTTATTGCCCTTGTGGAGGACCCAAGTGCAAGATTGTGGAAACTAGAGGGACTAGCCCATCTCATATGGATACCAACGTTGTTGTTGTGATTTCAACACCTCCAATATAGATATCCTAAAATCTAAATACATATTGAAATATGAGGAGATAGTGGGGAGCTTCACCAGAATCTCAATGATGATGCTAATCAAACCTAGAGAGGTAAATTGGTCTTTTCAACTTGTTTTTGGCACTTTTTTTCATGATTAACCCCCAAAACTTTACATTGGTTTGAATTATTTGACATGCCCCAATATTAAATGGAATAATATTAAGTTCCACCAAATATTTAGTGAAATATATTACACTTTTAGAATGAACATACACTTTTACTAAGCCTATGTCAACACAAAGGAGTCAACTATCATATCCACCAAATAGAAAAAACATGTTAATCTTATGTACTAAACATAGACACCTTAACAGGTAAATAATAGATTTATTGGCTCCAAAGAACACCCAAAACATAGGTTGAAAGCAAATAGATGTTCTTAGAAGACTTCTTTGTAGCTTTTTTTGCTTAATTTCATTTTCTAGAAAATCATGTCGTAGTGAATGCTTGGTGGATTCTTTGATAGCTCAAGCATCAATAGAATCCATTGTTTAAAGTTCTAAAAAATGCATTCTTGTTATGTGAACTCTTTGAAGGGTGAAGATAGGCTTTGTTGCTCTCTCTACCACTTTTCTCTCTTTTTCCTTATCTGTAATAGGTGTCTTGAAAATAGATGTGACAAGAAGAAATGGCATTTAGAAGTGTTGTTGATGTAACATTTAGTTTTTGGTAATGAAGTGGTTGTCACTCACTTGACACAATTATAACGAGGTCAAATTAACCTAACATAATCATCTAAGGTGAACAAGAATTGGGGATTGGATGCGAGCGAAATTATCGCCAATGGCTGAGTTCTACATAGTGGGCCAAGGTTGAAAAATAATTTATTAGTTGTCAAATCTACACTTGAAATTTAAGCTTCATAAAATATTTTCAATGTAGTAAAATTCATAAATAGTTAAAATCTGAATTTTCAGTAGCCATTTATTGCATGTTTGTTTTTCAAATATATATCAAATGAATTTTTTCTCCATAATAGAAGTTTACATCCAAATAACTATTTAATCATCTGAGGTCTATAAAGACCATCTTTCCCTTGGAAGTATTTTCCTTGGTTTAGGGCCCATTAACATATACAATAATTTTCATCATTGTGATAAAAAATTCTAATATTTTAGGTTATAATTATATCCTACTATATATTTCGTTGGCCATCAAAACTGCTTAGGCTTCCAAAGCTAACAAGAAGTGGGTCAACGTAGTTGACTTTAGGGACCTTAATGGTTCTAAGAAAAATGAATAAACACCTTTATGACCCTAGAACATGCTTGGTTTTGAAGAAAATGCACAAATGTTGTATAGAAATTTTAAATGTAAAATAATGAAATTAAGAAACTTCTACTCGATGGTAAAATTTTGATTTCTTACTGTGAAATGGTTAAATATTTTATTAACCCTTGAATGTGATTTGTTATGTTGACAATTTACTAGTATGATTTATGAGCTTTTTTATAAAATTTCCAGAGCAATTTCCATGTAATATTTAGCCCTTTTATTGGAACAAGGAAAGAAGAAGATTGAGAGGAGAGAGAAATTTGATTTTTTTATTATTTAAATATTATTTATTGTGTTTAAAATGCTATAACTTAAATTATATATACTTTTTTAAAATGTGTTTCCTATAAATTTCGTGCTTTAGTGATCCTAAGAATTGAGTACACACAACAGTAGACTCGGTGAGGAGAGTGACACAAAAATGCACTACACAATACTAGACAAATAAGGAAAAAGCAAAAGGTTATGCTCTCCTAAAACTAATTGGAAACTCACCCTGGCTACTTGTAGACCTTTTTTAGGCAATTTTCATCATTGAAATTTGCAATTCTAATGTTGAGAAAACATCATTCAAACACTGAATCAAGATTTCCTTCTCAATCATTTAATGCTCTCTCTCTCTCTCTCTCTCTCTCTCTCTCTCTCTCTCTCTCTCTCTCTCTCTCTCTCTCTCTCTCTCTCTCTCTCTCTCTCTCCCCCCCCTCCCTACAACATCTTGGGAAGTAAACATTTACTTGTTTAAGGAGAAGCCCCTCTAGACCTATCAAGAGAACGGCTGAAGAGAATGACCCGGGATGATTGATAACTGAGACAAATCTCTCCCAAATTCTAAAGATCATCCCTCTCTAAGACCCTTTCCTAAAGTGGAAACAAACTAAAGACACCATCTTCAACCCCCCCCCCACCTCAGAAGATCTACTTCACCTTCCTGGACCTTAATCTCCTCGTCCCCCTTCTTCTGGCTGCAATGCTGGTCCAAGCATAATCGCCGGGGATGGCAAATGGGTCCGGCAGCTCCTCCGGCAGGGGCGACGGGCTGACGGATTTCAGGCTGGTGGCGGCGCTCCTCCCGCCCCACCGGCGGCACCACCCGTAATCCTCCGAGTGCTGGCGGCGGCGGCGGCCTTCCTCCTCCTGATCGCCGCCGTCGTCAGAGATCTCACCGGGGCTCGACAACGGAGTGAAGAACTGCTCCAGGGGAGGGAGGGCCACGAATTTGGTGAAGGTGATGACGACCCTCACCGTCGGGATCACCGGGATCGCAACCTGCAGGACCAAACACCCTGCGGTCAATGCCGACCATCGAGGTCAAAACCCCATCAAGAACATCGGTTGGAACCCATGGTTTGACTTGAATTACCACTCTCTCTCTCTCTCTCTCTCTCTCTCTCTCTCTCTCTCTCTCTCCATCCAACAGCTTTTGCATAATTGTTCCTGAGAATGGCTTCCAGAAATGGGTGCTGTACAACCCATGTTCCAGACGACCAATTGGTCAAAAGGGCGGTTTTCCTAGTTATAGGGTATTTCTGCAAATGCCAGATTTTTTAGGGAGTTATCATCATCATCATCATCATCGAGAAGAAGCAGAGAAGCTTTGACTGACCTTGACGGGGAAGGTCCCCGGGGGGAACTTGGTGGTGAGAAGCTCCCGGAGGCGGCGCACCGCTTTCACCTTGCCGGCGAGGACGTCCAGCACCGGCATCAGCTCCGCCGCCCGCAGAGGGAACTCCTCTGTCAGCCACACCCACGGTCGCAGGCTCTTCACCACCTCCTTCTCCTTCCCCTTCTCCTTCGCCGCCGCCGCCGCCGCCGGCTTCCGCCGGGGACCAGTCGTCTCCGCCGCCGGCCTCCCCCACCCCGTCCTCTGCATCGCCGCCACATCCACGCTCCTCCTCCTCCCGCCGCCGCCGTGGACGTCTTCCCTGGGGCCCTCGTAGGAGCTGTGGCGGGACGGAACCAGATCGGGGATGTCGGCGACCAGGAAGCCCTCCTCCTCGTCGTCGTCGAGGTGAAGCTCCAGAGGCAGCGCCTCCCTCCGCCGCTCCGCCGCCCGCCGCCGCGTCTTGAAGGAGAAGACGACGTTCTGCATCTCGTAGACGCGGGCCTTCCACTTCGCCACCGTCTCCGTCTTCTCCTTCCTCCGCCAGTTGGTGCAGGAGACCAGATCCGCCGCCGTAATGTCCAGCCCCGGCCGGTACATGCTGGAGTCCGCTAGGAATTCGTCCTCGTCGGCGGCGGCCATGGGGCTCCTCGCGGCCTCGAAGGCGTCGCAGAGCTCCTTCTTCCCGTGGTCGAGGACCAGCAGCGATCCGGCGGCGAAGGGGGAGGAGGAGGGATCGGGATCGGCGTCCAGGCCGAGCTCGCCGCCCCCGTCCTCATCGGAGCCGCCGAGGAAGAGGAAGGACTGGTCGGCGCGGACCAGGCGGAGGCCGTCGAAGCCGGCGAGGGAGGTGTCTGCGCGGAGGCTGGCGCCCCTCTTCCAGATCCGGTAGGTGTCGGAGGGGGCGACGCGAGGGAGGAAGGGGACGACGGAGCTCTCGAAGTGGAAGGAGATCTCGAGGTAGAAGTCGCGGACCAGGCGGAGGGCGGCGAGGAGGGAGGGGAGGCGGCGGCGCCACTTGTGCCAGGCGGAGTGGTGGTGGTGGCGGAGGAGGAGGACGCTCAGGTGGCGGGGGCGGCCGAGGAGGACGCACTCCTGGAGCGGCGTCCAGCCGGCGGCGTTCTGCAGGGAAACGTCGGCGCCGGCGGCGACGAGGCTGGCGACGGCGGCGCGGCGGTCGAGGCGGACGGCGAGGTGGAGTGGCGTCTCCCGGCGGGGTACGTCGCGGCGGTCGAGGACGGCGGAGATCTGCTCCGCGAGGCGGTCCTGCTCGGCGGCGTCGCGGGGGAGCGGATGGCCGACGCCGGCCGGAGGCGGGGAGCGCGGCGAGGGCCGCGGAGAGCCGCGCATGGTCGCCGGTAGCCACGTAATAGTGGACGGCGCTGTGCTCGTACTCTTCTGCCCTAACAGCGAAGCTCTCTTCCTCCTCCTCTGCCTCTGCGGCCTCCTCCTCCTCCTCCGCCGTCCCTCCCTTCTTCTTCGTCCTCTTCTTCCCCTCCGCCAGCGCCATCACTCCCAATTCTCTCTCTCTCTCCCCCCTCGCCCAATGTAGAACAGAGGGAGCAACCCAAGGATTCGCTTCTTAGAGACCTTGTCCCCTGCTACAAAAGGGTAACACCAGCAGAGAGAGAGAGAGAGAGAGAGAGAGAGAGAATGAGACAGAGAGAGCGAGAAAGAGGAGAGAGAGAGAAGACAGAGCGAGAAAGAAGAGAGAGAGAGAGAGAGAGAGAGAGAGAGAGAGAGCAGACAAGGGAGAGAGAGAGAGTGAAGGGGAGAGAGGGGGACGGCCAGAAAAAGAAACTTCTGCTTCTGACGCGAGGGCAGCTGTCCCGACAGTCTGTTCTGCTGACGTCTGCTTTAGGATGTACTTTAAAAATGACGCAAAATACCCATAATAATTATTTTCCACGGAAAATAATTGGTTTCCATCGCAATGTCCAAATTAATAAATGTGAAATCCGTCAAATTATTTCCTCCATGAATTCTGAAAAAGTTCAGAAAAGCTAAAATTTCATTTGAAATAAATATTTATACTTATACTTATCTTTTACGGGTAAATTTTATTAATTTTCATACTATTGTATGGGAGACGAATAAGCTGAATAATAAGATGGAAATTGCGGGAAGATAATTGGCCCTGCATTATCCACAAAAACCCATAAAGACAGCCATTGTTACACTTGGCACGTGGCTGAT
Organism: Spirodela polyrhiza; assembly: GCA_024713555.1. NCBI lineage: Eukaryota > Viridiplantae > Streptophyta > Magnoliopsida > Alismatales > Araceae > Spirodela > Spirodela polyrhiza. The sequence continues at coordinate 4,561,904 of CM046543.1, forward strand.
CTCTCTCTCTCTCTCTCTCTCTCTCCTCTCTGTAATAAAGAGAGGGCCAGGACTGGGCAAGGGGGGGCCGGGCCGGGCCGGGCCGGTTAACCGTGGTAGAAATCGATTTCAACCTGCTCTCTCCGGCTTTTGCTTTTACTTTTCTTGTCCGTTTGGCAAGCGGATTTGCTTTATCCCGGAGCCACGCCAGGATTTTCCCCTCCCCTTTTCTTCTAATCTCTCTCTCTCTCTCTCTCACATCATTCCTTGGGGCCCGGGAAAGGAAAGGATTGACATACCAACTCGGAACAGAACATCTGCCGTTGGATCGGTGGGTATTAGCTGGGAGTCCGATGAGACCCGTCTGATCACGTGCGTTTATCAGCCCGTCACGCGACTGGAGTCTTATTCTATTCTCGGAATACGTTTCACGTGGAAGAAAACCACCCTTAAGAATCCATTCCGAGGCTTCCCAATGGGCCAGACAAGTTCTACGCCCGGCCCGGTCCATTCATCCAGCTCTCTCTCTCTCTCTCTCTCTCTCTCTCTCTCTCTCTCTCTCTCTCTCTCTCACTACTAAGAAAGGTAATGAATTAACATAGAGATGAAAGGTTTGAGATATTAACGTCACTTCTATTCTTAGTGGTTTATATTAATTGGAATGGTATTAAAAATCTCATTATGAAAGCAGAAACTATCTTCTTAAATGGCTAATGATGTGAATCCGAGTGGAACATAAACTTTTCCTCTGATTTTTTCACTTAAAACAATAAAAACATAGTTTTAATGGTCAAACACAACCTTTCCAAGGGTTGACCAACTTTAAGTATTTCCCCTCGAAGTGGTGACATTTATTGATATTATTTACCTCAAGGACCCTATCCAAGGGTTAACATAACTTATTATCAATAAATTAACAGTTGTGCAAATAATAATAATAATAATAATAATCAACCAATGAAATTGTATTTATGGCTACACAAACTGTTGAGAGTAGTTCCAGATTTGGGCCAAGACTAACTCATGTAAGGGATTAAAATCATTGATTTACCCCTGGGCTATGAGCATAAAAACATGAAAAAAAACAAGTACTAAGAGTTTGGAAAACATTTTGTTAATATTGTGAGAATAAGTAGTACAAATTTAGTAGCATAAAATTATTAATATGGCTTATTACAATGGGACCACCTTGAAAAAATCAACAAGCATCAAACCATTTTTGGATGAGGATAAGTAGGGTTGTTGATTCTAAGAGGACCTCAAGAGGAACCAAGAGTAAGAGTGAATTGGTATTTTCAAGCAGCTTAAGCAATGCAATTTTGATTTGAATCTTTTATAGCATAAAAAAACACATAAAAGGGTTTCATAGCAGCTAACACACCTCAGCTTTTTCCTCTCACTCTAAGGCATCAACTCACTTCTCTCTAAGGCTCATAGTTCCGGAGGAGAAGACAATGTTCTCAATTTTCACCCACTTCCTATGGGTTATCATCATCTATTAACATGATCTCACTATAGATAGTTCACAAAGATGCCGCAATCTAACAACTTTGACTTTATAACTCCCTCCATTGCTAGAGTGCTACGATAAGCCCTATCAAAATTCAACTAGTTATTCAACATTGGTGCCAACTCCATATGGGTCAACCACTCATGTGTCAAATCCCCTCAAGGCTTCAGCAAACAATGTGGGAGTCAACCCAATGACTACTAACATTCATTTTTTTAAAAAAACTGTTAACCTTTTGTACTTACTTCAAGGGTTGACCATCGTGCTGTCTAGATTTTCGGCAAGTCAATTATTGTTGGCACATAATGTTCAAACTGTTGTGTGCAATGGTTTTTGTCTTCCACCCAAGGATCAATCCTTTTCAATCAATAACGAACTCTTTCTATTCTTGGCAACTATCATGTTCTAAGATTTAGGCGCTATTACTTTATAAGTCAAACCCTAATATTTATTGACTTTCTTCACCTCACTTGAGTTACCCACAAACTATTGTAAGCAAGATAATCCTTTGAGGTTAGCACAATTTATTGTGAAAATGTCAGCTCATACTTTTGGACTCATTTTAAGGCATAGCACATCATTAATTTTCCAAGGAATGTTAGAACATGGTATAACTTTTTCAATAAGGCCCAAAGGCTATTAACTCTCTCTCTCTCTCTCTCTCTCTCTCTCTCTCTCACACACACACACACACACTCAGACACAGAGTCCATAAAGAAATGCCCATCCCACAACATGAACCTAAAACCCATAAAAGAGAGAGGACTGTCCCCCCCAAAACACATAAGGAGAGAGATAGAGAGCTAAAAATAAAAATCCTAGAGAAGAGGATCCATCCGACGCGGCCCTCGCAATGAAAGCCCCAGCAAGAGACGCGGCCTGGCCCCTCCACCGGCACCTGCCGGGGCCCGGCCAGACAAAGCTCATCCATCCCCCTCGCAAACCTTGTAACCAGAACCAGACATGCCCGCCCTGGGCCGCAGGGCACTGCTCGTCACATGCTTTGGGACCCACCCCACCTCCTCTCCATGCTCCATGCTCCATGCTCCATCCTCCTCCCTCCCCCCCCTTCCCTGTGTCCTCTCCATCTCCATCGCCGTGCACTGATCAATCGGCACAAGAAGGCACTCATTCATGCCCATAAATGCAGGGCTGCGCAAGGATTGCAGGACTGCGCTACCTACCTTGCTGGTCAGAGGCCCGTCACCTAACCCTAATCCTAACCCTAGCGCTAACCCTAGGCTGGAAGGTGCCACATTGCCCCCCCGTGGCGGCTGTGGTGCTATTACTTCACCGAGCAGAGCTTGCAGAAGGGGGGGGGGGCCACCCGCCTCCGCGAGGGAAACGGCAAGGCCTCCATCGTCTCTCCGGAGGGCTCCTTCAAGAGAGCCCCACCATTGAATGCGCCCCGCCCATACAGAGTCCGGCTGAACATAGACACAGAGAGAGAGAGAGAGAGAGAGAGAGAGGAAGGAAGGGGTACCTTGGGGTGGGAGGGATGGGGGATGAAGTCGAGACGAGCCCACTGGATCGGGCCGGGGAGAAGTTGAGGTACCTGGAGATCGTCCTCAGGGTCTGCGCCCCACCGCTCTCCATCGCCGCTTTGCTGCTCATCGTCGGCAACAAGCAGGTGAACGACACCTATGGAAGATTGGACTACACGGACCTGACCGGGCTCAAGTAAGTGCAGGATCTTCCGCGATTTCCTCCGGTGCTGATGCTGACCTGCGATCTCCCGGCTCCAGGTACCTGGTTTGGGCGAACGCCATCTCCGCCGGCTACACCATCCTGGCCTTTGCCGCGTCGACTCTCTGGTGGCCAATCACCCCCTGGATCTTCTTCGCCTCGGACCAGGTCCCCCCCGCCCCCCCTCCTCAGATCCGCCGGTTCTCCTCCCTTCCCTGAGCTTCACTCAACTCGCTCCCCGTTCCCCCTCCCTCCTCTGAGCTCAGATCGCCGCCTACCTCCTGGTCACGTCGGGATCGGCCGTCGGAGAGATCGTCTACCTCGCCTACAGAGGGGACAGGGGGATTGCCTGGAGCGCCGCCTGCGACTACTTCGGCTCGTTCTGCCGGCGCACGGTGGTCTCCCTCGCGCTGCACTTCCTCGCCTCCGCCTGCTTCGTCGTCCTCAGCTTGCTCTCCGCGTACAGGCTCTTCACCAGGTTCGACCCCCCTCCTCCGCCACTGCCGCCTTCCTCCAAGGAGGTCGCCGGGGAGGGCAACTGAGGAGAAAACCCTAATTCCCTCCTGAAGAAGGAGAGGAATTTGTCATTACTCCCTGTAGAAGATGTCAATTGTTATTTTCAACCCCTGAAGTTTACATTTTCGTGCCTGTGGTCGCCCGCCCCCCCAAGACACCCTCTTTTCTGTAAGATCGTCTTCTTCTCCATCTCCTTTAAAGGGCATATGTAAAACATAATAGCCTTTAAGGTTGATATTGCAACTTTTAACTTTTTGAATGGCTATTGGGTTTCGGGCATTAAGAAGTTAAACCCGATAAGAAGTAGGCTGTAGAGATAGGCCTGAATGGACAGCCCCTGCCAACCTTAAACCCCCCATCTCTCTCTCCCCTCTCTCTCTCTCTCTCTCTCTCTCTCTCTCTCTCTCTCTCTCTCTCTCTCTCCCCTCCCTCTCTCTCTCTCTCTCTCCCCTCTCTCTCTCTCTCTCTCTCTCTTCCCCTCTCTCTCTCTCTCTCTCTCCCTCTTCCCCTCTCTCTCCATCTCTCTCTCTCTCTCTCCCCCCTCTCTCCCTCCCTCATTCTCTCTCATTCCACATCATGTTCCTCCCTCTCTCTCTCTCTCTCTCCCTCTCTCTCTCTCTCTCCCTCTTCCCCTCTCTCTCCCTCTCTCTCTCTCTCTCTCCCCTCTCTCTCTCTCTCCCTCTTCCCCTCTCTCTCCCTCTCTCTCTCTCTCTCTCTCTCTCTCTCTCTCTCTCCCCTCTCTCCCTCCCTCATTCTCTCTCATTCCACATCATGTTCCTCCCTCTCTCTCTCTCTCCCCTCTCTCTCTCTCTCTCCCTCTTCCCCTCTCTCTCCCTCTCTCTCTCTCTCTCCCCTCTCTCCCTCCCTCATTCTCTCTCATTCCACATCATGTTCCTCTCTCTCTCTCTCTCTCTCTCCCCTCTCTCTCTCTCTCCCTCTCTCTCTCCCTCTCTCTCTCTCTCTCTCTCTCTCTCTATCTCTCTCCCCTCTCTCCCCTCTCTCCCTCTCTCTCTCTCTCTCTCTCTCTCTCTCTCTCTCTCTCTCTCTCTCTCTCTCTCTCTCTCTCTCTCTCCCCCCCCCTCTCTCTCCCTCCCTCATTCTCTCTCATTCCACATCATGTTCCTAAGTTGTCTCTCATATGTGGAGACTTCAAAACAAACACACAAATAGAAGGAGAAGTTATCTACTCTCTATCAATCACTTGGGCAGGTGCAAGTGCCCCTCTTGGTTGTCACTCATGTCCTTCACTGACACTTGCTCTCTCTGTGTGCCATGCACTAGTTGCATGCCCACATTGTACTATGTCATATCACGTTGTGTTGCATTCACAAAGCCACCATGTGCCACTGTGACATCTATGTTGTGCATACATACATCGCCCTTCTATGCATGTCGTATCATGCTAGTAACATGCATATCATACATACCCCCACAAATTATTGCTTGATCTTGTGTTGACAGTGAGGCTCTATGCACATAATCAAAATTGGGCACATTAAACGTGTGACAATCATGCTTTTTTTACAAGTATCTGTTAGTTGCAAAGAATGATTACTGAAGTGTAAGGGTCAAGATAGCTTTGAAATAATTATTGCATTTCTTCATTGAAGAATGGTTCTCCCTTGAGTTGGGTCTTAAGTGAACATTTTCTTTATGTTGTCTTCCTCAAGTTCCTATAATTAGGCATTCTCTAGTTGACTTTGAAAGGAAGTCGCCACAACCCATCTTAGGTATTCCTATTATTGGCCATTTCATAGTTGAGTAGGTGCTCTCTTTCGTGTATTGATCTTTTTTGTTTTTTCTATGGTGGTGTTTAGTCATGCGTTGACTTATTGATTGCAATCGACTTCAGCTGGAGGGGGTTGACATTTTTAGCTAACTTGTATAGGAGTTGACCATCGGAGGAATCCAATGTGGGCAGTGTGAAAGAGACAACTCTAAAAATGTGAACATAGTAGTTGACTTTTTTGTTGTTAAATTTGAATAAATAATAACGATTCATGATCCGAATTAGGTTGATCTTGATCAAGGTTGAATCCATAATACTCATCATGGATGGGTTGGTAATCAGTCATGCGTAAGCTGTTGACCATTGAATCTGGTCGACAACCCCATTTCAAAACATTACAACTTTATTATTGTATATGCATAATGAATAAATCTGATAAAAAATGAGAAAATAAAATCCACGTCACCTGCAGAGGAGAATATTAATAATTAAACCATAAAAGGAGAATATTAAAAATAAATTAATGTTAAAAGCAAATGAAACTCTCCGGAGAGGCCTAAAAGTATAATCATTTCCTTTGCGTCCTTCTGGGACAGGAGTACAGCCACAAATAAAGTAGTTATGAGGGCAAATTGTACTTACAAAAAGTAATGATGACTTCGGCAGGAAAATGACTGACCGGTCGACCAGCCTGCCTGCAGTCCCAGGGCAGCATAACTTGCTACCTAAGAAAAGGGCAATATGCTATAAATTGTCTTTTTGGTGGGACACAGCTTAAGCTATAATGTTCCCAGCCTTTTCTGACGCTCACTGCGCGGCTGGCCGATGATGGCAGCACCTTGTGGAGACGCCATTAATGGAGGTTTTTTTAATCCCCCACTCTCCTCCTCCTCCTCCTCCGTCTTCTTATTCCTCTTCCTCTTCTTCCTCGGCCTTCCTTCCCCGAGCGCCGGAGGAAGACGACGCGGGCGGTGAGGAGTTGTCGCCGTCGTCCACCTCTCCTCCATACCTCAGCAGGTTCTCTCTCTCGCTCTCTCTCTCATCCATCCCCCCTTCTCCTTCTTCTTTCTTCTCTCGTCTGGATGGAGCTCGCGCCAGGCCCGTAGATCTCATCCGCCAGTACCGGAAAGCCTCTCTCGATCCCTCTATTCCCTCTATCCATCTATCTATGTGTCTATCTATTTATCTATCCATCCACCGATCTATCTATCCATCCATCCATCGATCTATCTCTCCCTGTATCTGTCTCTCTATCTATCTATCTATCTATCTATCTATCTATCTATCTGTCTGTCTGTGCGCGTTCTTGGCTGTCGATTCGGAGTGAGAAGGCTCGGGATTCGCTGCGAAGCTTCTCCGCTTCCGTCCTCCATCGTCTCCCGGTTGATTTCCGCAGCCCTAGACTCCTCTCTCTCTCTCTCTCTCTCTCTCTCTCTCTCTCTCTCTCTCTCTCTCTCTCTCTCTCTCTCGATTGATCCATCTCCCCAGCCTTAGCTTCCCTCTTTGCTCCTGAGGACAAGAAATAGGCGACCGATCTCCGACCGTTGACTTCCGGGACACCCGGTCGTTGACTGTCGCCCCAGTTTCTGATCTATGTCTCCAATCAATCTATCCATCTTCCTGAAATCGTTGACCGCTGCTTCTCTCTCGCTCGCTCAGACTCGGTGCGGATGTTTGTAGGTGTCGGGAGGGACTGCTGATCAAATGGCGACTGGGAACAAGGGGCCGAGCTGGGCTGACCAGTGGGGGAGCGGGGCTGACGCCGGCGACGACGACGGCGGCCGGCGAGGCGGCGGGAAGGGCGGCGGCGGGGAGAAGATAGCCAAGGCGAAGGCGGTGGCGTCGGTGGGGCTCGACAAGGCCAAAACGGCGGCGGCCGTCGGCGCGCAGAAGGTCAAAGTCGGCGCCACCGCCGGCGCGCAGAAGGTCAAAGCCGGCACCAGCCTCGGCATCAAGTGGGTCAAGGCCCAGTACGAGAAGCGGACCTCCAAGTGACAACCCCTCCCCCCCCGCCTCCTCTGTTTGGTACTTTTGTCTTTCGCCTTTTCTTTGAGGGCCTTCTTCCAAAAAACCCAAAAAAATATACCATTGGCCCTCATCTCTTGTTGGAAGTCGTCACATACCCCTGCGGCATGTTTCCCAAGGTCAACGATCCGCGCAAGGTCAGCACCTTCATAACTTACCAAAAACATGAAGGCATCACGTCATAGAAGGAATCGGCCACGCAAGTCAACGCCTCCACGCCCTCGCGGAAATCCCACGAAAGCCCCCGGCAGTAGAAACACCTGCAAACATGTCCACCTTGGCGCGCACACAACGAGGGCACATACGCAATTATGAAAAACACCTCTAAATCCCGAATTCTCGGACACACTGCAACCTATGCCCCACCCTTCCCCAACAGAGCTGCCCCCGAATGAAGCTCTCTTATTCGCCACCACACGGCCGTCACTCGAGTCCAGAGGAATATACACAGGAACCACCCCACCCCCGGAAGAGCCCTATTTACAGAGATAACCCTAGAGAGAGAGAGAGAGAGAGAGCTCATACGGCGCCGAAGGTGTTCTCCCCGCTGTAGGTCATGTAGAGGAAGCCGTCCTCGTCCTTGTTCTCCTCGTAGATCGCCGACATGAGAGCAGCTGGAGGCAGAGGAGGGAGAGATAAATAATATATTAATAATATATATATATATGTGCGTGTGTATGAGGAGGGCCCACAGAGAGAGAATGGGAAGGGGGTGCGCAGACCTGTGGGGGGTAAGATGTTCCTCACGAAGATGAAGATGGCCTTCTCGGAGCTCAGCTTGATCCGCTTCCGGACGACATAGACGAACTGGCCCACGGTGAGATCCGCAGGGACAAGGTACCTGCAAGGATGAGCAGAACGTGAAGGATTGAAATGGAGGTCAACTCGGGGCTGACTTCCCCCCACTCTCATGCCTCAAAATCATGCTGCCTGGGCCACGGGCAGCCCATCATCTTCCATGGCAAAAAAAAATACACGCTAAAACTATATGAGCCCTCTTCATTCAGCAATGTAAGTCAGATATTATTTGCCCTTTTGGTGAAATTTATAATCAATAAAAAGAATTTCGATTTATTATTCTCGGCCATAGATTGCATGATTCCATTCATTTGGGGATTGAAAGAAAACGGAAAATAATATAAGAAGGATCATTTTCAATGGAAATAATTATCCAGAGTCATGATCTTGGGAAACAATGAAATCGCATCTGAGCCCTCCTTTTTCACCAGATTCGTGCAACATCTTCTTTTCTTCTTTATCAATCTTATCAGCATTTACAGGTAGGAACATATTTTCTGATCATCTGGGAACACCGCTGGCATCAATCTTTTTTATTAATGGCCTTCAAGAAACCAGGAAAAAATTTTGCGCATAATCTTTAAGCGGGAATAATGACCAAAAGTCAACATCTCGGTTCCAGACGTTCCCACCAAAGGGGCCTCAGCAGCTTCAGACTCCAATAATGTTCCCAAAATTGGAAAAAATCGACCAAGAAAACCGTATGAAGAGCAGAGACTGAAGAAACTTACTTTTTCTTATCAATGTCTGGGATGTCGCTCCTGTCGGCCTTCTCGACGATGACCTGGAATTCGATGATAATAAATAATCAATAAAATCAAGAACAGGATGAAGCATCCTGACTTGTCGAAACCATTTCACAATGCCCAGCTGTACAATTTCATCCCAATTATATTATTTTGAAAAAAAAAATACGAAGAACAAGGAGCAGGGCTTCTACCGGTATTCTATCAGGGTACTTCTCCCGGATTCGGGCGGCTTCAGCCTGTCGCCTTTCTGGTAGACAGAACACCCATGAGCATCATTGAGAAAATCAGAGTAGGCATCATTCGAATCGGAAAACATGAATGAAATCCCGATCATGATCCATGAAAAGGAGGCCATCGAAGAACCTAGATTATCTAAAGCATTTGAAATTGCATGAAAAGGGTTTTCTAAAAAATTTATGCAATGCATTTCCTTCATCGGATATCTCTTCAAGTGCACAGCTTGATTGAAAGGCTACATATTCATGTGTTTATTTATGTCCTTGATATCCATGTAGGTTCAATGTTGATGCAAAGTGCTGCAAACTGATTTCCTCGTTTACTTTCCTCCGATGCATGATATTCGATGGGAAGCCAGGTTGATGATCATGAGATTTTTTACATAGCACTGGAAGTCCCAGGAATTTTAAAACACTTTTCACGAGAAAAAATTACAGAAGAAGGGATCAAAAGAGGTAAACAGAACTATTTATCTCTGCATAATTTGACGGGAATGTTTTCCATCGAGAATATGAATCACCGGTAAAAGAACAGCCTCACAGATATCCATTAATTTTTCCAGGCAGTGGCGGTATTTGCATAGCTTAGACATAAAGAGACAAACTGGTTGCAAGAATCTTTGAATAAAGATATGCAGGCTGAGCAAAAGTGTGTGTGAAAAATGAAAGCAGATTTAAACAATCAGAGAGGGCGTGCTGATGGAGAATTTCTGAGAATCAATCAGGCAGGAGAGTGAAGGCTTCCAAATCCCACGGAAGAGCGGAGATGAACGAGGAACAGGAAAACAGAAATCACAAGATCCTCGCCCCGGGAAGAGAACCACGAACGTGGTGGGAGGACAAACGACCCGAGTACAACCGTATGCCAGAGCAAAATATCTACCCCAGGTCCGGACCAAATTTCCTCGAGGATCAGCTCACCGGATTCAGCTGGAGAGAGAAATTAAATTCACCAGGATCCACAGGAGAGGCCGCTTGATATTTGAAAACAGAACACGATCGTAAATATGCAGTGAATGAGATCGGAAACCCTAGAATATTAGAGGAATCGGACGCACGAACAGCAGAGGAATCGTAACCCTATCACCATCAGATGGATGAATACGACGATACCCCCCCGACCATGCCGGCCATTAGAAAGGGCGAATCACAGCCACTGTACCCAGGGTTTCTCCCCGATAACAACGATGACGACGGAAAAAAACAACATCAAGAGGCAAAAAGTCACGCGTTTTCTCTCGATCAGCGAAGAAAAACCAACCAAGCGGGTGCTCCAGCTTGAACGAGCTCTTGGCCATGGCGTAACGATCGACCTCGTCGATCCGCGCGCCCTCCTGGTTGCCCACCCGACGACGACAGATACAGAGTCACGGGAGCAGACCTCGCAAGCGAAACCCTTTCGTTATAACGGGGGAGGAGAGAGGAAAATGTATATATAGATATATCGAGAGATAGAGAGAGAGAGAGAGAGAGAGAGAGAGAGAGAGAGAGAGAGAGAGAGAGAGAGAGAGAGAGGGAGAGAGTTATAAACAGGTAGCTTTAGAGAGAGAACTCGCCTCCCGGCTCCCGCACGTAAACGCTTGGCCCAAGCGGCTTGGGCTCTCTCTCTCTCTCTCTCAAGAAACCCGCTCTCTCTCCTCCATGTTCCTTCTTACGCTATATTTATTTATTTATAATTATTGATATACCAAAACCCCCATTCCCTATAATTTATTTTAAATATACATATATTTTTTAAAAAATGGATTGTGTATCATGATCCGTACTAACTAACTGTCCACATTTTATATTATAACTCACTTATATTTTTCATATGTAAATTGGGTAGGCAATCCCTCCATTGATATAAAGTTTCATATATAAATAAAAATGGCAATATAAGTGAAATATTTCCGTAATATCATATGAACGAACGGTTTATTGACCCCAATACTATAATATAAAAATCATAAACTTTTTTGAGTTTAATTCGTTTTTATATTATTATATCGAGCCATGCTCTTGGTTAATCACACAGACATAATATATTTTTAATTATTAAATACTAATTTATTTTTAAAAATGGACTAATTTAATTACGACTTTGGGAGTTTTTTTATCACCGAAATGACTTTTTTAATTCGAGAAACTATCCAGAAATCATTTTAATGTTATTAAAATATATGGAGATTTATTGCTCTTGTTGACCAAAAATGTTTTGACCACTGAAGTTTGACTTCCATGTGTTTGACCGTCGTCATTATCGAGGAATTAAAAACTATGTTTTTAATTAAAAAGATGTAATAATGTCGGGTGAAATTCAACACGTGGAACATTAAGGCCACTAGGGAAGTGGAGCCCTCTTTTCGGTGGGGCCCGCAGCATGGGCCATCCAGACCACAACGTGGAATTCGATTAAATTGGGTAATACTCTGCTTAATAATCTTTAATTCACTAATAATTGCACAGAATATGCTACGCCGCAAATCTTCTCTCTCTAGACCTTCAAAAAGTTGCCGCCTCTTCCCCTTTTGAACCTTTTTCTCTCTCTCTCTCTCTCTCTAAACGTGCCCCCCACCCTCATCCAGAGTTTCTTCCTCCATTAACAAGCACTAACCTTCTGTTCCTCTCTCTCTCTCCCTCTCTTTCTCTCTCTAAACGTGCCCCCCTCTTATCCAGAGTTTCTTCCTCCATTAACAAGCACTAACCCTCTGTTCCTCTCTCTCTCCCCCTCTCTTTCTCTCTCTAAACGTGCTCCCCTCTCATCCCGAGTTTCTTCCTCCATCACCAAGCCCTAACCTTCTCTCTCTAAACGTGCCTCCCCACTCTCACCCTCCATTAACAAGCATAAACCCTCTCTCTCTCTCTCTCTAAAACCCACCTCCTCATCCCCACAACCATACCTCCTCCTCTTGCCCCCCCATTCATTACCACTGCGAGTACCTGTCTCTCTCACTCACTCTCTCTCACTTTCTAATTTTGCCGATCCCCACTATCACAGCTTTTCTCTCTCTACAGGTCCACACCTCCACCCTCCATTATCGATTCCCCCTCTCTCTCTCTCTCTCTCTCTCTCCCTCCGAATTTGGTGAATTCTATCCTCCCCAACTTACCACTCTCTAGACTCCCCATCGCCGACATAACAATTTCTCAGTGTCTCTCCCTCCTCCACTGCGACAGGCAGCATCTTTCTCTCTCTGCAGCTTCGTTCTACTGGAGCCCCCTCGCTGGCCCTTCCTCTTCTCTCTCTGGGCCTTTACGTTTCTCTCTCTATGTCTCCTGTTTCCGGGGACGGCGGGGAAGGTGACCGCTCCTCTGTCGCCTTCTTCCTCGCGCCGCCCCCAACACACACCGCGAGACGCTGACACGAACGGTAGTTCCTGCCAGAGACCCCGTGTTCCCTCCTCCAATCCCCTCCCTCTCTCTCTCTTCTTTCTCTCTCTTCTCTCTCACCCTTTATGGCCCCCCTCGCCGCCTGCTTCAACGCACGGGGAAGAAGGATAATGGAGCCCAGATAAATACTCTCTCTCTCTCTCTCTCTCTCTCTCTCTCTCGCTTGCCCTTTTCTGTGGGCGGCTGTCGCTGCAACTGCCACCTCAGGTGAGGCCGCAGTCGTCTATGAATTACTGTGCTCGGCTGTCTTCTTCTGCCCTCCCCTCTCCTCTCCGGCGGGCCTTCTCTAGAGAGAGAGAGAGAGGAAGGGGGGCTGGTGGGTCTCGGATGGAGGAGCTGGAGGAGGAGGAGGTCTGGGAGGTGATGGCGATGAGGGAGAGGAAGGAGAGCGGCAGCCCCAGGGGGAGGAGGACCAGGGAGCCCTCCTCCGCCCCCGCCGCCGCCGCGCCGCCGCCCCGCCGCCTCCCCGCCGCCGCCAGGACGACCCCCGCGGCGGCGATCGGGCGGGGCTCCGCCAGTCCGCCCCCGTCGCCATCCCCGCTGGGACGCCGTCTACGGCGGCGGCGGCGCCTCCTCCGCCGGCGAGGACGAGGAAGAAGAGGAAGACGAGGTGGAAGAGGAAGGCATGGTGGTGCCGCCTCACGAGTGGATCGCCCGCCGGGTGGCGCGGAGGGAGATATCGTCCTTCTCCATGTGCGAGGGCGCGGGGAGGACTCTCAAAGGCAGGGACATCACCAAGGTCCGGAACGCCGTCCTCACCCGCACCGGCTTCCTCGAGCCGCCGGAGAACCTCCTCCTCCGCCACTGACGCCGCGGCGCCGCCGCCGCCCACCGCCGTCGCCGCATTTTGCCCAGATTTTGCCTGCTCCCTCCGTCTTCTTCTTCTTCTTCTTCTTCATCTTCTTCTTCATCTTCTCCATCCATCTATCCATCTATCTTTCTAGAGAGAGAGAGAGAGAGAGAGAGAGAGAGATTCAGTAGAGGAGAATAATCGAAGGAGAGGGGCTCGTCCGTTCTGATGTTTATCTTATAGCGGCAGAGGATCTGAGCTTTTGATTATCTTCTGCAATCTCAGAGAGAGAGAGAGAGAGAGAGAGAGAGAGAGAGAGAGAGAGAGAGAGAGACGATGGGGGCTGTTCTTCAATGGTTCCACACATCGAAGAAAGGGAGACCCGCCATTAAAGGAACCCCAGAAGTTCGGTGGGCTTCCAGGAAGACGATCCCACTCAGCTCCCTCCCTCTCCTCCTCTCTCTCTCTCTCTCTCTCTCTCATCGCCGGAGAAAGTTCTTCGTGGGGCCGCCGCCACCGCATGCCCCCTAACAGAGGTCCCCTCTGCCGCGGCAGCTTCCTCCTCTTCTCTTTCTCTCTCTAGGGAGCTCCTCAGTACCAGGTTTTCTCTCTCATCTGCCGCCGGCGGGCAGGTGGCGGCGGATAGGGAGGGTGGAGGATCGCCTTCTCCGGCGGTGGGGGCGTTTACATGATTGTCTTTTTTTCCATTTTTAGGAATTAATTAATGAAAAATAAATGGCTGCCCAATTTTCGTCCTTTTTCTGATCCGTGAAGCTCGAGATGATCTTATCTTTAAATGGGAAAATCAGCACGGAGACACGTGTCCTGTCTGGTTACATACCGAGAGGAGAGAGGAGAGAGAGAGAGGAGAGAGAGAGAGAGAGAGGAGAGAGAGAGGGAGAGGCTATGCGTGTCGTGACGCGCGTACGTGGCACGAGAAAATGGCCCGTCGCCGGGTCCATTTCGTTGACCAAGTTGCGGTGACGTGGCATGGAACCCGCCACTCTGAGTCCGCTACCTCGTCCTATGTGAAGCGAGTGTCGATCGGCCGTCAGGATTTTATCATGAAACCCAAATAATTTTGTTAATTATTTTAATACCACATATTTATGTTTTTGTCTTTATACCGAGACATCGATACCTTGTCGACAGCTCGGGGACGTTTTCGTGCCAGCTGAGCAAATGCTCAATAATTATGGGGATAACTGAGAAATTGGCAGCTCAGTCTCAGCTCGAATTACTCCAAGGGTTAGGCGTTTTTTTAGTTATATTATTTTTGAGGGCTCGCCAGAAGAGTCAACTCTCCCTTTGACCCCACCATTTTTCTCCAGCCGCCGCTCCTCTCTGTTCTAGAGAGAGATATATAGATAGAGAACGGGATGGAGAGAGAGAGAGAGAGATGGAGGGAGAGAGAGAGGGAGTGGAAGCAAAAGAGCTTAAGTTTCGTAGTAGAATTGAGGAGCTGTCATCTTTACAGACTGTTCCATGGATAGATAGGGGGAGAGAGAGAGAGAGAGAGAGAGAGAGAGAGAGAGAGAGAGAGATATTCACAGTGGAAGCAATGATCTATCTACAATGACGACAGATTACGGCAAATAAACCTCGTGCGACGCGGCGGAGAAGAAGCTTACGAGAAGATCTTGTAGGTCCTGTAGTCCATGATGATCTGCCGCAGACCACCGATCGGAGATATGATCATCAGAAGCATCCCCAATACGATGCAGACCTGGAACCCACACATCACGAACATGAAGCTTGAGAGAGAGAGAGAGAGAGAGAGAGAGAGAGAGAGAGAGAGAGAGAGAGAGAGAGAGGTAGACCCAATTGACGATCCATGAGAGGCTGAACCTCCTCGGGCGCTTGAGAGAGAGCCACATGACGCAGGGGAGCTGGAGAAGAACCAGAGTTAGTGATGGGAGGGAGGGAGGGAGCTGAGGTTCTCGAGTTATCGGCGCTTACGAAGTACGTGGTGGGGGCGAAGGCGAACCCTCCGAAGAAGCCGAGCAGTCCGCCGAAGAAGGGAACCATTATGGCGATCACCATGGTGAAGGCTGCGTGCGATTCATGAAGACGAGGAGGAGGAGGAGGAGGAAGAAGAAGAAGCAACAACAACAACATGAGGAAGGTGGAGGAAGGAGGAGGAGAAGAGAAAGAAGAGGGAGAGGGCACTACCAACGTAGGTGCTTCGGGCAACGAGGCGGAGGGTTAAACAGGGACGGAACCTCAGCTTCTTCACCAGGAACGTCTCAATCATGTCGAACACCGGCATGGCGTAGACCTGCAGTGGGAAAGACACCGCAGTGAATTACAGAGGTTGAAGACGACGGCCCCCGAGCTCTCTCCTCCTCACCTGGTAGCTTCCGACGACATGGAAGACGACCATCATGTTGGCGGCGGCGACGAGCCAGCGTGGCCGGGAGAGGGTGATGAGGATGTTGTCGTCCACTGCGTTGCCGAAGGCCCAGTAGCCGGCGATGGACACCGGAAAGTAGCAGGCGGCGACGACGGCGTAGGCCACCATCACTCCCCTCCACATCGGCTTCTTGGAGGGCTTCTCTGCGGTGGAGGGGATGGTCGCCTGAATCTCCAGAACGACGTTGTGGCCGGCGTAGGCGAAGGCCACGTTGCCCAGGCCGCTGAAGAAGTCGAACACAGCGCCGCTGGTCGTCTCTGCCCTGTATCCGTAGTCCACCTCCGGCTGCCTCCCCCTCGCCGCCGCCGCTCCCCACGCCACCGTTGAGTAACTGCAAGAAGAGTGGGAGAGAGAGAGAGAGAGAGAGAGAGAGAGAGAGAGAACGAGAGGTTTCAGAATAGCCGAGATTAGGTTTAGGTTTAGGGACTTTGAAGAGAGAGAGAGAGAGAGAGAGAGAGAGAGAACGAGAGGTTTCAGAATAGCCGAGATTAGGTTTAGGTTTAGGGACTTTGAAGAGAGAGAGAGAGAGAGAGAGAGAGAGAGAGAGAGATACCCGAGGGACATTAGGGCGGCGGCGACGGAGACGACGGTGATGGAGTTGAAGTCGGGGAGCTGGGAGAGGAGGAACTGGAGGGAGGCGAAGATGACGATGAAGTAGCTTGTCCTCATGCTCTCTCCTCCTGGTCTGACCGTGTCGTGGAACTTCTTCAGGGACTTGCCGCCGGTGACCATGTACACGATGTTGACGCCGATCTCCACCACCAGCTGCTGCGGGACGACGATCCATAGGCCGAGCTTCTCCCCGAAAGCGTGCTGTCCCAGCTCGTGGTACCTGTCGAACCTCTTCCCCGGCACCATCTCGTGCATCTCCACCATCTGCCACAGCGTGTACAGGGTCACGATCCAGGAGACCACCAGCACCGCCATCCCCGGCCCCCTGTTCATTCATCTTCCTTTTGTTTCAATCAATCTAGAGAGAGAGAGAGAGAGAGAGAGAGAGAGAGAGAGAGAGAGAGAGATTTGAATGTGGCTGAGGATTACCAGCCGAGCTCGGCCATGGCGTAGGGAAGGCTGAGGACGCCGGCGCCGACCATGGCGGTGACGTTGTGGAAGGCGGAGTACCACCACTTGCCTTTCCGGGAGGACGTGATGGGGAGCCAGTCGTCGACGGCGGTCCGCTCCGTCGTCGTCTTCATCGAGTCCCCAGTAGGCGCCATGATCCCGAATTCAGGGTTTCCTCAAAAGCGAAGGAGAAGCAGAAGAAACCCCAGAGGAAGAAGAAGAAGGCGAAGGCGAAGGAGAAGGAGAAGGAGAAGGAGAAAGAGAAGGGGAAGGAGAAGGAGACGGAGAAGGAGGAGGAGAAGGAGAAGAAGAAGTAGGAGGAGAAGAAGAAGCGGCCGCTCCCCCTCCGCTTTCTCTGTCTTTCGATATTTGAAGCCGAGAGAAGGGAGAAGAACCTTAGAAGAAGGAAGTTGCAGGTTGCTCTAACGGAGAAACTCGTTTGTTGCGGGCTACACAAACGAACCCGCTGTGCCTCTCTCTCTCTATCCTCCCTCTCTCTCTCTTCCCCGCCAAAGAAGGGAGCCGTTAGGAACAGACAAAACGAAAGCGGGGGATTCGGGCCCGGGCCGGACTGGTTTTATGGGCTTGGTCCACCGGTCTGCCAGCCCGAATTTTTCGACACGTGTCATACACGTCAGAGAGGCCACACGTCTGCAACCACGTGGAAAGCAGAGCCATGTGCACCTCTCTCTCTCTCTCTCTCTCTCTCTCTCCCTCTCTCCCCTCCCGGCCAGAGAGGGGGGCCGTTGGGAATAAGCGAGACGAAGGCAGAGAGTCCGGGCCCGGGCCGGGCTGCTATTTTTTCTTGGGCCCAGGCCTCTTAACCCGAGTTTATTGACACATGGCATACTTTGTGCAGCCACGTGGAAATATGAACCGGCCGGCTCACAGAACCGGTCGGGCCGGTCCAATGGCGGCAGAAAGGCGGGAAGGGGGAGGGGAGAGAGAGAGAGAGAGAGAGAGAGAGAGAGAGAGAGAGAGAGAGAGGAGCTTCTCTCTCTGGGGCTTCGGCTTTGGAGAGAGGGAGGGAGGGAGGGAGGTGAGGGGAAATGGGGAGAGGGGACGGAGCGCGGATTGTGGCGGCGGTCGCTATCTCTGCCTTGGCAGTCGCCGTGGTGTGGTGGCGGAGATGGAGGCGGAGTGAGGAGGAGCGGATGGAGGAAGCGGAGGCGGAGGCTGCTGGGCCCTCTGCGGCGAGCTTGTGCTATTCGGAGTTCGAGAAGAAGCCGCAGAACAGGTTCAAGCAAGTGCTGGCCGACGATTCCTACAACGCCTTCCAGCATTTGAAGCGTGAAGGGAAAGCCGGAGGTATTCTCATCCCCTCCGTTCCGCCTTTTGAAGGCATTGGGCCAATTCGAGATGTTATATCCCTCCTTCTCCTGGAGTGGAACCATAAAAATAGAAAAAACAAATTCTGACGAAATGTTCATAGAGTCCTGCTGATCGAGAGATCGAAACGTACTTTCTGATGAAACGAGAATGAATTGAAGTTTTACGATATGCTTTCAAATGACGTGAACATGGCCTGTGCTCATTCCGTAGAGATGGGAGGGGACACATAATGTTTCACCTCTCAAGTACCTGACTACGACCTATGCCTTGTGGCTCAACAAAAGCGAAAAGCTGGAAGTTATTCATAGCCTTATTGAATAAGAAATGATGCAATGGGGTTGTGAGAAGCATTATGATGGATCATCCTTCTCAATTTGAAGGTTCATCGTCCACAATGGAAGAGTATTGAAAAAGCCAATCATTGTGATGCAGACCTGGTTCACTTGGGTGGTTGCATGTTTCTTGTAGTCTCTTGCGTGCGTGATTCTTTAGAAGCAGTTTTATAGAAGAAAATATGATTAGATGGGCGAACGTAACGGTAATAGAGTGGGGTAAAAGTGTTTTTTGACAGATGAATGTTCGATGTCTTCCAAAAAACTCGGCAAATGTTTTGGATGATCGTACTTCGTATGTTAATGGATACTATATCTCAAGGAAATACACAAACTACTATATTAGCTGTGAATTCGAAAGCCTTGGAGACATAAATGCCAACAACAATCATCGAGGTGCTCTTCAAAAAGTGTAATGCTGTATAGATTCAATTAATAACCACCCACGTAGATTTAAGTTTCAGTTTCCTTTCTATTGGACTCAACTCTTTGTGTATGGTACTTACGAAAGATCCTGTTTATATGATAAAAATGGCTGAAATAAACTTTATTAAAAAAAACCATGAACTACTTCATTTCATCTATTTCCTTTCCAGCAAAATCCTGTACCGTCGTACTCTATTGACACTAGAGACTAATCCACCTATTCTTCTCTTCACTGTCTGGTGTCAGCACTGTTCAGTTATCTCGTCTCTGTCAAACAAAATTCTTGATTATGTCGTCTAGATTTAACCTGGACTTGACACCTTGTATGATAGATGCCACCCAGTTTAATGGGCACTTGAGCTCAAATGGGCTTATCGCTCTCATTTAGTGTCAGAGAACCTTTAATCTCAAATGGGTTTATCATTGTTGCCTAGACACAAACCTTGATTTATAATCATTGCCTAGTCTCAAACACCTGAAGCTCAGATGTGTTTATCAATGCTGCATAGTTGTAGGCATTTGAAGCTCAATAGGTTTTACAGGGAACTGATAACTTGTTTTCACCAGTTAGATTCCATTTATATTGCCTTTGCTGTGCAATAACTGGGAAACTAGTGTTCAACAGCGGGGGGATTTTTTGTTGTCCATTACGGTAAAATTTGATTAAAGGCTTCTCATCTATGCAGCTCTGTGTTGCGTGTTCCATGGGTTACTCTTATTCCTCTTGTAAAGTTGTTTAATCATCTGTTGCATTGACTTCTCTTGGTCTTAAGGCATTTAGCCATAAAACATAACATCTATATAAACTGAATCACAATTTTTACATTCTGTACTGATTAGTTCTTTGCAGAGTCGTACAAGAGTTACTTCGATGAGAGAATTGAATTCATTAACACTTTGTTGACCTTCAAATGTGGTTTTATTATCCAAGTCTGTGACTCCATTTTCTAAACCGTTGCTTTCTTCTCAGAAGTCTCCATGAAAGAGCATCCATTCGAGGATGAAATTACATATTTATTGGATCATCCTCCTACTCTTCCAAAGTTTACCATTAGAAATGAACACAGAGATCTCAGTCCTTCCTATGTTTGGGTTTCGA
The DNA here is from genome assembly GCA_024713555.1 of Spirodela polyrhiza. NCBI lineage: Eukaryota > Viridiplantae > Streptophyta > Magnoliopsida > Alismatales > Araceae > Spirodela > Spirodela polyrhiza. The sequence goes on from CM046543.1 coordinate 4,581,958, forward strand.
CTGAGGATCAGTTAGAGTCCCTTGCAGAAATCTTGAAGAAAGAACAGGCTTTTGCTGTTGATACAGAGCAGCATAGTTTCCGCTCATTTCTTGGGTTTACTGCACTTATGCAGGTCAGTCCTTAGTTGATCACAATAAAATTCTTATACCTTCACCTTTCTCTATAGATGCTTTGGAAAGCTAATAACATAGATTTCCCTCCTTTTACGTATTCACTATTCTGGACTAAGAGTTTTGTGTATTCCGTCAGATATCTACTCAGGAGCATGATTTTCTACTGGATACAATTGCACTACATGATGTAATGGGCATTCTACGGCCTATCTTTAGTAGCTATTCTATTTGCAAGGTGGACATCTTTCTGTTGTTTTTGATAATTTTGATTTTTTTCGATGTTTCGACCTGCAATATGTATGTATTTAACTTAAGCATGCTCTGCGGTGGTAGATCTTAGTTGATTGTCATTCAGTACAAATTGGATAACTTAGGTTCATTTAGTAATCTTCTGTGGCATTGAAGTCGAAAAGGAAAATCATAGCCATCATATCTCTCCTTGGGTATGTTTGCGAACTCAATTGCGTGCAACATTTTTTGGGCATTTAGCAACACTTACATGGATGATTCTGATTTTGATAAATCTGATTTGGAAAGATGTATCAGACATGGGTGATTTTTCGATGATTGTGTCAAACATTTTAGGAATCTTTTTTTGGTAAATTTAATGGAGAATCAACCATTCATGTTGTCTCTTACATCTTGTATGCACGTGTGCTTCTACATGCGAGTGGATGGGGTGTTTTATCTGTACGTCTACCCTTCTTTTGAGTGATTCCCTTCCGATAATTGTATACCCTGTGTTTTTCATTCACCTATCAATGTTTTTCTTCATCTGTAGGTCAGATTACAGCTTGTTGCCTCGGTCCTCTTCTTCCTACTTATATAATCTACCCTTGTATCACGTCCCTTACTTTGGCTTTCACTACATGTCTTCCACTTCCACTCTTTTACACTCCCTTTGGTCACTGCTCCTTGTCTCTTCTATCCATTGCTAGCACTGGCTGTTTTCCCATTATATATATCGAGCACTCGAATATCTATGGTTTAGGTATTTATCACATCCTATCCGACATTGTGTCACAAAGAGGCATAATTATGGTTTCTCCCTTCCCTTTCTATCCATCTCAACTATGCCCTTATGGTCATCATTGCAGGGATGTCAGTCTTCTTTATTGATGCATCTTCTGAGTGGCATACGTATTCCAGAATAAAGAGGCCGTATACTAAAGTAAGGGCTGAGATTATAGGTCTTTAATCATGATCCAGAACCTGGAGTTATGGCAGTATCTGCAGTCAGCTTTGGGATATTAGAGGGTAAAAAGAATGAATAAGAGCAGATTATGATATTGCCGAATGTTGTGTGAGGAGAGGAATGCAGTCAGTGAGAAAGCGAGAGTGTAATAAACAAAGTGGTGGTTAGGGTAATGAACAAGGGGTTTATACATCAGGTAAGTTACACTGATAATCTGTGGATCAGAAAGAAAGTTTCAAAATCTCCTAAAATGGGTGATTGAATTTTAGAAGTGGATTGTTTAAAACTTGACTGTATGGTTGCACATATAAAATACGTCTGCATAACTGAGAATTCCAATGACTGGAATCTGGCTGAACCCATTTCCGAACACGACAGTAATGTATTTGGCATCATATTTTGTGTACAAATTCTGAACCAGTTGTCTGTGATGTGGAAATAAATCCAATTTTCAAAACGTTGTTAGGTTCAGCATGTGTAGATTTGCATCTGGAAGTTAATTTCTACACAATGTCAGAAATTCAATATCTGCCATCCTGAAGTAAACAAAGTAAACCTAACTTTCCTGGATTCTTTGATGATCATTGAGCTCGCTTGAACATTTGTTCAATGTGTCGTGGTGGTTCCGAGAAAACATGTTCAATTATTACGAGTCTTCATTTCATTTTTGCTTTCACCAACCTCTGCATTTAGGCTCGACTGGCCTTAATGGTAGGTCGTTTCTCTATGATTGTCATTGTTACGTTTTGTGTTTGAACTTCTTTTGGATGTCAAAATATATGGGAAAGAATTGCCTTAAGAATTATCGTGTCCAAAAAGTTGTCCAAATTTAGGACAAATATTAATTGGCTATGGAATTTAATTGTCTTAGTATGCCCATTAATTGGCTGATGTTATTCTTTTGTGAACCATGGATAAAGTTTTTCTTTTAGCTATGGAATATCTATATGCCAATGATGCCCATGAAAACAGTTTTATGAAACATGGATATTTCCACATTTATTTTCATGAAGTTTGGTATCAGTTTTGATATTTACTGGATATTTTTTTGACATTTATTAAAGATGGGTATTTACATAAGTTTGTATAATGTTGGGTTTCTTCATAATTTATTGCTGAAGCTATGAAGTTTTATGATTTAATGGTCGTTCTAATTTCCATCAAATGTGGTGATATTTGCTAGTTTTTTCAATGACATGTCTTTTTGAGTTGTCTGGGCATGGTACCCCGAGTAGTTTTCTGTTAGTCAGTTGTTTTGACTCGTGAAAGTTAACAGACTAGGGAGCATAATGTTTTTTTTAGTGCTTGTGTTATGTCTTTAGTTGGTGGGAGCTTTTTGGCAGTTTGAGGAGATTACACCATTCCAATCCATGGAAACTTCATGGCACAGACGATGTGAAACTATGACACTAGCAGTGAACTAGGGCAGGGTTGCCGATGGCCTAGAACGAAGTTACCAGGAGACCAGGATGTTGTGTATCCTGCTGCTTGTCTATTTTCCCCTCTTGCTCATTTTCTTCTGTTCTAAGCGTTGGGGAAGCTCCCCTCTGTGGAGGTCTCTTCTTCAGTCTTTGTCTCATCCTTTTTACAAGCCTGTTTAAATGGAACCACAACCCACCCACTGTTTGTAGGGATGGTGCTTCTTTTTTCCATTATGAAGCCCATTGGTTTTGCCGGGCTCATCTCTACCTGCACCGGGTCATCAGTGTATTTGTTCTTCCTGGGAAAGGAGCCTATCATTGGGCATTCCCCCTTGGGAGAGGTCTCCAATACCGCTTTTCCTCTTTTGCAATGGCAGCTAGTAGGTGTTTCTCCCAGTGTTTGGTCATCGGTGTGCTTTCTCCCCTGGGGGGAGAGTGGGTGTTGTGTTTACCCTTGAGTGGCAGTGGTTGGGGGAAGGTACAACGAATTTTCCCTTCAGAGAGGGCCAACAATGAGATTTTCCCTTAATGGAGCATCACTGATTTGTCTGTTTGAGGGGGAAGGCTTATTTTGTTTTTGTTTTTTTATCTTGATCAGAAGAGAGGAAGAACTTAGGAAAAACAAGTTGAGTGCGGTTCTGCTGGGAAAAATTCAGAAAAGTAGAAGCACTGTGTTGATTTATGCAGCTGGGATAGAGTGATTAGTGCAGAAAAAAATATTAGGAGTAAAATATTAGCAAAGGCAGGTATGCAAACTCTTGAAAAGTGTCATCCTTGTTGATGATTTCCCTGGGTGGTCCAGATGCCCTCGAGTTCTGAGAAAACCTACCACATTACCTGACACTTGATATTCCAATTTCTGAAGAGAATATTCTATGTATATCATGCTATGACATGAAAACAGAAAAGATGGTGCATGTGATAAGAGATGCAGGGGTGGCAGTGGACCCTTTCTGGTATAAAGCCTCCCCTATTGAAAGAAGTGAGCGTAAAGATGATGTGCAGGCAGTAGTCACATGGAGGGGATAATGAGAATCATTATCACGTGTTTCTCGATTGATAAAATGTTTGTGGGGCCATTAGCTGTGGATCACATGGATTCCCTTTGCTGGTGACCGCAATTGACAAGCAACATATAATATGCATGTATAATATATATGTTTGTGACCGTGTATTTGTACGAATCACTTTTCTTCTCCTAGAATGGCAACTGCAATGAACAAGACAATATTTCTTGCACTGTGAGTGTGTTTGGCGAAACAAATTGGCTTGCTTACGTATTGGGCCCAGAAACTCTGGACAGAGTTCATGTATTGTCGGAAGTACATGCCGTGTATATGGTATCTTCGTTGATCAAATATTTTATTAATGTCTATAAAATGTATTGTCGTTGTGTGTTATATACCCATTGATACTATTTATTTCATCAGAGTATGTTTGCTACTATGCTACTTAACTTGATTTAAGTTTGCTATTGAATGTTTATTTTAAAAATACAAAAAGGATTCACTGTAGGATTATTTTACCCTTTTTGATATAGGTCTTCCATGGATCTGATAATGATATTCTGTGGCTTCAGAGGGACTTCCATATTTATGTTGTCAATCTGTTTGATACAGCAAAGGTGAGTTTGCACTATGCATGGTTAAGTATGAAACCCGGTTGGTCTATCTTTTGTGCTCTCATGTCCAAGAACTTCACCAGGTATTCCATTTGTGCTGGGTAGGTGTGTGTGTTTACGTGGGGGGGGGGTGTGGGGGGTGTTGGGGAAGCTTGTCTTTTTGCCATTGACCGACATTCACATTTGCCCATCACCAAAAATATAAGAGAAACCCCTGATATTTATCATGTAGGGATGATGCGTTTCCTTTTTGTTTTCCTCTTTTTGCACTGTTTGATGCTAATGTGTCTTCTGTCGTTATTGATGTTATTGTTGGATTTACATCTGAACGACCTTGTTACTTCCCTTGAAAGTGAGGGGGAATGAATCGAAATTTATAATAAGAAATAAAGTTGAATATCTCGGTCAAAGGAAAATTGGAAAAAACCAGGCGAAAAGAAGGTAGTTAACATTGTATGGCAATTGATTAGTAGAAATCCAACAGGATTGTTTAAATCAACATCTATTATAATCTAGTTGAGCGGTTAGAAATCCACATGGATAGGCCAATTTAGCCAGTTCCTAACTTTTTGTAGATCCTTGTTAATCGCTGGATAATTTGATTTATTTTCTCAGCAGAGTGCTTTGTTTCTTGACATAATGGCATCAGAGCAAGGTGTTGTACTGAATCATAGGTCGGGATATTTGTAGCAGTTAAGTTGCTCACTGTTATACATCGAATGATGCGCGCTTAACCATGCTGTTTTCAAGTTTTATGCACGATTCGGAATTTTTCATTCCGTGTAATTGCACAAGGGATCTTATAGTCTCTGCTCTTGCCATATTTGGAATAAGGTTAACTTCATCCTGGTTGATTCTTGAATATTGGCTTGCGCGAAGGACAATTATCTGCATAAGATATGGAAGAAAGATGTCATCTGAGCGCTGTGTAGGGGAAAAATGTCATCTGTTCTGTCGTGATGAAACTGCCTGTGGTGATCTTACTGCTTTAGGTGGTTTCATATTCTGTAATGAGAAAAGGAGATGAGTCATCCTTTGATCTTTCTTTTTCTATCATCTTTCCAAGACGCGTATAGAAGCATTTAAACGTTCATTTCTGAACTGCTCTATATTAAGGTTTTCCCATTTACTGTGACTTTGTTATACCATTAATATTTTTGAGCATGATGGAATCAACATTTATTCACGTGTATTCTCAAGGCAACCAGTTAACAACTCATGGATGTAAATTTTATGTGCATGCTAATCATGGGCATCATGATCCCGAACCAAAGTTTTTTTCCAGGAGTCCAGTAGTACCTTTTTGGGGTGAGATCAATGTAGCCTTTGACGGTGTAGATAATCCTGCCATGGTGGCCTATTTTTTAGTGAGGATCATTTGAGTATTCTTGTGCACGTGTGAGGTTGAGTCATTTCTAAGTTGCCCACAGATTATATGAAATTTTTATGCCACTCACACTTCATTTTCATGCTGCAGAAATTTTAGTGCTACAATAAATTTGGAGGCAAAAATCTGTCTACTTTGTCAGATTTGCTTTCCCTTAGAGACGGAATTTTGTTACCTGTTTTGGTAAATCTCTTATTAGTCTATGAATAGGGGTATTCTTAGCTGCATGAACGTGTAAGCCACATTTTATGTCAGGTCAAAACAGTTGAGAAACTCAGGAGGTTATTTAAGCCGACATGTTCTTCATTTTGAGGAAATGTTTTTGAAATTGTTCTGTTAATAAGCTGAGTAACTGTTGTGTGGACATCTATAAATTGGCATAACCGACCAGGTTTTTGTGCGTAGTTGTTTCTACACAAGATAGAGATAGAGAAATATAATTAAGGGTTAGGTTGTCGGTCAGTTTCCTAATTTGGTTGAGTATCCTATATATCATTGGATTCAACCTAGACGATTTTCCTTTTTTTGAGGCCGGGATAATTGTGTATAACTTCCAGTTTTTCTATGAATTTATATGACAGAAACTTTTCTCCACCGTTTGGTTTGGGCCATACATACTTTTTCACTCAAGATGAGTACGTAAACAGTGCAAAAACTGAGTAAGCTTGTGTTTCCGGATTTTGCCTAACACAACTTTGAGTGATGCTTCCGGGCGTCATGAAGTTGAGCTACAGAACAATCAGAGTATGACTTTGAAGATGGATCACCTTCACATAATTTCAGCGTGCCATTCCCCTTCTAGGGGTGAAAGACGACCTCTTAGGTGGTCAGATCCACGAGAGTCAGCCTCAGAAACTGTGGAACACCTGGATTACTCTCTGGATGTAGAAGTTTTCGAATTTATATCTAGGGCATAATAGAATTTAAATCATCATTGCTTTATTGGTTGTCGGATATATTGTGAATTGAGTTTGTCGTATAAAATTTCTTTACGAGTAGAGGAGAATGGTTGACAACAAATTCGCTAAGAAAAAGTATTATGATTCAACATTTTTGCTGTTTGGAGGCTTTGGTAGAAATTTTACGACACACCTCAATATTTTTTCGGTGTTATTGTTTTTAATAGTTTGTCTTCTACCATATAGGCGTGTCTGATACTATCGAAGCCTCAAAAATCACTGGCATATTTGCTGGAGAATTACTGTGGTGTGCACACTGACAAAACTCTCCAGGTTGGTTTTTTGTATTGTTCACGTAATTATTATAAGAATGAATTATTTTTTTCTTGTAGAAAAGATCATGTTCCCATGAATCATGTGCTCTTGTATGTTCAGATAATCATCACTTTACTCATTAAAATCTTTGGACATATCCCTTTTAACATTCTAATTCTTCAAAAGTATGCATTTTATTGTTCTGAATAAAAATTTTTGTAGTTTTGCCTGGTCCAACCAGTCGATGACAGTATAAGTAATAAAGATGCATTTTTTAAAGTTTAAATTGTGTATTCATAACCCCATTATCCACGTTGTGATTTTTTTTAAAGTTTTTTATCGTACGGTTCTCATTACATGTGTAGAAGGGGAAAAATAACCTTAACTCTTGCTAGCCTTTTATGTCGTTATATGTTATAATAATTTTTTTTTTTCTTATTTGTTACATGAACTTTTCAGCGTGAAGACTGGAGAACACGGCCTTTGTCTCTTGAGATGGTTCAGTATGCACGTACTGATGCTCACTACCTGCTGTATATTGCTGATTGTTTGGTTTCAGAGCTCAAAACAAGAAGCCATGGTACGGAAACTATTCTAATCCAGGGTGCATGTTACATCAATTATTTGTACTACTGATGGGGTTTCAAAAGCATATGCTATGAGCCTGTTTTGATTGACCCAAAAGTTGCATAAACGTGCAGAAAACAATACTTATTTGGGAATTGGAAATGTTGCTTTTTTTAAGTCATGGCTTCTCTAATGAATGTGAGTGTGGAGAATCTCACACGAGAGATTATCCACGTGTGATTTCTCTTTTTATGCATGATGAGAGTCTTTTACGGCTTATGTTGAAAGAATTTATTAGGCCACTGTTTGTCGGTGTTCATGCTTCAATGGGGATATGGAAATCCGAACTCCATATTGGTATAGGATGGTATCTCTCTGAAGTCGTGCAGGTAACTCTGAACACTACGATGGCTACTTGAGGTTGATTGCAAGAAGTTATGGCTTATATTAAGTTCAACATTTCGAGCTATTTGAAATGAGATAAACAGTCGAAGGTTTCAAAGACATATAGTTGCCAGAAAGGGTGTTACTGTCATTTGTGATAGAGTGAGAGAGTGAACCGCAACGTTTCTTAGTAGGAAATATAGCACTAATTTGATTTGAAAGGGCAGGCGGCATATAATGGTTTTCGTCATCATGGTGTAAACCATGGGTATGTCTATCAAGGCTTCATTGAGAGCATATTGTAATACTTTGTGCATTCCATTTTCTTCTGATGAGTATTTTTGCATATGTAACCTCTCTCTTTCTCTCTACATCCAATTACGGCACCCTGCTCTCATTAAAATGTGACCACAGCTCCTGTCTCCCTTTCCAAGTTACCTCTAATTTTCTCTGAATGATTTTTTTTTTTGTGTGTGTTAAAAATTTTCGAGTGGGGAGGAAGACCGTGACATGCATTATTGATAGGTTGTTGCGTATTGTCAATGCCCAATCTATTTTCGAGAAAATGAGTAAATATCAAATATGCATTAAATTTAAAAACAAAATGAGGTACCTGTACGAAATCTGCATAGTCTCACCCGAAAGTGGTGAAGACTGTTCAATCTAAGCACTCAACTCTCCCAAAATCAATCTGTGATTCGTCAGTACTCAAGTCTATAGCCCAATCTGTCGTCCTTGTAAAAGTAGTAATGGCTGTATGGTCTTTCCTTCTAGATATTTATTTGTTCCCTTTGTTCCAGATTGCCTGACATGCAGGACAAGCTACCATACCTCGTGATTCTCTTTGAGTACCATTATTGATGCCAACATGTGTATAATTTCTCTACTAACTTGGGGAATGATGTAGAATACCTGGTTTTATGGGTAGTTTCTGTCCATCTGTTAGGCTGGGGATTCTAGGGACATATATTCCTAAAATTTCGCCTTTTTGTCTCAGAATTTACGAGAAGTTCAAATGTTTAAATGACTAGAGCCAGTTGGTCCTCAATGGGACTCTCCTTTGTGAAACTCTCAACAGTATAGCCTAATATTTCGTTTGGGTTATAGGAACCCAACCTACAAAGAAGCTCATAATTTTTGTGATGCGGGATACACCGTGCATGTGGCTGATTTTAATGAGAATCAGCAAATTTCAATTTAAATGAAGACTAGCCGATTAAGCACGTACGTAGCCTCCTTGACTAGTCACTGTAGGTTATGTCTGGATTTATGGTCACTCTCAGAGTGCCTTGCTTTCGAAACCAGGTGTAGATTGTAGGAAGCATGGAAGCATCTTCTGACTAGGGTGGTTGTTTATGATGTGTAAGGTGGGCTAAAATAAGGGATGAGGAGGTGGGCCTAGTGGGGCGTTATGGTCAAGTATAACCAACAATAAAAGATGTTTGATAGCAAATTAGGTGAGACTTGTAGCCTGAACCCGTGGACAGAGACCTGTAGCTGACGATCTTGGGGCGAACAGCCTGCCAACTATTTTCCTCTCAGAGATGTAGAGATCCCACAGAACCTAGAAGATGCCAGGGATTAAATTAGGAAGAACTAATCCTCAGCCTTCACGTTCAAGGGCCTATATTTCATTCTAGAGAAAGATCTGCACGAGCCTCAGAGAGAAAGCTAGGACCAAAAAATTCGTTCAGAGGATTTTCTGTTTTTTAGACATCAGGTTCAGGGTCATGGTTATTTAGAGCTTCATGAGCTTCATGAGCTCCTGGTTATTAGATCTGAGCCTAGAAATGCCTACAACTTCCATAACTAATGGGCTGGAATATGACTTGAAATGATGAAAACGGTTGGAATACCCTAGGGAATTGAGAGATCATTGTCGAAATTCATAATATTGAAGAGAAGATGAGCATATGAAGATATGGACTAAAGAATGGTTGCCAGTGATGAAACTGTTCTGTGACCGTCTTGTGATATGGCATCAGGTATGCATTCACAACAGTATTAGAAGACAAATTTAAGTAGGCGAACGATAATCTCATTTAGTCTTCTGATCTTAGTTTGGAATGTCATCAGGCGTAGTTTGTGAGATCTATGTTACATTGTGATTTCGTTGTATCCCAGAAAAAATTCTATGCGACAGCCGTCCAATTAGGAGGATAACCCACTGAGAGGCTGTGATATCGTGGAGGAACAATCAAAACGATGAAATAAGATATGACAGTCACATCAGAGATACAAGGGTGCCATGCAGCACAGAATGGAGAGAACTAGAGAGTCAATATCCCCCATCTTCACGGCATGGAATTAGGTACGATACCAGAGAACTTGAGCGAAATTGGGACTCTAAATCTACTCTGATATCATGTTAGAGGGAGAAAGCATAGAGTGTTATTACTCCTGAAAGTTGTTAAGAATTATGAAAAAATACTGAAACTTCGTGAGAATTATGAATATTCTATAAAAATTCTAGGTTCCGCGACAGCCTATTAGCACTCAATAATTTGTTTCCAATTGAAAGGCATCAAATAGAGGAAGTTTAGAAAGGGACATTTGTAATCAAACAATTATTTTTACACCAATTAAGTCGTCTGTCATTGTTAGTAAACCTTTACTGATCATTAACACTCTCCTGCTAAGAATTTTTTGATCTCAATCGTGGTCCCCATTCTTGTGCACGCAGGGGTCATAGTTTCTTCCCTTGAAACATGGGATTTTTTTCTTGACTTGTTATTCATAGTTTGTTTTCTGCTAACTAATCCCAGCCTTCAACAGGTTATACTTGGTTAAGTTCCCTAGAATCGTGATTTAAGCAAGATTGGTGCCTACTCCGGGAAGTTCTATGTGAGATCTTATACGTTCATCTTCATCTCTGATTGACTTGTACAGTCGTGCATCTATCAAAAACTCATGCTTCTTCCACATTGGCAAGCTCCTATACTTATTTTCTTTGTATGACTACTCATAAGCTGCAAAATTGTATACCGATTAATCTGATCTTTCATCTTCAAACACAGGTTTCCCGTAGACTGCGCCCGTTCTTTTCTCCATCTTTCTTAAAACAGGTTCACTGGTGTGATAAATAGCTGCATGCATCTCCATCCTATTTGAGTGAAGAGCTTTTAGCGCAAAAGGTCCTCAACTGTACCTATGCATGGAAAGGATTTTTATCTTTAGTGAATGTAGAAATCCTAAAAAGTCATGTCATGTACAGAAAGCTTATTTTGCAGCTGCTTTCACATACAATAATCATTTAGGCTGATGTTGGCAAAATGCCCTTAGCTAGACTATCTCTGGCTGATCTACCCAATTATCTTTCTTTCAGGGGCCTTTATGTAGTTTTGAATTCAACATTGCCTTTTATCAAGCCATCCTTTAACTTGTAAGAATCTTCATTCCACTTTTCTTGTGTAGATGACGATTCAGACCTTGTCCGTGAGGCTACTTGTCGTTCCAACAGTGCATGTTTGCAACTTTATTCAAAAGACACCGAACCTTCTGGCATGGAGTCCACAGCTGCATCTATATTGTCACGGTATTCTAATATTTACGAATGTAATTCCAGGAAGAATCATGAAGCTAGGGTAAGTGTGTTTTTATTATATTTTTATCTTTCGTTGTTTTATTATATTCCACTCATTTATTATCAACCATTTTCATTTACAACTGTCAGGAACTGGTAAGGCGACTCTGCATATGGAGAGACTTGATGGTCAGTTACACAACTATATGGACCCTTTTATTCATATGAATTATTTCTCAGGATTTTGGACTCGTTACTGGTTTATCTGTAGTTTCAATGTTTCTTTGGCTGGTGCTTTAAGATCATTTTTGTCTGTTATATATTGGAGTTTTAAATTCATCCTAGACTCAATGCAATAAAGGAGTGACCTGCATAATTTCCCTCGTTACATTTCTTTCCAATTCTTGGTTATGAACGGTTTTCCATTGGTATTGTTGAATGCAGAAAAAATGGAAGTAGAGCCTTGACGGGCCCTGACATTTTTATTTGTGTAATGACGGCGACGGATGATGTATGTATTCGATGTAATTGTGCAGAGAATGGACTTGTTTGCCTGAATGATGGGTATCATATTTTGTTTTGATATGCAATGGTCATATCTTGTATATTCCTCGTTAATCCTTCACACATGCGAGGAATCTCTGGCTGGTGATGAATGAGTAAAATATTGGTGTGCTTCAAATATGATTGAAATGTATAATGTTTGGACGAAGTAAATACAACAGTTGGGAGTTGTCACATACATATTAATCTAGGGCTAGATTTAACGTGATGAATAGTAAAATCATGATTTAATGAAAGAGAAGGAATATTTAAGGTCAAATGCGATTAGAGGAGTCAGAGGGTTATGCATACTAATGTGCATATGGCTGTGAAGATGTTGACAAGTTCTGCGATGGCAGCTTACATGGCTTTAGGAACTGAAAATAAACATCTGGATGTTGACAAGCATGGAAGCTTGATGGTACAAATCTTTCAATATCTGGCCGTTAACGCATATTTATACAATATGGTGGTATTAGAAAAGGATTGAGGTTTTTATTTGATGTTTGTATGCTCTCCTAGGTCAAATGCCTTTCAAGGTTCTATGCTTGAATTCTCCTTGTCCTTGAGAAGACCTGTTTGCATGTTCAAATTAAATTTTTTTTTTTGTGTTAAGTGTCATCCCCATTTCATACCATACCTGTTGCGTAGCCGTGGGATATAAGCATGCCAATCCAAGTTGAATGTTAAGTTCTGAGGTGCTGGACTAAAAAGATGATCAGTCAATAAGCTAGACCATCAGTGCCAAATTTAGATCTGAAAAAGGCACGTCATGCTTACCAAGGAAGTTTCAGAACTATTCTGAGTGGTAGAATAGGAAGGAGATAATAATACGAGGTTATATTTTGTTGAAATTTTATTAATTCATAATTTGGTCGTAATTGTAGACAATCAAACGTATCATTACAGGTTACTGTGTTCTTCTGTATATGGGATGCAAAACTCATGGGAGGTTTACTGATGATAGCAGACTGATTGTATAGCTCCATGAGTTTTGTTAGGAACCTGGTCACAAGAATCAGTTTATTCCTATCTGAGTCAGCCAGTTTGGATAATATGGCCCTCATCAATATTGTTCATGGGGCGGGGATCTGATCTTCATTTATTGCATATGAAAAGGTTGACCATGTAACAACAATCCATTTATTTTTAGCCAAATTGTGATACTAATCCGGATTGAATTAGACTCTCGGGATATATTCTGCAGACTGTCCACTTGAGTCCTCCAATGAATTTTATCACGATCTTTCTCATAACCAATCCTCTTTTGGCTTGCTTCCGTGGCATGTTGGCCTGCTTGATAAAAGCCCTGTTTAAGTTTTGAACAAACGGCATTGAATTGTGATCCTTTTCAGCCACTTGAAGGTCCTGATGTAAAGTTTATACTTTCATTTAGCTATATTTTCTTATTGTTACAGTGTAGACAGTAAAGGATAAGTTCTAAATAATTTAGAAATTAACATATCTTATCCAGGTTTGGGTTATTTCTTCTTAACATTATTTATTCAAATGTATGATGCTTTAAAGTATATCATTTGAACTCCTGTAGTATTGCTGATTATTGTGCCCTACTGATTGAGATTGAAGGTTTCCCCGCATTGGTTTTGATTGGGAAGTTCTATATAATTTAGAAATACAAATACTTGATCGGCTTTAATTATTCTCTTTTCAATGTTTTTCCTTGAAATCTCTTCGTGCATGTTCTTTACCCATGATGCGACCTTTATGTGTTTTTTACCTATCCTCAGGCTCGGATTCATGATGAAAGTGTCGGATATGTCTTATCAGATCAAGCTATTTTCTATCTTGGGATTAATGCTCCTCAGACAGAAGAAAAAGTCTGTGACTTAATAATTCTGGCTGATTCAAGTATGAATTTAGCTAATGTGTCTCCAATCCTGAGGTCTCCGTCCCATGTTGTTAAGAGCCATATCAGGGAACTCTGTGTTCTTATCCAAGGACTGTCTCAGAGTCCAGATGATATTTTTAGAAGAATTCTTCAAATGCATCTCAGTCCAGATGGCCATTGTCCCATATCCATATATAATTATGCTCTTCTATTGGAGCTAGAGGTGTCAAGTGCGCTTTTTCAGAAGCAATGCGGTGGGAACCCTGTTGCATTGGGTGGTCGCAAGGCTTCTCGTGAGCTCTTTGTTCAGAAATTCTCATGCAAAGCTCCTGTTTACCACAACTGTAGGATTTTTGCTAGCGATGGCCGACTTCTCTGTTATTCTGATCATAGAAAGCTTGAATGGTCAGTCCTTTCCAAGTTTATTTTGCATTTTTAAAACTGTTACTGAATATCTGTTCCTCAATCATGCCATCTAATACAATATACAATGCCAGGTATCTTCGCAGGGGTCTGGCCAAGATTATTGAGAACGATCCTCTTGCTATAATGCTCCTTTTTGAACCCAAAGGCAGGCCTGAAGATGAAGACAATGTGTTCTACATCCAAAGTAAGAAGAACATGTGTGTCGGCTGCGGTGAAAAGAATCACTATCTACGTTATCGCATCATACCATCTTGCTACAGAGTGCACTTCCCTGAGCGTTTGAAAAGCCATAGGTCCCATGATATTGTCCTTCTCTGCGTGGATTGTCATGAAATCGCCCATGCTGCTGCTGAAAAATACAAAAGACAGATTGCGTCCGAGTTTAAAGTTCCACTTTTTGTACGGAAAGTGGCTGGTTCAGGAGAAAATGAAAGCCTAGCTGTAACATCAGGGCTAGAGGAGGTAGGTGTGTCTCCTTTGCAGTTACGGACAGCAGCCATGGCTCTACTTCGCCATGGGCCAAAAATGCCTGCAGATCGACGTGAGGAGCTTTTGAAGGTAAAAGATTTGTGTCATTTTTGTCAACCTTTATAAGCTGAAACATCATTTGAACAGTTTCTTTGATTCGCCATAAGTTAGCTACATCTACATTGCGTTTTTTGCCTAAATCTCTTCTACTTAGATAGTATATAGTTTTTTTGCCCAAACTTTTGATGACATGGTGGCACATATTGCTCATTCCTTTTTTTTTGTACTCGTCTGTCAACCAGTTGCTTACTTCTCGAAAGTCTTTTATCAACTCACGGAGACATCTATCCTGACTGTTAGAAAGTCTATTTGAATTGCCCAATTATCGTGTTATGCGTATTGCTCCTCTTTCCTCTCTCTTCTCTCTAGAGATACATAGTTTTTTTATCCTTCTATTTTCTAACGTGGAAAATTTTCAAAAACGTTCGGAATGTGTGCGCACGAGAAAATAGCTCTAAGTTCAGTCACTTGTAAGGAGGTTTTCTAGCTTGGCCCAGCCTGGATTGGCTTGCATTGGCCTGTGAATTTGGCTAGACACGTTTGGATAGAGGGCTCTCAGAGATAGATCTCCTGTGGGACTCATTTGTCACCTTAATTGTATTGCACGGCTCAGGATTACCTAACGATCTTGATTCTTTTAAAATTTTAAGGCTTCTTAGTCTAGAATTGCTGGAAAAGAGGCATACATTTATATTTCATTATGTCGAAGTATTTAAAGAATAACCAAATGGTATGTTAAGAACTCTCAAAATGGGGAAACACCCTCTGTCGTGGAGGACATAGGGTAGAAATGGCAGTGAACCGCCTCAACATTCATATTGAAAAATGTAAGCAAATACACACAGGAAATAGAGGGAGAGATGCAGGGAGAGAGAGGGAACCTCTGTCTGAGAGGTCAGAGGGGAAGAGCTGCAGAAAAACTCTCCACTTTTTCCTCTCTAACCTACTGTCCTTCCATTAAACAGGGACAAATCCGAACATCATATTTACTAAACTACCCTTCTATTCTTTAACATGGTGCGCCATTTCTGCTAGTTTCAATGTTATGAATTTTAAAATTTTAATGAAAGTTGAAGGATTGTTATCTGTGATTTGTTAACCTCATTCATAGTGCAATTAGAATATAGTTCCTAAGCTGGAATAATCCAAGCATTTGTCCCATAACTAGGCATGATGGTTTCTTTTTATTTGAAATTGGGGGCTGCATGAGACCAAGAGTAAGGAGTCAGACTGGCCTCTATTGCTTCCGTTTCTGACACTTGTGACACCTCTACCACAGTGATGCCATCTTTCTCTCTCATCCTTTCCTCTTTTTTGCTTCCTCTTTTGTGACTGTTGTCATCATTTTCTCAGCCACTGACCTGGAATTGTCTGCATCAAGGTGTAGTGACCTTGAATGGGCTTGATTGGGACGCGTTGAACAAAAACAGATTACTCATATGAAAGCCTTTTATAGGATTACTTGTACTCATGTTATTTTAATTATTTACACCCTATAGAATAACTTAAAAGTTAAAAGGTCTAGTTTTCAAAATTGTTATGAATCATATTTCTCCTTTTTCTTCCATCTAGTTTCCTTGAAATCTACCCAATTAGCGTTATCTGTACAAACGAATTAAGTTTCGTTTTTTCTGTGGAAAAGTAATTTCAACTAATCCTTCTTTATCTATCAATATCTTCTACGCATTGCACCATTGAGTATTTTCCTTTGCACGTGATCTTAAAGTCCATTTTCCTTTAAATTTCAACGTTATGAAAAGTCTACCGTCTGTAAAAGTGTCTGCTCATTGGATGCTCTTCTTTCCCCTGTGTTCAGACGGTGAAAACATACTTTGGAGGGAGGGAAATATCTGAACAAGACCTGGAAACGGTATTACTTGTCGGTATGAGCCCTCGAGAAAGAAGACGACTTGAGAAGAAAAGGGGGCTTCCTGTAAAACCCTGCGAGCCTGTGGTGGGTAGTTGTCCTTCTGCTACCTTGGAATATTTAAATTCTCGACTAAAAATTTAAATTTTTTGTGCCTAACATCGCAGTTTATTTCATGGCTTAAAAAATAAGATTTGATGTACAAAATGTTTTAGTCACCCTAGTCCTAATTACGGGTCCTTATTTTGTGTTGATAGAGTTTTTTAAGACAAATTTTTGCCATATATTATTTCTTATTTAATGCCTTAAACTAGAAAATAAGAAAATATTTATTTAATTTCATTCCTCGACATTTTTGTTTTAATTTTTTGTCATCATCTGAGGAAGAGACTGCTATGTATAGAATCGTGGAATGAAAAACCCACTTCTTCCTGTGCCAAGCAGAATGCAACTGAGGAAGAACGAATCAGTATTTACACACCTGAAGATGTTGAAAGCAACGACCTACCAGCTAATGATGCTGTTTCAGTCGCGTCCGTTGGACTTCATCATATTACTTCTAGTAAACGTTCTAAGAAAGTATCACTACTAGGGCATGGGCCTCATGGGAAGCAGGTGGTGGAACATCTATTGAAGGAGCATGGTGATAATGGCGTTCTTCAGTTTTGCCAAAGATGGAGGCAAGTATTTGTGGACGCCCTTCGTCCTCGATTCCTTCCTTCTGGCTGGGATATAATGCACAGGTACAACTTGACTGGCTTTGTTGAGCTACCCTTTTCATAAAATGGCGATTTCCTTTTTCATTTCACAGATTGTCTCAGATTTCTTCTCCTTTGACTAAAAAAAATGACATCAATCGAGGCCATGGTGATGGGGGTGTCTACGAACCCTATGCATGGATAATTGTTTATTATTTCTCCTGCAGCCCGTTGTCTCTACATTTCATGACTGAATTTAGGGTTATTTTTAATGAAAAAATCTTGAGGAAAACTGGTGTCTATTTTAGGCTTAGTTTGTAATGGAAGAGACTAAAAAAGAAAGAAATAAAAAAAAGAAGAGATCCAGTTGAGAACTCCGGGAGCTTTACATTAGTTTTTGAAGGATCAGTTTGTTTACGACATTGAATTTTTATATCGTAGTTACCTAATCCTCGATTAAATTGACAGACGAAGGTGAGATGCCCGGCAGGATCTGCCCAGTCTTGAGTGACACTGAATCACTTCCACCCGGTCCCCTATTTTTCATCAACTTGAAAGTACGATTGGACTTGGGTTGACTTTTGTTCCATCTGCCTTTGCAAGAAGACTGTTGTGTCACATTTTCTGCTCTCCCTCCGCCTGAAGCCAACCTCCTTGTGATATCTTTTCTTCTCCTAAATCTGGCTACTGTCTGAAAACTACCCACTCCAATAGCTGAGCGTGTTTTCCGTTCTCTCTCCTTTTTTTTTTGTAATGGCATTGGATATTCGTGCCACAGTTGGCTAAGTTCCTTGTATCTGAATATCCAATGTAGGACTTAAATGATAGACAAATGGTAAAATTGTTGAAGTAGATTTCGATACGCCTCTACCCTCTTTATTGCAAAATTTCTTATCAACCTTAATTCAGAATTGTATCATTCATAGCATGTTTTTTTGATGCCGTGGCATCATCTTGGCAGGGGTTGGCGGGAGTTTGGTGAGTATAGTGTTTACAGTTCTTCCCACAAAGATGTCGGCACAATCAAGTATGACTCTCAGTCTTCATAATCCTCCGCTAGGTCCATTTTTTTTCATTTCTTCCCTGTAATCTCAGCATTTAAAAGGTTCAGCTTTTGCCCTTTAAATGCTCTTGTTTTTAAATTATGGGGAGACAATTTTGTGGAACTCATCCATTGTTTGGTTCTATTTTTAGAATTTATGTTCTGCCTCAAGAAAGTTACTTGCCGTTCTTGGCTTGACCATGTTAAAACTGTATGGCAAACCTGGGTTTGTGGCACCAAGAAGAATAACACCAGAAAAGAAACCTTATCTGCCATGATGCCCCAAGCAAAAGGGGGAGATCCGGTTGCAGCCCCCACTCAATGGGAAGTGTAGAGTTTTCCATGCAGGGCTAAGGAAAAAGGGAAAAAAATGTCCATCACACTCAAACCGGTGGACTGTAATTCATGTTGGCCAATAATAGTAACCAATACGAGACAATTTCTTATCAGTCTTTAATTGGCATGAAGAGTCAAATTGATCAGATCATTTATGGTGCATAGTATTGAATGAAGACCAATGGAGGTGTATGACCAGAACGGGCAAAATGTTGAAAAAATTGGAGGATATCCAGAAGTTGGACTTTTTGTCATTTATGCGAAATTGTGGTAATTTGATGGATGTTATTTATCAAGCACCCATTGGAACTCTTAGTTTTTGGGGATCAAAGTAACTACAAAAAAATCATTTTTTTGAAGATTTCGTCTGATATTGAAAGTTTTAGTCATTTATTTAATTTTTGCCTAGCTTCTAACCTAAAACATGATAATCACATACTTTAGGTACCTAAGAATGAGGCTTCTGCAACTAGTTCCCTCGATATATATGTAATTTATATGGTCACTTGCATTTCATCTCTTATATGATGGTTTAAGGCCCTTGGAAAGGTGTCAAATTCTTCTCATTTAAATTTCCTTTGAAGTTGCAATAAAGTATTATTGGATCTAATTGGTTTAGGATTAGGATCTCATTAATTATTCCAATTACCATACGTGTAGAAGTGTTTCTTGGGGGCCCAATTAAGCGGTCACATTGTGTGGAATATTATGACTAATTACCTAGAACACGGTGTGATGAATCTCTTTTGTTTGGATTTTTCATTATCATCAATATTGTGAGCTTCATGTTCACAATCTTAGACTAGAACCCTTTGCAAAATAATTAATCAATCACTGGAGATTGTTGAAGGGAATTGTTTTAAGAAACATTAACTACATGTAAAAAAAATCACCAGCCAAGGTTTCAATCTGCCGCGTATTATCGTGGTCTATTTTGCTAGGAGCACCTCGAAAGTTTGGTAATAATATTAAGAAGATTATGTGCGACGACTCCATTTTTGGAAACCCAAAGACCCAGCCTATCAGTGTAATCATCTATGAAAGTCAATGCTTGTTATTTTCCAGCTCTAACGATCAAGAAATAACCAAGTAAGCACGCTTTATGGAGTCCTTTTTTTTTATAGTGAAAACAAATTAGCAGCATGTTCTTGTGGGGGTATCTGTTTAATGACTTATTCGTATGATTTACTTGTAATTATTTGTTTATATGAATACTAGATTAATAGTTTCCCTTTATACTTGCAATGGACCTAGGATTCCAAAAGTTCCTTGAATTCTGTGCATTTTTGCAAAAAAATCCCGAAATATTTATTTTCATAAATTGGATTTTTATTTATAATTTTTTTTAAAAAAGAACACCCATCACATTGTTCTTCATTATGTTGTTCTATGGACCAGCATCCATCAAAGACGATTGGAGTGATGAGAGTTTTTTTTTCGATTTTATCATGCAAATAATATGCTTTCTAACATATCTATTTATTCAAAAATAGTTTTATATGGTTCAGCCCTTAAAGTGGAGCGTATTTCCAAAAGTAAATGCTTAAAAAAGATAGACGAGGCCGGATAATTAATATTTCCCACATTTTTTAATGGAAAATCTAATCAGAAAAACACCCCTCAATTACCTCCTTGTAATCAATGGAAGGCCTAGCTTGACTTTGAAGGAAACCCAGAGAACCAGATACCCAGCTCCAAGAACCATGTGACCTGATCATCTCAAGACTTTTCTCGATCGAACTGCGCGCAAAAAAATAAAATAAAATTCCAACCATTTCTGAAATCACAGTCATCAACATCCATAGAACCAGATGTGGTAAATTTTTCCAAGGAGAATGTGGGGAGAGAGAGAGAGAGAGAGAGAGAGAGAGAGAGAGATCAAAGGGAAATAAGATAGCATTTCGAACAGAAGATCCTCTGTTTGATGAATACACAAGATGGGTTTCCTCAAGAACATCAAAAGCGCCCAGTAATTGGCGCCCTCTCATGCTTCTTCTTCTTCTTCTTCCTTTTTTTTTTTTTTTTCTTTGGCTGTTTTACTTGGAATAGAGGAAAGGCTGTTATTAGGCAAGCACTTGATATGGAGGGGAGGGGAGGAATCAGACCAACCGATGACATCCATGGAGAAATCACAGAGCAGCAGCAGCAGCAGCAGCAGCTGGAAGAATAAGGCAGACGAAGGAATCGGTCCCAGCATGTCCCAGCAGCAGCCGGAGGAAGAAGAAGGCGGACGGAGAAATCACAGAGAGGAGCAGAGCTGCAGCAGGAGGAAGGAGAAAGAGGGCAGACGCAGGAATTGGGCAGCGGTGGCACCAGGAGGAGGAGGAGGAGGAAAGGTGAGGGCTTTATTTATGTGAGGGCGTCGGCGCCGGCGACGATCTCGAGGATCTCGCCGGTGATCTTGGCCTGCCGCTGCCTGTTGTAGACCATGGAGAGGGAGCGCTTCAGCTCCACGGCGTTGTCCGTGGCGTTGCTCATGGCGGACATCCTCGCCGCGAGCTCGCTGGCGAGCGACTCCTGCAGCGCCCTGAGGATCTGGCTGTTGAGGTAGAGCGGCAGCAGCGCGTCCAGAATCTGCACCGGGTCCTGCTCGAACTGCAGGATCGGCGAGAACGCCGGCGTCGGCGTCCGCACCGTCTCCCTCTCCACTGTGAGCTTGCCCTCCTTGGTCGTCAGCCTGAACAGCTCGTCCTCCGCCGCGTCCACGCAGTTCCCGTTGATGTCGCAGATCTCCCCCCTCGGCGACAGCGGCAGCAGCGTGTGGATGATCGGGTCGGACTTCACCAGCGAGACGAACTTGGTGTACAGGAGCTCCACCTTGTCCACCTCCTCGGAGACGAAGAGGGAGAAGACGTCGTCGGCGATGGCCTGCGCGTCCTTGGTGGTGGGCAGCGCGCCGCCCTCCAGGAACCGGTCGACGGGGATGCTAGGGCGGCGCAGGAAGTAGCTGTTGCCCTTCTTCCCCACGCTGATGATGGTGAAGTCCAGGCCCAGCGCCCTGAGCTCGGCGATGCGGGACTCGGCCTTCTTGATGATGGCGTTGTTGAAGCCCCCGCAGAGGCCCCGGTCGCCGGTGACGACGACGAGGGCGATCTTCTTCACGGGCCGGATCTTGGTCAGCGGCGCGTCCACGTCCTCCGTCTGGAGCTGCTCGTTGATGTTGTACAGCACCTCCACGAGGGTCTCCGAGAAGGGCCGCCCGCTCACCACCGCCTCCTGGGCGCGGCGCACCTTGGCGGCGGCCACCAGCTTCATCGCCTCCGTGATCTTCTGCGTGTTCTTCACCGACTCGATGCGCTCGCGGAGCTCCCGCAGGCCGCAGTGGACCGCCGTGGAGTGCGCGCCCTGCCGGAGGGCCCCCGGAGACGGCGCCGCCGCCGCCAGGCGCAGGCCGCCGACGTGGGCCCTCGCCGCGAGGCCCTCCACCTCCGGGGCGCCCGAGAGGACGGAGGGCTTCGACGACGCCCACATTGTCAGGTTCGAGCAGGACATCTCCCACCCTCTCCTCCCGCTCTCTCTCTCTCTCTCTCTCTCTACCCGCCCCTCCTTTCTCTCTCTAGTCGCAGGCGGGCGAGGAGGAGGGCGCCGAGGGTGGGGAAGGAGGGAGAGGGGGGGCGGCGGAGGGCTGTCGGGTAGCGAGGGGGAGGAGGGCGAACGAGAGGTGGGAGGAGGATTCGGATTGGGTTCTGCAGATAAGGGGGCGCATTTTGACCGCTGGGGCGGCGTGCGGTCTGCTGTGGACGAGAGCGACGAGGGTGGGGCCCGTCTTCCCGGGGCCTATCTGCCACGTGGCCTCTGATGAGAGCCACCACGTCCCCCGCGCGGGGATCGCGGTCCACCGTGGAGGCTGAGGGCAAGCGCCGGCAGAGTGGGATATCTCTCTATCTATGTATCCATCTGCCCTCTTATCTAGTAGTGATCGCGGTATATTATGGGAAAATCTATTGATAAATGCTTTTTATCATCTTCATGATCTCCTCAAATCGCTGGCTTTTCTTCATACCGGATTAATCAAATCCCAAAATTTTAAGAACATATCCCAATTTAACTCTCTCTCTCTCTCTCTACCCCTCACCCCCCCAACACATATATATATATATATGTATACCTTGGTCTAAAGGTTGAGGCAATTTCCTGAGAAGGAAGCGTATATTAACCCAATAAAAATGTCTAATTCCTGATGTTTGTGAGGGAACAGGTAATATCAAGCACCCATTCTCTTTTTTCTCTATGAATTCACATAAAATGCTGAACCTAGCTGAGCCCATTCTTTCATACTGCCCATTAAAGGCTAAACCCACATATGGGGAACACCAATACGGATCAATATGATGAAGGTGATCATAGTTGCAGGGTTGAGAAGAGCCAATAAGGGTGGGTCATAGTAAATGATTTTTGCCTAATACTTGGTTGGCACACTTGTGGGCTCCCATCCTAAGTATTTAGGCTGATTGTCGCCAATGGTGGCTACACTCATAACTCCCTCTCTAGGAAAGAAAGTCGTCTCAGATGAGCATGGCATTATTACTAGAAGGTGGTCACATTGATGTTGCCTGCTTGGCAGCATATATCCTAATTGGTGCCACATGTGGGCCATGTCTAATGATCAATCATCTTCTCAGAAAAAAGACATGGAACTTTTTGATCTTCTCCTATGAACAGTTAAATACTATTTTATGTTTTCTAACTAATCCTTGAGCATGAGTTTTCCTACTTTGGAACCAAATTCTCTAAGCAAGGGGAGAAGGCCTTCGGCACTAAGATATGTAATCTACTATGACAGTTTTGTTGTTGAGGACCTTGAACCCAGGCTGTCACAAGTCCAACCAAGTGTACTTGCCTCCATCACCAATCACAGCCTCGACTACTGATATGCCAATGCTAATGCACCTTCAACTTTGCTCAAAGATGTGTAACTCTTCTAACTTAGAAATACACTAGTAAGTGTTGGCCCTAAGGTAGGCTTTATATATTTCCAAGATGGGGGGAGGGGGCATACGAACTGATTTTTTAAAATATTTTCTCAATTTTGTATGATTTTAAGACCTCTTTGTCCTCTACTAAATGACTTGACATATGAGTTGACACATTGGATCAGCATGAAAATATGAATTTGGCTAGATTAAGTTGAATAATTAGGTTGACACACAATAAATTTGAAAAGGGAGTGAATACAATTTTATGTACACTTACCATGGGTTTCTGCACTTAGTTTTCACTATTCTCCCTTAGAGAGCAACAATTGAGATCCATGGAATCAACAAATCTCTTTACACAATAGATCTTATGGTTACACTATATTGCATTTTCTGGTGTTACCATCACTTTTTGAATGCATTTACATAAAACTAGTATTGCAAGATTTAAAAATTTATTCCAATGATGATTGGATGAACTTCCCTTTGTTGAGATTTGAATGATTTAGGATGTTGTGGTAAAGTTAGACTCTCAATGGAAAATGGATGTAATACTTTATTCTATTATATATGTTATTATTATTATTTTCACTATATTATCCCTATAGAGTATAGTAAAAAAATATTTTATCTAATAATTGAAAATTTCATCCAAACAGTTTTGATAGAATAACATATCCTTGAATCATTTACTTTTTTATCTTTTATCATTATTTTTTATTATCAAAATACTTTAACTAATACCAAAGTGCTTCATCTTTAAGATAGTAGTGCCCCCCATGGGATATATGTAGCTTTCATTCTTGACATAAAAATTTCATGTCATAGAAATTGAAGAGTAGTGGTTCAACCATATTCCTTGATAGAATAGCTTTGACGACATGTGAACTAAGGTTGACCTCTCCCCCTCATGCACTACTCAATGAAGTTCACAACCACACCTACCAACCTTGCTTTGAGGTACACAAGCTATCTATAGCCTATATGTATTGTTCTCTTGCTTTGCACACCTACGTTGTATGCCTATGCATATCTTGGCTATCTCACACTACATTATAGAATATTATATACTTTCTCACATCACTATGACATGTCATACTGTGGCATCACGATGCTAGTTCAATAGTGTTGCAACATGTCACCTCATATGATCAACCTCCAAGGCTTATTTGATGTGTCTGTGAACTTTGGTACATCTTGGCAAAGCTTCTACTTAGGCTGTGCACATCTACATGTCAACTCTTGTACTTTACCTATCACATAGTTTTGACACATGCCAACTTGATATATGTTCACCTACAGTGTGACATGTTATGTTGGCACATTCATGATTTGATGTGCACTAATGCAGCCTCATGCTGGCAGCATGACAATGTCTTGCTACTGAAAATTTTATAATTAGATTAGGGTGTCATCAAGGGAAAGGTTTCTACCACATTATTACTCACTAGCTTACGATCAGTTAATGACCTCTTATCTTGTTGGCATTGCAAAGGAGTATGTCAAGACAACTATTTTTGGTGACCTCGTCTCATATATATATATATATATATATATATATATATATATGTATATATATATATATGTATATATATACATATGTATGTATATATATATATGTATATATATACATATGTATGTATATATATATATATCACTCTTAGGCTTATAAAGATCCAACTAAAAACTTATTTTTTAGGGTTTTCTCTAGATGTGGGCTTTTAAGCACTATAGATGTGGCAGAAAAAGCAATAATATGTGTGAGTATATTTTTTTCAAGGTCAGGCCTCAAATCGTGTGAATAAAATGGGCCTGGTGCAAGAAGGCTCTATCTCTAGGGGATTCAAATATGGGCTTCCTATAAGGCCAAGCCAATAATCTTCATCTATGTTTACCCTCATCAAGTGTTGAGATTGTTCGAAGTTCTAATTTGTAGGCTTTTCTCTAGGTACATGTCTCACTTAAATTAGAGCCAAACTAGTGCCTTAAAATTGTCACTAGATTAGTAAAGACCATTAAGGATCCAATAATCTTGTGTCAATAAGGCCTCCAACTTGGCCCACTTTATGTCTACAAAGATCAATAAGGTTGGGGAAATACCTCATTCAAAAATAACATAAATATTAGAAAATATACTAATAAAATAGTATTCGATTGCTCTTAATTTTAACATTAAATTAAAAATTTTAATTATGAAAATAAAGAAGGGAAAATATTCAGAGAATTGTAAAATAAATTGAAGTTTGGAATTGGTTTCAAAAATTTTCTGAAAATTTGATATGACATTAGTGAAATGTTATTAGTATCCATGAATAGGAAATGTGAGATCCCTTTGGAACTTGCCATGCAAAAACATAATATCTAAGCCCGAACAAAGGGTTCCACTATGTAAATTATGTCATTACCTTTGATTTATAGAGACCATAAAATATTATGATGTCAATAATTAAATACATCATATAAAGAATAGCTCTAGAAGCCATATAAAAAAAAATTACATCAATGATTTTTAAAATTTTATTCAATTCATAGTTTTTGTTATTTTAAATTTTGTCTCATTATCCGTAAAACTTCTATGAAGGAACTTCATCTCATGATAAATGTTTTGATGTAGTTGATTCTTTTAATTAAATAAAAAATGCCTAAAGTAGCATCAGTTAATTATCTTATAGTTCTATATTTTTCATATTTAATGCATTATTTTTTACTTCATTGATTTTTTATCTAAACATTACAATCCATGACCAATAATAAAAGAAGTAAATAAATACATACAAGTTTGAGGAAAAATAATCATAACCTGAAAAGGAAAGTCATGTAAATAAAAATATTTAAAATATGTTGTTACTAAAAGAACTCAAATTGTTTAGGACATAAAAGAAACTCTCCCTAATGCCAAGACCATTGTCCATCCTTGTAACTCTCAATAATGTTGAAAATATAATTAGATCATTCATAAAATATTTTGATGTATGCTTCTATGGTAGACTTGAAGTAGATAAAGACAAGAATGGCCTTAAAGAACCCTTTATGGGGTTTTTATTATAATCAATAATCATTGAGATATGTTGTAGAATAAAACTACAAGGGAGTATTGATAGTATTTCAAACACCACATTTCAAGGACAATAGGAGCTCACATTTATTGGTTTAAATAAAGATAAGATAGCACAATGATAAATGACAATAAAAATAAATAGTTTTACAAAGGAGAGCAACAAAATAGTATTATAGGAAATTGATGTCCTCAATGCTTGAGCAATTTTCAAACCTTATAATTATCATTGTGTAAAATTTGATGTTCTCCAACTACATTATAGAATATTCTATAACTATGAACACAATGTTTCATACTTGTAAATATAGTCACTAAATATCTTAGATAAATTAGTGCACAATAAAACCTACATGTTAGTCTGATGTGTTAACTTAGAAAATAACAATAATGAGACATCTATTGTGATAGGTCCTCAACCCATTTCACTTATTTCTGCAGACAAAAGAAGGGCAAAAATATAAGTACATAGAGGAATAAAGGGGTATAAAATAGTATGTGAGGAAGTGATTAGGGTCAAATAAGATTTGTGTCACTCGTCATAGGAGAGTGAGGGTTCTTAAGTCAGTCGCTCCTAGTACTCTAAGGTTTCCCTTAAGAGCCCTACTCTTTGTCAATTAAACTTTTAGTGTTTAAATCACTATTCAATTTGTGGTTATTTATGATTCTAAGTCTTCTATCAACTTGGTATTAAGTTAATGATTATGAGGAGATGCACCTAAGGGGAATGAGAATAAATAAAAGAGCTTAAAAAGAAAGGATAGTGAAATTAAATATGGGATGCAAGGCATCCCAATGATGAAAGAGTAGTTTTGGAAAATGTTAGATTGAAGTTTTGACATGGAACATATTATTGAGATTCTCACACTCAATGTTATGCATCTACTACAACTTGTTGAAGGGAACCAACTATTGACCTTTGTATATGTGAAACCTAAAAGGAATGATAAATTATTAGTCAAATTAGGAGACAAAAATAAGACAATGCTCATGAAAAAAGTCCATGTCCCTGATAATGTAGAGCATACAAAAGATGAAAAGTACTAAGAGATGTTGACATTTGGTAGAAAATAACTAAATAATTATCCCAACTTATATAAATTTAATTTAAGGTTAGTAGGGATTAAATTCAAGAATAATGTCCAGAATTGACTCAGATGAAAGAAAATCATATAACCTTTTAAAGATTAGTAAGACATCAAACAAAGATTGCAGAAGAGGTTTGAGTCAATCAAAACAAGAAATTTATGAGAGTAGCTCCTAAACATTAAGTAGTATGGGCCTTTCATTGACTATTGACATGAATTCAAACTTTTTTCTATAGCCAAGAAAGGTCTTCTAAAGTGAGCATTAGAAACTATATTTATCACAAGATTGAAAACATAAGGTAGAAATCAAGCTAATTGAATCCGTGGGCCTTAATGACATTATGGATATAGTTCAAGTAAAGAAGAAAGAAATATAACCAAAAAATCAATGATAAAAATCATTGAACCAAGGTAGGTAAGGGAAGAGCTCCTTATGGGGTGACTAATATCTAATCAACTTAAGAAGATATTAGGGGCCCAACTTCATCACTAAGTAAAACTATTAGTATAGGATTTGAGTTAGATCCAATATGTGAAGTCAATACTACTCAAAGGTTTATAACAATCAAGCAAGGACTAACATGAAATAATTTAGAACTCCAAGAGTGGTGTGAAAAAGGATTCTTTTTTAATAAAAAAATACAATAAGAAATTATAACTCATGTTACAAGAGGACAAGAAGATAAGACGAGCCCTAAAGATGAATCAATATAAGTGCAAGATATTGAAAGTGAGCTTAAGGCAGATTTTTGTATGAATTGTATCATGCGACTAACCAACATATAGACTATTAAGTTAAAAAAAAATTATTAAAGTTAACTACATTGATCAATAATGGAGTTACCCACAACTTCATTACTAAAGAGCTAGTGGAGTTACAACTTTCATTGATTACCATAACTAAGCGCAAAGTTTTAATGAAAAATGATGACAATAAGAGAAAGAAATTTAAAAATAAGTTATCATTAAGATGTATGTTAGAACCATGAAGGTGACATATTTTGATGATAAAAAATGATTAAATATTAATTAAGAATAGATGTGTTATGTCTCAATGATAAATACAGTTTATGATTAGTTAAATCTAAATGAATGTATGAAATACTCAAGTAATGAAATTTAAATATATAGATGAGAATTATTTTAATATATGAAAGACTAATGATTTGAATTAATATAATTTGATCAAAACATAATGCAAAACCATCATCACATATAATGCCACCTAAGTTATCGTGATTGACAACAACTATCACAATCAAACTATAAATGATTAGAACATTCAAATTGACAACATTCAATAAAGAAAAATATGAGTATGAAAGTTTACTTAATCATTTACAAACTCATAATCGACTCACTTTGAATGCAAGGGTTTTACTCTAAAGGATTAACATATTAGTTTTTATAAAGAATATTTAAAATGTCAAAAAGACATGCTGAATCACTTAAACTATATTTAAGGGAATATAGATCTTGAAAATTTTAAGTTAATTTGTACATGATTTACCAATAAATATCATTGATCTTCAACAAGAAGAATCAATTGAAATTACTATTTTTATTATTCGAAGTACTTCTACCTCTACTCAACTATTTTCCATGCATCACATTCAAGAGCAAGAGGGGGAAGAACAATTGATTGATCATTGAGAACAAAGACATTAATTCAATAAGAAACTATGAATGTTAAAGTCTATCTCTTTAAACTAGTCATCATTGCATGTTGTCCAATTATAATGTTAACAAACTAATATCAAGAAGATAAGCATAAAGTTTTACCATACATTGTTCATTTATAGAATCAACCCACAATGACATTTTTATCTATTGTGGGTTAAACTATGATTATATCCTTGATTAATTACCTATATGAGTTGTCTTGTTAAATAATAGTTGACCCTACCTAGAGGTGTGAATATAAAAGATAATTTATGATTAAAATCATGTGGGAGTTATATTTGTAATCATCAGGTGTGAATAGACAATCACAATAGTTGAACTAAAGAATATGAAGTGTTTTTAAAAAGTGGACGTAAATAGGTGTCGAAATATTATAAAAATAGTGAATTCATATCTACAACCCATAAGAATTGACCTATTATGAGAAAGCAAATAATACCTTTGAGAGAATTTCTTCAAGAAAATAAAGAGGCCTAGTTAATTAAACCCTTCTCAACCTTAGCTCAACCTAAATCTTTACAATACAGAGATTATAGGAAATGAAATATTACCCACCAATACAATTGGGAAGTAAAAACATCATCCTTAGCATGTAGTGACTGAAAATGTTGGGTTCAATGAAAGTCAATCAAAACTAGCTCACTATCTAATTAAGTGTGAATGAATTACTTATAAGCCTAAAATGGAGACTAAATCATTGAAATTCCTCACTTATGACAAATAATAGAGAGTAAAGTAGGTGGTTGAATTGTACCACTATGTGATGTTCAAGACTAATGAAACAAAACCATTTAATAAGTTGATATGAGGACTTTAAGTGAAATATCTCAAGTTATTTGCCATACCAATGAGCCAGCCTATCTCAAGTTAATCATGTCATTTATTTGCAACTAAGAATGGTACCATTTAATGCTTGACTATATATTCATCCTCATTTCAAAAATCTAAAATCAAGAAGTTGGTATAGGACATCCATGGTATAGGAATCATAAAACCTTCCACTAGTCTCTATTCTAATCTCATATTAATAGTGACTAAAAAATATGGGGGTGACTTTTTGTGTAAACTATTTAGTGCTCAATACGATTACAATATTTGATCAATTTCTTATTTTTATTGTGAATGAATTACTAGATGACTTAGCTAGTACAATAGCCTTCTCAAACCTAACATTGAAATCAAGGGGTATCACCAAATTAATATGAAATACAAAGAGATCTCCAAAATGATAGCCAATAGACACAAAGGTCATTATGAATTTCTTGTAATGTTACTCTAGTTGATAAAAAGATTTGTCAACGTCTAATCTTTAATAAATTGAATATTTCATAACCACCTCATAATTTCCTTATATTTTTATGATACTTTGGTATAGTAGAGATCTTAACTCACATAAAAAGTATTTGGATTAATTTTGACATTTTAAATAAGTAATGAGCTTAATATAAATGGACAGAATTATTCTTTTACTTTAAATAATTTTTTTCAGATCAAATTCATAAGGCACTAGGTATCCATAATAGGAGTGATATCAAAAGAAGGAAAGTGACATTAATGTTGTGCTAGGTAATCACTTCTAACCTTTGTCAACTTCATAGTTTCTTTAGCCTCATAAGATATTATCAACATTTCATGACAAATTATTGAGACATTGTACAGATTCATACAAAAATTGAAATGTGACACCTTTAAATGGACGATGTAGAGGCATTTTTCAAGAACTCAAAGCATCAATGTCTTCCATACCAATATTGACAACCTTAATGTTTCCTAACCCTTTGAATTAGAAATGACACATCTAATAGTGAACTAATTGTATAGTATAGCCAAACATGATCTATTAAGAACATAAACTAATCTACTAATAAGAATTAATGACAGTTGCATAAGATGTCCTAGAATGAAGGCACTATTCATTGGGTTAATATTTTGTTAGTTTTACTAATCAACTCAATTTATCCTCACTCAACTATAAGTAGAGTTGGATTGTGAACACTAGCTTACCATACTCAAGCATATGACTTCATTATTTAATGCAAACTAGGAGTAGAAAATCAAGTTATTGATATGTTTCATTCTTAGAACCCAGATCAGAAATCAATGCAACTACATTGACCTTTTCTACTATCTTCACAATGCTACAAAATTGGCCCAAGAAATTGCAAGCAAGGTTCCATTGAGTGGCCTAAATGTCACCTTCATCAAGGTTGTCTACTAAACATAAGATAATCAATGATATCCAACTTTACATCCCTGCCCCTACCCTAGTTCCTTCAAGAATACCACAATGATAAGTTAGGGGGGACATTCAGGCTTTGTCAAGACATACACAAGTGTTGTGCAAGACTATTAGAGAAATACATCAAGAGGTGAATCAAGATTATGTTAGAACTGACTATGGCAAATAAATAAGTATGTATATCTTAGAAATAAGTTTTTACATTATTCTCATGTCAATATAATAAATTAGGTAATCTACATATACAACTCACAGTACAAACTGACCACATTGTAAAATTAGGTCATCCCTACTCCAAGATAGAGGAATTGAGCCTCAATGAAGGTATTAGCTTGAAAAAAATGCATGTCTCTTGATGGAGAAATAGATATCTCATTGGTGTTGTAATTTTATCATCATAATAGTTATGTAGTTGTTACATTACAAAGGATTAAAATAAAATTTTAACTTTCACAAGTGGAGTTTGCTAAAGTGATATTGCATTGGATATTGTATGAGTAAAATATATGACTATAAAGAGAAACCTCTCCACTCATTGTTGATTGCTTTTCAGCTAAATGGTCTAATAACTATAATACAGATAGCTTCCAACTCGTTCACAACTAAAATTGTGATCAAAATGGTTCTAGATACTTCTATTGTAACTTTACTTCACATGATTGAATATTTTTAGGAAACATTTTTATAAAAAAATAAAATATTAGCTAAGAAATACCCTTCAAAAGGACATATGAGGCACAAATACTTATTTTCTCCATAGTTAATTACCACATGTCCAACACAAACTACTTGTCAAAAGGAATATGAGAAAATCATACGTGAATTTTCATCATTGATAGGATATCGATTGAAAAAAAGGACAAATAATTTTCAAATTTTAAAATGTCTAAATTTCAAGAAAATATAAGTAAACTTTGGAGGATTTGATAATGGGGAAAATAATTTTTGATTCCTTCAAGGAGACCAATGCCATCTACACAAGGAGAAACAAATGCTTGTTAAGGTACGCTACCTAGAGAGAAATTGTATGTGTATGAACACAAAACCAATAATAAGACCAACCATCAGTTAGAGTATGCTTCACAAATTTATCCAATAAACATAAAGAATGTGGTGTGGCATGCCTACATAATTATAGATATCACAAAATTAATAAGCTTACAATCTAATCAAATGAATGAAAGATATAAATTTTGGACAAGATGAGGAAGACAGATGAATGTCTCTACTTTTATATATAAGAAAATCTATTTGTGATTCCTTACAAAGTCAAATATTTTTTGCTTGAGACCATTAAGAATTTTGGTTTGTGGAAACTGCTATGACCCTGAAGAAATGATGAATCCCAACTAAGGATAAATAAAAGCCAAAAATTCTCATAGCATTCCATCATTCTACAAAATTAGATGCACTTTGGAGATTGAATTCTAAGTACCTAAGCATCATTACTAGTTTCAGGTCAACTAGAAATGATGATTGTTCAGCAGACATAGTTTTTCTTCCCATTGGCCGAAGGAAGGAATCCGCCAAAGGTGGTGTGCAACCTGTCAGTCATACCAATTCTAGCTTCATCGCCCATGAGCAAAATTTCCAATGCGAGAGAGAAAAACCTTTCAATACATGATCAGAGCACGAAGAAACAAGAATCCCGTCGTGGAAAAGCTGATTGAGAACAAAAATAGTATATGTAGCACAAATAAAAGGGAGGAATAATTTTTCTACACTTAATTATTTTTACTATAAACATTTAAAGAAAATAGATAGTCATAAATTAAGTGGCTAAAAAGACTAAGGAAAAAGGAGGTATCTTACAAAGCATGTCAACTATACACAACATTCACATGGAAAAGAGAGAACGAATCACAATGGTGCCTCCTAGAGCTAGACTAGCATGGATTTTTCAAAATTTTCTTATATTATTGGTTGAGCGAGAATAAAATCATGGTATCACAAGGTGATTTTAAGAGGATCCATAAAATAATGAAATACATCTAGATTGATGCATAATTATTATATAATTTTAATAAATATTAAAAAATCAAGAGTTTTCATACCGAGACCAATAAAAAAACTCTACTTTATAAGGACATTGTCAGTTAAAGATAACAACATTTCCCTTGGAATGTAGCCATTCAATCAATTACAAACAAAACATTTTCAACTGTGTCACACGTAATTTTTTGAGTATCCCATAAATTTCTATGTAAACCATATCTATGCAACAGTTACGTCCAAAAAAGATCAGTAATTGCATGGACTAACCAATAATTCATTTGATTGCCGTTCATTGAAAAGTGTTTTAAAGAAAAGCGAGGAATATGAAAAGCTTCACAATGGAAAATATCAATACATAGCCTATTTAACATAGATACTCTTCTGACAATAATTCGGACCAGTAATCATTCTGACCCTTCTCGAGAAACGGGCACATTCAATTCCCTCATATATATGAAATAAAGAGCATTTCTGGTCATTTGAATGTAATCTCGTTTAAAGCAAGAGTAAAAGTCTATTATCGTCATGAAAATTCCCCTTATTATTGGGCACAAACGTGCAAAGTGTCATCTCCAGCAACACCTGCCTGGATTAATATTTTAAATTTCTTTCCAGTAATTATAAGTATATTCTCTGCCCAATATCATAAAACCAAAATGTTGATGAACACGATCACAAAGGTGTAAATCTCGAGCATTCTATTTTTTATATCAAGAAAATCTTCTTCAGTTCATAATTGTTCTGGTGGGTAACCAAGGAATATGACAATAGTCACATCATTTTCAGCCATTGAAAGTAAATCTCATTTCAGGAATGAGTAGTAATCTGTTACCACCCTGATAAATCCTCGTACATTGGCCACGAAAGTGTCGAATGTGATCTCTTCCAAGACACACGCGGATTAACAGTTTAAAGTACTTTCCAGTAATTACATGTATATTATCCCCCCAAATTTGTAAAAAAAATGTTAAACCAAACGATCTCTAAGTTGTAAATCTCAGACCTTCCATTTTGTATGTCAAGGGAGCTTTTTTCAGTCAAAGTGGACCTCACTTAATTATTCTAGCGGGAAACCAAAGCATATGTCAATATTATAACATTGACAGAACAGGAAATATCAGAAGAAAAAAAATAAATAGATGTTGCACTTAATCTAATGCAGGTTATACAAAGCAAATAAATTAAAAAACTTACATTTTACCAATCAGGTTCTGCAGAAAAATTCGTTGCCTTGACTAGAGGTGATGAAAACCTATGGATGTGAGAGATCAATTCCATGATAATTTCTCTTTCAACGTCTGGAAAAAGAAATAAGTTTGATGCAAAACTTTATTTTAGAAGGTAAAATCACTTTCTGAAGGATATCTAAGATATCTAATCAGTTATAATCTAGCTCTGAAATTACTGGTATAATGGAGAACATATTGATTCCAAGAGTCTCTCAAGGACAGGTATCAAAAGAAGTTATAGAACGTGAAACGTTCTACAAACATGATCATAATACTAAAATAATTGATAAAAAAGTGAAACATACCAAGAGCTTTATGATAGACACCACCACGAAGATCGTGTAATTCCCTTGTCTCTTGGAGTATGATTTTAGAATCTATCCTCATGATCATCCCCTTAAAAAACTGATTTATTTTTCACGTAATTTTCCAATTACATGCAGCTATCAGAAGAGTCAGAAATAACATACCGAAAATTCAAAATCTGGGAGTTTTTGTAACGCGGTTTTGCCAAGCTTCTCTTAAAAAAAATGCACATCAAGTATCCTGACAGCAGAAAAATTGTTCAAGCACGACCCTTGATAAAAAGCTTATGGAGAAACATTAATCGATAAAATTTTAGTGACTTCAAGTTGATAAAAATGTGATAAGTTGACGACCTCACAATTATTTGGAAGACAACTGATCTTTAAGAGAAAATAAAAACCTACAGTTAGTGTGGCGAAGGGAAGCTGAATGTTACAGAGCATAAAATTCTTGGATATGCTTAACGATCAACTGAAATATCAGGTAAAGATCAGGAAGTAATATGATTGTTTGTTTTCCGTTCTGAACAAGTTAGAAATAATTTTTACTCAGTTTTAATACTGCTTTTTTTTTTCCTCCAACCAATTGTCTTTTTTTGGTTTTGAAAAAACTTTAAAAAATACAATGATAAAATTTCTCTGAGGCATATTTTTGAACTTGAAAAATAAGCCATTGTAAATACTAGAAGAGATAATATTTCGCTTGACGATTTAGAACTCATACTGAGTGAAGGGAAAGAGATTCATAGTACAACCAGAGAATACTATACCTACCCAACCATGCCAAAAACGTAGATCAAGCCTAACTCTTATACATACAATTACAAAACAAAATTGGATACTGTTGAAATACGGAAAGAATGGTAAAAGTGACATGAACTTCAAGGCACTTTATTCAAAGGGGATGCGTGATTACGAGCTCAGTGCATACTATTGTAGCTCTGCCTAAAACTGGTTGGTAAACCAGTTGAAAAAAAATTCAGTAAAATTTCAGACATTCAGACATCAAGAAAGGAGACCTATACTTGGTGAAGAAACATAAAAGTACGGCCATAAAGGGGTAAGTTAGGTGTATACTGCTAGGATTTTAAGGGTATTAAAAATACTGATTTGCACTGCGTTATGATGGATATGATAGGGAACCATGTAACATTACGGCAGAAAATGGTTTTCCAACTTGATGCAACTGAAGTTGGATCTGTATACGTCAGGTTCATTTATTTTTGTTCGCCTTCCAAAAAATTAATTGAGGCCCATTTTAACTGAAAAAAACTGCCTTGATATAAAAATGGGAAGGTTTGAGGTTTACACTTCTGTGATCATGTGGGCTAACATTTTGTTCTGCGAAGTTGGGGAGAAAATATACTTGTTATTTTACTGGAAAGTAATTTAAACTGTTAATCAAGCCATGTGTTGCAAGAGATGACATCCAACACTTTTGTGGCCAATACACAAGGACTTTTCAGGGATTTTAATATATTATTACTCATTCTTGAAATGATATTTTACATTCAACGACTGCCAATGATGTGAGAATTTCCCTATACCTTGGTTTCCCACCGGAACAATTATTTAAGGCCCATTTTGACTGAAGAAAACCTGATTGATATAAAAAATGGAAGGTTTGAGATTTACACCATTGTGATCTTGTACTAAACATTTTTTGTGCCCAAAACGGTCAGCACCATCAACTAAATATCATGCTTCCTGTACTTTGTTTTCGCACTTGCATGACTGGATGTAATTACCCTTATATATAACTGCTCTGTGATGGGCTATACTGTTTATAAAGGTCACAATGAGATTGCTCGGCCAGACTGGCTGACTCAAAGTAAAATAAAATTTCAGTGAAAAATCAAATAAAAATATATCTTGGAACCAACACTTGGCCACAAAAGAGAAAAAAGAAGTCCAAAATCAATAATAGGTGAGGTTAGTTGTGAGAAGTTACTTCCCAAGGCAGAAAAAATATTAGGAACAGGGGTACCAGGGAAAGGTCCATATTTTCTTCCCCGTTCTGCCAGACCCCTCGTAATGGTGTATGGCAGGGCATGCCCTACTCTATTATTCCTTTCATAGCCAGCAATGATCTTGCTAGAAATATTCTGATCCAGGCGAGAACAGTCAATATTTGTTTGCCAATCCTGCAGGTTTTGTCTTTTAACTACGGACTCCAAAGATATCCCGAGTTATGTAATCTCAGACCAGTTATATCTCTCTATGGCCTTAACATATCGCCAAATTTTCTGTTATTACATGAGAAACGCCTGATTTTCACTATATTGGCATTCGTTGTGAGGGGAATAGGGAGATGATCCATTAATTCAGGAAATTTATTGATTAATATACAGTGATGCACATATTCAATCAGTGTATGCATATAAATTACAGAAAATTTGGTGATGTAACCGATGTATTATTAATGCCATCACAATATCAACGAAATAACCGATATGTTTGCTTAAATATCCATTAAGGGATTCAAAGATGAGTTTACAACACTTAAATTTTTGGCTTTCCTTTCAAAGAATAATAGATCAGGGAGAATAAAAAATTATATCATAATCTTTTTCAGATAATACCATGTAAAAACAGATTGTGTTTTTCTCTAAAATTTAACTGGCACTTCATAATTATAATGACTATTAATACCGACCTTAAAGAACGGGATTTGTTCCACCAAAACTAATAGATGATGAACCGAATAAAATTTATCCATCCTCGCATTAGCCATTATTTCAATTTTGAAAAACCGAAATGGTATGTTGAATAAGTCATCCATATGTATCGATCCATCTGGTACTGATACATATTAGTTACCAGAACCTCTGAAAGTCTGAGTAAGACAATCTAATCAATATTGGCACTTCATATTTGCCTTGAAAGACAACTCACAACTAACCTTTGACATAAAATCAAAATTATTTAGTTCTGTAGACGGATCAAGTCTAACATTCGACCGTCTAAAAGTCATTTGTTCATAAATTTTTGCAACAAATATCAGTGTAACCCGAAAGCTGAAGCTAGCTTTAAAAGTGCCATCTAAGCACTGATTGCGCACATGAAATTTCGAGAATTTAATTTATTTAAAAGTAAGACCATGCATCAAATACCACCTAAATAATATACTCAAAAATAAAACATCCATGCGTTAGTACCCTTGAAATTGTTTGACTCCTGCACACCTTAAAAAAAGTATACTCAATAGAGAAGACGTGTACAGATAAGATTATAAATAAATAATTTTCCCAGGAAAAATTTGCACCATAAATTAATAAGAACTACTGTCATGCACTTTTCCAAGGAAAAGTCTTTCTCTGCTCCAACTACAGCATAAATACAAGAAATTTTTTAATCATATATATTTAGTAATCAATGAAGGAGATCAAAGAAATAAAAATTTCAAACTATTTACCCACCCTTATCAAATCTTAATGACTCCATAAATAAAACTACATACATCTGGTGATTTAATCCATGAGGTAATACAAGAAAAATGCCTTCTCTTTGATTATAGAAATAATTAAAACTAAACTAATGTATATATGTGTTAAATTATTTGATTGAACACTATGGTATAGATGAAGAGATTTTATGAGAAAAATAAAATCATTTTTCAACATAAATTATAACAGTAATGTTTTGCAGGACATATTTATGATTGAAAGAAACAGGCCTTCTCCCGACATGTAATGAGTAAAAAAAAATGACAAAAAGTGTTCATCTTTTGAGGGACATGGGAGAAGTCCCATAGAAACTCCACCTCCCTATGAAACTAAGTCTACGTTGCCAATATTCATAGCTACAAAGGCTAAAAATTTTAAAGCCCCCAGCTGCACTCTCACTGAGACATGTAAATTGTGCAACTAGGCCACAGATTAGTGGTTTACTGCTCAAGTACCACTAGATGTAATAAAATTTGCAACACCGAAGAGAAAACCCCCTTGAGTATACGCTGTGTCCTCCAAGATAGTCGCCCAAGTTTCCTTCAGCAAAGGAGCTGAATAAACAAAAGGCATGTGTACATTCTGAACCCAGGCAAAGGGCCCACTATGTATAGTATGCCATTACCTCTGAACTTTGGCAAGTGTCAAAGACTCTGATGCCAATAATTAAATACTTCACGACATCAGCATTAGAAGGCATCTAAAACAAAATTACATTAGGTAATATTGAAATTTATTCAATTTTTATTCTCTGCTATTTAAAAATTTTCTCGTTTTCTAGAAAACGTCTTGGAAGACAACTTCATTTTCTGATAAGTGTTCCTAAGAATTTTATTATTTTTAATTGCATGGAACAATGTACTGTAGTACGAACTAATGATCTTTGACTTCTAATTTTTCATGTATTCTTCTTATTTATTGGGTTATTGTATATTTCATTAAGTTTCTATCTGACCATTACAATCCAAAACCAATAAGAAAAAAAAAACTCAAATTAATACAGGAGCAAGAAAGGACAATGATAAATTGAAGCGACGGAAAATGAAGGTCGTATAAATCACAATATTTGACATGTGTTATTACTGAAAGAATTAAAATTATTTAGGACTTACAAAATAAAATCTCTCCCTGATTCTACATCATCCATACCTTTAACTCTCAGGCATATAAATCTGGAAAATTTAAATTCATCATTCATGTAAACATTTCGATGTAAATTAGTGGCTATGATGAACTTGACGCTAAGAAAGATAGGAATGAATTTCAAGAAAAAAGAAACATGAGAAATTGGAAATAAAAAAACCTAATGTCAATAATACACACCACGACATAGAAAAGTAAGCTTTTCAAATTAATTGCGTGAAATATAAAACAAAAGAATCATCTAAAACATAAAACAAACTAGCATGTGAAAAATCCAGCGCATTTGATAAAAAAGGTGTTAAGAGGTAATATGAAGATGAAACCATTCTCATATATTACTCTTCTTCATGAGTACTTATTCTGGTTTATGCACGTGTATTTATGTGTGTGTACTCACAGATTTATATTTATCGACATATATACACAGCGAGCGAGAGAGAGAGAGAGAGAGAGAGGATGGAAGATAAATACAAAAGAATATCCGTTTATACATTTTAAGGTCTTAATATCAGTCTGCACCTGACAATGTCAGATGAATATGACGACATAATCAGACCATTCAGTTATTAACGTTGCTGCTTTTTTAGATTGGGTTGGTTGCCTTGAGAGCTAACTGGAAAAAAGGTTACCAAAATAAAACAAAGAATAAGACAGTTGCCACAACTGCAGCCATATGTCCTGAGAGGGTCTGATTAGAAAAGTCTGCAGACGATCAGCATTTCTCAAGAGAAAGTTGCAACCCACTCTTACATGCAAGGAACTGAAACGAAATATCCACAATTACATATGCACTGAAGGAGTTAAAGAAAATGCTCTGGCATAAATTTGGGAGACAACATTTTTATATGAGCTTAGAAAATGAAACCTTGCGAGAATTTTGAGAGAACGACTGTAGAAACGGCCCAAGAACCCACCAAACCTCAGGAATGTCCCATAACAGGAGGAATGCCTTGTGCATATTATTCAGAACGAAGACGCAGTTCATGATTTATGAGATATCGGGCATTTGGACAAAAAAAGGCTTCCAGTAAAGTTTGACTTGGTCAAGAAAGAAACTCAAGCATCATCTGGTGTTGAACAAGTTAAGAATCTTATCATGGGATTAAATGCACATGTGAATTTTAGGCTGCCACAATAGTATACGAGGAATGTGAACAGAGAAGAATAAATAAAAGTGAATGTGGACTATAGAGATTCACTTTCATGGAATAAAAATAGTGAAAAAATCCACAAATATAATTGGCCTGAATATTAATAGCATAAGTGCAGGATATCCTTCACATCACCCCAAAAATCAACATTAATCTTATTTTTCATGGGCGCCAAGTGACATGCAAATATGACATTTCTTTTCATGTTTTCGAGTTTACTTTTGGGTGGTGCTTATAGAAATTGAGAATACATGATATGGACGCAATGATCAATTGTAACTCATGTTCACCAGGCCAAGATAAACTAGCATATCATCCTTTATTTCTCAATCAATTGTCTTTATTTTAAAGGAATCAATTTCAAGATGTCTATGGAGCTTTATGTTAATGATCAAACTTTCCCTTTCCACGTATATCACGAGTAGGAGGATTTCAAAGTCCCTTTCAGTGAGTCCAAGGCCAGAATCTATCCATTAAAAACCATTGGAATCGGCAACTCCATACCTTTGCCACGCTTGTTCATAGGTGAGTATTCAGGTTTTCATTAACTTCACAACTGGGACTGCATTCCCAACTGATAAGCTTTTTGAAGTCAATAAGGATTAAACTTTGTTCTTCACACAAAGATTGACAAGGAACAACGACGAAACCTGATAAGGAGGAACGTTCCAATTTTCTGATAGCATATAACCAAAGATTGAGCTAGA
This sequence comes from Spirodela polyrhiza, assembly GCA_024713555.1. Lineage (NCBI taxonomy): Eukaryota > Viridiplantae > Streptophyta > Magnoliopsida > Alismatales > Araceae > Spirodela > Spirodela polyrhiza. Next base: position 4,623,630 of record CM046543.1, read on the forward strand.
TACTTCAGTGAAAAGCAAACACAAGAGAAATGTACAAGTAAATAATCTTTCTTGCATTTAAAATCAGCATAAGTGCTTGAGGTTCGAGTGAATGATGTCACTAGGCTAGCAAATATACCAAGATCGAAGGGGTGGAGGGGGAACCATGAGAGCTTGGATTTCAAACGTCGTGCTTCAACAAAGGCCCATGCCTTGGATTTTTTTCTCCGGTTCCTATAGTGACTAGGTAGCCAAGAGTCGGAAGTGATTGGGAACTACAGTACATGGGCCATCATAAGTGACATGAAATTATGAGAAGCTTCAGCACCCAGAGATATGGTGACTAATTATTTGTGAATGTTATCATAGAATTTGAGGGTACCAGTTGGAGAGTCTTCTACTAGAGAGTTCAGAGTGACCTCCAGATTGGGTAAGGATTCTTCTTCGCTCATGGTGTATGCCGGCTCTTCTTTGTGGATGACCAAGACCTGAGACTCCTGTCAGCAGCGATGACTAGACAAGTATTTCTCCTTGTAAGAGAAACAGAGACCTGGAGCATGCCTCAACAGCGATGACTAGACAAGGGTGGCGTACCTGTGTGAACGCCGATGATGGTGCCATTGTTGTGGCATGAAATCTTCAAGCTATCAAAATAAGCTTGGCCTCCACCTTATGGGCCAAGTGTATGATCGCCATAGGTTTTAGTAGGCAGAGTTCCACCTAAATATCTTCATGGGTCCTCATAATTTTTGGGCATCTCCTGGTTGTTCGTCCTTTTGATATAGGTAAAGGCCTTCTCTTCGAGGTTGACCCTGACGATTGTGAGTTGGTCTGCCAGCACCAGCTTGCACATGGAGAAGAACAGCTCCACCCATTATAGCTGGACTTTTGGATTATGTTCAATGAACCATGTGGAATGCTGATCCACTTAGGTGGGTCTGACTCTCTGGCCTCTCTATGTAGGGAAATGGAGTGCCCTTGGCTGGGTTCTCCTTGAGCCCAGCTCTCTAGACAATCTATGGGATGTTTGTCCAAAGAAACTAGCCAGAGGACATTGAGGTTGGCTCTTTGAGCACATGGATGATAAAACCTTGCCCTTTACATTCATTTCGTGTGGTTAGGCTGGGGGGTCCTTTGCATATGGTGGTGACACTTTGATAGAGAGTTGGAAATTCTTAATGTATCTCTCCAGACTCATTCCAATACTCTTCATTTTTACTTGTTAGGTATTAGGTCTCATGGTTGTAATACCAAGTTAGTAGCCCTCTCTCTTTCCTCAGATCTAGAGAGAGACTAACACATATGAAGACAAAACTATGACATCATAACACAATTAATAAAACATGAGCTCTACTAGGGAATATATGATAACAGAATTGTAGAAGGTCAAAAAGTATAAACTCATTCTTGATGGTTAATTTCTAAGTCAACACTCAACTGAATCATTCTTTATGATTGTCACTTGGTCTAGTCGTCCACTTTGTTTTTTGGTGGAACAATATACTTTGGTCATTTAAATATAGGAACAGGAGAAACTTGTCAATATAAAATTTATATTTCTTTTATCATTTTTCTTAAAAATTTATAATTTATTTCCAGGATCCATTCCAATCAAGTTCTTTGAGCATGCTAGGGAGAAAATTCTAGTGGGCAAATAGTAGCATGTTGGTACAAACTACCCCTAGAGATCATCTTTACATTATTGTTCAACAAGTGGAGAATATGATGTCTTTTATATTTGATATCCTTTGTATGGTTCAACCTTTATAAGTTGGAAGTCCTAAGATACTTGAATTTCTTGATCTTTAAGGGAAAATATGATCGCCTTGGAGGTGTTACTTACATTGTTAGTGTCTACCTAGATTGCATTTTGATTTCGTAGTTGTGTTATGCCCATAGGGCATCATTGTTATTAGACCATCATTCTTTATCTGTTCTCCTTGCCCTCATTTAAAATCCTCACCTAATGATGAAACCCACATTCCCAACAAAAGTTGAGTGATGTTTGATAGAGAGAGAGAAAGAGAGAGAGAGAGAGAGTAAGAGAGAGAGTGAGTGAGATAGAGAGAGAGAGAGAGGGAGAGAGAGAGAGTAAGAGAGAGAGTGAGTGAGATAGAGAGAGAGAGAGAGGGAGAGAGAGGGAGAGAGAGAGAGTAAGAGAGAGAGTGAGTGAGATAGAGAGAGAGAGAGAGAGGGAGAGAGAGGGAGAGAGAGAGAGTAAGAGAGAGAGTGAGTGAGATAGAGAGAGAGAGAGAGAGGGAGAGAGAGGGAGAGAGAGAGAGTAAGAGAGAGAGTGAGTGAGATAGAGAGAGAGAGAGAGGGAGAGAGAGGGAGAGAGAGAGAGTAAGAGAGAGAGTGAGTGAGATAGAGAGAGAGAGGGAGAGAGAGGGAGAGAGAGAGTAAGAGAGAGAGTGAGTGAGATAGAGAGAGAGAGAGGGAGAGAGAGGGAGAGAGAGAGAGAGTGAGTGAGATAGAGAGAGAGAGGGAGAGAGAGAGAGAGAGTAAGAGAGAGAGTGAGTGAGATAGAGAGAGAGAGAGAGGGAGAGAGAGAGAGTAAGAGAGTGAGTGAGATAGAGAGAGAGAGAGGGAGAGAGAGAGAGAGAGAGAGAGTAAGAGAGAGAGTGAGTGAGATAGAGAGAGAGAGAGAGAGAGGGAGAGAGAGGGAGAGAGAGAGAGTAAGAGAGAGAGAGTGAGATAGAGAGAGAGAGAGAGAGTGAGATAGAGAGAGAGAGAGAGAGAGAGAGGGGAGAGAGAGTGAGTAAGAGAGAGAGTGAGTGAGATAGAGAGAGAGAGAGAGAGAGAGAGAGAGAGTGAGTAAGAGAGAGAGTGAGTGAGATAGAGAGAGAGAGGGAGAGAGAGAGAGAAGAGAGAGTGAGTGAGATAGAGAGAGAGAGAGAGGGAGAGAGAGAGAGTAAGAGAGTGAGTGAGATAGAGAGAGAGAGAGGGAGAGAGAGGGAGAGAGAGGGAGAGAGAGAGAGTAAGAGAGAGAGTGAGATAGAGAGAGAGAGAGAGAGAGAGAGAGAGAGGGAGAGAGAGGGAGAGAGAGAGAGTAAGAGAGAGAGTGAGTGAGATAGAGAGAGAGAGAGTGAGAGATAGAGAGAGAGAGAGAGAGAGAGAGGGAGAGAGAGAGAGTAAGAGAGAGAGTGAGTGAGATAGAGAGAGAGAGAGAGAGAGGGAGAGAGAGAGAGTAAGAGAGAGAGTGAGTGAGATAGAGAGAGAGAGAGGGAGAGAGAGAGAGAGAGTAAGAGAGAGAGTGAGTGAGATAGAGAGAGAGAGAGAGAGAGAGAGAGAGGGAGAGAGAGTGAGTAAGAGAGAGAGTGAGTGAGATAGAGAGAGAGAGAGAGAGAGAGAGGGAGAGAGAGTGAGTAAGAGAGAGAGTGAGTGAGATAGAGAGAGAGAGAGAGGGTAAGAGAGAGAGAGAGTTTACTTATTGCACATTTGTTGCACGATAAAGCTTACTAACCTTACTGCTGATCCATACTAGATGTTGGTGGATCCATATGACCGACGTCTACATCATTGGGTTAGAGTCTTATTTGGGGTTGGTTTTGTTAGCACCCAGCTAGATCCATCGACGTCGATGAAGAATTTTCTATATTTTTTGGGGGTGTAGGCAGCTGACTCCTCTTCATTATCTAAAAGGTGCCTAATTTTGGACTCAGCCTTGAAAAAAAACTGAGAAAAAAGCCGTTGGGTGCTGATGAAGACAATCATCTTTCCGGATCCTTTTATCGGCTTTGTCCGGTTTCAAGACCGTCTGACAATCCCAATGCCCAATGCATCTTGCAAATATTTAATGCAGAATACCAAGATAGATATGCGAGTGTGTGTGAGAGAGAGAGAGACGGAGAGAGCGAGAGAGAGAGAGACAGGCAGACAGAGACAGAGAGAGAGAGAGACCGAGGGAGAGAGAGACAGGCAGACAGAGACAGAGAGAGAGAGAGACCGAGAGAGAGAGAGAGAGAGAGGCGGCGCTACAGGACGGGAGGCGGCGAGGAACCCTGCAAGATCTCGGCAAGTTGCTGTGGTGACGTCCCGCACCAGCGGCAAAGGTGCCGGAAAGGTCGGCCCCCTTCCACGGACACATCCGCTCCTCGGCAGTCCCAATGGGCCGAAATACAGAGAGAGAGAGAGAGAGAGAGCTACCAGTCTTCCCTCCCACCCGACCTTCCGTTCTCCCCGCCGGCGGTCCCACGGGGATGATCCGCTGCTATAAATGGGCTCACCCACCCACTCCGTCGCCGGCAGCACAACCGGCGTAGGATGGCCAACTCCGACCAGTCTTCTTTCGCCAGCGGCGGCGCCTCCCCACGTTTCCGAGGTCCCCCATATCTTCTTCCCCAGAAGCTCCTTTCGCCGCCCGGATACTCTTCTCCGGCGGGTTTCCCTCATTATCGCCGCTGATTTTGTGAACTTTTCAGAGGAGGAGGACGGTGCCGGGGCGGCGGCGGCGGCGGCGGCGGCCGATTTCTCCGAGGACGAGGAGGACCTCATTGCCCGCATGTACACCCTCATCGGCCAAAGGTCAGCGGCATTCTTCTCAGAGAAAAAATCATCCTATTTTTCTTCCGGACCCAGTCGGTCGATCGATCCAAAACCTCGAATTTGTTCGAGAATCGGGTCGTTCGATCCAGAATGAATCGCGGGCGAATGGAATGGATCTGTATGATTGTTTCAAGGCCGGAAACTTAACTTCTGCGTTGTGGGTTCAGATGGACTCTGATTGCCGGGAGGATCCCCGGGAGGACGGCGGAGGAGATCGAGAAGTATTGGACGGTGAAGTCCTCGTCGTCGAGCGACTGAGGCCGCGGCACCGCCGCCGCCGGTGTCGCCCAACTCCGTCTCCTTCTGGGACTTGCAGGGCGTGGCATGGCTTCTCTCGGGGAAGACAACGGGAATTCCGTGTAAAACTGTGTTTTCCGCGTCTTTTTCTCATGTGGGAAGGGGAATGCCGTGTAAAGATCTGCTCTTGTTGTGGGATTAAAGCCAGTAAATCACGGATTAACTGGCTTAAGATCTTGGGAAATGCAATTAGAGAGATGGGTCTTGTAAATTTGCCATTTCGAATTCACATTTTTGGGGTTTTTCAGCCCCGAGAAATGCATACTCAACCGTCCTCATATATGAGTGAGTAGGGATCAGCGGTCACTTTAGTTGTGACCAAAACTTAAACTTAAGTTTAATCTGGTCACAATTTGGTCCAGAGCTGAAATCTTAACCTAACCTATGACCTAACAAATTATATATATATATATATGTTTCATGTAATTTTTAGATTTAAAAATATAAAAAATCTAATAGCCTATAGCATGTGATGAGAGAAGATCTTATGCAAGAGGTGGCTGTGGTAGAAGAGAAGTGTACAGTGGTGGCAGAGGAACTTGTGACAACATAAAAGAATACATGATGATGGAGGATTTTGCAAAGACAACAAAAGAGCTTGTGATAGTGAAAGAGGATGTACGGCAATGGAGGATCTTACGTTGGCAGCAAAATAAAAGCATGTAATGATAGTGGAGGAGGTTGTGATGGTAGAAGATTATGCATGGCATGAGAGGATCCTATGCCAATGGTGAAAGAGAAATATGTAGTGGTGATAGAACAGAAGCTTACAACAATAGAAGAAAACCCATCAATGAGGGTGGGGGAGGGGGACAGAGAGAGAGAGGGAGACAAAGATTTAGTTCTCTCTCTCTCATGACCATTGAATCATTAGATCCTTTAGTTATTGGTCTTTCCACCATGAAAAATCGTGACCAAACCAAAATGATGATCATCACCTTTTCGCTTGACCATTGGTCTTAGTTTTGGTCTGGTTGATTGAACTCAGGTCATGACTACTAATCCCTATGAGTGAATGAGAGAGAGAGAGATGAGATAGGGATGAGAGAGTAATGAGAGAGAGAGAGATGATAGAGAGATGAGAAAGAGTGTGTGAGAGGGAGTGAGAGTGATGAGAGAGAGGAGAGAGGGTGACAAAGAGACAAGCTCAAGTCAAGCTTTTATTGGGAGGCCCGGCCCATCACTAGCTCCCTCTCCCTCCCTCCCTCCCTCCCCCCTTCTCTCTCTCTCTCTCTGTCTATCTTTCACTCTCGCCCACTCTCCCTCTCCTTTACATGCAAGTGGTCTTCAGCCCCAACTTTGCCTAAGTGTTGGCTGTGTCTCCTCCTTTTCAAAATGTTTTGATTAAGTTAGTTGCTCATATACTTCTTTGTCTTTCGTTCACCAAATGAGGGAGATATTGGTTGTCTTTTATCTAGTGTCTTCTATTTCAATAATAATGATTGAAGTGTTATTTCTTAAGGACTGAAAATGATCAGCACACAATAAAGTATGTTATTGAAGTTTCAACATCTTACACATGTCAAACATTCTAAAGTGATGCTTGCATAAAAAAAGTGTTAGTGAAAGACTACAACAAGAGCTGCATAATCTCTAAAATCTGAAATAGATGATTATTTATGTGTATCTGAAACTTGTATTATTGGCTACAACAATTTATTATAATAGTGACGTAATAATAGGTGTTAGAGATATTCACTCCTTGTAATGCTTATAAAAGAGATCTTCCAAATTTGGATGAAGAGTGTTCCCTTGAAATGTCTTTTTTTGACAGAATAATGCATTGTCACATTTAAAAGGAGAAGGTTAGCCCATTAAACAATATCAATTTTCATTATCTTGGAGTGTTGAGTTTGAGAAGATGATGTGATTCTAGGGTTAAAGAACTCTTTGAATAATTTAAATGTTTAAGCTTTTGTGCTTATTTTAGATGGTTTAAATAATTTATATAAGACAATTATATAGATATAATTAAATCTTTTAGTTCACTATAACTTCTTTCATCAGATGTATGACTTACATTTTTCTTTTGTTTGATTTCATCTGCTGAACAATCAAGATGATATTTTATCACAAAATATCTTATTTAATTATTTATATATCATAATTTCTATTTTAATTATATTATTTTATAAATACATATATGTTAAATTATTAGAAAATATATATTAATATTTTTATATTTTTGATAATACTATTAGATACTTTTAATAAACTAAATAATATACAAATTAATTTAATAAAAAATAATATAATAATTTATAGGTCATAGGTCATAGGTCATAGGTCACTTTTGGTCACACCCCATGACTGGTCTGTAATTGTGACTGTTGATCCCTAAAAGAAGGTACCAAGGGGAAGGGGGTTCAAGAGGAGCAAAAAATCTGGGATTTGGACCAGACCCCTTAGAAGACTCCGGGCTCAGAACACAACACTTGCACAATTGTAAAAAGTTTGGGCCCGGGCCTGAAAAGCCTGAGGCCCACTCTACCCTGAAGAATAACCCCCCCCGGCCCCCCCCTGTCTCCCCCTCCTCACTCAGCGCTTCTGGCCCGGGCCCGAGATTCATGTGCCTAGATCAGACTGGGCCAGGGAGCCAAGGCCCATTAGAGTGAGGACAGGTACGTAATAATAAGTTTATGAAGAGTTATTTGGATTTGTAAGATATGAGAGGGTTTTATATGTAACATCGCGGCCACGTCTTTCTTTTCACTTCGCCCCTTGTAGGAGCCCCCATAGTGCTCGCCTCCGCCACACCACCCCTACTCAGATCCGTCGCGCTTGGGGGCCTCCTCCTTCCTGGATCCGCGCCTCCGGAGGTCCTCTTCGCTCCTCTGCGCGATTCTTCGTCTTAGAGCTCGAAATCGGCAAGAATGGTATGTGTTGAACTCCATTTCGGTCATCTGTTCTTGCCAATTTGTGAAATATTATAACCTACACCACCGGGATGCAACAGAGGGAGCAGGGAAATTTCGTTTGCCTATTCTCTTCCACGCATTTGGATAATAGACGCTCTTCCCCTCTTATCGCCTCTGTCGAATACGATTTGTCGCTGACCAATGGCTTCTATGTTTTCTTCTTGGTGTTCTGCTGTCGTCTGGGGGGGATTAACAGCCGCTCCGACTGGAGATCAAGGTATTTTTACCTTTTCCTTTCTGCTTTGGCCCATTTTTCGCCTAGATCTGTTTCTTTCTTCAAGTTCACATTTGGAATTCGGCATATATCTCCACTTTGGCAATATCACTTTTTTCCGGTGCAATATTTTATCATAGATTATGCTAATGATATTTTTTGCATCAGAGGAAACTTGCGCAGAGATCGGAGAGAGTGAAATCTGTGGATCTGCATCCGACCGAGCCATGGTACTTGCTTTTTATATTCTGGAATGAGTTGTTACTTTTTGCGTGTGATTTCTGTTGTGGGGTGCATAATGACTGGTAGAATAGGAAAGTTTGTGCAGTTCACCCTGTTAGATCATGTCGGACGATTTTCTCCGTTCAAGTGGGCTTAGGAAATGATTTTTGGTTCCTTTAGGCGGTGTAGAATCAATTTTTCTGTCTCGACTCCGTGGGGTTATTATAGGTTTATAATCTCGACAATCTTCTGCTTTACCAGGATTCTCGTCAGTCTTTATTCTGGGAGTGTTTGCATCTGGAACCATCAGTCACAGGTGAGAAACTTCAATTTTCATATTTTCTGCCCAATATTTTACTTGCATGTGTAGCCTTTACGACACTTGAAAGAGTGCTGAAGTTGTAAATTATGTCCTGGGTGGATGTTATTATTTCTTATGTCGAAATTGTTAGGCTTGTTGTTTGCAAGAGAAAAGAGTAACGCCCCTAATGAACGAGGACTTTTTCGGGACGGCACATCTCCACTCATATCAGTAGTTCCTATTAGATTGTAACCATCAGAATCCTTCTTGTTTTCTGCATTTTTTCCTTCTATGTTATCACTCAATTTCTGTTATATACTCCCTGGCCCTTGGATATTATTATCCTTTTCTATTTCTGTCATTTGTCGATTCATGTTCATTTTCTTGAAGCAAATGGAGGACTGAGAAAAAACAATTTTTTCTCACTAAGTTGAATACATGCTGAAGTTCACTAAGTTGCTCACTTCTTCTCGTCTTAGCCCTTTTTATATAGCGAATGTAGATCATGCTTTAAACAGTTGAACAAGGGTCTAGGTCTTATAACATTGACTTGATCTGCATAAGCAAATATCAACTGAGCCTGGACTATTCCCAGCCGACCAAAATGACTCCAGAATGAGATATTGATCAATTCACAATGACGTAGAAAATGATTGTAATTACCTCAATCTCGCTAATGCGGTTCACACATGAGGAAATCCCCTGTGGAATACCATTTGCCCATTTCTGTGGATGGATCGTAAGATTGGCATAAGCTGCATGGCATGGTGCCCCGTGTGTGACCAGATCCGTGTGTGGGGAACTCCTTGATGATCTTGAACACTTGATGGTCAGATTGGCTCAAGGACGAAGAACTTCCTCACTTGTTGCTATTGCCCTTTGAATTGCAGCATGGTGTGGTCTTGAGAAATGGCTTTTTTTGTTCCGGAGCCCCTCTCCCTTGAGCACCAAAATGAAGGCCTTCCTTACTCATCACTTTTTTCATTTGACATATAGTAGAAATACAACATCCTGAGATCTTCATCCATTTCATCGTTCTTTTGACGATTTGTATCACATGACTGGACACATACTTCTAAAATATATTGATGTTTTGGCTACACTTATGATCATATTCATTAATATTTTTTGCCCCCTCCAGACAATGGTCAAATCTTTCGAGGTGACCGAATTACCAGGTATGTTATTCGCCTGGAGGCTTTTTTAATTGTTGTTGAATAGGTTTTATGTTATGTTCTAAAGTAATTTTTAATTTTCAGTGCGGTCCGCAAAGTTCATATCACGCAAGCAGTGGATTGTTGCTGGAGCAGATGATATGTTTATTCGTGTTTACAATTACAATACAATGGACAAAGTTAAGGTTTTTGAGGCCCACACAGATTATATACGATGTGTGGCTGTGCACCCAACTCTTCCATATGTGCTGTCTTCTTCTGATGATATGTTGATAAAGCTCTGGGATTGGGAGAAAAGTTGGCTATGTACTCAGATATTTGAGGGCCATTCACATTATGTCATGCAAGTCACATTTAATCCCAAAGACACCAACACATTTGCAAGTGCATCCCTTGATCGTACAATAAAGGTGCTCTAAAGATTTATAGATTTGGCTGATAACTACTTCAATTGCTTTCACATTCATTGTTCTCTAAGATGTCATTTTGTGCATGCTAGATATGGAATCTTGGTTCCCCAGATCCCAATTTTACATTGGATGCCCATCAGAAAGGAGTGAATTGTGTTGACTATTTCACTGGTGGTGATAGACCATATCTAATCACTGGTTCTGATGACCATACAGCCAAGGTTTGACTCCTGATCCTCTTTGTTGACTTCTTAAAAAATTCGCTCTTTCACCACAGACTTTGTTAATCAGTTTTGTGGAAACAGGTATGGGACTACCAAACAAAAAGCTGTGTTCAAACCCTTGAAGGACACACACATAATGTCTCGGCAGTCTGTTTCCATCCAGAGCTTCCTATAATTATTACTGGTTCCGAGGATGGAACAGTTCGAATTTGGCATGCGACTACTTATAGGTACGTTATTTTATGCTTTTATTTAATTTACTAGGACATTCTTGGGTTTATTCATCAACAGTAATGACGGTAAGATATGGTTTCAAGGGACTGGAACAACGAATTTAGCATATTTTTTGGATATATTTCAATGGTGGTGTTGCATTGGTGATGATTGATTTTTGATTATTTGATATTTTTGATATTCTGTTAAACCGCCATTTTTTATTCGAATATGCAGATTGATATTATGTACTAAACCTATGCTTTTCACATACATTATTTACTGAAATTTCGATACGAGTCGATGTATTACATGGGTTCTATCGTCTTCTTGGATTTTTAAGTCCATTGCGCTGCTATACCAACTTTCTGTTTCTATAAAAATATTGATCTTTATTTTTTAATTCTCATCTGTGCCTATAATAATTTTTTAATGCTTTTTGATGAAAAATGGCTGCAATATCGCGTTCTTGGTTGTCACGAGATGAAAAATGGGAAGAATTTGCTTATTAGAAATATGTTTCAAATCACTTTGTTATCGTCTAGAAGCTAATCGTTTACAGCTTCCTGACAAAGTTTGTGGTGTTCTGTTTCTTATGTCCTACGTCATTTGACTGACAAAAGCTTCATCATAGAATATGCTTGAATAAAGTATGCCTTACTAAGAGACTCCTAGAAGCTCTGTTTGCAATTTTGCTGACTTCTTTTTTTTTTCATAAAGTACTATCTTAGATCGAACCAACAAATTTTTCCCTAAAAATTATATTTTTTGTGTTGATGAAAGAAGTACGCTGAACCACTCTTTGTTGAATTACAGGCTTGAGACAACATTGAATTATGGTCTTGAACGAGTATGGGCTATTGGATACATGAAAGGATCACGAAGGTATACATTATATCTTTTTTCTTGTTCTGATTCATCTGGTGATGAATGTTTATTTCAGGGCATGGGAATTGATGGATATTATGAGAAAACTTAATACCCTGTTGCGTCCTTTTTGTTTTGTTTGCCCTTCAAAATGGGATGGCTTGTATCTTCAACTTTTCGGTGGTAAAATTATTGTGCCTGTCTTTATTTTAAAGGCTTGCGATTGGATACGATGAAGGAACCATTATGGTAAAAATTGGTCGAGAAGAGCCTGTTGCCAGTATGGACAGCAGTGGAAAAATAATATGGGCAAAGCATAATGAAATTCAAACTGTGAACATCAAGACTGTGGGAGCAGACTTTGAGGTAAGTAGACATTTATCTTTGACCAGTTGAGCTTAAACCTCACTCTACAGTTGTTTTTGGAGCTGATATCACGGGACATGACAGGTTACAGATGGAGAAAGATTGCCTCTAGCTGTCAAGGAGTTAGGCAGCTGTGACCTATACCCTCAAGTAAGTTGACCTTAGTTATCAATGTACATTGAATGGAGCATTTTTCTGAAGCATCATATGGCATTCTTCGAGGGATTCTGATTGAACACTTTTCTTTATCGAATTTTGAGCTTTGGATCATGCTGATCTGAGATCCAGCACCAACACCTGTCCTATGCCTTGGTTTCCTACAATATTAGATAAATTTGTTCAAGGTTTAAATTAGTCATCGCTTAATGGGTTGGGTTTTTTTCAGGCTGAAGCCTAGCTTGAGTCTGCGTATTTGTACCTTTAATGCTTACCAGTAAATTTCCTAATGTTAGAAAAATCATGCCTTTTCCAGAGCTTAAGGCACAATCCGAATGGAAGATTTGTTGTCGTTTGTGGCGATGGAGAGTACATCATATATACAGCTTTGGCTTGGAGAAATAGATCTTTTGGTTCCGCATTAGAATTTGTGTGGTCATCTGAGGGAGAGTATGCAGTTCGGGAGAGTACATCAAAAGTGAAGATCTTCAGCAAAACTTTCCAGGTTTGATCCCTTCTGGACTTCTTTATCATTCTCTGTTTCTTCGGATGTTCCTAAACCTTGATGAAGAGCTTTCCTTATTCAACTTATCTTCCCAACGTGATAGATGTTCTTCCAGGTTACGCTTTTCATTTTTTTGGAGCATATATGACCTAAAATGAAGTTCTGCTTCTATAACCTGGAAGTAATGAGAGTGATTACTAACATATTTCAAGAACTGCTAATAATAAAACATCTTTTTGTAGTTTTCCCTGTTTAAACATGTGGAAGTTTTCGTTTTGTTGAGTGGTTTAATAGCTTGAAAGATCTAATTAAAATCATTCTGGGAAGAGCATTGGTCAGAGGAACATGAACCATGTGTGAACTTTTGATGGTTTATGTTCCTTAAGGTTCCAATTCCTAAACGAAATCCTTTGCTTCATGATTTCTTCTGTCATCATTACAGTAGTAGTCTGGATTTCTTCTTTCTTCGTACATTTTGTACACTCAACGATCAGAGAAAGGGGTTGAATTTTGGTAAATTGATGCTTTATATGAGGACACCTGTTCTAGTAGATTTTTTGCATACCGAGTTCAATTAGCCATTATAAATGAAAAATTTCTGTGTGCCTTTCTATCCTAATAATCAAAACATGCGTCCTGTTGTGTGTAACTTCAACCTTGATGTTGGTTTGAGTTTCTATTTATTATTTAACTGTATTTATACCATCTCCAAAGGTCACTCTCCTCTTTGTTTTAACTGTTTATTCACACGATGGTTTGTTTTCAGCGAGACCATTATAATCCACATTCAAAATTTGATATCACTAAAAGTGGTTTAGTTTTTCTGCTTAATGTTTTATGGCAATATCTTTATTACAAAACAAAAGGAAGACTTGCTTTGTCCGACAATAAATGTTATGTATCATCATATTCCCCTCATACTCGTTCATTTGGACTCAATACAGGAGAAGAAAAGTGTACGGCCGACATTCTCTGCAGAGCGTATTTTCGGCGGATCCCTCCTAGCAATGTGCTCGAATGACTTTGTCTGCTTTTATGATTGGGCTGAATGCAGGTTAATACGTAGGATCGATGTAAATGTCAAGGTAGGGGTTCTCTTTCCTGCATATGGAGCGTAGTTGACATTTTGTAATCTCTTGTGCTATTGTGTTTATATTGTGCCAATCGCTTTATTGTTTCAGAATCTCTATTGGGCTGATAGTGGCGACCTGGTAGCAATTGCTAGTGATACATCATTTTACATTCTGAAGTACAATGTAAGCTTTCCCTTTCACTTGATATGACAGACATACTGGTAGATTCTCTTTACTATTTTATTCTATATTTTGCATCTCCTCTTGTTTAGTGGTTGACTTAGGTGAGAAGCTGGGTATGCATCTTCTCTGTTGTAATGCGTACGTGTCTTTTTTCAGAGAGACGTTGTAGTCTCTTACTTGGAAAGTGGTAGATCTGCTGATGACCAAGGTGTTGAGGAAGCATTTGAGCTTCTTCATGAAGTAAATGAGAGGGTCCGAACAGGGATATGGGTTGGAGACTGTTTCATCTATAATAACTCTTCTTCACGGCTAAATTATTGTGTTGGTGGAGAGGTATGTTTAAAAAAAAACTTACTCTTTTTACATTTCTTTTATGGATGTTGTGTATATTATGTGCAGCGCGATGAATATCTGCTTTTGTTGCTATAGGTGACTACAATGTTTCACTTAGACAAACCGATGTACTTGCTGGGCTATCTTGCCAGCCAAAGTCGGGTATACCTTATTGACAAAGAGTTCAAGTGAGTGATATTTCATTGTTTGTTTGCTATCTAATCGTTGCCTCTAATCAGGTAAAGGCTTAGTCATCTATTTCTTTTCCAATGCAGTGTTGTAGGATACACATTACTTCTCAGCTTAATTGAGTATAAGACACTGGTCATGCGTGGGGATTTTGACCGTGCAAACGAAATTTTACCCTCAATACCGAAGGAACACCAAAACAGGTACGATTGCTCTCCATTTCTCTTTGCATTCTTCTGAAGTTCAATCTGTTCTCAAACACAGTTTGTGGAAATTGAAATTTTGGAAAGAGAATGACGTGATTGAGAACTATAGCACTTTTCTTTTACCAATCTTCAAATTCTTGGATCTTTCTCTTCAGTTATGGGTTTTTTTGCCCAGAATTTTTGTGATATATATGTAGGAATACAAAACTAAGAGTTCCTAGTCTCTTAGGGCATCGTTTGCCTTAGCTTTTTTTCCATTTAAGTTACACGGTCTTTTAAATCTAACCGGATTGTGCGTGAGATCTTCTGAGCAATAATTATATATCAACATATATCAATATTTTGACACTTGAAATCTCTTATACTCCATTTTGAGGGTGAAAACTCACAGATCTATGGTGGTTCATCAAGGCCTGTTTCAATTTAAGACAGTTCTCGTTAATATTCAATGGAATAGTTCAATGAATTTCGTTGCGTGATCCACATAGCAGCTGTGTGGTGGTTCGAGTGTAAATGTCTTGGTGAAATCATTGGTGCTTATTGCAAACATACTGGTAACTTCTCGAGTCACATCGAAACTGTCAATCTCCTACTGGTTTTGTTGGCACCTTTCCCTTATTCATTTGGGTTAGATAAGAAACTGTGATGATTTTATCACATCCGTTTATCTGAATAAATTGATATTTATTGTGTTAAATGAGAACAGCCTTTGAGACTAGTTTTCTCGTGCTATGTTATTCCACATTGGTACGCTGATACAACTCCACTGTTTATGACATCATCTGCCGTAAACAGTTGTTTTTTTGGTCTGGTTACTTTTTAAATCCTCTTTTTTGCATCAAACCTGACTCTGGGGGAAACTACGCCGTACTTTGCAGTGTGGCACGTTTCTTGGAATCAAGAGGCATGCTGGAGGATGCGCTGGAAGTTGCCACGGATCATAACTACAGATTTGATCTGGCTGTGCAGCTTGGAAGATTAGAGGTTGCAAAGGTATGTTTCTTCGACTATTTTTCCCATGCAGAGTGATTATAAGATTCATTTTTCATGGAACTTCTGTCCGATTATTTGGTTTCAAAACTTTAATTGATCTTTGTAGGCGATCGCTATTGAACTACAAAGCGAATCAAAATGGAAGCAGCTAGGGGAACTAGCCATGTCGTCTGGAAAGGTATTCTCTTATTTGCTGAATTAAGGCCGCTGAAAATCCCCTCTTTCAAAAACAATAGACCTGAAATGGTTCCTCTCTCGCTCTCCTCTTTCTCACTCATTCACTCTCTCTTTCTCTCTCTCTCATCTCTCTCATCTCTCTCTCTCTCTCTCTCTGTCACTCACTCCTCTCTCTCTCTCTCTCTCATATGACACAGAGAGAGAGAGAGAGAGAGAGAGAGAGAGAGAGAGAGAGAGAGAGAGAGAGAGAGAGAGAGAGAGAGAAAACGATTGCACGCGTTTTGCCAAATATGATTTAGTTTTATGTGTTGGTATATGATAGCCTTCTTTGTTTGAGACTGTTTTCTGAACGTTATAATTTTTTTACTGTCCCTGGACGCAGTTGGAAATGGCCGAGGAATGCCTATCATATGCTATGGATTTGAGTGGCTTGCTGCTTCTTTACTCGTCCCTGGGGGATGCGGAAGGAATCACCAAGCTCGCGTCCCTTGCAAAAGAACAGGGGAAGAATAATGTCGCCTTTCTCTGCCTGTTCATGCTAGGCAAGCTGGAGGACTGCCTTCAGCTCCTGGTGGAGAGGTAATTCTCGTTTTGTACGTGTTTAATTTCCCTTTTTAGACGAAATAAATTCAATTAATGACCATCATCACAACTTTTTGCTCGGTTACAGCAATCGAATCCCAGAAGCCGCTCTTATGGCGCGGTCCTACCTTCCAAGCCACGTTTCTAAGATTATCGGGATCTGGCGAAATGATCTGAACAAGGTTCTTCCCACCCTTCAAAGGAGTTATTTTCTGATGAGGAATCCAATTGTTTTTTTGTTTTTTTTGAAACAACAGCGTTGGATTTCTTCTCCGTTTTCTTCATGTTTCTTTTTTTGTTTCTTTCTATGATCTGAAACACGGGCTTCTGTTTGACGCGTTTTCTTTGTGCTTTGTCTGAAGGTCAACCCAAAGGCTGCGGAGTCCTTGGCAGATCCTGAGGAGTATCCTAACCTCTTCGAGGACTGGCATCTTTCTCTTGAAGTCGAGTCTAACATCTCAGATAAAAGGTGCACATTTCTGAGTCTCTTTGTGTTTGTGTGAATTTTATGTATAGAAAATTCTGTTAATGTCATATTGTGTATAGGGGCCATTTTGTTTTTCTTTTCCATTAACTGCTCCTAACCTCTTGATGCCTTTCCTCTTCCTGGGTTCCATTTTTGGTAGTTTCAAGAAGGCCTTTTGATATTTCCTTTCTTCTACACTTAAATACCTGAAGAATTTATTTTATTTTGGAGCAAGCCGTATGTTCATTGTATGCCGATCAGGAGATCCTGATCTCTCTCTCTCTCCTCTCTCTCTTTCTCCCTGATCCCATGAAAAGTCTTCAGATAAAGTTTATCCCTTTTCATGGACTGCTATTATCCCTGAGGTTTCCAGGTTGGGTAAGGTCTAGTGAAAGTCAACTCCAATGTCTCTTATCTCACCGACAGGATTCTTTTGACACTGGGGGATTCTAGTCTCTGCAGCCATGTTCGCCCTTCTGCTTTGTCCTGACTAGCCCTGTTCTTGGGAGCAGGGGCATCTTCCCTCCTGCTGCGGAGTACCTGGACTACGCTGGGAAGCCCAACACCAACCTCGTCGAAGCATTCAAAAACATGCAGATCAGTGAAGACGAGGGAGTGCCGCTTGAGAACGGAGATGCCGGCCACGAGGTCCGTCAACGCTGATGAATGCTCATCTTTTCCTCTTCTTTTACGGTTTATTTTTTGCAAAAAATCTACGATCCTTTCTATCAGATCTCGCATCAGATGAACAGTCGGATGATTTTCTTTTATACTCACCGGTGATTTTCCGAAAAAATGTACCATAAAGAGACATTTCCAAGATATTTCTTTTAAAAAATGAGTATTCTTTTTTTTTTTATCGCACTATCCCGTGAAAGTCATCGTAAATCAAGATATATTTTTTACAGGTGGATTTTATTTTTCTTTTTTTTTTTTGGAAAAAAAGAAGTGACTGCATATGAACAGCTAGTCAGTATCCTTGCTTGTCTTTATCAGACTATATCATAAGATTATAGGCTGCATGATCAACCTTTGTGGTCATTTCATCTTAATCGCCGGTTGACTTTGGCTATCTGTTCTTGCCGCATCATGCATTCGGATGCTGCCATCCTCAAAAAAGCACATTTTTTGAAAAGGAAAAAAAAAAAACTGATCGCCTGTCATGCTTCGTATTTTTCTAGAAGAATCTCTAATATGTGCTTCTATATATTGATTTCTGACCCCTCTCTCTCTGTCTCTCTGTCTCTCTGTCTCTCTGTCTTGCTTGTTCTCTCGCTCTCTCTCAGGGTGCAGGAGAAGGAGAAGACGGGGAAGAGGAGGCCATCGAAGTGGATGGCGATGGCTCCACAGACGGCGCCGTCCTTGTTAACGGGAACGAGGGCGACGAACAGTGGGGTACGAATCACGAAGGAACTCCAACAGCCTAAAAGCAATTGGTTGGGCAAGTGCATCATTCATTCATATTGGTTCCTTTCTTTCTTCTCTTCTTTTCTTTTCCCCTAAACTACCCCCCTCTCTCTCTCTCTCTCTCTATCCCCTTTTACTCTCACTCTCCTCGCCTGTGGTCTCCTCCTCTCTCTCCTGTCCCTCGCTCGCGTCAGCACCTTCCGACGCCATGTCAGCCCTAAACCTCCCCTCTCACAGACCCCGCACTGCTGCTTCCCCTCTACTCCTCAGCCCTTCTGTCTCTCTCATCTTCGCCTTTTTGCTGACTTGGCAGTGCTGACGCCGCGACACCAGTAGTAGGGGACGAGTGAAAAGTTCTCTCTTCAAGGTAACGACCCGTACCCATCTCTCTCTCTCTCTCTCTCTCTCTCTCTCTATGCCCTCCGTCTGTGTGTCTCATATGAGGAAGGAAGGAAGGAAGGAAGGAAGGAAGGGGCCATGTCCTGTCCTAGCAGAGGGGAAGAGGAGTGTGGTAGTGAACTGCTATTTCAGGTAATAAAAAGAGAACTGGGGGGGGAGGAGGGGGAGATGGTGGGGCCTGGCCCCCTCCACCAACCTATCTATCTATCTCTGTTCCTGGGGGAGGTCCTGGCCGTGCTCTGCTTTGAATGGCATTTTTGTAGTTATTTTCTGCATGAGACCGGCGCTTACTGTCGATTCTTTGATTTCATTATAGAGACTGGAATCTGAAAAACCCTCCTCACACCTTCTTATTAATCTCCCTCTTTTTCTTTTTTCCCGTTTCCTTTTTAAAAAATAAAAAATATATGGATGCCGATCTTCCCCTGTGGGCTACTCTGTTGCCCCGATTTATTTATTTATTTATTTATTTATTCTTGTGGTTGTTTTTCTTGCACGTTGACCAGAACGGTTTTTAGGGTCAGAACATGTTCCTCCCTCTCTACTCGGTGGGCCCTTTTAGACGCTCACTGGATCCTCTCACGTTCTTAGAAATCTTCATCATTTCCTTTTTTCTCATCCAAAAAAATACTAAAAAAATGGACGCCGATCTCGCCGGGCTCCTCAGTTGGCCTGAGTTAGTTATTTATTTATTTCTGTGGTGGTATTTTTACACGTTGACCAGGACGGATTTTAGCGTTTGCGCCGGAAACATGTCGGTTTGGGTTTCAGGAGGCCGGAGTATCCTCCTCCAGCTCTGCTCGTGCTCCCATCGTGGCGCAGAACTCCTCGTAATTGATCTTCCCATCCTGAAAGTCAACGTGTTCGTTGAGATTATTAGTAACAATGGAAGAAATGGGCAATCTTTTGATCCTAATGTTGGAAGCTATCATTTCCGAAGAAAATAAAAAAAAAAAAAGGAAAAAGAGACGTACTTTGTTTATGTCCACCTCGGACATGATCTCCTCGATGGACTCCACTCCCGTTCCGTGCTCCCGGAGCGCCGATTCGAGTTCTTCTCTCGTAATGAACCTGGTGGTCAACGGGGCCGGCAAAGGTTAGGAGCCTCTCCCTCTCTCGATGATCAAAGTCAACCCTCCTTCCCCACGCCTTTTTCATGACGATGACAATGATAAAAGTCAACCGCTCCTTCCTTCATCGTGGCCTCTCTCATGATGTGATGAATATGATGAAGTGCAAAGTCAACCCCCGCCTTCGCCCTTGCCCCTTCTCATTCTGCTGCTGCTGATGGAGATACTCAAAGTCAACCCCCCCACCCTCGCCCTCCTCTACCCTTCCCCTCAGCTCGTTTGCTCACCCGCTGTCGTCCTTGTCGAAGTGCCGGAAGGCTCCGTAGAGGATCTCCTCTCTCTCCAGCCTGTGCCTCTGCATGGTGGCGGCGATGAACTCGTCGTAGTCGATCGCCCCGTCGCCGTCCAGGTCGGCCTGCAGGGGCAGCGGCAAGATCACGCACATTTGACTTTTTTTTTTCCTTAAAAAAACGAATAGAGCTCTCGGGGTCTGACGGCGTGCAAGAGGCGTTTGACTTCCGGGTCGGGGAGCTTTGATCCGAGGCCGGTCAACCCTATCTTCAGCTCCTCCTGGGATATCGTCCCGCTCCTGTCGGTGTCCATGTTGACGAACATCTGCTTCAGGCCCTTGATGTCCTCCTCGGCGAGGTTGGCGGCGATCACCTGGCGGCGGGAGGTCAACGAGGATCTAAAAATGGAAGGGGATCGGATGGGATCGCGCGGCGACTCACCGCCAGCGCCATCTTCTTGAGCTTGTTCATCGCCACGAACTGCGTCATTCTTGAGAGGACGACGCAGTCGATCGGCTTCTCCGAGGCGTCTCCGTTCTCTCTTATCCACGGATGCTCTGCATGCCCGTTTCAAGACGACGATGAGTCCACTAGAGAGGGAGACTAGAGAGAGAGAGAGAGAGAGAGAGAGAGAGAGAGAGACCGAGGACTTGGGAGGCAGTGATTCGCTTCTTTGGGTCTTGGGTGAGCATCTTCTTGACCAGGTCCTTGGCGCTGTGGGAGATGGAGGGCCAGGGATCCGTCTCGAAGTCGATGTAGCCCCTCAGGATGGCGTCGAATATCCCCCTCTCGGACTCTGCAAGCCACAGCCCCCGTGAGCGAGCGAGAGAGAGGGAGAGAGGGAGAGAGAGAGAGAGTCGCAGAGAGAGAAGAAAGGGTGATGAAGATCTCATGAAGATAGATAGATGGAGCGAGAGAGGTGATTCTAGAGTTCACAAAGAGAGAGAAGAGAGAGGGTGAATGATCTCATCAAGATTGAGGGATAGATAGGTGGAGAGAGAGCGGTGATTCTAGAGCTTACAAAGAGAGAGAAGACTGAGGATGAATGAAGATCTAATGAAGATTGGTTGATAGATAGATGGATGGATAGATAGATAGATAGATAGATAGATAGATAGATAGATAGAGAGAGAGAGAGAGAGAGAGAGAGAGAGAAATTTGGGTCATTTGGTGAGAGGGGGAAGAAGCCGGGGGTGGGTTTACCGGCCCAGAAAGGAGGGAGACCGCTGAGGAGCATGTACAGGATGACTCCGGCGCTCCAGATGTCCACCTGCTTGCCGTAGCTCCCCCGGAGGACCTCTGGCGCCACGTAGTAGCAGCTCCCTACCAAATCCTTGTATCTCTTCCCTATACAATCCAGATTCAGCACAAATAACCCATCTAATAAATTAATATATTTTAATTATCGCCGGATTAAAAGCTTGGAAATTTTATTTTTGAAGGTTTTTTCATGAAACCCATTAGAACATGGTTTATGTGATTGCTTCCGAAAATGGGAAAGACTCGATGATCCGCAGACAACCCCATCAATTATTTCAGGAGGATCCTCTCGCCATATGAGCAAACGAGAACTTTCATAAATTGCTCCACATTTCTAAGTTTACGGGCAAAAATGTTTGTGTATCCGACGCAGTTCAGCGCGGCCGGATGAATTCACCCGCCCCACGCAGTTCTGATCGGAGCCCGGCTGATTTTCCCCAAAATGGCAATCAGAGAGCCGAAGAAAAATGGCGGAAGGAACCACGAGAGAGAACTGAAAATGGCGGAAGAAGAAAAATCTGGCTATCTATCTATCCACAGGCCAGAAGCTCCCCAATGGACCCACGAGGAAGTGAATCGATGGCGAGGGGTGGAGGGAGAGGAGATGCTCAACCTTCCTCGATGAAGACGGAGAGCCCGAAGTCCGCCACCCTGATCGCCGCATCGTCTTCGGGCCCGGCGAGCAGCAAGTTCTCCGGCTTGAGGTCGCGGTGGATCACCCCCATGAAGTGGCAGACGCTGACGACGTTGACAATCTCCCGGCAGACGGCGGCGGCGGCCTTCTCGGAGTAGCTCCCCTTGGCGGCGCCGCCGCTGATCCTCTCGAAGAGGTCCCCCCCGGCGCAGAACTCCATCACCAGGTGCACGCAGCCGTGGCTCTCGTAGGCCCCCTTGAACCCCACCACGTTGGGCTGCCCTTGGAGGTGCTGCATGATGAGCACCTCCCTCCTCACGTCCTCCCTGTCGCTCTCCTTCAGGAGCTTCCGCTTGTGGATGGACTTGCAGGCGTACAGGCGCCCCGTGGCCTTCTCCATGCAGAGGCTGGTCACCCCATACTGGCCCCTTCCGAGCTCCTTCCCCATGGTGTAGTGAGCCTTCACGTCTTCGTAGGGCCTGCCCAGGATGGCGCCGGCGGGCACGTCGGACTTGGATATCGGAGGAGAGCTGGGCTCAGGAGCTCCTTCTTCGTGGTGTCCATTGGTAACCTCTTCCGGCTTCTTCTTGCTCTTGCTCAAGCACATCCCCATCTTCTCCTTCTTCCTTCTTCCTCCTCCCCGAAGATCGGGACGACTGATGGCTGAATCACCCCGGGGATTCACCGGCGGGTACACGAAACTCCGAGCCCGGAAGAGAATGGAGCGGGGAGAAAGAGAACGGGACGAGCTCAGAGCCCGGAGGAGGAGGATGATCTGCGGAGGAATAGTCAACGCCAATAATCCATTGGGGACCCAACTGCTCTACTCCGTCAGAAGAATCGTAGGGCTTACTTGCCCCGCCTCTCGCCGTCTGGCCCACTCGTCGCTTCGCCAGCCAGGCGACCGGAGAGGAAATGCTCGCCGGCAGCCGGAGCTACTCTCCGGCGAGAGGGTGATGGCGACCGGAGCTCTACTCCGGCAAGAGAGCGATGGCGACCGGAGCTCTACTCCGGCAAGAGAGCGGTGGCGACCGGAGCTCTACTTCGGCAAAAGGGCGATGGAAACCGGAGAAATTCCCCGCAAAGAGGGCGATGGCAACTGGAGCTCTTCTCCGGCGAGACGGCGATGGCGACCGGAGCTTTCTGCGGCGAGAGGGCGATGGAAACCGGAGCTCTTCTCCTGCAAGAGGACGATGGCGACGAGACAAGGCGGAGCCACGAGACACGGCGTGCGAGCCCCACACATTTACCAAAACATACCAAATATGTACCTAATTCCCTTAAAAACATCTAAACTTTAAAAATTAAAGTACCACTCAGTCTGAGCAAGAAACTGAGATTACGCAAAGTAGTTTTAAAATTTTCAGATAATTAATGTTTAAATATATCATTTCCATGAATAATTGTGCACTTTTTATATTTTCTTGTGCCCGGTTGACTTGTACTTTATTTCATTTAAGTCCCTGCTTTAAATAGGAAATTCATGCCGGATCTCAGTGCGGCGTGCGCACGTGGACATCATTGTCGGGCTACCGTCACCGACACTGCTCAGGTTCGAAGAGCGGCTCTGTCGCCTTTAGCGGGGATGAATGGACGGGCGGTGAGATTATTCCGGTGACGAGATCGAATCTCCGGCGACTTTGTGCCGCCGACACTTTTGGTCAATCCCACGTGGCGAAATCGGACCGTAGGGATCCGGGCCAAGATCCGATCCCGAACCAGGAGCCGATAATGAAATCCGATTATTTAGTCTGTTTCTTTATAATAAACCCTATATTTCCCATTTATTATCATTTTTAGAAACTAAAAAATCTAAGAAATACGAAAAATTTTAGTTTACAAACAAGAAATTTCCTATTTTTATAATTATACCATGATTTTCTCCTCATGGATCAGTTCACATAATTTTACTAATTATGAATGAAGATTATTTATTATTATTAGTTTAATGTATTTAAAATTACGTATTTCCTTTTTTAGGGGCCCAACTAGAAAATTAGTAGCGTTAAATGGGGCTCATTCTCGTGGTGAGTGGGGCTCAAGCGGCGTGAAATCGGACCGGGCTGAGCCGCCGGCCGAGGCGGTTCGGTACGGGTCCGGTTTATCGGGTTAGGTGAACCCGATGAGGGGGTTTTCTGAAATTTTCCTTCTCTCATGAGAACGGACAGGTACGCTTCCCCCCCTCTTACAGTTCGCCGCACGCCCTAACCGGCTACCCTCTCTCCTCCTCTCGCCCCGATCTCTCTCTCTCTCTCTCTGCGTCTCTGTTCTCTCTGCTGCTGGGGGAAGCGTCGTCTGGAGACCATCGGATGCCATCCAGCTCTAGGCTCACAGAGTAAGGTGTGTAAATGAGTGTCCTTTGGTCGTTTCTTTGAATGATCCTCCGGACATTTTGCGATGTTGAGTATAAGCTCTGGTTGATGGGATCAGTGATGCGCCTGGGTCCTTTTTTGTCTTCATTACCCGGAGGAGAATCCGTCTTGCAGCGCGTGTAGAGCTCGTCTGTAGTCGCGTTTAGGTTACTTGGGGAATGATCCGTTTCAGATTTGGGTTTAGGCGGAGCTTCTCTGTGATTCTTAAGACAATCAGAATTTCTTCTGTAGAATGTTGATTCCGGAGGGTGTTTGGAAGATGGGGCTCTCGTTTTTCTCGCAAAAGAAATTCATGCCATGATCTCACCTCTTTTCTATTTTTTTATTGAATTTCAATGTCGATAGCGTGGTCGATCAGAATTTCTTCCCTGTTGCTAATCAGTTTCTATGCTTTTTTTTTCCCCGGTTCGAATTGCTAGTCAGTGAGACATTAAATCTGTGTCTTGAGCTTTTTAGTCAGTTGAACAGACTTTATGTTTCTACTGTTAGCTGGGTGGATTTTATGTTTTATTGGCATATTCAGTGGATTTTTGATCGCTGAGAATACGCTCAATTAATTAAGGAATCTGATAATGCACATCTTATGCTCCTTACATTTATTATTTTCACGTGCATAGAAGACAGATTCAGATGTTTTAGCTCTTGGAATAACGTTTTAAATCTGTTTTGATGGGATTGAGTGATAGAGCCCATCTTGTGTATGAGGATTGCCTACATGGCAAGCGGGCCAACATAGGTGATTACCTTTTCTAATTTCAAATACATAAAATTTTCTGTATGTTAGATTTAGCTGGATATATCGTTTATTTTGCTGAAATTTTCAGTACTTGAAGGGATCTTCACAGTTGTTGACCTTACCTCCCATTTCAGATAAGATACAGAGTTGTATAAGATAATCCAGATATATACACCACCTAAAAACCATTTTTTTGAGACATCGGATCTTTATCCGATTTTTTCTGCAGTTTTAGTAACTCAAGCTTGTAATTTGACGTCGTAGACCTTACCTTTCAACCACATGGCAGATCAATAATTTTAATTTTTTTTTACCATAAATGTGCAGATTGCAACCGTAATTAAAGAGTAACTAAATGTAAGTGTAAAAAATAAATATTAGAGCCCGCATTCAGCTTTTTGTGGTGGTGAAGAGTCTTAATTGTGCGCATTGTTCTGAAAAAGAAGAAGAGGACTCCCATACGATGTGACAACTCCCTCTGTATTTTTTTTCCGTTTCAAAAGTACCGTCCATCACTTTCTGGAAAAGAAAGTCGTGGGTCCACGAGAAAGGGAGAAAGTTAATCAATTTTTGGTGAATTACCTCAAAATGAACTTTTTTGCAGAAAAAAGATCCAATTTAATAGTTTCCCTGTAATTATTGAAAAACTTTGCGATACAGTTTTATATGGCTTATAAAATATCCATCAGAATGTTGTCAATGAAAAAGGAAGGGCAGATATTCTTACATTAGGAGTTTTTGTAAATCTGAAGATCTACAATTTAAAGTCAGTCAAGTTGACGTTTTCTATTGCAGCCATACTGGTGAGTGTTATTTTCACTCTTATTTTTGGGGCTAGATTTTAAAAAGTTCGGAGAAGCTGATAATTAAAAGCATGCGATCAAGTTTGATCGAAAATGAATTCCACCTGTAACCACTTTTAATTTGCTCAAACATTGGCTCCGTGATGAAAGATTTTGTGTTAACATTTATCTGGAGGTGAGTTCTGAGAGCCCAGGGGAAGGTGGGGGGAAGGCAAGTTTCTTTTTTTGACTGATAAGATTCAGTTTTGTGCTGTTTGGATTTGATTTTTCTCAATCCTAGACCTGGTTAGAGTTTCATTTTATGGGGAACTTTCTCAATTGTTTACTTTTGATGGACAACATGTAACAGTGCTTCGATTAATTATAGTTCCTTTTTGCTTCTTACATTACGCAAAAAAAAAAAGATTCATCAGTGTCTCATAGAATTCATCCGCATTCCATCAATAGTTTAGCTTTTCGGCATGATTATTAGCGAGTAAGTTACAAGGTTATAATTTGATTAATGTTTGGTTGGCCGGACTTGTTGATTTATGCTTAACCTTTAACTTTGATTCTGTGATTATAGTTGCTGGCTGACATGGGTCCAAGTTCACCTGATAGAAGTCGTGAAGTTGCTGAAAGTCATTCTGAATTGGATCTCAACCGCGTCACAAACAAGGATGACGTGGATGCTCCCAGGCATAATTATATGAAAGAGGACAGGAACCATCATAAACACACTGAGTCATCTCCCAAGGTTTCCTCTGATGTTAACCGTGATAAAATTGTTTCTCATCTTGCTCCGTCTGATTCAGACATAAGAAAAGGATCTTACTTGCAGTCTGGCTTTTCCCATGATGACAAGACTGGAGGCACATTGAGCTCTGAGGGGCATAGGTCTCCTAGCGACATCGGGAATTACAATGCTGGAGATGACTATGGTGATTCGCATACTCAAAGGAAAAAAAACCTCGAAGAAATGGAAAATGGAGGCTCTACTGTTGATTTGCGAGATACTTCTTTTAGGGTTAATGATAAACATCAAGAGGTCTTGGAGAGGGAAGATTATATCAGACAGAGTCATGAACCGGCCAGTCCATTTACTGGTGATAGTCCGGGGAAAATACAGTTTCAGAAGCAACAAGTTGACGATGAGAAAAATGTGCCAGGTGAGTCCGACGTTTGTTTTCCTCAGGCATCCCCAAAAAGTTCAGCGTCCCCGGCAAGAGAGAGCTCCTTTATTCCTGAAGGGTCTCCACAAGTTCGAACATCAGAGGAAGAGGAGAGACATTCAGATGCAGACCGGAACAGAGCATCACCAGATTCTGCCTCCTCTCCTAGGCGGGTGCATTCACCTTCTCCAAGGAGACCTGGTGGAGGTCGCAGACGATCTCCATCCTATGACCACATATCTCCAACTAAACAAAGAAATTCTTCTTCTCCAGTAAGAACACCTCTTAGAGATTCTGATCAGAGGATTGATTCTCCATATAAGAGAAAAAGGTCTTCTTCCCCCGGAAATATATCTCAGAGAGATTCCCGTAATGTGATTGATTCTTCCAGGAAGCGTTCACGTACTTCACCACAAAGAAAAGATTCACCACAGAGACGAGATTCACCAAGAAGGAGAGATTCCTCACAGAGAGGAGATTCCCCACGAAAGCGCAGTTCAGCACGGCGACGAGATTCACCACGAAGGAGAGATTCGCCACGGAGGCAGGATTCACCAGGGTACCGAGGTTCGCCTGATGGTGATTCTCCGCAGAAGCGTCTATCTGCATCTCCACGAAGACGGGATTCATCCCAGAGGAAGAACAGGTCAATTTCGCGATCTCCACCTGGGAGAAGAGATTCATCTGCGTATAAAAGAGACCGTCGAGACCGATCTCGATCAAGATCCCCACATGGAAGGGATCATCATAAGAGATCCCCAAGGTGAAGCTTGCTCAGTTATTAGTAATCAGCTTTCATTTCTTCCATCATAATTTTTATTCCTCTCTAAACACATATTTGTGAATATAATTGCTGGGAGGGAATTAATGGTATACTAAATGTAATTTTTTTTTTCTAATTTTCTCTGTGAATTTTCGTTGCTCTATAGTATTTTCTTAGTGCTCCATGGTTAATTTCTATGTGCGAATAATAGATATCTGGAATCTTTTTTTGAGTCACTTCACCGGTTTCGTATCCTATTCATTTATGCTCAACTTTTTTTTCCCCAACAAGGGTTTTTCTTTTTAATTATTTATTTCATTGTAATTCAATAATTCACTAATTAACGTGTGATTCTTTTTTTTAAAAATTCTGTAAAGCTTTTCGCTTATTAGCCAGATCTGTATCGTTGTAGATCTAGTTTTTGTATTCATTTGTCCTATTCTATTTTAATCTGATATCTGATGTATTCTAGGAGGCGGCATTCTCCTAGGCGTAGGTCTCCTTCTCCAGGCTATCATTCTCGTCGCCATTCTCCGAGGAGGCGGCCTTGGTCTCCGCCCTCTAACCGCAGTACTGGAGTGGGTAGACCTGGAAAAAACTTGTTTGTTGCTGGGTTTAGCTTTGTTACTACAGAGAGAGATCTAGAGAAGAAGTTCTCTAGATTTGGTCGTGTTACAGATGTTCGGATTGTTCGGACAAGAGGTGCTCCCTTTGTGCTTTGAAATTTATTACGACGACGCAAAATTTTGATTGGTCCTGCCATGCATCACTTGTCGTTATTATTTTTTATTGATTTAATCTGCCATTTATTCATTGATGTCTTATTACCGACAGCTTGTGATTCCATGCCATTTAAGTGTTCTTGTGAACTAATTGTGGCTGTCAATTAAGCCTTTCAACAATTATGACTTCCCCCCTCCCATTTGCTTTGAGTTTCTTCCATGTTTCGTCAACCCCCTGGCATCAACTCTGTTTTCCATACTTTATGACGTCTTGCTATTGCTGTTCCTTTCAATCATTGCCTCTCGTTTCCAAAAAGGAGCGCCTTGTGATTCCTATTTTCCAAGTCACAACTTTTGGCATCTTGAACATGGACAAGTAATGAGAAGCTATTTTTGGAGTAGACTTTGGAGGAATCTATCTTTCTCCCATTGATAATGTCTTTAGCTTCTGACCGTTCTGTTTCTCGATTTCTAAAAGAACAAACAACATATGTTAAACTTTCCATCGGATGATAAAAACACATTCACTTTTTTTTTTTCCTTTTTTGGAGGTTCTTGGAATACGTTTTTAGTGTGTAGTAGTCCTTTTGGCGACTGCATTATGCTCTACCTCTGCTATCTTCATCCTCAGACTCTTTCTTTTGTCGGATGATGATGGTACCACATTACCCCATTAACCAACCATAATGATGAGGCCAGACTACTGTCGTCCCTCATATCTTGGAAGGTAAAAATTGCTAATTTTTTATTCTTTGAAATTAATGGCGCAAGCATCATAAGAGATGCAATTCGCTGGGCAGTCGCTCTCCAGTTGGGCCCGGAGAGCGAGAGCAAGTTTTGGCCATCTTGCTCCTAGATGCCTCAGATCTGGTGCAGTTGACTTCAAGGAGAAGCCAGATTACCCACAATGCAGAGTTGGGTCATGCGAGGATGACCTTCTCTAGATCTCATCTCTTGGATACTTGCTTCATGCTTTTAAACTTTGCAGAAAATAGTCCACTTTGTTTGTTTATTTTATGATATCTTGGGGATACTTCAACCTTCTGGCCGTGTTCTCACTCATTCCCCCGCGGGCTGGGGAAGGAGGAAGGGTGGGGGGGATTGGGGCAACAACTGGGGACGAATTAATCGGATGGAGCTAGATTTCTCATTATGCCGATTGCATTCTCTTAACTATATCAGGCAATTTTTTTTCCCCATTTATTTTTGGCCATTATTTCCTGTGTTAATTGTGCTGCTGTTGTTCCGTTCAATGCGATCTATAATATTTCCCCAGTTGACTAGCTTCTTTGCGCGATCAAGGTCGGGGGACTCTCGGGGCTTCGGATTTCTATCCTTGGAAAGAGACGAGGAGGCTGATGCGGCCATTCGAGCGCTGGACCAGACCGAGTGGAATGGCCGGATCGTTCTGGTGGAGAAAGCGAAGACCTCTGTTCGCTAAGGCCTCTGAGGGGCCCTCGTTCCATCCAGCTGGGCCTCCTGGTTGACTTTCTCCATCCTATCCCATTTTCCTTCCGCCGCAATATGCCATTATAGGTTATATCCTGAAACCCGATTCCTCTCAGGGCCTGTATCCGATGCGTACTTATATTGCCCGAGTTTTATTTCCGTTTGAGATGACTGGAGAAGCATGAAAGACTCTCCTTGTTCGGGTACTGATGCTAATGCTACCCATCTAATGAGACCCTCGGGTTGACTTTTTCCTACACCCGCTGACTTGTTCTCGCTCTTTTCTTTTTTTTTTCTGCTCTTCATTTTGTCCAAGTGGTTTTGTGAAACAGCAGGTGACACTCGCTGCAGGGGGGGTCTCCGCTTGTTCCTAGCTCTCTCTCAGAACCCTAAAAATCGATGAGGTCTTGTGCTGCCATTCGGAACCCTCACCATCCTGAACCCTGGGGCCACTTACAAACCGACCGAAAGCTACCACCCCTAAATGGACGACTGGCTGCCCGCATGGGCAAAGGCTCGATGGGTTCTCGTGAAACCCTAATCTTGTTTCCTCATTTAGTCATTTCTTACAGAGTTTCTCTGTTGAACTACAACTGACTGAATACGTGGGCAAAGGCTCCATGCGGTTCCCGTCAAAACCCTAATTTGTTTCTTCATTTAATCATTTCTTACAGAGTTTCTCTGTTGAACTACAACTGACTGAACACATGGGCAAAGGCTCGATGGGTTCTCGTGAAACCCTAATCTTGCTCCTTCATTACAGTAGGTCTGATGAACTCCAACTGAGTAACTGCATGAGTCAATATGCTCGATGGGTTCTTGTGAAGCCGTAATCTTGTTTCTTCACGTAGTCATTTCTTACAGAGTTTCTCTGTTGAACTACAACTGACTGAAATCATGGGCAAAGGCTTGATGGGTTCTCGTGGAACCCTAATTTTGTTTCTTCACTTAGACATTTCTTACAGAGTCTGTCTGATGAATTACGACTAACTCACTACATGGGCAAAGGCTCGATTGGTTCTCGTGAAACCCTAATCTTGTTCGTTCATTTAGTCATTTCTTACAGAGTCTGTCTGATGAACTACAACTGACTGAATACATGGGCAAAGGCTCCATGGGTTCCCGTCAAACCCTAATCATGCTTCTTTATTTAGTCATTTTATACGGTCTGTCTAATGAAGCACGGCTGGCTGCTAGCTCGGGCAGAGGCCCGATGGGTTGTCGTCAAACCCTAATCTTGATTCTTTCTTGGTCACATTTCTCACCGTCTGTCTGATGAACTATGACTCGAGATAGAATGGATCATAAGTCCTCAGCTTTGTTCTTCACGTCGTTATTTTTTGAGTATTCTCTCTCTCATCGAATAAAAATTGGAGATATTTAGAAGTGATGATATATATATATATATATATATATCTTTCTCTCTCTTTCTGGTAATCCCTCGTCCTCATGGAGATATTTAGAAGTGGTCATATCTCTCTCTCTCTCTCTCTCCCTCCCTCCCTCAAATAATCATGTCCTCATATGAATATTTTTACAAGCCGTGATCTCTCTCTCTCTCCAATAATCCTGTGTCCTTATATGAATATTTTTACAAGCTGTGATCTCTCTCTCTCTCTCTCCAATAATCTTGTGTCCTCATATGAATATTTTTACAGGCTGTGATCTCTCTCTCTCTCCCTCCCTCTCTCTGTGTTTCTAGTAATCCTGCGTCTTCACATGGAGATACTGAGAAGCTGTGACCTCTCTCTCTCTCTCTCTCTCCCCCTGTCTAGTAATCCTGCGTCCCCATGTGGAGATATTTAGACGTTGTCATCTCCCTCCCTCTCTCTCTCTCTCTCTCTCTCTCTCTCTCTCTCTCTCTCGTAATCCTGTGTTCCCACATAGAGATATTTTTACATCCTGTGATCTCTCTCTCTCTCTCTCTCTCGTAATTCTGCGTTCCCACGTTGAGATATTTAGACGCTGTGATCTCCCTCTCTCTCCCTCTCTCTCTCACTCTAGTAATCCTGTTTTCCCACATGGAGATACATGCTGTGATCCCTCTCTCCCTCTCTCTCTCTCTCTCTCTCTCTCTCTCTCTCGTAACTCTACGTTCCCACGTTGAGATATTTAGACGCTGTGTTCTCCTCTCTCTCTCTCTCTCTCTCTCTCTCTCTCTCTCTCTCTCTCTCTCTCTCTCTCGTAACTCTACGTTCCCACGTTGAGATATTTAGACGCTGTGATCTCCGTCTCTCTCCCTCTCTCTCTCTCACTCTAGTAATCCTGTGTTCCCACATGGAGATACATGCTGTGATCCCTCTCTCTCTCTCTCTCTCTTTCTCTCTCTCTCTCTCTCTATCGATCTCTAGCAATCCTGCGTCCCCACGTGGAGATATTTAGATGCTGTCTCCTTCTCACTCCCTCTCTCTCTCGCTAGCAATCCAGGGCACCCACGCTGAGATATTTCGAAGCGATAATCTTTCTCTACCGCCTCCCTCTCACTCTCTAGTAACCCTGTGTCCCCACATGAAGATATCTAGAAGCTGAGATCTCTCTCTCTCTCTCTCTCTCTCTCTCTCTCTCTCACGCCCTGTTGCTTGTAATTTCTGCCTCTGGTCTGTGATTTGGGGTGGGGAAGGATCTGGTGGGGCTCCTTAAGAATGAGATACCTTTCGTGAGCTTCAAATTACGGCATAACCCCTACCGGTAACTTGGTCTGGCGGGAGGAGCCCATTTCAGTCCCTATTATTACAATAACTTTCGTCAGCACCGCCAATAGCAAATATTTTGTGGAATCTGCCCCAACCGCGGGGGGCCCATATCAATAAACACCTCCCATTTATTGGTAAAAGTGAGAATTCCGGTTGATTACGGCATAATGAAGCATGGTCCGAGGTCCAGGACCGGTACACGCAATGTCCTCCTGCAATGAACCGAATATGCCAGCTTTGGAGGTATTTATTCAATTCTAAAAAGGCATTCAGGACGTATACATAAATAAGCTCACGTTCGTATTTTCTCCACCTCAATCTGATCGCCAGTGTGATTTTATTAATTATCGATAATTACAATACGGCTATTTATTTATTAATAAAAAAGGGTTATTTTAGAAATTCTGTCCAGGCAGAGGGTCCCGGCAAGTGGGGGGTTGACCGCGGTCAAGGGGTGGGGCCCCAACGCTAATAGTGAGGTTATAGTTTTTATGTGCCACCTAGTTTTTGGGGTGTAACAAAATGGCCTTAACCTTGCCGTTATTGGGTGATCCCACTGTCCAATAATGGCTAGAAATTTGCAATACTGCCCCCTGCGTAGGGGGCATGAGCTAATTTTAAGTTAGTTTTGGATTAATTAGGCCTGTTAGGAGTAAATGACATTATGGCCTGTGCAAAATATATGGGTCGGAGCATTAAATATGATGAATTGGAGGTACCATGATACATTGGAACAGTATTGTGGATATATTTGTAAATATTTTCGCAACACCCACCGTTAACCGACGAGGTTGGCCTTTACTGGTCATTTAATGCTACCCCACCGTTGATTAAGTGCAGCACCTAAAAAAGCTGTGCCATCCTTTGATGGATGAGAGAGAGAGAGAGAGAGGGAGGGGGCAGGCAGGGGGGATGTTGAGAACTGGGTCTCTCTTTTTCGTCTTTCTCTCTCTTTCTTAGAGAGAGAGAGAGAGAGAGAGAGAGAGCCTGTGTGTGTGTGTGTGGGGCACTCAACATAAATAAGAAATTCTACTGTCCAGCAAACCCCGGCAACATTAATTTCCTATGATTGTTGATAGGAGGGGGGGATTATGGCATAAATTCTAAGGAAACGAAAAAACACATCCACTCGTCAAGCAGTCTTCCCTCCGATTTCCTTATTTCAAATGACTCCGCGTCTTTTTATAGCGAGAGAGAGAAAGAGAGAGAGAGAGAGAGAGAGAGAGGGAGAGAGAGAGAGAGAGAGAGAGGACGAGTAATCGTAAAAGAATGGGAATTATGATCCCCTCCATCTCCAATTAATAAAGTTCTTCAGCAATCGAGCTCCACGTAAACTTCCTAGTATACTTAAATTTTTTAGACAAGTAAAGGTTGATAAGCAGCCGTACCCATCTACATGCATGCTATCATGATATGGATTGATAGAGAGAGAGAGAGAGAGAGAGAGAATTTCGGAAGTATCGTCACTGGTGATTGACGGAGTTGCAGTGGAGATGCAGGAGGTGGAGAGAGACGAGGGAGAGACGACGTGAGGAAGAAGGCGCTGGGAAACTGCTGAACCGCCCCCCCCTTTCCTCCCTCTCCTCCCCCGTAGGGGCGGCAGCGGCATTGAATACCAGCGAGCCTACGCGGGCCCTCTTCTGCCCCGCCTGCCGTCGGCGGCATCTCCAGGGTTTGAATGTTTCTTCTCGGTTCGGCGGCGCCAGGGAGGTTCAGAGATCCCGGCCCACCACGAAAGGCGCGGCCTTGAAGAGCTCCAGCGCCGCGAATTGATGGGAGGGCAGTCCCCCCCTCCTATACTCCTCCACTTCTTCCCACCCTGCGGCAGCGGCGACGACGGTGGCGGAGAATCCCGGCTTAGCCGTCTCCGCTGGCCCACCGGATTCTTCTTCGTCGTCGCCGGTTTTCCGGGCGGAGCTTCCGTTGGCTGAGTTATGGCCGCGGACCGGGTTCCCTCTCTCTCTCTCTCTCTCTCTCTCTCTCTCTCTCTCTCCCTCTCTCTCGCTGTGGCTATCGTCTTATCCATAGTGTTATATATTTTCTTCTTCAACTCCCCATTCTCTCTCTCTCTCTCTCGCTTGCTCTCGCTCTCTAGTGAGAGGCTTTCGAAAAGACTTTTCTGTAAGGGTTGAAGGGGGGGAGAAAAAGGAGAAGCCATGGAGGCATCGTCAGGGCAACGAGTTGCCGAGATTTGCAGCTCGGGAATAGGCTCCTGCTTCAGGGCATCCAAGATGGTCGTCTTCGGTGGCTTGACGTGCACCTTCGCCGTCGGTGAGCTTCCCCTCCTCACTCTCCTCCATTTTCCTCTCTCTTTCTCTCTCTACAGTAACTCCTGCTGCGCAGATGGCGGAACAATTTACTCCCTCTGCTCCCTTCTTCCCGAATGCTCGGAGTTTGGTGATGTTCTCTCCCACTTCTGACTCTCTCTCTCTCTCTCTCTCTCTTTACTGTACAGGTGGTGCCGTCGTCGGAGTCGTCTCGGGGGCTCTCAAGGGCCACACCACGGAGACTGGGCTGCTGCGGGGGGCAAGCATCGGCGCCGTCGCCGGGGCCCTCGTCTCCGTCGAGGTCCTCGAGTCCCTCCTCCGGGGAGATCTCCTCTCCAAGGTCTCTCATTCCTCCATCTTCCATCCCGACGATGGCCGCTAGAGCTTTCTCTCTCTAACCAAGGTGGTCCTTCCCGCTCTGCAGATCGCCATGTTCGAGAGCCTCATCGACGGGAAGATCTTCCGGGAATGGGTGAGCCCGGCGATGCTCAAGGCGTACCAGTGGCAGGTAGAGACGGAAAACCCTACCCCCGAGGTCACCGGCGACGGCGAGGGTTCGGAAGCTAACTCCACGCTCCTCCTCCGTCTCTCGCAGGTCGCCAGCACCGTCGACAGTGAGGGTAGGGAGGCCTCCGACTTCTTCGACACCGGCGGCGCCGCCGGCATGTCGCCGGAGGCCATACGGCGGCTCCCCAAGCTAGAGGTCTTCTCCATGTCCACCGGGGAAATAGTTCGGGAGGGGACTACCTGCGCAGTCTGCCTGCAGGTGAGAGAAAGAAACCGGCCTGTTAAGTCGAATTAGGTTTCTGGCAATGGAAGGACCACCCAATTTCCCTTCTGACCGAATCCTGACAAATGATGGCAACCCAATCAAAAGCCGTCTTCTTGCCCAAGAACATCCATGAATTTCGCCGGATTCTCTCTCTAGAACCCCCGAGAGAGAGAGAGAGATGGATCCCACATGCCCTGACCAAGCTCTCCCTACGAATCACTCAGTCCTTCCACCACCGCCTCTGCACATCTCCCCGGAACGCTAATGAAGAACTAGTCTACGTTCACAATGCCACACAGACTTCTTCCTTCCCTCTCCCTCCCTCTCTCCCTCCCTCCCTCTCTCTCTCTCTCTGTCTATCCCTCTCTCTCTCTCTCTCCTCTCTCTCTCTCTCTCTCTCTGTCCCACCATGGCCGACCTCTCTCTACGACTCACACAATCTTCCACCATCCCCACGGCTTTCCTCCTCAGACCCACATGAAGAGAGATAGACACTTCCTCCATAGCACACACAGACTATTTCCCTCTCTCTTTCTCTCTCTCTCTCTAGAGGACTCACGACGATGATCGTCTTGGTTGGGGCAGGATTTCAAGAACGGGGAGAGAGCGAAGATGCTGCCGGTCTGCTGTCACCTCTACCACGGCGCCTGCATAGACGAGTGGCTCCTCCGAAACCGCTCCTGCCCCCTCTGCCGGCGGAACCTGTAGAGGCCCCTCCGCTCCTTCCCTCCGGCGAAGAATCTCCTCTCCTCTTCTCTTCGCCGGCGGATCGGCCCCACGGGATAACGCCGTCGGCGGGGCCATCTGACAGAGGCGAATGGGAGAGCGATCCATCTTCCGACTCAGTAAACGAAGCTCATCAGTTCCAGGGGTCCCCTCTCTCCCTGACATCGTAGCTTGGGAAGATTCTCTGAGCCCACCGGCGGCTAAACCGTTCTCAGAGACTCCTCTCTCTCTCTCTCTCTCTCGCTCTCTCTCTCGCTCTCTCTCTCTCTCTCTCTCTCTCTCTCTCTCTCTCGCTCTCCCTCTCTCTCTCTCGCTCTCTCTCGCTCTCTCTCTCTCTCCCTCTCCCTCTCTCTCTCTCTCTCTCTCTCTCTCTCTCTCTCTCTCTCTCTCTCTCTCCCTCTCTCTCTCTCTCTCGCTCGCTCTCTCTCTCTCTCTCTCTCTCTCTCTCTCTCTCTCTCTCTCTCTCTCTCTCTCTCTCTCTCGCTCTCTCTCTGTGAAATAACTGAATAAGTCCTCCACAGGGATAATGATCGATCATTTATGAGACCGTCCTCTTGGGTGGTCTGAACTCTGCCTCTCCCTCTCTATCGCTATCTCTCTGTGAACCATACCTGTAAATAAGCCGAATTTCTATGCCAAATATGAGATTCACCGGGTCTCGATTTAGCTCCAGCCTTGAACAAGGTACACACGCGGGAGAGAGAGAGAGAAAGAGAGGGAGAGGGGTGAGAGAGAGAGAGAGAGAGAGAGAGAGAGAGAGGGAGAGAGAGAGAGGGAGAGAGAATAGATCTTGCGTTGATCCGGGTCAAGGCCGGGTTGACCTTGTCGCTCCGTTCAAGACGAACACCCAGAGCAGGACGAAAGTCAGGTTTTAAATTTTTTTAAAAATATCTATGCATATTTAAACCAAGATTATACTAGGAAATATTAATAAATTATTTTAATAAGGATAATATCAAGAAAAGTCAATGATGGCAGTTGGCCGACCCCAGTTGCGATCGGTGCCAGCTGGCGGTGGGATGGCGACTCCATGTTTTAGTGGGCCGGGCCACGTAAAACATGGGCCTACAGCTCGGCTGTCTTCCGGGCCAAAAATGATGATCGGGCCCGGCCCGGGGGCTACCCCGCTGGGGCGAGGATTGAGCCAGCGGGCTCGGGCTTAGCAATCAGTCATGTTCTTTTCGGCCCGAACGGGGAATAATCGGGCGGGGCTACTTTTCGAGATGATATCCCTAATAATATTTTTGAGCGGCGGGTTTGGCCCGTTTTCCTTATTAATGAGTTTTTTTTTTGCCCGAATTGCAAATAATCGGGCCGGGCCGGGCCGGGCGGCCGGGCTTCCCATCGAAATGGAATCCTCAATAAAGGGCTTCTCTTTTAGTTACGTCGGGGGTAATGTGGAATCGATTCCAAACAGTTGCCAGCCGGGAAGGATTTAGCCTGCCTCGTAGTAGAGTCCGAATATCATTAAGATGGGCTTTCCGAATCCGAATCAGAATCCGCGCCGACAGGGGCGAGGAGGAGGTGGGGATAGAGAGAGCCTCAGCTGGCGTGCACGGGGAGGCGACCGTTGCAGGTTTTCTCCTGATCTTGGTGCGGGTGCTCTCGCCGGAGATCTCAGCGGCCCTCGGAGGCTTCCATTGGAGGGCTCCTGCGCAAGGTTTTTACTTCTCTGGGTGTCTTTCTTCGCTTTGATTTCGGCGATCTGGGTCACTCTGGTCGCCGCCGTCCAGAAGCGCGCTCTGGTAGTTCCGATGATCTGCTTCTTGGGTTCGTGAGATTGCTGAGGAGGGGGCCGGTTGTCTCGCCGATTCGTGCAGTTTCATGGGCATCTGTTCTCGTTCATCGGCCTCCAGGGAATGGCTGGATTGTGTGGCCTGAAGAAGGCGTTGGAGGGCATCTCCCTGAAGCTCCGGATCCATTAGAGCGCATCCTGTGAAGGGGCACCTAACCCCTCCGGACGCTGCCTCTTCCCTTGTTCTTCATGTATTCTGATTTTCCCGCAGGTGGGAGTCCTGGTGGCATGGAAGGCGCCGTCGTCAGGAGGGTCATACCCTCCGATAACAGCTGCCTCTTCAATGCAGTCGGGTACCGATCATGAAATTTTCTTAAAGAGCCCAGTTGATCGCCTCCGCGAGCATCAGAGCAAAGAATCCTGCTTTCTTGGCCTTTCATGCTTTCTTTTTCCTGCAACACAGGTACGTCATGGAGCATAACAGGCACATGGCATCAGAGCTAAGACAGGTAACTCCAAACATTCGGGAAGTTGTGGCCTGAATTCGCTGTTATTGTTGTTGCCAATGAATGATGATCCCCAATTTCCGCCTCTGAATTCCCCAGCCGGATGAACATCCAGTTGGTCGCTAATTATGGCGACTTTTTTTATTATTTTCTTGTCAGGTGATCGCCGCAGCAGTATCAAGTGACGCTGAAAAGTATAACGAGGCATTCCTTGGGAAGCCCAATGGAGAGTACTGCGAATGGATCGTCAGCTCTGATAAATGGGGAGGTCAGAGGGCTCCAGATTGAGGCCATTACAGATTGATGCTTGCTCATCATGCTGCATGAAAATTTTTTGTGTTATTAAAGATTGCATGATCATCGTTTGTCTCTTAATCTTCTGATTCTTGATGCATAGGCTGTGATCTTCATGCATAGGTGGTAGATACATAGGCATTTCACATGCTTCAGAAACGAATGGCAGATAAGTTTATGTAAGCCTTTCCGCTATTCAGTCCTGCCATGGCAGGTTTCAGTAGTAACCCTCCACCAGATCAAATAGAGGAAGAGTCTTGGAAGTCTCCCAAGTTGGATAAGAGAGAGAGAGAGAGAGAGAGAGAGAGAGAGAGGTTTTAACTTTGAGTAATGTTCTCTTTTATTGATACAGGATTTGGTGGAATACAGATAAAGTAGAAATGGCAAGGCCTCAACTGGAATTTTAACGTATAAGAATGGGTATTTTGCAAATAAAGAGTAGATGCTTGTCGTTTACAGGGGTCCCTTACAGGGTTTGAGGTGGGAAATATCATCATTTGCTAGAGGCTACAAGAACTGGCCCAATTTATTGGTGCATTTTTGGCATTATACTAATAATGTATCCGATCCTTCATTAGCTATTGCTCTTTCAGGCAAGGCGCCGTGGTGAAATCGGTAGACGCGATGCTCAATCTCGGCTCAATGCCGAGTGGTCGCAGGCTATGCTGTCTGAATAGATCCTATCCTGGAGGAAAATGGGTGGGACACTCTTGAAGTGGGTCTTCAAGATGGTTCCATATGGTGCTCCATCGCTGGGAATGCTGTAAAAATGATCAGGCTGTGATTTAAGAAGATCAACTTGGTTCATTGGCCTCTGGCATGAATCAGTCCTCGGACACCGTGTGTGCAGCTGGAGTGTCAGGATGATGTCAGAAAAAATGTCTGGGCTCATCTAGTGGCATCGGGGGCTGACAGATTTATTTTAGTCTGGTGCCATCTGGCGTGGCATGATCAGAAAATTCCTTCATTGGCATCATCACTATAATCTCCACTTGGGATTTCGCTTGTTATTTCCTCCATTTTCTGTCTTCATTCTTATTTCCCGCATGTTTAAAAAAAGTGCTGATTAATTTCTGAGAAAATGGATTTTTTTTAAAAACATCCTCTCAAAATATAAATAATGTTTTACCCATTGTATGCTGGATTATTATGGCATATTTTATATGGAAATGGCGGAATGCTACCTCAACTTTTATATTTTTTTCCAGGTGCCATCGAGCTTTCAATATTATCTGAATATTATCGGCGTGAAATTGCGGCTTATGACATCCAGACTACCCGTTGTGATATATATGGCCAAGTGTGCATCATACATCTGAACCCTTGTATATATTTATTTATTTTGGGGGTCACCAACTTCTTGTCTTCTTCTCATTCTCTTTCAGGATATGGAGTACAAGGAAAGGGCCATGCTGATCTACGATGGCATCCATTATGATGCTATGGCTGTATGTTGTTTTTATGAATGAACGCATTAACTTACTTTTTAATTTTTACATTTTTTTTATTTTGAAAGAACCCATGTATATAAATAGTGGCTTATGATGGCCACCTTCCTTTTGCATCCTCCAGTTTTCTCCCTCTGAAGGTGCGCCTGAAGAGTTTGACCAGACGATCTTTCCTATTCTTGGCGATAGAACAATTGGGCCTGTTGAACGCCTCGCCCTTAATCTTGTGAAGGATTCAAACAGGTGAGGGACTCAATATTACCTTAATTATTTTAATTTTTCATTTAATTGCATTTTATGCCTTGAAAATTTATTTTCTTTTTGTCTCGAGCCCTGAAAAACGTCTTGAATTTGTTAAAACCCTTGTTTTTTTTTTTTTTTTTTTTTTTTTGGGGGGGGGGGCAGGCTCGGAATATAAAGCTGCCGTTGACTTGAGGTCTTGGAAGTTGGTCAGCTCTTGTGTTAGACCACTCTCCTGCTTTATTCCTGATAAATCTTTTCAGGACAAAAATATCACTTTTTTCTTGCTGAGATTTCCAAATCGATGAGGTACCTACCTCAATCTCATGCATAGATTTCATTTTATGAACTCGTTGCACCATCAGAAAGCTGGGTTGGGGAAGAACTGCACTTATATGTTCCATGGCATGCTCCTGGCCCCTCCTCCATTTGGGATCGGGTCACCTTCCGTTTGATCTGGATTTTGGTTCATTTTATCTCTTTAGCTCGCTTGATTTATGGTGGCATCGCCTAAAATGGTTGTTTATTATTATTATTATTATTATTATTATTATTATTATTATTATTATTATTATTATCATTATCATCATCATTATTATTATTATTATTATTATTATCATTATCATCATCATTATTATTATTATTATCATTATTATTATTATTATTATTATTATTATTATTATTATTATTATTATTACTTCTCTTGGTGTTTTTCTTCCCTATCCCACCCTCTTTGATGAGTGCTATGAAATGCTTGGATTCTTGGATAAACATGGAGAAAAGCCATGCCAAGTCAAGTTTTTTGACCAAACATCTCGTTGACTTATGATTGAAGCTTTCAGTTTTCTGAACACGAAATCCTGATTAGGCCCATTTTCATATGGTTGACTTTGATGTTAGGAGGAGGAGCTACACCGACACCTTGAACTTCACCCTCCGATGTGGGGTCTGCCAAATTGGGGTCGTCGGCCAGAAGGTTGGTCAGCTTCTACCTTAACCCTCTTCATGTTTTTTCCCTAATTTGGAAGTAGTGCAGTGTGTTGACTCCATTCATCTCTCTGGGTTGACCCAAAAACCTCGAAGGAGGCGGTTGAACATGCACAAGCCACCGGCCACGTGAATTTCCAAGAATATAGATGATGATGATGATGATGATGATGATGATGAGAGAGATTCATGGTCAATGCCACCAGGATCTGGTGTAACTTCTAAATGCTTTACATGTTGGGGAGTTCTTCTGATCTCTCTCTCTCTCTCTCTCTCTCTCTCTCTCTCTCTCTCTCTTGTGCGCGCGCGCTCGTATATATCTATATATATATATATATATATATATATATATATGTTTGTGTGTGTATGTAGTAAAATTTTTCATGGTTTCACCATCCTCCTAACAAGTTAGAAGCATTGATTGACCAACATATTATTAATTTGATGGTCATGATGATGATTAGCAACCTATTACGTTACTCATTTCATATAAATATTAAGTAATTATTTCATGTTTGGTGAGAATATTTTGTATCCTTTTTTAATCCGAATAATTGCTGCTTGAACGTTTTAGACCTAAAATAGTACAAAAGAGCCGAAGTCTCATTAGGCTGAAAATTCATTAAAAATAGATAAAATGGAAAATAGTCAAAATAATTGACCCAAATTTTTTGAAAAAATAAAATCAATATGTTTATCTATTTTCAGATATTTAATGTCTGGGCCGAAGAGCCCACCTAACATACTATTATTATTATTATTATTATTATTATCATTATGTTGATTGGACGCGTTGACCATTACCGGCGGAGGCGGTGACGTAGCTGTCGGGGACCATTTCGACGAGCATACGGTGTGCTCCAATTGGGGCACAGCCGCTCGTACTGTCTCCCCATTATGCGACCGAGCGATATAAGGAAGAGAGAGAGAGAGAGAGAGAGAGAGAGAGAGAGAGAGAGAGAGAGAGAGGAGAGAGAGAATAGATAAAGAAAGGAAGTAAAAGCGTGATTAATCGAGGTGAGGAAAATAAAAAATGGGCTTCATAAATGAAAATTCACTTCCTTGCTCATTAAATTATTAATTTAGAGCACATGCAGCGAGGGGATGTCGGCTACATAAAGAGAGAGAGAGAGAGAGAGAGATAAAAGTAGAAAGACTTTCGACCTTTCCCTTCGTCAGAATGAGCTGAAGTTGACTTCCAAATGAGACGGGTGTGGACCCCACCCACTCGACTTGGCAAACGTTAGGAATAATTGTACTCGGGGAATCATCAAAAGTTTACTGTTCTTGGGGGTCAACTCCTTGCCCACCTGCTTCTTTGGGTAAGAGAATGGCGTGAGAGTGGACTTTTTTTTATAGCCAACTTTAGATTAAAAAAGCAAAAAAATGGCTGTATTTGTAAATAAATTTATATTTGTATGAATTTTTTAAATAAAAATGTTATAGAGACGCGGATAATATTTTGTCAATATTTTTATGCCGTGAAAATGAGGATTTCGCGTTTAATTATTTTAATTATTTTAATTATTTTATATGGCGATATTTGATCCTCCCAAGCCTGTAGGGCTGGTAGCGTTTGCTTTTGACCGACGTACGCATATATGCTATTATGCGCCGAACCAGGCCTGGCGGCGGAGATCCGCCGGAAAGTAGGAGGCGAAGATGAGAAACCCTAGAAACCTTCCGGCACCACCGAGCAGAGCAGGAGGGTAAGCACCGGCGGCGCCGCTCGGTCTCTCCGGCGACCTCTGTGAGCCAACCAGAAGAGGCGGGAGGAGGATGGGGGGAGATGGCATGGCCCAGAGAGCCTCTCCGATCCTCGTGCAGTGCGCGGGATAAAAGCTCGCCGCCCGCCATTAATGGCAGGGTGGAGAGGGGGGGAGTAAATGGTGTTCAAGTTTCAGAGGAGAGAGAAACGTCGTCGTCTTCTTCCTTCCTCCCTCCTACCCCTACTACTCCCTCTGTTGCCTGCTTCCGGCTCGTGCACCTGTCGGAGCGGCAGGGCAGATGGCGCAAGGTGAGCTTCCTTCCGGCGATAACTCCAAAACCAGGAGTCGCTTTCCAGGAAAAGAAGGTCACAGGAACCGGCCCACCACCAACCTCTCTCTCTCTCTCTCTTCTCTCTCCTCTCTCTCTCCCCTTCCCCGCATGGATAGAGAGAGAGAAGGAGAGAGAGAGAGGGTCAATCAATAATTGCTGCAGCGGGGCTTCGGCCATCTTCTCGATTCTCCCCTGAGGCGGGGGGCGCTCTGCTTCGGAACGGGAGCCGCCCGTCCAACAATGGCGGAGGGCGAAAGAATGGCGCTATTTACTGTGATTCTTGTTGATGCCGCTGTCCACAGTAAACAAGAGCAACTTGAGAGAGAGAGAGAGAGAGAGAG
This sequence comes from Spirodela polyrhiza, assembly GCA_024713555.1. Taxonomy (NCBI): domain Eukaryota; kingdom Viridiplantae; phylum Streptophyta; class Magnoliopsida; order Alismatales; family Araceae; genus Spirodela; species Spirodela polyrhiza. The sequence goes on from CM046543.1 coordinate 4,667,329, forward strand.
GGAGAGAGAGAGAAGACCCATCAAAAATGGCAGGAGCAGAGAGAGAGAGAGAGAGAGAGAGAAGATGGGTCTCAGCCGAAGAAGCCGGTCTGGTTCCAGACGGCGTCGCGGAGGCGGCGCATGTCGCGGCCCTTGAGCGTCCGGCCGACGCCCTCCAGGACGGAGCCCGCCGCCCGCCGCCGCTGCTCCCGCACGAGATACTCGTGCGGCGGCATCCACTGGTCGCCACCTTCCCCGGCGGCGACTTCCCCTCGTCGCCCGGCCTGGCGGCGCGACTGCCCCACGTCGGCACGCTCACCGGCGCGGATACCGCCGCCTCCCGCCGCCGCCCCCGCTGCTGCTGCCGCTGCTGGATCCCCCTCGGCGCCGTCTCCCCTCCCCCGGCGGCGCCGCCTCCTTCCCGCCACTCCCTCCGCCACCGCCCCACCTCCTCCCCGCTGCCCTCCCCTGCCGCCGCTTCCTCATCCTCCTCCTCGTCGGCCGCGGCGGGGGAGGACCAGACCTCTTCCTCCCCGAGGTCCGGGAGGTCGGCGCCGGCGGCCTGGCCCTGCCGGCAGGCGAAACTCTCCAGAAGGCGCTGCTGGTGGGCCGACACCTGCTTCCGGCCCTTCGCCATGGCGGCTCCCGCCCAAATATAGAAATTCTCCGCTCCGAGGTAGCTGGAAGGTCGGCGGCGGGCTGTCGGAAGACGGCGACCTCGCGGGCGGGTGGCGGTGGTGGCTCTCTAGCGGCGCCTCCCCCGCCGTCGTATTTGTACCCGGCCCAACCCACCGACCATCTCATTTCATTTGGGTTTAATTTACCGTGCTTTTGGCCGCATTCCCCCGCGCCACCCATCATTGCTCCGAGGCGTACGGACGTCAGTGCTCCCCCATGCACATAACCACGTTTTTAAATGATAAACCCCTTGATCTGCCGGGTACGGTCAGCCTCTCTCCTTGGACGCACGGAGCGTATGCACGTCGATTCGTATCCCCTATGATAACTGTCGGTCTCCGAGGGACACCTGTTCGGATAAGGTCAGCCACCAGTCCGGCAGGGTCACCAGCTTCTTCCACGTGGCGCATCCTCGTCCAGCCAAAAGACCCCCACCAGCCCTCCCGCGCTTCCGTTGCGCCTCCGCCCGCGCGGAGCTTATCATTTTCCCTCTCTCGCTGTCCGCCGGCGCAGGGCAGAAAGGCCCCTGGCCCCTGCGGCAAGCCCCGGTGAGCTTATCGTGCTCCGGCGGAGAGAGACTGATCCCCGGCGGCGTTTCTCGCCGCCGTGGAGGGCGGCTGGGCCTTTTTCCGAAGAGCTTGTATCCGGAAAGAGACAAAACTCTGCTGCGGCGGCGCCGGCAGCCGGGGCAGCCCGCCTCGCAGGGCCGCCGCCCACCTTTTGGGCGAGAGCGACGGGACGGCGGCGCTTTCTGCATTTGGCAAGTTGCCGCCTTGTCTCGTTCCGCCATTAATGCAGCGGCGGCCTCATCCCCCACCGCGAAAGCTCGGGCCTGACTGAGGAGCTCCTGGCTCTTCGTAGACGCCACGGCCTCACAAAGTCAAAGGGCCCCACGGTGGGCCCCATCTTGGGTGCTCGGAATCGATGGACCGCGAGGGGGTTAACTCCCGGATGCGTCCATAAGATCAGAACGGTGTATGGTTGGGTTAGTCAACGATGGGGAGAGAGAGGGAGAGAGATAGAGAGTGGAAATTGAGAATACGTTGACCCTGACGATCGAGAGAGTCAACGAGCCAGACTCGGCGTAACTCTTCCTTTAGTATGGTCACAGTCGACTTCAGTCTGATTGGTCCAAGGTCCGTATTTTCGGTAGTTCAAGAGAGAGAGAGAGAGCTGAATAGGACTTTGGCCCTTTGCTCCTGGCCCTCTGGCGAACATCTACAGGGGACACGTTGAAGGTTGGAGTCATCATTGATCCAAGGTCCATATTTAACGTGGTTTAACATAGAGAGGGAGAGAGCGAGAGGGAGAGAGAGACAGAGAGACAGAGAGTGAGAGAGAGAGACAGAGACAGAGAGTGAGAGAGAGAGACAGAGAGACAGAGAGTGAGAGAGAGAACAAGAGAGAGAGACAGAGAGCGAGAGAGAGAGAGAGAGAGAGAGAGAGAGCAAGCGAGAGAGAGCGAGAGAGTGTGAGAGAGTGAGAGAGAGAGAAAGAGAGAGAGAGAGCTAGAGAGCGAGCGAGCGAGAGAGAGAGGGAGAGAGAGAGCGAGCGAGAGCGCGCGAGAGAGAGCGAGAGAGTGAGAGAGAACGCACGAGAGAGAGAGAGAGAGCGAGAGAGGGAGCGAGCGAGAGAGAGAGAGAGAGCGAGAGAGGGAGCGAGCGAGAGAGAGAGAGAGAGCGAGAGAGGGAGCGAGCGAGAGAGAGAGAGAGCGAGCGAGAGAGAGAGAGAGAGAGAGAACGAGAGAGAGAGCGAGCGAGAGAGAGAGAGAGAGAGAGCGACAGCGCGCGAGAGAGAGCAAGCGAGAGAGAGAGAGAGAGAGAGATGAAAAGGGTTTCCTAGCCTTGTGTACCCACCCCTCTGTGGTCAGTCAGCAGTCGACGGAGCTGCCGGCGAATGGCGGAGCTCCTCCAGGTCTTAGCCAGTGATAGCGATAACGAAGCCATTTGTTGTGTATAATGCTGAGAGGGCTCCTTCTGGGGAACGAACAGTCCCTTCTGTGGCAATCAGGATTCTTTGATCCTGTTCTAAGATGTCATCCCACAAAAGGAAAATAATCTACTACAAATCATAGTAGACGACCCCAGGTGTGAAACGCAGCACCTACTTATACGAGCCCCCATTGGTGCAAACCTGTTGGATTCAATATAGGAGCACAAAAGTGGGTGGACACTAGCTTCAACTCGTGAATCAGCCGAAGAGTAACATGGGCTGATGCGAGGGTCAACGCCTCGTTGACAAATGGAATAGGCAACACACAAGGGTTGATGCTATGGTCGATTCACAGTCGGAGATGGAATATGTGGCACGACGAGGTTGGTTGGCGCTGGGGTTCAACCTCATTAGGTGTGGGTTGATCCAGTTCAAAGGAATACATTCTAGGTTCCACACAAAAAGGAGTGAACTTTTTTTTTACTCGAAGGTTTTTAAATAATGTCCCTATTACAGTATACGCAACAATACATTCAATACGAATATCACCTTTTGCAACATGATCAAGTAAAAAATGATGTTATATTTTCAATATGCTTCCTTCAAGAGTATTTTCGGTTTTAAGTAGATTCATACATCGAATAAAGACACTAACATTATCACATTATACAAGATTTAGAATAATGTATTCTTCCAAATGAAAGATTTATAACACCTAAGGACAATAAGTTTCTAATAATTAGCTGGTATAGTAAGTATACTTGCAACTACAATAGTTCAATTTTTAGATGCCAAAGAATGTAAGTAATTTCATTTAAGTGCCATGTTCCTCATGTGATTTTTCTTAGTTTGCTAACACGTTGCATAATCTACATAAGAGCATGCTACCATGCTTTGCACTTCTGTATTATGATACCAACCAAATAAGATACATGATGTCATCTAATAGTATTGAGTACAAGAAGAGATCACATCATTTATTTACAAAAGGTATAGCACATTGTCAAGTTTTGCTGTAGTACTCATGAAATTTTTGACAAGCTGTCAAAGCTTCATGAAGAATATTTTCAAAAGTTATTTATTTATGGTAAACAATTTCCACATTATGGTAACTTGTCTGGATCTAAAGAAACTTAGCTCTCCCAAAAGGTTCATCCCCAAACCTTTCAACTTTAGGTTTATAAGTGCAATACATCGATACTCACTTGATGCACAAAAGATAATACCATAAATATGTATTTAAAGAATTCATTTATTTTTACCTATTATATTAAAAAATAGTTTTTCTCAAATTTTCCTCTTTAAAAAGATTTTTTAAGCAGAAAACCACTTACTTTGTCATACCACCTCAAGACACTTGTTTTAAATAAAATATTTCGTTTTAAGCTTGAAAACATGATTAAAAAAGATGGATCTTCAAACTAAGGTTGTTTTATAAAAGTGTCCTCTTTGATTTATCCATTTAAGAAAGCTTTTTTGCATCTTTTGGGTATAGTATAAGCTGTTTACAACACACAACCAAGCATAATCGTCATCCTTACTACATATGCAGATGTTTCACTGTGCCCAAACCCTCCTATTTAGACCCTTGAGCTAATAGAAAAAAATTATTTATAATTGTATACTTTATATCGATGGTAGTGTGATCTTGAGGCTCTTCTGATTCAAAAATTATATAAAAAGAATTGGTTCTACTTATTTTTGCTCAATACCCCTTATGTATTCAAGTATTATTTTAAGCAAATAAATATATTATTTTGAGCCAATCCATCATTTTAGTTATACCTTTGAGCTAATAAATAAGTCTGGTTTCTTATCATTATTATACCTTCTTTTGGGTTGCATCATAAGCTACTTGTTCCAATGATCATTTGATCTTGAGGCTTTTTTAACCATAATACATTATTTTGACTAAATGATACAAATTTTCTCGCATAAAAGAATCCCAAAGTAATATTTAAAATCATCTTCTATTTTCATGAAGTCTACATGAGATAGGAATGTAAACAAAAAATAGAACTTAGGATTTGAATCCAATTTTGATTCCAAGTGAAAATTCACTTATCACAACTTCTTCAGGGCGATATTTTTATGCTTGATTTAGTTTCTTAAAATTTTACTAATTTCATGAATTGATGAGTAACATATATATGTCATGCCCTCCATATATAAACTTCATCCAATTTTCTTGAGTAAATAAAATTTTAGCAGAATCTTTAGCTTGAGTTTATTTATTGATAGTGCTTTTATATTATGTACATGTTTTAGAAATAGTTTTGGCTCATTTAAACTAGAAGAATCCATACTTGTGAAATAGGAGTCTCTTTTTTGTTTCATTGCCTTGAGATGTTGCTTTGTAAGCCACTTTGATATGTGCACTCTCACACATCAAAACTATTAAACTAACTAATATTTAGAACACAAAATATAATAATCATGTCGTCAATATTAAAATCAGTCGAGCCTTCTTCAACACAATGTATTTCTTTCTTTTAGAAGGTACATGGTTGTACCATAATACTGTACGAGTTTAATAATCAATTGCAATGAAGATGAGAATTATTTTTTTTAGTAGGTGTAGGTTACAACCATGATTAGATGTCAAATACCAGCATGTGCTTCACAAGAGACACCTATGATGTCACCCATGGATCGATTATGGATTGTCTGGTCTTTTACCATAGAAACTTGTGCTAATGTGAATTCTGCCCCATCTTGAATAGTAATAAGATGGGCATTAATTTTGTATCTTATTAAAATTAAAGTAAAATTATCAAGATCAAAAATCATAAAAGGGATTCCAAATTTCATGATAATTTATCTATTTTTACTTGCTCCACAACTTAATGTTCGTCCCAAGTCTTATTTGAATGGGGTACTCCAAAAGATATAATACTCACAACATTAGTACCCAAGGGACTTTAGGAAATATCGAAATCAATATTTTTCTTCCATTATTGATGGTATTTATCTTCTTATTACGCAAGAAAATAAATTTAAGTATTAAATACCATGTTCAACTCATATGTCTAATATTTTCTTCTCTCCTTCACATTATTCCTCAAGCTTTACTTGATCTACTTGAAATTTTCCAAGCTTCCTATTGATGTAATTGATTAATTATGATTGTATGTAATAAATGAGTACATGAAAACTCTTGACAAAAAAGAATGAAGAAAATGTTCTTATTGTTAGTTTAATAGATGCTATAGGATGAATCAAGAAGAGGCCTGAATGAATCTTTTCAAGTATCATATTCTCGTCTCACAAGGATATTTGAATTGACAGCAATAGTTGTTCAAACCACTTGACCTACAATTTCTAAATATCATTTCTTTTAGTTCCATTAAATTTTGTGAGTACACATGCTAAACATAAAATGATGCGGCTAAATTTAAAGATAACCAAAATTATCATGACACCCTTTCAAGAACAAACTTCAGTTTCATCAAAATCTCCTATATCACTTTTTTACATGAAATTTAATGTGTTAAGATCTATTTCTAAATTTTAATATAATTTGCTTAATTTTTTAAAAAATATTAAATTCTAAAAAATATTCCAGACCCAATTAAAACAAAGAGTTCACATTTTCTAAAAAAATACTATGGCATCATGTTTAGATTTTCTAAAGCCAAAATATCATTTGATACAAATTTTAGATTATTAAAATCTCTTTCAAAAAAAATTACTAAGATAAATATACAATTTGATTTAAGTTTATCATATCCATAACTGAGAACTCGACACTACAAGGTTCCCCATAAGTTTTGTCACCATCAAGAAAAGAAACCTCCTTCAATGCCGTCATCATGGCTGTGTAGGGGGCTAAGTCACATGCCTAAGATTCAAAGCAGCTCCATCTCCACACCTCTCTATCTATCTTTCTATCTTTATATCTATCTCTCTCCATCTATCTATCTATCTTTCTATCTCACTATATCCATTTATCTATCTATTGATCAATCTATCTATTTATTTTTGTTGGCTCTTAAGGTAGATTAAGAAGGAGGGGTTGACTTGACTAGTTTCTAATTTTATTCTTATGATCTTAAATATTCTTTCTAAGAACCTATCAAAAGGGTTTGTGGGATCTAATTCTATATAACACCATAGAATTTTTAAGGGGCTTGGTCCCTAAGCTACAACAACTCGCTAAAATTAAACCCTTATTTTTGGTCCACTTTAATTTAATTGTGTTGAAGTAATTGAATTTTGGCTCACACCAAGATCAAAAAGAGAGAATGAATTGATATCCTTTATCTCTTTCATTCGTTTGACAAGCTTTTTGTTAGCAGACATAACTTCTACTTTGTTGCTATTCTGCCTTTATGACTAATGAGAAGACATATTCCTAGATTCACCTATAACACTTTATCTTTTATAGTTATCCATCACACCACTTAATTTCACTCTCCAATAACTAGCCACATATTGGGTTCTACACTCACTTAATATCAGAGGACATTAGTTGATTAATGGGCACAACACTCTTGAGAACCTACCTCGAAACTTCTATATTTATGACTTTATGAGGTCTCATTGCTATTTCACTAAGACAACTCTTGAAGCTTTCTTTAAAACTTCTCATTTAAATTCAAGGCTATAAGAGGCCATCCAGTTGTTTCTCTTCATCAACTCTCACTCATACTAAAATTGAAGGGTTTAACTAAAAACAAATAATGAAAGCTATCACCATCGGTCTACTTTGGAAACTGAGTTTGAGTTTGAGGTTCGTCTGGATTAATTAAGCCTGAACAAACCACTCTACGACGGAACTTTACTATTATCCGGCTGTGATCCTCGGAGAGCACATGTCTGTGTTTGAATTATAACTACACCATTTTAGGACAGAGATAATCATCAAAATATGGATACATAAATAATGTGATGAAACAGCATGAATTCAGTAAAGGGCTTGCGTCGCCTGGACAGGTGACAAGAAAAAAAGAGAAGAAAGATGTGAAGCTTTTCCAGAAGAAAAGATAGAGATTAAGCTATATCAAAGCAAGACGTTGACCTAGTTTGAGCAGTGGGGGGGGGGGGGCCTCTCTTGGCAGACGGTGAGAAAGAGGAAAGGGGGGCTCCATGGGTGGGCCGGAAGAGCAAGGGACTTATTTTACCAACCCGACCAGATTCGGACTCCCCGTTTGAATTGGCAGCTGAAGCCCGAAGCGAAGGTTCCCGCGCCGAAACTCCAACGGTCCGCGGGGCGGGCGGGGGAAACGGTTTGGGTATGCAATTCAGGTAGGTCTCGAAGCAGTTCAACAAAAAGAGGAAACCACGGCCCCTTTCCCGTTTCGTTCCTCGTATCTCGGAACCGAAGAGGGCGGCCACTGGCTATAAGAGAGGGCGCCCTCCATGCGCTTCTGCTCCCTGCTCATCATCGTCGGTCTCCGAGAAAGGGCGGCGAGGAAGGGGACAACTTGGCTGGCAGGAGCGGCAGGGATGAGAGCGAGAGAGATGGCCGGACGCGGAGGACACAGCGCGGTGGCGGTGACGGCGCCGGAGGAGATGAGGGAGGTGTGGAGGTGGAATATCGGGGTGGAGCTGGCCGGGATCCTGGACGCGCTCGGCTCGGCCCCCTACGTGGCGGTGGACACGGAGTTCCCCGGGTTCCTCCACCAGACCCCGCGGTACGCGTCCCCCAGCGAGCGCTACCAAGACGTCAGGCGCAATGTCGACAGCCTGAAGCTCATCCAGCTCGGGCTCTCCTTCTTCGGCGACGGCGGGCGGCGACGGACCTGGCAGATAAGCTTCCGCGACTTCGACGTTTCCTCTGCGTCGGATGCGCGATCGGAGGCCTCGGTGGAGCTGCTGAAGAGGAGCGGCGTGGACTTGGACAGGACCAGAAGAGAGGGGGTCGACTCGGCGGTCCTCTCCGAGATACTGCGGCGAAGCGGTTGGCTGGGGCGGCGCAAGCCCCGGTGGGTGACGTTCCAGGGACTTTACGACGTGGCATACCTGGTGAAGCTCCTCACCGGGGCCCCATTGCCGCCGACGCTCCACGGGTTCGTCCGGCTGGTGGCGGCGACCCTCGGCAGGGTCATCGACGTCAAGTACCTCGCCCGTTTCTGCGGAGGGTTTCACCTCGGACTGGCCCGACTCGCCGAGATTCTTGGCGTGAAGGCGGAGGGCGGCGCGGCGCACCAAGCCGGCGTCGACGCCCTTCTCACGGCGGAGGTCTTCGAAACACAAATGGGGCGCCTAGGCGGGCGAGAGGACGACTTCGAGGGGATCCTCCACGGGATTGAGGAGGAGAGGATCGTTCTCCAGCCCTCGGAGGAGGCAGAGCAGGAGGAGGAGTGCCTGCTGATAACCAGTCTCCACCCGCCGTCCACCCCGTTTGTAGGTCATGGCATGGTGCTCCCGCCGATAGTAATCGGGACGATCGCTCCGCATTCTGGATTCTATGTAGGTCAGATAAAAATTTTATTTTGATGACTGTGTTCTAGTAAACCTTTCCCAAGATCTCTTCTTTGAGCCCATGTATAGTGGACTGATGCACAGAGTCTTAGAGACCCGTTCTTAGCGTTCTTTTTCTTACGAAAAAATTTACGTGCAGAAAAAGAGAGAAACAGGGAGAGAGGGAGAGAGAGAGTCCATCAAAAGTGCCCATCTTTACCCGTCAAAGAATGGCATTTTTATCTTGAAGATATACTGTGACGAGGCCAGAAATAGAATGGTAGAGAGAGCTAGGCGGTTCCTTGAAGCTCATATAAGAGTGAGGAGGAGAGGCGCGTCGACGCAGCAGGGAGGCAGCAAGCACGCAAAATATCCAAGAAAAATAAGATTTTACAGGCAAACCAGACGGGGTTATCGTTCAGTCGTAGAACGTCGTGATGGAAAGCAATTAGTAGACAGAACAGGCAGCACAAAGCTCCTTCGATTGCTCACGCCCAACCGTTCGAAAGAAAGGGACCAAACCAGGACCTCCATACTCGAAAAGCTCACTTTCTAGTCCTAGATCAATCATTTGACCATGCAAAATACTCATGAACTACTGCATCAGGCCATTCAATTCCATATCCTCTGCCTTAGTGCCAGGACAAGCCTTCTGAAGTAATCAGGCTCATTGAAATTGCTTGGACATCCATCACAGAGTTTTCCGTTAATTTTGTCTCCTGTGCCCCTGCCATCTGGACCAATGAGATGCTCTAACCAGAAAGAAAAGAACAAAGTATCTATGGATATGGTTGAACATCTACTACTCTGTTGCTGATCACATGTCTAGAACAGGTACGAAAAATATAAAAAAGGCATGGAAAATCAAAGCAACGAATAAAATGCAGGCACTTAGTTATATAATATCATCTTCCCCTTGCGGGTTGAAGTACGCAACATGAGTAAAATCATCTAAGATTTCTCAAAATAAAGGCATCGGACACTAGTCATCTGAAGGTATACACAGCAGCATATAAACGGACCAATATTGATGCGTTGTGCGAGAGAAAAAGTAAGGTTACCTCCATTAGGCCAGAAATGAGCCTCACTAAGATGTGGTCGCCTTCCCCATAACAGGCCAGTTGGTGGAGTGTTTAACTAAACAAGTTTTTGATGGGGATGAGCATCCAAAGGCTGGATCAAGCGGGTAAATATGATGCTGTGAAATGACTTGAAGCAAGAAAAGCGCTTCACTTGGTCTTCAAAGCTGCCTCCCAAGGCCTTCCATTGCTCTAACCTGTGAGGCGGACAAATGCAAACTTCAAGGTGCACCATCTACACTTGACTTGGATACTTCAAGGCGAATCTTTGTGTTTTGCTAGTATGCATCACGTTTGGTGAATCATCATTTTGAGTTGGTGAGTTCATCAAACTTTTGGCTTTAATTTGGCCAACTGACGAATCTGAACCAGTTCCATAGATAATAGAATAAGAACGATCTCTATGCCCAGCAACATACCCATAGAGTCTCCTTCTCTTTTTGTCTTCTAGATCGTATAGAAACAACTCTAAACAACCAATAATTCTTTCAAAAACCTGCATTCTTATAGGGCCTCTTGTAACCCTCAACCTTTCTCTCTTTAGGCATTCCCTAAATTAGGGATTACAATTAGAGCTTGACTAATCGATGACAATAATTCTATAGGATTGTTGAGAACTTTGGCTTACACTGCTTTATTGGTTCCCTAACAGTCTGGCAAATATAGCAAGATGGGGATGGATGTAAACTCTTTCTAGAGTGTGTTTTATGAACTTTTAATAATTTGGAATGATTTCTAGAAGTTTGAGCTTTAGTGGTTGATAATATTTGGTTTTTATATGCAAAATGAGATAAAAACTATGTAATGTTGTATGAATTCTATGAAAATAAGTTAGAATTGATGAAATTATATTTATTATTGGTTATTTTTAATAAATTTTAGTTTTTTAATGAATTATTGAAAGTTAAAATACACTATCTATTATTTTCAAAAATAAATAATAAATAAATAAATAAAAGTTTCTTTCTAACGGGCCACCAATCGCAGACAACAGCATAGATTGAGTCTACTGAGTCGTGACGCAAGACATCATTGGGTCACCACTTTGTGGCCCATGACAGCAACAACTGAGGTCCATAGAGTCAATGGCTCTGTTTACGGATCAGGTTGCACCCTGATCATCACTCCAGGTCAATCGTAGGAGCCGATGAATAAGTTTGGATTATCCCTTTAGAGATGTTGTTGAGAAAGAAGAAAAAAACGAACTTATTTACATGATATTTCCACTGAAATGATATTTTCCCATATCTATTTTCTCTCCTCTTTCAAATACAATGGCAAATACAATGGCAGATACATGTTACTAATTTAAATGAAATTATATGATGACACATAACACATAAATCTGATCAGAGCACCACATCACAGTGTTGGTAATTTCTCTCAAATAAGTGCATCCTTGTTGGAAATTTATTGCACCCACCAACCTTATTTGTTGATCATCATCATCTTTCAAAATTTCTTATTTTAGTAATAACTTGATGACGATATATGACTTGAGACATTTTTAGACATTCTTATGAACCTTTTACCGACTATATGCCACGACCAAATGATTTCCACATTTTATAGCTTTTGAAGCTAGAAGAGAGAAAAAATTATGAGGCATCAATAACAATCAACAACACGTCAATGTGTGATAGGTAGATCAAATGATTGCAATAGCCTACAACCCATTAAAGGATTACAATAGTTTAAATTAAGTTAATAAATAAACATTAAGATAGTGTCACCATCAGAAGGATGCAAAACCATAGTCTATACGTGGCCTGCCATTAGAGTGACGATGATTTTAAATTTTATTTTCACAAAAATGACTTCTCTCTATAAATAATTTCTGCAAAGAAGAAGAAATGAGTCCACCATTTCCTGACATCCAAGCTATATGAAGATAAATTCTCATAGGTGATCACTGGTAAAAATAAATAAAAATTACAAGAATCGTCAATCAAATTACTCTTGTTCTAACCAAAACTTATCTTAAAAAATGCTGGATAATGTGGCAATTTGAGATCTTTACTGATGAGTCAAGTTCAATAGAAAGATAATTTTTGTATGAAAGGGCTATTCAACTACTCTAACCTGTCCACCAAACAAGATTGGTGAACCACTCAAACAACGGATGCAACATAAATCAAAAAAATAGATTTTAGCAAGAAGAGCAGTAGAAGTAGACCCCTTCTCTTATATAATCTATAGAAGACAAGAGAAAATGTCTCTGAAATCTGACGGCCCAAACCGAAATTTTGGCCCAGCCCAAAAGAGAGCTAGGGCCCACAAGCCCGCCATGAAGAACCCCCCTCCCCCATCCTAGCGGGAGACCAATAAGGAGAAAGTCCATCGCTAAGCACCTGCGGGTCTCTCTCGGGCCCATTTTCCGGGCTTCCATTAGGGTTCTGTACCTCGTAAAGGAAGAGGGGGTAGCGGGCCCGGTTATGGGCCCTACAAGGATATGGGCTCTACGTTTTAAGAAAAAAATATATATTTTCGGCTTGCATTCCGAAATACGATTGACACAGACACAGAAACGAGAGGAGAGAGAGAGAGAGTCAACTCATCGAAGCACACTCTACTGACCCATATTGAAGTGCTCATGAAGTGGTCAACGGAGAATCAAGAGTCAAACTCCCGCACAGAGTCACCAGAGGGCCAAGAACAGCCCCCACAACCAGAGATACGGCGGCCAGCCCATCCAGTCTCCCATCTTATAATGATTTAATATGGTACATAATCTCAGCTGTTCTTCAGTCTACAGAAGGCCGTAGGGACCTTCCGCCTCTTCTCTCTCTAGACGCCTAAGAAGACCCACGCACATGTCGTCCTCTCTCTGTGACTTTGACCTTGAGTGGCCGCCCAATCCCCCGTGGGGTGTACATAATATGGCGGCTGAAAGGACTCATCTTGATGATGATGATGATGATGATGATGATGATGATGATGATGATGATGATGATGATGGTGATGATGGTGATGATGGCGATGCTCCCTTCAGGGATTGAGACTAATCGAAATCCGAGCGGGGGAAGATTAGGGTTCGAGGGCTTTTATGGCTGGGTGGTTGCTGAGGAGCCGATCTTTCTGCCTTAGCTGCTTGATCAAGATCCCCGGATCTTCTTCCACCTTGAGGAGCTTCCGGGCAGAGTAGGGTTCCATAGCTTGTTCTTGATGATGGGGGGCTACCGACTGGCCGGCTGTTCAGATCTTCTGCCGGAGGACGTGTCGGAGCTGGATCTTCTGGCTCTCCAGCCTCGCCTCCAGGAGCTTGGCCTTCAAGCTCTGCTTCTGGACCCCCCTCGGCCACTCCACGCAGGCCTTCTTCATCCCCAGCCCCGCCGCTGCCCCCTTCCCCTCCGGCGACAAGCTCCCGTCGAGGCCGCCGCCGCTGTTAGGGGAAGAAGATGACCGCCACAGCCTGGTGATCGACGCCATCTTCTTCCTCGGCTGCCTCGCCGCCGCCGCCGCTGAGCAGACCTCCGTCGTCACGCCGCTTCCGGCCTTCTCGCCGTCGGGGTTCTCCTCCCAGTCCATGCCGCCGGCCGAGACGTTGCTCCGGCAGAAGCCGTTCACCGAAGGGTCGCTCCCGTCGGGGGAATTGCTTGATCCCTGCTCCTCGGCATGGCTCGTCGTCTCCCACCCACTGTCATCTTCTTCCCCGTCGCCGGTGCCATCCACGCTCCCGCCGCCGCCGCCACCGCCGCCGCCGGCCTCGGGGCTCACAGGGTGGCTGCGCTCGTAGCAGAGCTCGACGTCCCTCTCGCCGGCGTGTTCCCCCGGCCTGAGCTCCTCAAACACGGAGAAGATGTCCTCGGATGGCGCCGGTGGCTGGTACTTGAACTCCTCCATCTCCTGAGCCAATGCCGCTGCCGACTCGGCGGCATCTCTCAGCAGCTCCGCGTCCCTGACGGCGGCCGCGTCGCCGGCAGCGGCGGACCCGCCTCTGCCCCGCAGGAACGCCTCCAGCTCCGCCTGCAGCTTGCTGAGCAGAGAGTACTTCTCCTCCAGGGCGAGCTTGGCACCCACCAGCTTCATCTGCACCCTCTCCTCTCTCCACACCTCCGCCATCTGCAGCATCTTCCTCTCCTCCTCGACCTCGTCCCTGACGCCAGCGGCCTCCCTCCGCAGGGCCTCCAGCTCCGCCTTGTCTTCTCCGATCTCTTTCGCCAGCTCGTCGCATACCTCCTCGAGGAGCTCCCGGGCCTTCCGCTCCTTCTCGCACTCCTGCAAGTGCCGCTTCGCCACCAGCTCGGCCTCGGCGAGCTCACTGACGAGCTTCGAGTTCACCATCTCCGCCCTCCGCCGGTTCTTCCTCTCCCTGGCGAGCGCCTCCTTCAGGTCCTCGATCGCCGCCATGGCCTTATCCAGCTCCCTCCCCCGCCAGGCGGCCTTCTCCTCCGCGGCCTTCTTCAGGACGTGGTCGAGCTTCTTCTTCAGCATGCGGCGCTCCGCCTCGAGGTCGCTGATCTGGGCCCGAGCTTCCTCGAGCTCCGATTGTAGGCTGGTGACGACCGAAACCGAGGTCGCCTGCTGATCCTCCAGGAGCTTCAGCTGGCTGTAGAATCGCAGAGCCGCGTCGGAGGCCTTCGACTGGCCGGGATCCCATTTCGTCGCCCTCTCCATCGCCGGATTCGGCAATGCCGGAGAATACCCGAGCTGAAATCGAAGATCAGAGGATCAGAACCCGATCGATCTTCATGCTGGAGCAGGGGGGGGGGGGGAGGGGGGAATGAAACCCTAGATGGGGATTACCTTCGAGGAGGCACCATTGCTGGGATCTCTCTGGAGGCCCGAACTGCTCCCCTTGCAGAGATACGGAGATCGTAGATGGCCATGGACGGGCTGCGGAGAAGAAAAAAAGGAACAAGACAGTCAATCTCTCCTTCTCACAGAACCAGACCACGCGGATCCATTGGGCGTCTTCTTGAAGGCCGCGAGTTCAGACGCGGAACGAGATCGACGGCATTACAGAAACCCTAAGCTCGGGATGCTCAGGAGGCCCTAGAGAGGATGGACGGGGGCATCCAATGGGGAAAAGGAAGTCCTGGAGATTTGCAGATCGGGGCAGAGGAAGTGATGGAGGAAGAAGGAGTCGGCCGGAGAATCTCACCGTCGCGGAGGTGCTGCAGTTCACCGGCGCGGTGAACTCCGGGAGCTGCAACTGCCAGATCCCAGCGGCCAGCTTCCTCGCAGAGACTGTCCCCGAGAGGACGCCGCCGGAAGCGGCAGCGGCAGCGGCGGCAGCGGCGGCGGTAGCAGTGGCGGCGCTAACCTTGCTTTTCCTCTTCACCTTCACGCCAGCGACCTCCGACCTCGCCGGCAGCTTGCCGGACAGATCGGCGTCGCTGTACTTCCACCTGACGAAGGGGGTGGTGGGACCGCTCCGCCTCCCACCGGCGGCGCCACCATCGACGGCCACTCCGCTGCCGAGCCTCCTCCCGGCGAATGCGGGGTTCCGGAGGCGGCGGCGGACCACAGGCCTGCCGCTCCGCGCCGCCGCCGCCGACGCCCCGGAAACCCTAGAGGGCGACGGGAGAGCCGAGGGGCTCCTGGCTCCGCCCGATCTCGTCATCACAGCCCCCCCCCCCTCTAATCACTCCCCGCCGGCATCAGATTGGTGCCTAGAGAGAGAAAGAAGCGGGGAACAGCGAGAGAGAGAGAGAGAGAGAGGGAAAGCTCGGGACCGGGAGGGAGAGAGGAAGAAGAAGACCCCGCTCTCGCCGTCCGATCTGATCTAACGAGACGACCCGCAGAGGGGAATGGGGAAGAGGGAGGGTGACGGGTTCGAGGTTGGGAGGGATTCTTTTGTCGACATCGGCACGCAGACTGAGGTGGGGGGCGGGGGGAAGAGAGAGAAAGGCCGAAGCAGCTAGAGAGAGAGAGAGCTGCGTCAGTGTAGAGAGGGAAAATAAAAAAGGCAAGAAGACAATTCGGACAGAGAGAGGCAGAGATAGAAAGAGAAACAGTGCGTAGAGAGAGAGGGGGCGCCTCAGTGAGGGAGGAGATGGGGCGGTCGGCCACGGACCGAGTGAAACCCTTTAAAATATAGTTGTTGTTGCACTACCTCAAACTATTTAGAATATGAATAAAACCCTTTATTTGTAACTTTCTTCAATGTTTCGTCCGTCGCTTCACTTAAATCCAAATTTAGCTCCATTAATATCTAAATAATCGTAAAAAGGGCTATTTTTCCCCTTTATCAACCTCTCCCCCACCCCATCCATCACCCCATCTCCTCTCTCTCTCTCTCTCTCTCTCTCTCTCTCTCTCTCTCTCTCTCTATATATATATATATATATATATATAGGATAAATTAGGTATTTTTATCAAAAATATAAACAAGAAAAAGTATGATGTAAATGAATTCAGTAACTCATAATAATTTTATGAAAAATTCTTTTAGAATGTGAAAATATGAGGACTTATTTATGAGTTATAGGGAAATGAAAATTAATAAAAAATAAAATAATAATATTTGTATTATATAGTAAACATTCTTTCATTAAATCAAAGTGCTTTAAATAAATCATACATGTTTCGTCATTTTATGTGTTTCAGTAAAATCATCGATCTTTTTCAATCGTTTGAGCATGGGTAGGGCTGCAAATGTGAGATAACATATTCTCGAACTCGAAGCGGATTCTGCAAGAGTCAGGTTTCAGTGGGGGCATGCGAGAATTTGGCTCTACTATATTTTATTTGGCCCTATATATCAATATGTTAAAGTGGGCCCCGATCTTTGACTACTTTAGGAAGACGAGGGGCTTATTGGTAAAATCTCCCTCCTCCCCCTCACCAGCTTACGTCGGCAAATAGAATGGCATCCTAGGCGCCGGTGCCTCAGTCCGCCATGGGAAGAGGAAGAGGCGGGGCCCAACGAGAAGACAAGTGGATGGGGCAACAATGGATAATATTTATTTTTATTCATTATCCTCATTATTATTAGGGTGGACCTTTTTCGGCGGGAATTTTTTTATTTCCATTCAATTTCAATTTTTTATTTTTAAATATATAATTATTGTTAGTTCATCTTTAATAAAATTTTAGCTCCCCAAGAACAGAAAAATCAAAATTCACTAAGGAGAGAAAATAGTTTGATTTTTCTCAAATTAAAAGTCGCAGGTTGAATTGTTTATTTCTATTAAGTTCAATTAAATATGTTTATTTTCACTCGAAATATATAATTATTTTTTTTCTTCATCCTTTATAGAAATTTCGCTTCCTAAGAAAAGAAAAGTCAAAACATCTATGAGGGGTATAGTTTGAACTTTTTATATTAATTATTTTTATTATTATTGGGATATTATTATTTATTATTTCCATTCAAGTTCAAATAATATATAGTTGTCTTCATTTTAAATATATAATTATTGTTAGTGTTCATCTTGTATAGAAAGTTAGCTCTGCAAGAACGGAAAATTCAAAAATTCTGTGAGGGGAAATAGTTTGAACGTTTTTATATTAAATATAGATAACTAAAAAAAGAAAATTTCCTTCTCTATTTCCGTTCAAGTTCAAATACATATTTTTATCTTCATTTTAAATATGTAACTGTTGTTACTATTCATCTTTTATGGAAATTTCGCTCCCCAAGAACAGAAAGTAAAAAGGTTGTGTGAGGGGAAACAGTTTGAAATTTTTATATTAAATATATAATTAAAATATCATATTAAATTTTATTAAGTATATTCAATTAAAATAAATAAATATATATTCATTTTAAATATTTATTTTTTTGTTAATTCAGATTTTAGATAAAGTTAGCTCCCAGAGAATAGAACATTAAAAAATTAAATGAGGGGAAATAGTTTGAAATTTTTAAGATAAAATATATACAATTAAAAATAGCGGATTAATTCTGTGAATTCTATTCAAGTTAAAATAATTTTTTAATGTTCATTTCAAATATGTAATTTTTTTAGTTCATCTTTTATATAAATTGTGCTCCCCAGGAACAGAAAAGTAACGAATGCTATGAGGGGAAAGAGTTTGAACCTTTTAAGATAATAGATATATATATAATTAAAAATAGCGGAGTAATTTTGTGAATTCTATTCGAGTTAAGATAATTTTTTACGTTCATTTTAAATATGATTTTTTGTTAGTATATTTCATATATAAATTGATCTCCCCATGGATAGAAAAGTAAAAAAATTCAAAAAGGGGAAATAATTGAAAATTTTTATTAAATATATAGTTTAAAATATTATTTTCATTTAAGTACATCATCGTCATTCTTGTAGTTTGTCTTTTTAAAAAATGAAAATCACACAAGAAAAAGAGCAGAAGCCTAGAAGTTTATTCCAATTCATCTCATTTGTATGCCTCCAAATTAAATGAATAAATAAAAAAGATGCAGATAAAATAGCTATTTTGTCCATGGCCATATTATTGACCCATAATAATAATACTATTTTGTATATGGTCATATTTCTATGGTCACAAATTTTTTGTAATATGTGTTCATAATAATATGTTCCATATATTTAAAATATTATTCCATGATCATTTTTCTAGAATTTTCTTTTAGAGGAAGAAAAAGACACCAACAGAGACAAAAATGTTTAAATTTATTTCAATTTTAAAAATACATGAATGATTTTTGTAATATGCTCAAAAGACATTTCCTCAGCTCTCTCTCTCTCTCTCTTCTCATCCGTTCTCTCACTTCCTCCCAAATGCTTAAATTATTGATTCGCTGCCAAATAGGATAGAGACACGATTTTTCTCCTGGGCACGTGCGAAATGTCCCAAGGGGCCGCCAGGTCAAACAGAAAGGCCGCTGTCCGACGTCGAGCACGATGTGGGTCAGCTTCATCGATCCTTATTGTGTCCTCCTCCCGCCTCGAACAAAGTCAAGAGGCAGGAGAAAGAAAGCGCGCAGAGAGAGAAGAGAGAGCTAGAGAGAGAGAGAGAGCATACAGAAAATATTCATTGAATATAAAAAGTAGAGAGAAGTGAGGAGAGAGAGAGTGGGGGAGTAGAGAGCATATAGAAAATATTTATTAGATATAAAAAGTAGAGAGAAGTTAGAGAGAGAGAGAGAGAGAGCACAACATAAGACCAGGCACGTGCTTAACGTGGAGGTATCCGAGGGCTTCCGACCTCAGCTTCGAGGCATAATTAGTGCCCACCCCCTCCTAAAACGACCTCGCTGTGACCACTCTCTCTCTCTCTCTCTATCTCCCCATGTAACGAGATATCGGGCTCAATGCTTCGGCCCGGGCCCGGTCTTGCAACTCCCAGCCCCAACCGGCCCATCTTTTAGAATGCTTGTGCTTCATCGGGCCCGGAATAAAAGCCCGGAAACACACATGTTCTGGCATGACCTAGCCTTCTATAAGCACCTGCCAAGAGTGAAAGAGGGGAGGGAGGGAGGGAGAGAGAGAGAGAGAGAGAGAGAGAGAGAAGTATGGGCCGTGGAAACTGAGCCCATAATGTGATGAACGGCCCAAATACTGATTGAGGCCGGGCCCATAAAAGCCCGGTAAACTACAGGCTCCTCCGAGCATCAGCCTTGCCACGTGGGCCCCAACGGGTGTTTTCGCCTGAGTCCAGGTTTGGGTGTTCTTTTAAAAAAGGGCTCCGGAGATTTCAGTTTTGAGATCTTCTTGGAGAGAAATAGCTAACTTGTAAATAAAAGTAAAATAGGGGTAAAAGAGAAATTAACAAATTTTAGGAGGATCTTTCTGTGATAAGGCCCGGGCCCGGGGATAATCCCCACAATGGCCCCGAATGCAGACCAGACCCGGATTTTCCACAGGTAGATTGTAGAGAGAGGGAGAGAGAGAGAGAGAGAGAGAGAGAGAGAGAGAGAGAGAGAGAGAGAGAGAGAGAGAGAGAGAGAGAGAGAGAGAGAGAGAGAGGAGAGAGAGAGAGAGAGAGAGAGAGAGAGAGAGAGAGAGAGAGAGAGGGAGAGAGAGAGAGAGAGAGAGAGAGAGAGAGAGAGGAGAGGGAGAGGGAGAGAGAGAGAGAGAGAGAGAGAGCGAGAGGGAGAGGGAGGGAGAGAGAGAGAGAGAGAGAGAGAGAGAGAGAGAGAGAGAGAGAGAGAGAGAGAGAGGGAGAGGGAGAGAGAGAGAGAGAGAGAGAGAGAGAGAGAGAGAGAGAGAGAGAGAGAGAGAGAGAGAGAGAGAGAGAGAGAGAGAGAGAGAGAGAGAGAGAGAGAGAGAGAGAGAGGGAGAGAGAGAGAGAGAGAGAGAGAGAGAGAGAGAGAGAGAGAGAGAGGGAGAGAGAGAGAGAGAGAGAGAGAGAGAGAGAGAGAGAGAGAGAGAGAGAGAGAGAGAGAGAGAGAGAGAGAGAGAGAGAGAGAGAGAGAGAGAGAGAGGGAGAGAGAGAGAGAGAGAGAGAGAGGGAGAGAGGGAGAGAGGGAGAGAGAGAGGGAGAGAGGGAGAGAGAGAGAGAGAGAGAGAGATTCATGCGGATAATTAAAGGAGATTCACGTAGTGAGAGTAATGGGCTCGGCGTTCACACACCAAAGTCTGAAGAGTTGACCAGATGACGATGAGCTGGTCAGCGAGCGAGCGAGAGAGAGAGAGAGAGAGAGAGGGGGGGGGGAGGTTGAAGCGTGGACCTAGACCCGTTGGACGTATGTGCAGTCATGATCACATGACGATGGCGCAAGTGTGGAGACCTCAGAGTTGGATGCCTTATAAAATTAATAGAACCCCAACCCAACATGGGCTAATATTATGAAACTCACTGTTCATCCACATGCCCTCCACGCCAGCTAACAGCGACTTCCTTCTCTCTCTCCTCTCTCTACTGTCTCTCTCTGTCTCCTCTCTCTCTACTCTCTCTCTCTCCTTTCTCTCTACTCTCCCGGGTTCATGATCCGGGTTTGATCCCGGACCAAAGCGTCGCAGTCGAGCCAGGCTGAGTCTCGAGCGATCACAATGCCGATAAAATCTGATCATACCCTTTGGGCCGGGCCCGAAAGTCGTAAAATTAAAATAATGGGCCTAAAATAAGACTAATGGGCCTTATCCAATTCGGCCGATCTCATCAGTCGTAATTTTTGTTGTAGCCTGTCTGTCATTTTAAAAGTGGGCCCCTAACTTGAACCCTAAGGACCGTAAAGGTCTCTCTCTCTCTAACTCTCTCTCGCTTGCTCGCTCGTTCTCTGTCCCTCTCTCTCTCTCTCTCTCGCTCGCTCGCTCGTTCTCTGTCCCTCTCTCTCTCTCTCTCTCTCTCTCGCTCTCTCGCGCGTTCTCTGTCCCTCTCTCTCTCTCTCTCGCTCGCTCGTTCTCTGTCCCTCTCTGTCCCTCTCTCTCTCTCTCTCGCTCGCTCGTTCTCTGTCCCTCTCTGTCCCTCTCTCTCTCGTTCGTTCTCTCCCCCCCATCTCTCCCTCTCTCGCTCGCTTGTTCTCTCTCCCTCTCCCTCTGTCTCTCTCTCGCTCGTTCTCTCTCCCCCACCTCTCTCTCTCTCTCTCTCTCTCTCGCTCGATCGCTCGCTCGTTCTCTTTCTCTCTCTCTCGCTTGCCCGCTCGTTCTCTCCCCTCCCCCGCCTCTCTCTCTCTCCCCCACCTCTCTCTCTCTCTCTCTCTCTCTCGCTCGATCGCTCGCTCGTTCTCTTTCTCTCTCTCTCGCTCGCCCGCTCGTTCTCTCCCCTCCCCCGCCTCTCTCTCTCTCCCTCTCGCGCGTTCTCTCTCCCCCCACTCTCTCTATCTTTCTTTCGCTCGTTCTATCTCTCCCTCTCTCTCTCTCTCTCTCTGTCGCTACGATTTATTAATCTCTCAAAAGTGGACTTTTGTGGCTCGTAGGAGCTGATTAATAGGTCAAAGCTGCTTTAAAATATTAGATGGTGAAGCTGTCACGCGGTGGAGGCGAGGGGTGTCGCAGAAGCCTTATAGAGATACTGCATGTGGAGTGGAGTACGATAGCCTCCTCCCCCAAATCACGCTTCCTCTCTCTCTCTCTCTCTCTCCCTCTCTCTCTCTCCCTCTCTCTCTCTCTCTCTCTCTCTCTCTCTCTCTCTCTCTCTCTCGCTCTGTGAAAGGCATGGGCAACTGCACAAGTCTTGTGGCGTCCCCGGGGGAGGAGCAGCGGTCGCCGGAGGTGGCGCTACCGGCGTCCGAGCCTGGGAAGGAGAGGCGGTCGGAGCCCGTGGCGCCGCCGGAGACGCTGGTGAAGATCAGGATCGGCCGGCGGCAGCTGGAGGCGCTGCAGCGGACGGCAGGCGGCGGCGGCGCCCTGCCACTCCACCTGGTGCTCGCCCACTTGCTACCTGGCGCCGACCGCGACGAGCTCCTCCGGCGAGCCCGGCAATGGCGGCCCGTCCTCCACAGCATATCGGAGGTGGGGGACTGAAGCATGGGGGGAGGTTCCACGAAGGCCAGCCTTTCCGATCCCCCCCCCCCCTCTCTCTCTCTCTCTCTCTCTTCTCTCTGTGTAGATTCTATTCTGCAGGTTAGGGGTGATGACGGAAGGCCCTCTGTGGGTGGGAAGCAGTGTTAGACCGACTTTGAATGTTGGCGCTCAGCTCTTGACCCTTCTCTTTATCTCCGCTTTCTCTCTTTCCTCGTAATCATCCCTCTGCCCGGTAACCTTCTTCACAATTTCTCCCAATTAACCTATTATAAACCTTACCATCTTCCTCATAAAGTTCTTCACTCTACTCTCCCATAATCTTTTCCTTCTCTTTCTCCCTCTACCCTCGTAACCTTATCCTGTTTTCTCGCCGTTCTCTCTCTCTCTCTCTCGCTCTCTCGCTCGCTCGCTCAACCTCTCCCTCCCTCTCCTCTCTCTCTCTCTCTCTCTCTCTCTCTCTCTCTCTCTCTCTCGCTCGCTCGCTCGCTCAACCTCTCCCTCTCTCTCTCTCTCTCTCTCTCTCTCTCTCTCTCTCTCTCTCGCTCTCTCTCTCTCTCTCGCTCGCTCGCCCGCTCGCTCAACCTCTCTCTCTCTCTCTCTCTCTCTCTCTCTCTCGCTCGCTCGCCCGCTCGCTCAACCTCTCTCTCTCTCTCTCTCTCTCTCGCTCGCCCGCTCGCTCAACCTCTCTCTCTCTCTCTCTCTCGCTCGCTCGCTCGCCCGCTCGCTCAACCTCTCTCTCTCTCTCTCTCTCTCTCTCTCTCTCTCTCGCTCGCTCGCCCGCTCGCTCAACCTCTCTCTCTCTCTCTGTCTCTCTCGCTCGCTCGCTCGCCCGCTCGCTCAACCTCTCTCTCTCTCTCTCTCTCTCGCTCGCTCGCCCGCCCGCTCGCTCAACCTCTCTCTCTCTCTCTCTCTCGCTCGCTCGCCCGCTCGCTCAACCTCTCTCTCTCTCTCTCTCTCTCTCTCGCTCGCTCGCTCGCTCGCCCGCTCGCTCAACCTCTCTCTCTCTCTCTCTCTCGCTCGCTCGCCCGCTCGCTCAACCTCTCTCTCTCTCTGTCTCTCTCGCTCGCTCGCTCGCCCGCTCGCTCAACCTCTCTCTCTCTCTCTCTCGCTCGCTCGCTCGCCCGCTCGCTCAACCTCTCTCTCTCTCTCTCTCTCGCTCGCTCAACCTCTCTCTCTCTCTCTCTCTCGCTCGCTCAACCTCTCTCTCTCTCTCTCTCTCGCTCGCTCAACCTCTCTCTCTCTCTCTCTCTCGCTCGCTCAACCTCTCTCTCTCGCTCTCGCTCACTCGCCCGCTCGCTCAACCCCTCTCTCTCTCTCTCTCTCTCGCTCGCCCTCTCGCCCGCTCGCTCAACCCCTCTCTCTCTCTCTCTCTCTCTACATCGTCCCTTTGTCTCGCTTTCTGCCTCCCCCGCGACGCCGCAGCCTTTTCAACCGCGTCGACACCGATCGCGTTGACATTCGAAACGATCTAATCCTAATAGACGACTAAATCTAGCAACCGTGGCGCAGATGACGTGGAACAAATGAAATACTTTAAATGGTTTGTTCTCTTCATAAACCCGATCATCCTACGAATGGAGACACGAACTGGAGCCATCGTCGTTATAGAGCGGTCTCGATTTCCGTAGCCTCTCCCGTCGAGTCAACACACGGCAACATGACGGCGATTGAACCCCTCACAACCAGCTATCTCCCAACATTTATCTATAAATATCCATTTCTATAAATATAACTCTCGAAGTTGACGACTCCCCACTTGACGAAGAGAGCCAAAGTTTAAATCCTTTTTCTTTTCTTCCCACGTAGTTGTCTCATAGTCAACCCATGTCACGACTCTCTCTCTCTCTCTCCTCTCTCTCTAAAAGGGTTTCAAGGAGCCAGGTCAGCCCACGTCGGCAACCCTTTACTCACACAGGAGTCGAGCTGCAGATTAAGAACGGGAGAGTAGACGTCTACGGAGGGTTTTTTTTTTTCCCATGCCTATCCTGGACTGGTTTGAAGAACAAGGGAGACGAAATGGTTGGTGCATGTTGGTGCGGCTCACCCCTCAAGGTCACATGCAAAAAGTCAACCTTTTGACTTTGGTAGTCAACTGTGGGCAGTTTTGTTGGTCATTAACGGGATGCTTGGCGTAATTTATAAACAAGCCTTTTAAATTGGGTTTAGTCCTTTCTGATGGAGCCCATTTTTCTTCTCTCTCTCTCTCTCTCTCTATACATATATCTATCTGTTTGTCTATCTATCAATCTCTCTCTCTCTCTCTCTCTCTCTCTCTACATATATCTATCTGTTTGTCTATCTATCAATCTCTCTCTCTCTCTCTCTCTCTACATATATCTATCTGTTTGTCTATCTATCAATCTCTCTCTCTCTCTATCAATCTATCTATCCGTCTACCTATGTATCTTTGTATCTATCCACCTGTCCATCAATCTATAGCCATCCCTCTCTCTCTCTCTCTCTCTCTATCTGTGGCTATCTCTCTCATTAGTGGTGCTCTTAGCCCTTTCGCTATCTGGTGGGTCCCACGCTCTCTCATGAAGGGCCCAAGAGCCTGGGATGTCCTAAGAGCCAGTCCAATGCTCAGCCTTAAGTACATGTCTTCGATTTGGGCCAAGAAAGAAAATTCCGCACAGGAGCCCAGATCTTGTTCACGCCCACATACACGGCCCAATAAGGCAGGCCCGGGGAAAGGCCCAATAAAGTTCCTCCCGCTACGCAGTCAACCCCTAGCCCAGTCCACCAGTTCCGAAGGAAGAGAGAGAGAGAGAGAGAGAGAGAGAGAGAGAGAGAGAGAGAGAAGAGAGAGAAACTGGGCCCATTTAACTTGCGTCCAATTGGACGCCTTCATGAATCACATTTATTACAAAGCCCCCATTAAATTCGATGAATTACAATTCATTAAATGCCTGCTCAAACTCACCCGCAAAGACCATATCCTACTCTCCTTCTCTCTCTCTCCTCCTCTCTCTCTTCTCTCTCTCTCTAAAATAATTACAGCGGTACCTGCTTTTCCTTCAGATTTGCATTAATGAAGTCGCAGTGAGGTTGTTGGGAGGTGGGAAGGAGCTGTAAAAGCTCTTCACGATCCGCTTGAGGCCTCCCCCGCCGCAGATCATGTGATGACTTTTTGCGGCATTACCCTTCCTCCAAGTTTTGAATTACAAATTTGCCTCGGTAAAAATTAATTCCGGGCTCAAGGCGATGCCGCGAAATTCTAATAAAAATATTAATGAAAATCAAAATGTTTTTTTCTTATTTGTGTAAATAAAATATATATTTTTAAAGAAACCCAAATGGTACTAATAAGTTTGATGATCTACCCCCATCAATCCAAGCCCTTGTGGATCAACATTAAAAACCTAGGAAAATACTACAATGACTAAAGGACGACGACAATAGAGGCCTCGTCCTTGAATTTATTGCAACTCTGTCCATTTGGCTTTAATGGGTGGAAATTTTATGCAAATTTTATCAAATGGTGGGGGGGGAAGTGATTGATGAAAAAATAGTATGTGCTTTGTTAATATTATTTATTGCAAATAAGGAATGTGGGCCCGGCCCATTTTCTAGACGGGCTGAATTAGGCTAATCGGCCCCCTTTGGCCCCTGTCATATCGTCTGGAGGCGGTCAACTCTCCTCCGAGAGGCTGGTCCGATTTGACCACGGAAGCACGGCCGACTCGTGCGAGTCGGAGCGAGTTGCGGCAGTGACAGAGAGAGAGAGAGAGAGAGAGAGAGAGAGAGAGAGATCAGACAGCGGGAGAGTGAGTAGTGACGAGTGATAGAGAGAAGAGAGAGAGAGAGAGAGAGATCAGACAGCGGGAGAGTGAGTAGTGACGAGTGATAGAGAGAGAGAGAGAGAGGAGAGAGAGAGAGAGAGAGAGATCAGACAGCGGGAGAGTGAGTAGTGACGAGTGATAGAGAGAAGAGAGAGAGAGAGAGAGAGAGATCAGACAGCGGGAGAGTGAGTAGTGACGAGTGATAGAGAGAAGAGAGAGAGAGAGAGAGAGATCAGACAGCGGGAGAGTGAGTAGTGACGAGTGATCGAGAGAGAGAGAGAGAGAGAGAGATCAGACAGCGGGAGAGTGAGTAGTGACGAGTGATAGAGAGAGAGAGAGAGAGAGAGAGAGAGAGAGAGAGAGAGAGAGAGAGAGAGAGAGAGAGAGGAGTTATGGGGTGCTGTCAACCAAAGACAGCTAGTAGAACTGCTTTTGTCCCCACGGGCTCACGGCGCGCATTCAATGGCGGTTCTTCTTTCTCTCTCCTCCCCCACCCGCTGGACGTCCTCTCTCCGCACTCCCACCACAGCACGAGGCTCCCCAGGATGAAGGAGAGGGCGGCGGAGAACCAGAAGAGGCTCTGCGATTTCTCTCCTCCGGCGGCGCCGCATCTCGTCCACGGAATGGAGCCACGTCTTGTCCTCCGGCCGTCCTGAAGATCCGGCCGAAATGGGGGGAGGAGCCCGGCGGTGGCCTCCCGCCGCTAGCTTCATCGGATCTCTGCTGCTCGTCTTCTGTGAGCACTTCCTACCGGACTGCTCCCGCATTCTCCTCCCAAGCGATCTGCGACCCACTCCATCTGAATTGTCATTTCTTCCGCTTCGTTCGATGTCTCTTCCTGTGGTTGTTCTCTGTTTTTTTTTCTTCTCTTTTTCTCTTCATTCTGAGACGGAAGTTCTCAGATGTAACGTGTTGTTCATCTCGGCGAATTTTTCTGTCGGGATTTGATTTATCCGTTCCCGAGTGTGGTGTTTCTCCGTGCTCCGAAATTTGGTTGGTGTTGGCCATTGTTTCGATCGATCAATCGATCTTAGTCGCAGATTTATCGGTTTATTTGTCTTCATCCAGTCTCGATTCAGTGGCATTTGCTTCCTCTTCCCATCGTCAGACATTAAGGCCGAAGAGAGATCTTCATGGCCGAGGCCTGATCATTTTAGCTTTAATCACTGTCTCGGATCGCCTCCTACCATTTCTTTTCCCCCCTATTTACTCCTGGAGATCCTCCTCTTCCCAGGCCTGTGGGAATTCTGCTTCAGATTCCTGGACGCTGCTGCAGTTCCCAGCCTCACATTGCATCGTCAAGATGGCCGCATTCTGAAGGAGGAAAAGGAAAAGCCCAGCGTCCTCCTCCCCGACACCTCTCCGAGCAGGGCGCCTCAACCCTTCCTCCCTTTCCTCGCGCCTTCCCCGCTGGCGCCCTTCTCCAACAGCATCATCCCCAAATTATCAGGTTCAGCCCCACCCAGATCCCTGAAGCATATGGCAGTGATTTGCACGTCCTGAGCGATCCTCGTCTCCGTCGATAGGGCTATGCGCGCTGAATTTCTCCTCCGCGGAGAGCATGATCAGCACGACCGCCGTCGACTGCTGGACCTCCCTGGCGCCATTCCTGGCCAACGTGATCTGCTGCCCGCAGTTGCAGGCGACGCTCGTCGTCCTCCTCGGGCAATCGAGCAGAGAGACGGGATCGCTCGCGCTGGACGCCGCCCACGCGAATCACTGCCTCTCGGACTTGCAGAAGATCCTCGGGAGCCAGGGGGCGAACGAGGACCTGCGGCGGATCTGCTCCGTCCACCCGGCGAATCTCACCAAGGGCGGCTGCCCCGTTGGCGACGTCGACGGTGTCGAGAGCGTCGTTGACTCCTCGCAGCTCTTGGCCGCCTGCAAGAGGGTGGATTCAGTCAACGAGTGCTGCAGCCAGATCTGCCAGAACGCCATTCTGGACGCCTCCAGGAAGATGGCGCTCAGCGGCGGCGACCTGCGCGACGTGAACGGAGCTCTCATGCTGCCCGAGGACCTGTCCAGAATCGACGGCTGCAAGAACATCGTCATGAGGTGGCTGGCCAGTCGGCTGGACCCATCCTCTGCAAAGCAGCTGCTCAGAAGGATTTCCAATTGCAATGTGAATAGAGGTAAATCTGCGTAAGCCTCTGGATATTGGTGCTTTCAGTCCTCGCATAAATCTCAAGCTTTAAAGAATCAGCCCGTATACAGTTCCTAACGTATGATTGCATAGGAGCTATTTTTTGAGTTGTTGTGGCTCACTATCTCTTCGGTGCTTATGATTAACCTTCATGAAGACTTTAAGAAGACTCATAAGATGCAGAGAAATTCCATGCCTTGGAAATTTTTTCTTCTGTCCGCTGAATCCTTTGGGCTCTTAATTTATATCACAGTGTGCCCGTTGGTCTTCCCTGATGCCAAAAGTGTGGCGAGAGACTGTGGGAATGAGATCAGCAACAGGACTGCCTGCTGCATGGCCATGGATAACTACGTGTCCCACCTACAGAAGCAGAGTTTTATCACCAATCTTCAGGCGCTGGACTGTGCTTCCCAGCTGGGTCGCCAGCTGCAGGAGATGAACATAAGCGCGAACGTGTACAGCCTTTGTCAAGTCACCCTGAAGGATTTTTCTCTGCAAG
Organism: Spirodela polyrhiza; assembly: GCA_024713555.1. NCBI lineage: Eukaryota > Viridiplantae > Streptophyta > Magnoliopsida > Alismatales > Araceae > Spirodela > Spirodela polyrhiza. The sequence continues at coordinate 4,696,125 of CM046543.1, forward strand.
GTTTGGGAGAACTTGATCGCATCTGAAGTGCTCATCCTCATTTTGAACAAAATAATACTCTGCTTACTTACTGATGTAACTTGCTTTTTTCCTGCTGTGTTCTTTTTCGGTGGTGGGATCTGCGAACGGTGAACCAGTTGGCGCGCAAGGTAATATTCTACTCTGCTCTTTGCGGCTTTGGCTTCTTTTGTTGAGACATTGGTGCTCTTTGTGAGGGAGAACTGGGATATGGACCTTAGGACTGGCACAGGTAGGGAGAGGAGAGAGAGAGAGAGAGAGAGAGAGAGAGAGAGAGAGAGAGAGAGAGAGAGAGAGAGAGAGAGAGAGAGAGAGGACGGTCTCCTTAATGCTCCATGGGAAGTGTCATCCGACCCACATAAACTTTCTTAATCCTTCCGGGTTTAAACCATCAACAAATGTCCTTGTGAGACTTATCAACACATTGAAATGTCATAGGTTTTTTCTAACTACATTATTTTCCTGGCCTTAATCTTAACTCTCAAGTAACTTTCAAGCAATGTTCTTACACCACTTATCATCGGTTTCCATTTGTGCTGGTTCCAGAGTCAGGATGCCTCCTGCCCAGCTTGCCCTCCGATGCAACATTCGACCAGTTCTCAGGCATCAGCTTTACTTGTGACTTGAATGACAACATTGCGGCTCCATGGCCTTCTGCATCTCAGCTGACATCTTCCTCCTGCAGTAAATGTATGCATTCTAGCATTTTCCACGTGGCACTTGTAGCCCGACTCTTAAAGTTTATTAGAGTTTTGGCTTTGCATGAGATACATAGAATTGAAGATGTTCTAATCAAATGTGGTTTTAAAATTTATTTATTCCTATTGATGTCCCAAAACTTATGTTGATCTATGGAAGGAAAGTAACTTTTGGGATAAAGATATTACGTAAATTTGACATGGCAGTTGTCACTACATCAGTCTAAAGCATCTGTAAGCTACATGCTTCCCTCTCCAAGGGCCCCGTCCCACATAAAAGTGTCTAGGCATTACTAATAGACATGAAATTAATACATTACAACTGCTAAAAATACTAGGATTGAGCTTCTACTGAAAGACATAGTAGTTCTGGTGCATTTCTGATTTTAGGGGCTAAAAGCGGTGTTGGTTAGGGAGATCAGCATCTAAATTATTGGCATTGTCGGGAAAAAACCCAAAAATACCTTAGTTTACTTGTCAACATGCATCCAATATAGTGTTGACTGTAAAATTTTCGCTCAGTGTTTTTCTCCCGATGATCAGCAGTAGTTTCGTAAGGGCAGATGACATACTTGTGTTTTTTTTGTGGTTTTGGCAGCGGGAATTGTCTCACGAAAAATATGAATGTGTTTTCCCTTTAATCTAATTTCCTCACACCATATTGTATCTAGAATAAGAAATTTGTTATAGATTTAAATCAAAGCCTTCTTGTTTTGTCATTTTTATTTAATTTTTGTGGGATTGAGCAGCTAAGCTTTCTTCCCTACTTCAAGTTGTACCTTATTTCCAGGTCCTTGTACTTTTGCCTGTGTTAATGATTATCGTATGTTGAAGATGAATGCTTCCCTTTTTTTCCTTTGCTTTATCCTGGACACTAAAGTGTTGCCTGAAAATTGCAGCGGTCACCCTACCAGCCCTTCCTGCTGCAACATCAGGACAGAGCGGTAAACTTTCAGCCTACTCTCATGTTGTGCTTAACTTTAAACACATTGACAATGATTCTGTTGCTGTTCGTGGGCTTCTATGATTGAAATGCAATGGGATGTGTTCCTTAAAGGCGGAAAAAGTTTAATTTACTTGGCATTAAACATGAAAGGTTTTTATTTTTCATGGCAGTCAAATATCTGTATGATGACTCATATGTGAATCAGTATTTTAATCAGCTGACGGGGTCCTTTTCTGACCACAAATAAATCACGTAGTTTGGCTTCTATGTTTATAAGATGATTCACCCACTTGTGATTGACGTACTCATCTAAACTACGCAATTAAGTGCTTTTTGTGATTGACATTAAGGGCCTTTTGTTTATTCAGCTTCATTGTCAAGGTATGCAGATCAATCGAGCATTTACATAACAAGATTTATTTAATCATCTTGTTTGTTCTCCTGGGTTTATGCCCTGATGAATTTATCTGCAGACGCTTGCTCAATAAAACTACATGATCAGGCGCTCTGACTAGTGGTTTGAGCATCTGTTTCCACCTCTTGCGGGTTTTTTGTTCTTCAACTCCATCATCACTGTATTTTTATCCTTCTTACCTTGATATAGGAAGATTTTCTTGAATCATCTGGTGTGGCCTCCTGGATTTATACTCTGATGTCTGCGATTACTTTGCTCAACAAGACTACACAATTAAGTGCATTTAAACATTGATTGATTGATTGATTGGCTGTTCACTCAGTCGTTTCCATTCTCTCGTGGGGCATTAGGTTATCCAACTCTATCAAAGGATTTGTAATCGAGTATTGTACATTTTTGGAAATAATCGGGTTGTCCAGCTCAATTTCACAATCTACCCTATCGCATTCAACGTGAGGTCCTTCTACTATGCAGAAAGCTCGAGCAATTAGGCTCATTTAAGGGAACCGATTCCTCAAATTGTGGAACAAAGGACAACCAGGGAATTAGGACACGTGCACTAGTCATGAGATTTTGTTGGTGCTTCAATCTGAAAGGGTATTCTAAAAATCCTTTAATAGCTATCTACTGAATCGATTTTAAAGGCTCTTCTGTTGTTTTTTTCTCCTCAATGAACCAACCTGTTCGTTATTTGTTTATGTTCATGGTAGTCATTTAATGCTGCACCTTGGAGAAATAGAGAGGCTACGAACCTTGGAAGAAAAAACAAACTGAAATCTTCTAAACTACTTGCTCCACTTTTATCGTTCTGTTGGCCATTTTTGAATAGATTTGACTATCTCTCTCGCTTATGTCCTTAAACTCGGTATAAGTTTGATTAATTCCAAATGGGACTGGCGTTTTCCTTGTGCAGGTGAGCTCGGAAGCCATGGGAAACTAGCTCTATTCATTCCATCGATTCTGATTCTGGAATGGTTCTTGCGTTAGAATTGGCCAGCCAGACCCAGATGTTCCTACCCAAGGACAACCCATTACATCTCACCGGAACGTTGGTCATGAAGGAGGGAAGAGGGGTGGGGGTGGGGGGGTGTTGGGGTACTAAGTTAGTTAGTCTACCGGAGTTAATATATCCCTCAAAATATTATCTTAATTGGAGTTCGGTTCTGCAAAGATCAAGCCGGGGATCAGAGAGGGCCTGAATTGGATTACTCCTTGTGTAAAGTAAGTAGAAAGCCTTTGTTGGTAGTTTATGCGTCTTTAGTTTTTAACACATCATTCCAGCTCAATCTAATGTTGTCCACCCTGCAGTCAATCTGAGTTCTGATCATTCTAATTTGCTATTATTAGGCTGCTTCTGGGGTGATCTAAGGTTGTTAATTCTGGCCAGATGTAGAAACGATATCATATCTTTTTTATTGCACTTGTTATATTATCTTTATAATACTTTGGATTAATATTTATTAGTTCACCCATTTTTTGTCCATTCAAATTATTTCCTAGAATTCCATAAATATCTAGTGGTTGTGTGGGTTTTCTCTGGGCAATCAATTTGACTCAAGGGAGTGGTTGTTTCAAGAAATGCATTGGAAAGTTTTGTAGGCATGAAAGATAAGTTTCTTGTGAAGCTTTCTAATTGAGATGGCTCTAATATCACTTTGAGCCTCACTAAGTTGAAATAATATCCCTTGGAAACCATGTGACTTCCAATTGGGATGGTTGGTGGGAATAATTAACATTTTTACTTTCCTGTGGAGGAAAACCTGTTTAGAACATAGTCGAAATTCTGTAAATATAAATTAAGAGTTCAATACAACATGGGCCAAGACTAAAATTAGATTTTTCATATGATAAGTAAAAATTTGACAAACTATAAGAGACACTTCATTTTAAAAAAAGTATCATTATGCACTGTTCTTAGTCTAAGAGCTGGCATACCCCCAATTCGTTTAAATATTGTACTTTGGGCTCGTTGTTGAAGATTTTGGAGATATATAAGTACCAAAATAAATTCCAGCAAGAACAAACTGAATTGAAGGTGAGAAATGATTTATGATGTGAGAAAACTAGCTCTGGCTTCAAGATCCCATCCCACATTAAGACTGAATGATCATCTTTTTGGTCTCAAGAATCTCCAACTTTGTATTAAACTTTTATGTTAGGATGTCATACTAAAATGCATTAGTTCATGAGGATTCTTACAATATTAAAAGATCCTCCATGACCTACTTAAAACTTGAAGAACTTTCAATTCGTAGCAAGCAATCAGACAAGAAGAGGATAACAACTTCAACTCAGCCTACAATATTTTATTTATCCAAAATCTAGAAATACTTAAAATATTCATCATCTCTAAAACACAACCCCACAATGAAATCATTTGATATCTTTTGTGAAATAATTTATAATTAAAATATGATTTAATCACTCACATTAGTTGTCCTTTTAAATAACTATTGGCCTCCTAGAGTTGTAAATTTAGAAGAGAGTTTCGAAGTAAAACTTTATGAGACGAGCCTCGTAATCAATATGTGATCAGACAATAATTTCTAGTTAAACTAAAAAAATAAGGTTATTCTTAGAAAGTGGACGTAAGTATTGAGCTGAATCACTATAAAAAACATTTTTTGTTGTTAATCTAAGAAAGGATAGAAGTATACAACGAAGTTTTCTATGATATTGAAACAAATACTAGTGAACTTTTGAATTAGAAACTTATTAATTAAACCTCCTTTTAATCCTAGTATGAGCCAAAACCTAGAATGTTAGACTTGTCACTTGGGTTGTAACTATTGAGCAAGAGCATGCAAGAGTAGAGCGTGTGACACCAAGCAACAAGTGTGATGCCATCTAATATAAGACATCTACCCATCAACAAGTAACATATTTTTAACGAAATTGTGATCTTAAAAAAATATATTTCAATGTCCAATCACATTTCGTTTTTTATTATCTTTGAATGTTAAATTTCCTCAATCCATTAATTTTAATGAAGAGAAGTTCCTTATTTCTGGTCATATATCTTGAACACTTACTTTTAAGTACCATTATGAAGTTGTACACCTAGGATCTTTGATGAAGTACAATTTTTATGATATAATGGATATAAATATTACATAAAAAATGGCACAAGTATCATAAATTTAAATGAATTTCAAGTGAATCAATTTATATGAAGAAATCATTATGATATGATCAAAAAAAATGTTAATAATTTTTTTTTCATGTTCTTTATATTTTTGATATTTATCTCAATTTTCCTCTCTTAAAATAACGTCTATCTAAGTTTTATGACATTGAAAATCATCCTAACGATCTGTTTAGAGGTTTTAAATAATCATTTTAAGCCATGAAAAAACTCCCATGACAAGAGTTCTCAAAGTTAAAGCAAGACTTAAATGGAGTAGAGAGAAAATGAAGATGGTGGAAACAAAGATGACGAAATGCCAAAAATGACGTGAAAAAAAATGGCAAAACTGACTTACCCATCGTTGGAGAACGAGTCAAGAAGTCTCAAGAGGCTTCTAGAAGATCAATCAAGGCGTAATTTACAGAGGCTAAATAATATTAAGTTTCTAATGGTTGAAACATTGTGGTACCAACTTTGAACTTAAGAGCCACCAAAATCTGTCTTTTTGCCAAAATTTTGGCCTCATTTTTGTATGCTTTGGGGCCTAGTTATATTCCATAACGTGTTATGAAAGAGGGAGAGGAATATGGAAAGGTTTTATGACCTTAATGTTCGCATGCTATGAAAGTTTTGTTTTGTGCGATTTTAAATTTTTCTAGGTTTGCTGCACGATTTAAAAGAATTTTTTTTCTTGTGATTATTGAAGTATTTGGGTGACAGGCAAGGACTAAAAGAAGCCTTATTTACTGCCTTTCTATGTGTAATTTTTTATTCAATCAATTTTCTTTTACATTCTCAAGCTCTTTCAGGTGGCACGCTGGAGAAGAGAAAATTCTACTGTATTTGCTTGACTTCTTAACAAGTTTCATATGCTCTTTCATTTTTTTTGATGTATTATTGCTGTTCTCATATGAGTGGCAATCATATGATGTGACGTAAGCATTTTAAACATACAATATATATTTTTCCTTCAATTTCATATTTTTTCTCCTACATTCAATGTTTGACTTCTGGGTGACATCTCAGGAGTATTTTGTAAACTACTTTTTTATTTCATAGTCATTTTTTATTTTGCTTGTTTATCTTGAAGGTCAGCATGTTTACATATGTATGGACATTGGTTCTGTAGCATTTCATCATTGTTGTTTTACAATTGTCAATGTAGCTCTATGAGTACTTTTTATTTTCTTTCTTTCTTTTAATCAACCCTGTTATTTGTGAATGGTTGGTGAGTTTTATTTGATTCCAAAGGGTAATAAGGTACTAGATTCTAATATAAATATGAAAGATTTGAGATCAAATAACATTTCCATCAGAGTGAAGCACAATTAATTAACACAACTTGCCAATAGAAAATAGTTCAAAGTTTCTTTTTGAGATTTTATTGATTATTCGTTTGTCTCCATCTTTGCGAATCATATTGAAAGCCAGTAATATTAAAAAATAATTATTAATAAATTAATAATATAAAAATATTAATTTGAAATCTTACCTTATGATGATTAAAGTGTATCAATCTCCTCAAAATATCATTAAAGTTTTTAATTTATGAACTTAATTTTTTGGGATTTAACTATACTAGATTTATGTACTCATGTATGCCTGGTTTCATTTGTAAGATATGTCTTAGTTAAAATGGGATTAAATTATAATATTTTTTTTCTAAGATATAAATTTTGAATTATTGATAATATATCTAATGCTTTTTTTACTACCACACAATTTTTCATAATAGTCTTTTCACCACAAAATTTATTATTCATTAAAAGATCATTTTTTGTGATATTTTAGTTTGCCATTTTCTTTCTTTTCTTTCCTAAGACTCTAATTTTTTCAGACTTATTTCATCACGTATATTATCATGAATAGTACAACTTATGTCTATGTTAGATGAATAGATCTTGAATCTTTTACCTTTAGGTTTGTCATCCTTTTCCAATTTGGATTTGACAAAATGAATCACCATCCTATTGATATTCATTGACTATTGACAATAATAGTTTTCTAAGGAGTTTTTCCTAATTTTCTCTATTTTTTATCGATAATATTCCTAATGTGTTTATCTTCATCTTTTTCTCTCTCAAATAAAGGCATCATACTATTTATCTATTTTATAGAATTTAAGTTATTATTTAAGCATTTGATTCGTTGTGTGACTTTAAGTTCATGTATAATAGATTTAAATAAAAATAATAACTCATCAAAATCTTCAACTAACCTTTATATAAAGATGACATATAGGGATCGTCTATCTCAATATTTTTTTATTGGGCACAAATATACTTTTTCTTCATCTTCTTTGTCATTAATGTGGCTCGCCTTCTGAAGCATCACATTAAATGACTACATGTCCCATGTGAAAAATGGTCATTTCAATGACTGGTTCTCATAGACGGCCCCTTCTCCCAACCTATATCATCCTATCATCCCATTGGAGAGAGAGAGAGAGAGAGATTGGAAAAGGTTTTGATGTGAGTTGGAAAGAGTTCCAAGTAGAGATATCTTGTTGGGTTTTAGGTGAGTGTTTGGAGGGCCAAGATCAGGGATGTGTTCTCTAGATTCTTGCTGATAGAGCTTCTATATATATTTTTTAATTTAGTGGAGCTTTTGTCATTGCACATTGGAGGCCAAGATTCATTTGTTTGTTAGAGAAAAAGCCCTATAGGGACTTGTGGAACATTCTTCATTTGAGATACAATTGCTTTCACTCCATATTGCCATCATGATTTCCTTATTTTATTTTAATTTTTTTATTTTTAGTAAATAATTATTAGTTTTGAAATGACCCAATTTCTTATAATCAAAGCAAAGATTATTAGGTTTCTTAAATTAATTTTTTATTTCTTTTCAAGTCGTAAAGTTTGTCTTCCTCTTGATCAACTTATTTAAATTTTTAAATAAAAGAGTGATTTCATCTTCATCATCAAATTAGTCTAAAAATTTAAATGCAATATTTTTTCAAGAGATTTTATTTCTAGAAATATTAATCACATAAGTGAATAAGGAGCCAATATAATCATCAATAAGAATAGTTCTTAAATCTTTTCATTCCTCAGTTGTCATTACTTTAGCATTTCAATCATGAGTCAATCATCTAAAATTTAACTTAGTATTTAAATAAATTTTCATAAAATTTTCATGTCACTTATAATTTCATAAAATCTGTGCTAAATCTTTAATCAATTCACCATTTATATTTTAAATAATTCATACATATTCAGGAAAATATCAATTTGGGTGTCTTTCAATTAAGAAGTTAATTCACAAGTTAACTATAATTATCTCAAATTTCTTTTGTTGTTTTGCAACTTGACACTTGATTGAACTCAAAAGTATACATAGGATTAAATAAAATATTAAATTTTCTATAATTAAGACATTTTTTTATTTATAAACCATTTTGACCAATTTTTTGAGACATCTTTTATCATTTGCAATAAGTTCATTCATTGATCTATTAATTAAATTTAACCCTATTTTATAAAATGCATTATTATTTTATCAAACATATGTGATTTAAGATGAGATATTTCAAGTGATTCAATAGTCAAAACATCCACTCTCTATGATGTTTTAATGTTTTATTACTAAGTAAATTCTAATATTAATTCTTGAAACTATAAACCTAGGTGAAGCACCAAAAGGGAGATAAATTAGGGTTTTTATGATTTTACCTATTTTCATATTTTATTATACCCATATTTATGTGTTGATAGATGTATCAATACATGTTATAGTAATATTTCTTAACACTCTCTTACTAAGAATATAAAAAAAAGTATACAAATTTGCTCCTCCCTTGACTACTTCCAAGTATAGGAGAACTACCTTCTTATATTCACTTATTTTTCTTAGGAAACATGTTGATCTTCATAGGATCAGCCACCAAAAGAACCAAAGTTTATTTCTTTGAAAACTCAATCATTCTTGAGTCATATACAACTATTAGTACACTATATACCCAATTATCTTAAGTCCTAATGGAGAGTAAAATTTGTGGTGGTTGAAATAATCATTTACTGAATTAAACTAATGAAGGTGATGTTGTTGGTGGCATGAAGGTAATATATTTTGATTATGACTGTTGATGCTCTTGGGCATATATTTTAATATTACAATTAATGAGAAAATATAGAATTGATATTTGATATTGTTCACAAGATTATTATAAATGCCTAATATATTTCACGCATTAAAATCTATCATTTATCTTGTGATATTATGCTTAACCTATTAATTCAAAGGATTAAACCTTCAGATTAATTGATTTGATGAATATGTGAAATACCACATTTATGAGAATAAATATTTCTTAGAAAAAAATATTTAATAGGTAAATGAGATAGTAAATGATAATTATCTTTTTAATTTATTTATCTATGATTATTTGAGTATTTAAGTATAATTTTTTATTTATTAATCATGTGTAACATTAAAATAAAAAGAAAATAGTTCAAAATATTAAATGAGCTATTGTGAGTCTCAAACTAGAAATCTAGACGATGACACATCAATTACTTATGTGGAGAAAATGATCAGCTTAACATTTGAATTGAAAGATAGTGTTAATAGAAAAGTTTTTTATTTATGAGAGATAAATCTTTAGCATAAATTTTAAATCAAATGGACTAGGAAATAGTAAGTTATTGAATTTGCAATGGTCAAAAGTCATTACCACATGTTTTGAAAAATGGCAAGTATTTAAATTGACATTACGATTTTATCTCTTGAGTGAAATATACAAATTTATTGGAGGATGATGCCCAACAAGTAAAAAAAGCTAGAGAAATAAGAAACAATCATTTCACTTTCATTTATCATAAAAAATTTCTCTCATAATCAAGAAACATCACTACTGAGTTTCAAATGCGCACATACTACATCATCCTTTTTCGTCAACAATTGGTGATCAATGAAACGCTTAAATATTTTAAAAAGGCTCTCTATCAAGCCTTAAGGTAACCGAGTAGTGAGGGAAGAATAATTTTGGGCAAAGACACAAGGTGTTCTAAGCCTTAATTGGCTTGGAAGGTGTTGGATCTCTACAAAGATCAAACTTGAAATATTGGGCTACTAATTTTATTAATTTTGGTGTGTATTTCTAAGAGAAATAGTTGAAAATTGGTAAGAAGAATCATCTAGGAACTAAAAGTAGTTAGGTGAGGGATGAATCAATACAAAAAGTTTGGGTCTCATCAATAAGGGAGAGAAAACTGTGAGATAACTTGCTAGAGGAGACAGAAAGTGAGCCTACACGTAGATAATCACAAAGAATAATCTTAGCACACGTGTTGACATGTCTGTCACTTAGAAAGAAAATATGAAATTATTGAAATACTAACTCAGCCCTCTCTCTCTTGATATTTCACCTAGTCCCTAGATCTTTCAATTGGTATAAGAGTTTACCTTAATTCATAGATATTCACACATGCTAAGGAGTAGATCTTATGGCTAATGAAATTACCAAATTCTCAAATCTTAGACCACCTATGTTTGATGAAATTAAATATGAATTTTAGAAAACCAAGGTTAAAATTTATGTTACAGGTCAATGATTAAAAATCTGGAAAATGATTAAGAAAGGACCACAAAAATCTAATGATGAGTTCATAGAGGAGAAAAATTCTACATTAAATGAAAATGTCATAAATATTTTGTTGAGTGCTATTCATATTTCTGAATTTAACCATGTGCAAAGTTATGAGATAATAAAAAAATTAAAATAAATTTGAAATGACATACGAGGGGATCTCACAAGTAAAAGAAACCACAATTGACATTTTGGTGAGCAAGTATGAATTATTTTAGATGGAAAAAGGTGAATCTATTCATGACTATGTTAAGAGATTTGATGAAATTATAAATGAGATCAAAAATCTTATAAAAACTTATTTTAATGTTGAATTAAGTAGCAAACTAAGATTTTTGACTAATAATTAGATGGCTAAGAAAATAGTAATAATAAAATCTAAATATTTAAATATTATTCATCTTCATAATATTATTAACTCTCTTTTGACGTATGAAGTTGATGTTACTATAAGTAAATTTCTTGTTGAAAAATGTGAAAATAAATTTTCTCTTAAATGCATTGAACTTTTAGATGATGAAAAACGGAATTACTTTATTGACTATAAGGTTAATGTATTGTGAAAAAGAAAGAAGAATCTCAGGTGTATCAAAGATCTGAATGTCACCTAAAAATGTTAACATAGGTTTTGAATATAAGAAACTAGGTCACTTCAAGGCCAACTATCTAATGTTGAAAATAAAGAAGAAAAAGAGGGCAATGATGACGACATGAAGTGACAGTGACTCAAGTGTTGATGAAGAGAAAGAGAAGCAAGATAACATATGCCTAATGGCAAAGACTTTTAATATATATAATTCTGATTCTTTTTTTTTGCAAGAAGATTTTAATGAATTGATCAATGTTGTTGACAATCTAAAAAGAAAATTGAAAATTGAACAAACTGAAAATCATACACTTAGGAAATCAATTAAAACCCATGAGGATAAAAAAAATATTAAGCAACAATTATTGATAGGTTATCCAATGAGAATGAATAGCTCCTTAAGAAACTTGATATTTCTGATAAAGATTCTAATGACACTTGCTCTGATACATCTTCTAGTTACTGATCAACATAGAACATAGAGCATAAACCTGAGGAAAATACACAATTAGTTGAAACACTTAGGAGTCAAAGATTTTTATATGTCTTATATGTTTCAACATCATACTATGTCATGCATGTTAAAATGATTTCTGATTTAAATTCAAAAAATTAAAAGCTTAAAAATCAAAAAAGTATGCTACATACAGAGATTAAACAAGTCAAAGAAAATGATGTTAAATTAAAGAAGAAATTTACTAATTTAAAATCTTTAATCATAAATTATGTGGAAGTCGAGAAGTGTTGAATATGCTGATTGGAAGTTAGAAAAGATAATTGAGGAAAGAAAGATTAAGATTTAATTTTTATCATATTAAACTCTATATTAAATTTGAAAACACACTTAAGACATTATATTTGAGTGCCTAAGGATAGTATAGTTAAATCCAAAGTAATTTGGGTTCACAAACTAAAGACTTAACTATTATTTCAGATAGATCTCTAGTGGATCACTTCACGGTGGTACTTGGATAGTGGGTATTCAAGACATATGACTAGAGATCAAAAATAGCTCTCCACATTTAATCCAATGGATGGGAGAATAGTAACATTTGGAGATGACAAAAAAGAAGTATACAAGGATATAAAAATATTTATTTAAATAATCAGTCTTTAATTGAGAATATTTTACTTTTTGATGGATTAAAACATAATCTAATTAGTATTAGTCAATTATGTGACAATGAAATGGAAGTTAAGTTAAAAAAAAAGATGTTTATGTCATAGATCTTGGGAACTTGGTTAAATCTAATGTTTATCTCATTGTTGAAAAAGACGAAGAATAGATTGATCTTTGGCATAGAAAACTTGGTCATATAAACATTATAATCATTCAAAAATTATCAAAATTAAGACTGATTAAAGGACTCTTGAAATTTTCAAACATAGAAAATTTCACATTTGAGAGTTACATTAAAGGAAAACAAACAAAAAAACCCTTCAAAACAAAGGAACACATTTCATCATCACGACCCTTGGACATGATTCATTTAGATTTGTTTAGTCCAAATAAAACTATTAGCTTGGTTGAAAAATATTATGGTTTAGTTATTGTAGATGATTATTCATGATTGACTTAGATATTTTTCTTAGTTCAGAAAAATGAAACATATGATTACTTTACTAAATTTGTTAAAAAAACATAAAATGATATAGGTATGAATATTAGAAAAATTCGAAATGATCATAGAGGTGAATTTCATAATGTTTTATTTTGTATTTATGTGACAAATTATGAATATCTTATAATTTTTTAGCACCTAGAACTCCTCAACAAAATAATATTACTAAAAGGAAAAATAAAATATTATTTGATTTATCAAGAACTATGTTGGCTGATAATGATCTTCTTAAATATTTTTGAAATGAAGAGGTTAGTACTGCATGTTATGTCATTAACAAAATATTAAATAGATCGAAATTAAAAGCAATTTTTTATTAACTGTTGATAAATAAGAAGCCTAACCTTTGTTATTTCAAATCATTTGGTTACAAATACTTCATTTTAAATAATGGTAAAAATGATTTCGAAAAATTTGATCAAAATAGTGATGAAGAAAATTTTCTAAAATATTTTGAAAATTCTAAAGCATATAGAATATGTAATAAAAGAATATTAATTGTTGAAAAATCTATACATGTAAAATCCGTAGAACAATTAAAGGTTTAGAAAACTATGCATTTAGAAACTGAATGTGTTGAGACAAGTTTTGATAACAGTAAGTAAATAGAAAATGAACAAGAAAAACTTTCTCATTTAAAACCAAATTTTGAACATGAAAATTTACCTAGAGCTTAGAAGTATGTTAAGAGTCATTTAAAAGAAAATATTCTAAGAAATCTGAATGAAAAAGTGAGAGCTAGATATAGATTAAGAGAGTAAACTCACATGACATTTACTTTTTAAATTGAACCTAAAAATATTGATAATGTTTTATTAGATATAGATTGACTTATTATAATGGATAAAGAACTTGAACAATTTGATAGAAATAATGTATAGTATCTAGTTCCATAACTTAAACATCAAAATGTTATAGGGACAAAATAAGTGTTTAAAAATAAATTAAATGAATAAGGGGAAGTAATTAGGAATAAAGTAAAATTAGTTTTTAAAGGCTATGTTCAATATGAAGGAATAGATTGACTTCCACCTTGTATGCATCATTTCATGCTCTCACCTTCCTTGACATCTTTTCTATTGTTGAGAAATTCAATAAAACTGTGGAACAACACTTTGATATGATGGAAGAATAACTTTGGGACCTTGAAGATAATATTTTAGAGATTTGCTCACATTTTCATGATTTTCTAATCAAACAAGGACTATGACTTTTTATATTTTTTTTGACTGTTTATTGTTTGGTTTTTTGATCTTACAAAAAGAGGGATAAAGATTAAGAAAAATAAAAAAATCAGAGAAATATTGAGAAAAATTATGAGTGCACAAACTTATAGGAGCACTTGCTCGGGGGAGCAATGATGTATTCAACATATTTATATTTTTATTGTTTGAACATTTGTAGATGAATTGTGTGAATATATGTGAATGCTAAATCTTGAATGTTTTGTTTACACATTGCTTTGACATGTGTTGACACGTGATGTTGATTGTTATTACTGTAAAAGATTTATCTATTATGTGTGTGAAACTATTATTATATTATTTGTGCATATTATATATATTTTCTCAACATAGTTTTGTAAGCAAAAAAAGGGGAAGATTGTTAATGCCCTTGGGCATATATTTTGATATTATAATTAATGAGAAAATATATAATTGATATTTCATATTGTTCACAAAATTTTTATAAATATCTAATATATTTTATGTATTAAACTATATTTTTTATCTTATGATATTATACTTGACCCATTAATCTAAGGGATTAAACCTTGAGATTAATTAATTTGATGAATATATAAAGAGCCACATTTATAAGAATAAATATTTTTTAGTAAATAAATATTTAATAGGTAAATGAGATGATAAATGATAATTATCTTTTTAATTTATTTTTTATAATTATTTGACCATTTAAGTGCAGCCCTTTATTTATTAGGCATGTGCATCATTAAAAGAAAATGAAACAGTTTGAATAAGCTCTTGTGAGTCTCAAATAGAAAATCTAGACGATGACATGTCGACTACTTACGTAGAGAAAATACTTAACTCAATGTTCAAATTTGAAGATAGTGTCAACAAAAACGTTATTTTTTTGTGAGAGATGAATCTTCAATTCAAATTTCAAATTGAATAGACTAGGGTTAACAAGTTATTGAATTTACAATAACATTACTACGTGTTTCAGAAAATGGTAAGTATTTGAACTAACTTTCTGATTTTATTTATTGAGCAAAACACATAAATCTATTGGAGGATGATGCCTAACAATAAAAGAATCTGGAAAAGTAAGAAATAATCATTTCACATCAATCTATCACAAAGAATCTCTCTCATGATCAAAAAACATAACTATCGACCTTCAAATGCATGTAAATTACATCACCCTTCTTCCTCAATAATTAGTGATCAATAAAATATTTGAATATTTCAAGTAGGCTCTCCATCAAGCCTTAGGATAATTGAGTAGTAAGGGGAGAGTAGTTTTGGACAAAGACACAAGGTGTTGTAAGTGCCAATTAGCTTAGAAATAGTTAGATCTCTACAAAGATTAAACTTGAGATATTATATCATTGATCTTGTTAATTTCAATGTGTATTTTCGAGAAAAATAGTTGAAAACTAATATGAAAGATCTTCTAAGACTATAAGTAGCTAGGTGAGGGGCAAATTAGTATAAAAGCTTGGGTCTCATTAGTGATGGAGAGAAATTGTGAGATAACTCAAGAAATAAGCCTACACGTAGATAATCACAAAGAACAATGTTAACACATGTGTTGACACATCTGTCATTCAAAAAAAATTTGAGATTATTAAAACACTAATTCACCCCCCTCCCCCTTTGTGTATTTTGCCTAGCCCTTATATTTTTCAATGACAAAGCTATCAAGGATCAATAATAATAAGAAAATAAATAAATTATGCTTCAAAAATATACACACGTACATGTATAGAAATGAGTGCATCCTATATGAATACATAAAATACACTTTATGATGCAATATGGAAGATCATATACATGGAGCATAAAAGTCATGATTTACGAAGAATGCTTACATCTCATATTTTATTTGACTAAATTTAGATGAGATTCAGATGAGAAAACAGTACTCTATGAGACATGTCTAGTCATATTCATAATAGAGCTTATCAAATTTTTGTGAATTATCTCGTATTAGGTATGAATGTTAAGTACTAAAAGATTCACATATTAATTTTTTTAGAGGATATTCAAAATAGTAAAAGGAAATCAGATATTAGATTCATATAAGGCTTGAACTAAATCATATTTTAAGTAAATCTAGTCATTGAAGATCTTAGAAAATATATGAGAAATTCATACGAAATTTATCTATAAATATGATTGATCTCTAATTGGAAGAAAAAATCATCAATAATCACATTTATGCTTTCACAATATTATTTCTCTACCTAAGTGTTCTCCACAGTGCATTCAAAAGGAAGGAAATCATATTATGCTAGTTAGTTATTGAATGTTAGGCTTTAACTCAAGGAACATAATCAAGTGATCATCTCTCATCGAGTTGAGTTCAACTACACGCCTTTCAGCTATAACACTAGCAAACAAAAATAAAGCACAAAGTATCAACATTCTTGTCTTTTATTATCACAAAAATCTAGAGTAATTAATGATAATCTTCTGGATAAACCTATGGTGTTTTTTTGTGAGTTGAACAATATCTATATCTTTGATTAATCACTTGGAAAACTATCTCGTTAAATAATAGTGTGTTTCATAAAGTCATGAATCTGTAAAAAGATTTCTATGTCAAATTTTGAGAGAGTTGAGCCCATAGAATCAACAATTATTATTTGAATAGTCGTAATGGAACCTAAGTACAAAGAGTGTTCTTAAATAGTGGAAGTAAGTTGGTGTCAAACCACTATAAAATAGTGTGGTCACATCCACAACCCATTAGAGAAGCCCATTAAGAGAGTGAAAGACATTACTCTGATAGAAATTTAATCGAGAGAAAAAAGGGTTACATCAATTCAACCCTCCTTGATGCTTCCTAGCTTATATTTAACATATGTAACATTCTTATTTGTGATTATATGTTCATCAATTTTTTTGATCCACAACTCTTCTCATAAAGTAAGCCTTCCTCTTGTGTCAGTTTTCTTATTTTTTTAGATCACCAATATTTGACATTCTTGTCCCATAATTTGTCATTTTTTGAAACATATAGTAATAGCATTTAGACCTTCTAATATTCAAATATCCTTGTTATCATGGCTATTTATGTTTAAATTTTAACTATAGTTTACTAAAATGATAGAAAATAATTAAGTGCCCACATCACATTTAGATCATTAAGCATATCTTTACTTTTTGTCCATGTAAGCAAATGATATGTCACTGTCAAGATGTTCTTTTGAAAATTAAATGCCTAATTATTTTATTATTTTCTTGCTAACTTAATGCATACAATATCTTCTTGGGACATATCTAATACCATTTTAAGATTTTAAATATTACATAACATTGTTAGATCATCATGTAATCAAAGATAAAATATTTCACTTGGTTTATATAGACTTACACCAATAATGATATATGTAACATTTAATTTCAAGATTATTTTTCAGTTAATAATATTTTATCATCATGCATTCTTAAGTTAGCTAATCTTAAGGATTAATACCCTAGATTTGATTGTTAATAATGATATCAAAATCATTTGATATGGAAAATTATTATAATATTTTTTTAATATAGTAAATATAAAAATAATACATATAAATAAATATCAATATTAGATAATCACTTATCAATAAATTCTCCTTCATCATTATCAAAATCAAAAACATCAATAACTTACACATCCCATCAAGTGATAAAAATCCCATTTTAGTAAAAAAATAAATTGGACATATGTCAAAGGTAGCACTCTCTTGTAGAGGGAACCACCACAACATTGAGCAAGTGGGTTCATGTGTGAGTGGGTGAAAGTTTCCACCATTTTACCCATCATATCCCTTAGGTAGAAGGCATATCCATTTGAAGAAAACTTTTTCTACATCTGAATGGACAAGAGTTAAAACATTAGATGTAAGCTCTCTCAACCTCATGACACATGGTTCTTGGAGTGTAGACTAGGTCCTAAAAATCTATAAAATTATCATCAACCTTCTAGATCTGAATAGCAAAGAAAATTAGAACAGAAATAATGTCTTGTCATAAAATTTAATATCATTAGTTTTTATTACAATCCTCAAGTAGTGGTGGATATTTAAACATACCATTGCAATACCTTGAGCTAGGCCAACCTTGAAGATACATAGTTTGTAAGTTAAGAATTTTCCTAGATTTTTGTTGAATAAACTGCTTTAACTCATTGTTTGCCATTGACCTTCATGATAAGTCCCACATGATGGCTAGGGATCAACAGTCATGATTATTGACCAATTGACTAAATCGAAACTAAGATTGATAGACACACAAAATGTGATGATTTTTCATTTCCATTTGGACATGGTTTTTCATTGTCAAAAAATTGATGGCCAAAGGATCTAATGATCCAATGGTTTAGAGAGAGAGAGAGAGAGAGAGAGAGAGAGACTAAGAGCCCCCAAATCTCTCTCTCTCTCCTCATTGACAGGGATCTTTGCTGTTGCAAGCTCCTCCTCTGTAGCCACAAGCTCATGTGCCACTGTAGGCTCTTCCTTCACTATCGCAAGCTCATCCTCTACCATAGGATCTTCCTCTACCACCGCAGGCTCCTCCTCTGTCACCGCTGCAGGCACCTCCTTTGCCATTGAAGGCTCCTCCACTACCACAAACTCCTCTACCACCACAGGCTCTTCCTCCACATAGATCTCCTCCTTTGCCCCCACAGGGTCCTCCTTCACCATAGGGATCGCTTCTGCTGCTGCATGCTCCTCCTCTACCATTGCAAGCTCCTCTTGTGCCACAAGTGTCTTCATGGCTACTTCCTAGGGGGTAGGAGAGACCTCTTTCATTGTAATATTTCATGTAGTATGCCTCACTCATGCTTGTTGCAGCTAGATGAGAGACCTGAGTGCTCTTAGAAATAAAATGGAATACATCATCATTTTTCATTTTGTTGACTCACTAGAGTGGCATAAGATAGAGTGGAACAAATATTCATGCCTTGCAATGCTTCCAAAGGAGTTCATCCCAATATTGGCAACAAGTGCTCTATTGGAGAGTACAATGTGGATTTTGGAGTCAAATTATTATTTGAGTAGTTTAAATTTTAAAACTTTTTTGTTCAATTTAGACGGTTTAAATTATTTATGTAATTATTTTTTTCAGTTCACTTCAATTTCTTTGAGGAAATAATCAACTTTATATGTTTTAAAAAGTCAATTATATATGAGATAGAGATAGATAGATAGATAGAGAGAGAGAGAGAGAGATACACATTTGGATTTGGATAGGTCATAGGTCAAGTTAGGTTCTGATGCTTTGACTTGATTGTGATTAAAGTTAATTTAGGTCTAAGTTTAGGTTTTAGTTAAAGATATAATTGTAATTGTGACCATTGGTCCCTAATGGTGGCCTTTGGGAGATGAAATCATAGTAGTTGATCTTTATTTCATTTTAAAAATACTAACTCACTTTCTTCATAAGAAGCTCAATTCAATTCCCCTTGTCTCTCCCTCTCTCTCCATCTCTCTCTCTCTCCCCCCCTCTCTCCCTTCATCTTTCTGGTGGCAAATAGGACCCCTCGCCACCACATACAAGCTCAAGGTGACGGAGGAGACCCCATCCCCATGCATTCAACCAGATCGTGGGGCCCGAGTGAGGATGAAGGACCCCAAGTTCCGCTATAATGCATGAAGGGCCTTACATTCTCTTGCCCTATGCATGTTCCTTTTTCTTTGTCGTTTGTTTTCCCATGCCCATGAATTGTCAAGTTCCCTTGCCTTGCCACATGTGGGGCCTCCTCCCATCCTTAGGGCCCATGTCGGGTCCATGGCAGGATGGGAAGGCCCACTTCCTCTTACTTTCTTTCCTTCCTATTCCCTCCTCCTTTTGGGCCATACATGTGGGCCCAATTGGAGGAGTTGGTGTCCTTTCCCTCACCACAATGCCAAACCCACCCAGGGGTGGTTTGGCATTGTGGGCCTCTCGTGTGGTTCTCCACCCTTGGCTCATGTGGCCCCTATATAACAAGATGGAGAGCCACCGCCAAGGGAGCCATTCTCCAGTTAGATGTGTGTTTGTTGAATTTCTCTTAGAGAGAAAGAGAGAGAGGGAGCTTGAGGGAAGGGGAGGCACCATCCGACTGTCAACGCCGTCACTAAGCCATTGGTTGCTCTGGTGCCATTACTTGCATGTTGGTCCTACGTGGCTGCCCATAGCGTGCTCCTGCCGCATGCATGCCCCGCGTTTGACACGCGTGCTCCATGCCCCAATAGGCAGCAGTTGTCGTGCCTGCGAGCTTGCTCGCGTGCCACCACATTAGCCCACGAAGTCGATCATCGAGCCCGACTAGGGATCCCACCTATTCGCCTCGGGTTGTCTGGCCGTGCCCCCACCCCCAATCCTATCTGACATTCGTCAGGTGCTACTGTTACATGCCCTCCTAAATGCCAACAACAAGTCCACGTGCACGCGCTGAATGCCCTGCTTGGAGCAACCCTCATGGTGCAAGCCTATATCCCAATGACGCACTGGTTCACATGTCTATCGACATAGCTATGAGCAGTAGGAAGCCTGCTACCCCATTGCAGCGACGCTTACCGTCACTGCCAAGGCTCACGCTGACCTGCTGATGTCAACCCCGACTTCTATACGAGTTTCCCTCCTGCTCAGCCACAACTAATTGAGCCTTGGCCTGTAAGTTAGCCCTTATCCCCCTCTCAATTCAGTCCTTACTCTACACAATGCCATCCCGCACCTACTCCACTGCCACCGGGCCTAGTTAAGTGGGACGTCTTGGGCTTTACCATAGTGTGAGTTCTGACGCGTGCACACAAGACTTGATGTGTTGGTCGTCAAGATCATGCACCAGAGCCACGTTGACAGCCCCATGCCCTCACCACTAGACGTGGACGTAATAAGTCACCCTGCACTAGCACCTTTGGTGATGTACAACAAGCATCCACTGACGTTTCAGATCATTAGCACTTGCTTGCATTTAGTCGAGTCAGTCTCACTAGCCACGTATAGGACCCTACCCCACATTGACGCCTTTCCCCTCTTCACCGTAGAGTAGACCAATCACCGGTACTGCATCACTTTCTCCCTCTCCCACTCCTCTCTCTCTCTCTCTCTCTCTCTCTCTCTCTCTCTCTCTCTCTCTCTCTCTCTCTCTCTCTCTCTCTCTCTCTCTCTCTCTCTCTCTCTCTCTCTCTCTTTCTCTCTCTCCTAAAAAGCTGAAGTAGAACTAAGCCAAGCCAACTACCCAATTTTAGATGCAAGTAGTGAAACCAAAGGCAACAAGTAGAAGCTTGGGCACATACCTGGCAGCTTCAAGTAAAGTATCTACTTCTTTCAAAAGGCCCCTCATTTGTTGTAGTGTTGACGTATGGCTCTTGATAAATGGCTGATCACATAAATCACCTACAAATATCTCAGACTTTTAGAATATTAAAAAACGTACTGCAATACTATACCTTTTACATCTTATGCAGCCCACAATTCAAATAAAAAAGTCATCACTGTTCTTGTGATGTCGAATCCCCCATGCTTCTAGCTCAAATTCTACATCTTGATCCCATGTGTGAGTGGGTTTAGAGTTTGACCTAGCAAAGCCTGTGTTCATGAAAATTTAATTAAACTTGAAATGTGGGATTAGCCATATTAATAAGGTATAATAACATATGCATGAAACTAGGAAGGAATGTAGGGTTATGTGAGTTGTTGAGCATGACAAACGTACAAATTTTAGGCAATTAGAATGTAGGAGTATGTGAGTTGTTGACTTCCATCATTTCAACGGTGACTATGTTGATCCTAATTTTTATTATAAATATAGCCAACATCTTTATGAGTTCTTGGTATTTTTAGAAAAAAACTCTCAAATCTTAATTTATGGTTCTCTTTTAAAAGGCATTTATATCCACTCCTAAAGGTACAAAGAGTGTGGACACAATTCATTCATTCATCTTTTGCATAGTTGCTTTAAAAAGGCCAAAATTTTAGAAAAAATATTTCCAAAAAATTCATTTTATATTTAATTTTTTTGGTAAGAGGATGATGTGTTTTTGGACTAATGTTGATGAGCGCAGATTTCTTAAAATTTTTTCCATCTACTGTTTTTATGTAAGTTCTCCTTTAGAACCTATTGATGTCCATTCCTTTATCAGAAAGGCCGTAAATTCTAGAAAAAATATTATTCAAAATAATCATATATTAGGCTCTCATTTTTATTTAATTTTTTATATTTATTTTTGGACGTTATCTTGATGGACCCCCTTACAAGTGAGTGCCGACAAAATACGAGCCGAGCAAGACGTTTCGGTTCTGATCCGAGGGACCCACGGCTCCGAGAGGCATCTAAAGGGTAGATGGTAGATGAGGCGACGTCTCACCATATGACGTGGACGCACAAACACCTCAAACGTGGCCATGGCGGAGGGCAGAGATAGGGTCAGCCGAACAGCGACCTCCGAGCGATTAACCTTACTGCCGTAGTTTCAGATACGACGACTACAATTTATGGAAAAAGATCCTAGACGACTCCTGGCAAATGTGAAATCGCCACCACCCATTTCAACTACCATGTCCAGCCATCCTTGCTGACCTCTCTCTCTCTCTCTCTCTCTGTCCCTGGTACATCTTGGTCAACAGCTCTCTCTCTCCCTCTCTCTCTCTCTCTCTCTGTCCCTGGTACATCTTGGTCAACAGCTCTCTCTCTCTCTCTCTCTCTCTCTCTCTCTCTCTCTCTCTCTCTCTCTCTCTCCCCTCAAGAAGGCGAAGAAAGGAGGAGGAGAAGCATCGGCGGAGGAGGAGGGTTGTTGAGGGGGCTTAGACATGGGTCCGGGGAGTCAAGATACAGCGCAGACGCCGCTGCTGGTGGTGGCCGGCGACGTGAAGGAGGCGGGGGCGCCGCCTCAAAACTCCGGCGGCGGCGATGGGGTGCACGGGGGAAGCGAGAGGCTGGAGATGATCCTGACGGACAGCAGCACCCCGCTGCTCCGCCGCCTGACCTCCGCCACTGGCATCGAGATAAGGCTCCTTGTCAACCTGGCGGCACCCGCCGTCATCGTCTACATGCTCAACTACGTCATGTCCATGTCCACCCAGATCTTTTCCGGCCACCTCGGTAACCTCGAGCTCGCCGCCGCCTCCCTCGGCAACACCGGCATCCAGATATTCGCCTACGGCCTCATGGTATCATCATCACCATCATCATCATCATCATCTCTCTCTCTCTCTCTCTCTCTCTCTCTCTCTCTCTCTCTCCCCCTCCCTCCCTCCCTCCGTTGATCTTCTCCGGATGTGGATTGGATTGGAGCAGCTGGGGATGGGGAGCGCCGTAGAGACGCTCTGCGGGCAGGCCTTCGGGGCGCGGCGGTACGAGATGCTGGGGGTGTACCTCCAGAGGTCAACGATCCTGCTCACGGGGACGGCGGTGCCGCTGGCGGTGATCTACGCCTTCTCGAGGCCGCTCCTTGTGGCGCTGGGCCAGTCGCCGGCGATCGCCGCCGCCGCCTCAACCTTCGTCTATGGGCTCATCCCGCAGATCTTCGCCTACGCCTTCAATTTCCCCATCCAAAAGTTCATGCAGGCGCAGAGCATCGTCGCCCCCAGCGCCTACATCTCCGCCGCGACGCTCCCCGTCCACCTGCTGCTCACCTGGCTGGCCGTCTACAAGCTGGGGATGGGCCTGCTGGGGGCGTCGCTGGTTCTGAGCCTCTCATGGTGGATCATCGTGGGGGCACAGTACGCCTACATCGTCACCAGCGAGCGTTGCCGCAGGACGTGGAGGGGGCTGTCGATGCTGGCGTTCTCCGGCCTGCCGGAGTTCCTCCGGCTGTCGACGGCGTCGGCAGTGATGCTGTGTCTGGAGACGTGGTACTTTCAGATCCTCGTCCTCCTCGCCGGGCTGCTGAAGAACCCGGAAATCGCCTTGGATTCCCTCTCCATCTGGTGAGCATGTCTATCTATCTTTCCCCTCGGATCTCACCATCATCCCCGTCCATTCTATATACTTTTTTTACAGAAAATATTAACATGATAGTGTAATCAAATCTTACGAGAGAATTTCAGAGAGCTGCCTCAAGTTCAGATTTTTTTTTTCCCATTTAACGCAAAAACCCATTTCAACGATGATGATGACGACGAGGACGATGATCAGGGAAGGACATAATATGATGTCGGGCTCTCTCTTACTGACAGACCGGCTCTTCCTTGTCCGCGCCTATTTTGATTTTTTCCTTTATTTTTTCGAGAAGAATGAATGCCTGAAGATTTCTTAAACAGTAACAATAAAACTATATGCAACCCTGTCTCTTCGTAGACTTCTTCCTTCATCCATTACTTAGAGTCGGTTCTTTACAGCCTCTCTCTCTCTCTCTCTCTCTCTCTCTCTCTCTCTCTCTCTCTCTCTCTCTCTCTCTCTCGCTGTGGATCGTTTGTTTATCTCTCATCTCATCCTGGTCGGCCTTCCGTCGCAATGGCGCAGCACGACCATCTCCGGGTGGGTGTTCATGATATCCGTGGGCTTCAACGCCGCCGCAAGGTCAGACCTCCTCCCAGCTGCTCGGAAGGAAATCTCCTCAAACTCCTCCTCCTCCTCCTAACGTCTTCTCCTTTCGCCCTGTGGCGGCGGGTGGCCATTGCATGCAGCGTGAGGGTGAGCAACGAGCTGGGAGCGGGCAACCCGAAGGCGGCGGCGTTCTCGGTGGTGGTGGTGACGGCGCTGGCTTTCGCCATCTCGGTGGTGGCCGCCGGGGTGGTGCTGGCTCTGCGCGACGTCCTCAGCTACGCCTTCACCGGCGGCGCGACGGTGGCGGCGGCCGTCTCCGACCTCTGCCCGCTTCTCGCCCTCACCCTCCTCCTCAACGGCATTCAGCCCGTGCTCTCCGGTGCGTCTACTCCCACCTTCCCTTACATTCACAGCGAAAACCTTCTCCCAGTCATCGGAGAAGCCTCCTCTAACTAAATGCGTTTAGATAGATAGATAGATAGATACAGGGAGATATATATATATATCGATAGATAGATAGAGATAGAGAGAGAGAGTGATAGAGAGAGAGAGAGAGAGAGAGAGAGAGAGAGAGAGAGAGAGAGGGAGAGAATGAAATCGATGTTCTTATGCCACATGCCGTCTCTAATTCCCTCGGTGTCGTCGTCCCAAAAGGTGTGGCTGTGGGTTGCGGATGGCAAGCCTTCGTAGCCTACGTCAACGTTGGGTGCTACTACTTCGTCGGGATCCCTCTGGGCTCCCTCCTCGGCTTCTACTTCGACCTCGGCGCCAAGGTACGCCACGCCAGTTAGAGTCCCCTCCTCCCACGGATGCGGCCATTAATCTTTTTCTTCAAAATAAAAATAAAAAACCAAGGTCGATTATTCCGCCCGTCAAAAAAAAACTTATTCATGAGCACGCTTTTACATTTGGATGAAACTCTTTCCCTGAAAGTCGGAGCCTTTCAAGAGAGAAGAAGAGGAGGCCCTCAAAAATAGTAACTTTTTTCTATTTGGGGCCTGGCCTTGCAGGGCATTTGGTCGGGAATGATCGGCGGGACGGTGATGCAGACACTCATTCTCATGTGGGTCACATTCAGGACCGACTGGGATAAGGAGGTAAGTGTTGACTTGCAGGGCTTGGGTAGCGTTGACATGCAGACCTCCTTCATATCTGAGCTCTTTCAGGTGCAAGAAGCCACAAAGCGGCTGGAGAAGTGGGAGGAAAAGAAGAAGCCCCTTATCAGCTGATATGAAGGGGACCGGGGTCAACCGTCTCATCCGTTTTAGGACAGAGCGGCATGTGTCTTCTGACGGCATGGTCGTCGTCGCCCGATTTCCCTTATTCTGTTGCACGTGTTTGGTCAAACGCGTCAGCTGTATCAGAATAACAGTCAACCATCGGGCTTCACCCATGACGTAGATTGGCATTGTTTTTTTTCTCATAATAAAGACCCTCCTCGCTCTCTATCAGGCACAAAGAACACAACCCCCTCAGTTAAGAGAGACAGGACGAGAGAGCTCCCTTGGCCAACGCGGCGGCACATGCGTAATATAGACTGAAGGGCCCCACAAGTAAGAGTCGCCGAAAGAGGGCAATAAAGCAGAGGTCCAACCACCCCGCATTTCAATATTCAATTAAAATAGTCAACGAGCCAACCACCCCTTAATTAAGTAAGACCAAGCGCAAAGACAACAACCCCACTGCAACGCGACAAAATGAAAGCAAGACAACGGCATGAGAGAGAGAGAGAGAGAGGGACGAGCACCACGTCCCGGAGAGCACGCCACGAGCCAAGGACGAGGCGGGGGGCGTTACTGCAGAGAGGAGGAAGCGCGGTGAGAAGATGGCACGAAAGGGGCGGGCGCGCTGTGAGAGATGAGGCGATGGATCGGAGTGTGGGTCAAAGGAGACAAGTGAACTGACCATCGGCTGCTGCGGCTGCTGCGCATATTGCTGCTGCGGTGGTGCGTACTGCTGCTGCTGCTGCTGCGGCTGCGGCTGCTGCGGGTAGCTCCCGTAGGCAGGATAGGCTCCATAAGCGTACATATTGGGGTCCTGAGGCGGCGGCGCGTATCCATACGCCGCCGCCGCCGCCGCCGCATCATAGCCGCCTTGCCCGTACCCGTAGTAGCCGCCGTTCCACTGGCCCTGCTCCTGCTGCGGCTGAAACCCAGGTAGAAGAAGAAGAAGAAGACACCCGAATCGACGGTCAGAGGGCGTTCAAGAGGACGTCAGCCAGTCGGTCAATCAAAGGAAGACGGCGGAGGGGCCGCGAACCTGCTTGTTCGAAGGGCTGCGGCCCCAGGAAAGCCTGATGCTCTGCCCCCCCAGCTGGGCTCCATTCAGCATCAGCAAGGCCTCCTCTGCGCAGGCTCTGAGAAGCGAGGCGTGCACATAACAGGGGAGCTTGCTTCAGTTCAACGAACGAGAAGCCAGAGATCGGTCAAAGTAGGCGTGGCCGAGAGCACGGACCTGTTGGCAAACTGAACGAACCCGCACCGTTTTCCAATGGGTATCTTCACATGGACGAGCTCACCGTACTGGCCGAAGACCTGCCTCAGGATGTCATCGGTGACGCTCGAGTCCAATCCGCCGACGAAGATCTGCACGTAACGGTCAACAACATGGAGCGCACAAAATTAAACTCGCCGGAAGCTGGTCGTCATATGACGTGCGCATACAATATTTTTTCGGCTGAAGAATCAAGACCCGATGATTTTAGTCATATTTGATCATTTTATCTTCAAGTATATTGAATCTAAAGTAAGTGAAGCCAGAAATCTGCTAGAATTTGTTCGCTGAACCCATTCTATCCCCATTTATGAGCATATTATAGTACCTAGGATTCGATAAACAACAAAAACAATGCCTGAACCTGTTTCCAACTGTATGATTATTACCGTAAACAAAAACAAACAAATATTTACGAAAAGCATCGCAAGTAACTCACAGTTGTGTTATTGGGATCACTCTCAGACTGGGTAGCTTGCGTGGCCGGGTAGGAAGCTGCAAACAAGCAACGTGGTGAGACTAGGCCGTCTGAAGAACACCAGCGCAAATGTGGCCGCTTCTTCTTCGAAGAAGGTAGCAAATACAACAGAGGCCAAGCGAAGATAGAGACATCCGCATGTTTAGTCAACTGTAGTAGATTAAATTCAATATATTTCCCGTACGTGCAAAAGTAAAATTTATCTTAGAAAAATGCATGACATAAGATACCAACAACTCAATGGAGGTGATCGAACGATTTCTAGACTATATCCAAGAATACATTTTACAACAAGCACCATGAAAAAGAGAAATAAATCAGAGTCAGAAGCATTTTAATCGAGGTAACATAATAAAAAATCATTGTGATGTAATAGTCTCAAGTGGCAATCCCACACATCAGAAATCGGGCACTATCATAAAATTGGGAAATATGTTTCGTCCTATCATTCTCCAAAGTTCTACCCATCATCTCTTTCAGCTCAGCCAATAATCCTTTTGGGAAAACTCCTCCAAACTCTGCTCAGACCAGGTTCCATCCATATCCTATAGTGGAAATGGGGACTTGCAGGAAGACATCAGATGATAACAAAATTATTAAAAATTAAGAAGTTAAAGAAGTTTATAAAAAAAAAAATGTGAGAAACAGCAGAGAACCAGATAGGGGATTGTCTTCATGAACATGGCCCATTTTGGTGACGGACAGCACGACTTCTCACGAGAAAAAGGGAGGCAGAGTTTACAACTACAACAAAAAAAAGATATAATACAGTTCTACAGTGATAATTATAAAGCCTAAAAATCTATGAAAGAAAAAAAGATACTATAAAATGTGGCAGCCAAAGAACGCTAACCGCTGTCAGCCTACAAGGTTACTATCGAATTTCTGAGGGCAACCTCCAGACTTAAATTTTGCAAAGTCATCTAACGTATTTACCTTAACCATAAATCACAACCTAAACAAAAATTTGGACTATTGGGAAATTCTGACAGAGAATTAATCTGCAAGAATCAACAGCCAAGAACCATTGATATTCAGGTTGATGACACAAAATAGGACACAGAGACACATTAAACCCATGTCAATTATGTTAAATTCTGAAAGGATTGAACATATAGATGAACAAGAAAAGATATGCCAAATCTTTCAATGCAGGGAACCTGCAGCAGAGTGAGGAAGAAATACATCAAGAGGAAGGAGATCCAAAACAGGCATAAATTCAGCACACAAGTTATTTTCAATTTTGATCCCACGTAACCTGAAACAATATCCACATTCTCCCAAGCTAAAATCTCAAAAGACGTAAAATTTTTGCATTTTCGGCGGAAAAAATAAAATTGTACAAACAAGTCAATGTAGATGGTCAAAATAAAACAGTGCTGCCACAGACCTATCAAGAAAACCCTAAAATCGCATCCTAAGAGGATACAAAAAATTAACATATCCTAACTCTTGCACTCAGGTTGATAACAGATGTCTATCAAAGTCAATGTAGATGGTCAAAATAAAACAGTGCTGCCACAGACCTATCAAGAAAACCCTAAAATCGCATCCTAAGAGGATACAAAAAATTAACATATCCTAACTCTTGCACTCAGGTTGATAACAGATGTCTATCAAAGTCAACTCACCTAGAGCACGAATCCAAAGTCCACTCACCTAGTTGCACTGAGCCCTTCTGTAAAAATATCAGATACTTGATCTTCTGAGCATACATTAGGCGGTTTCCATGATTCTACTTTTTCTGTTAAAGTGGCGATCAATATCATGAATAATTTCTGAAAGCACAAATGAAGGGAATGTAATCCGCAATATTTATTGCGTCCTTCGTTTTGCATGAGATCTACTAAGAAGACAAATGCTCCCTACAACAGACATTTGCTCGTTGATGGTATTAGGCGGGATACATCTGGCAGGAAAATGATGAGGGATTCAGCATTTTGTTGGCTACGCCAAAATAAATTTTTGAGTTGATCCAATATGAGCCTGACCATGGATTTGATAGATGATACTGATACTTGCAGAACCCAAAATGCTAAAACTAATGGAAACTTGCATTTCAATCCTGATGTAACCAAAACACGATGGTTAATACGTGCGTAAAATGCACTTCTCAATATTCACCAAACTCCATCCAAACTGAGTTTTTTAAACCAACTGAGAAATTGTGAGACAGGAATTGATTGAAAATTTGCCATAGAAAGGTAGATGAAAGGATAAAAGATAACTCTGGGAAAGGAGTGAAACATATTAAATAGACATTATCCCAACAACTACTGAAAAAATAGTCACATTCATGAAAAGGAATGGAACTAGACAGTTTGTTTGAAGACTGAACACAGGATTGAAGAAGATACCTAAAGAATCAACTAGGACTTCCAAGATGGATTAGTCTCGTAGAAACTTCCCTCAGATTGAAGTGAACGAAATAGTTAGACGAAAGATTCGCCGGAAGAAGCTTATACTAGCTATCAAACTAAAATAAAAAGCTGACTGAAGCATAAATCGCTACTCCTCAATTTACTGCATTCCCAAAAGGTGAAATGGGAAAAAGGAAAGAACTTGAGGGAGAACTTTGTCAACGGAAAGTTGAGAGCACAGACAACTCTTTAAATGTAAGGAATGTAAATCAGCATTTTGGAAATTAGATATCTTTTTGAACAGAAGGATGTAAAAAATGAAGTCTCCTATGTAGCATAAAAAATGCCACAAAATGAAATTAAGGGCAAACTGTTACAAAAAGATAACACTGACCGAATGAGGCACGTACTAAAGGAGATATGCACCTCAGCTGAAGTCATTTCCAGGCTCCTAAATGGAAAGAGCCTCTTGGCATCCTGCTTTGGAACAACATGAGTTTTATAAGTTTTCGAATCTTTTTTAAATTAAATTTGCCCAATTTCATAAAGGAAAGTACTTGGAAGGAAAAGCGCTTGAGGATTGATGATCAACAAACTGCTGCTTTTCAAGTGAATAACTGGAAGAAATAACTACATATCAAACAGCCTCTAGAATTTGCATCTGCACTAACATATGAAACATTCACAACATCAAGTGAAGCAAAAGTGCTAAAAAACAACAGTTATACTTTCTAGTGCACAGAAAAATGA
This sequence comes from Spirodela polyrhiza, assembly GCA_024713555.1. NCBI lineage: Eukaryota > Viridiplantae > Streptophyta > Magnoliopsida > Alismatales > Araceae > Spirodela > Spirodela polyrhiza. Next base: position 4,726,857 of record CM046543.1, read on the forward strand.
GACCAAGAAGTCCAAAGCATATTCAATTTATTCCGCCATTTATAGCAAAGATACAGTGATAAAATTCATAAAGAGCAAGGATTTTATAATTTTCATACCTGCACCACCGGTTTTTTTGGTGGTTGCTGGACCAACCCTCATTGGCCTCGTTGACAAAAAGACACCATTCATTTCTGTCAACGCACGATTCTGCTCACTTGCATCCCCAAACCTGACAAATCCATAGCCTTTTGACCGCCCAGTTGTTCTGTCAGTGACAACTTTAGCTCCCTTAACAGAGGGATAACGGCTTCTGAATGTCTCTTGTAGCATATAGTCTGTAACATCAGCTGCAAGATCTCCAACAAATATTGGATGATCGTTATCATCAGACCGCCTCTCACCGGCGCCATAGGCAGCCCAGTTCAGTCTGAAAGTCTGCTCTGCATTAGGCATCAGTTGCCCATTGAACGCTTGCAGAATTCTTTCTGCAGCTGCACGACTCGTAAACTCAATAAAACCGTAACCTTCTGATTGTCCAGTCTGTTTGTTTCTAATAACCTTCACAGAAATGACCTGCAGTGCACGATGAAACATAAGTTTAGGCAATGGAATTTTATTCCTGAATGAAAAAAATGTCACCATATAACAACTTATGAGAATAAGTCACAATGACCAGGGACCAAACCAATTGGTTAATAACAACTTGTGCAGGCATGTACATAAGCCTTGAGAAAAAAATTGACAATAAGATATCTCTGTGAAGAGACGTAACCAAAAACGAATTTTTTTTGGAAATTTGCCAAGCTAACGCTATGACATAGCCGAAATCAACCATTTTCACACTCCAACAGAAACCAGAGTAAACTGAAAACTGATATAGCCTGTTAGAATCAATGATTCTCAATTCTTCCAAAAAAGATATTTCAAAAGAATATAGTAGGTCTGTCAAAATCAAACTGTGGGTGCGAACAACATAAAACCACGTGACGGGAGACTTTCATAGATACAGGAAAAATATAGTTGATTACCAAAAATTGCCAAAAACCTGAGGAAAATGCAACATCTCAATAGAAACCAACCCAAAAAAAATTAAACGAGGAAAATAGAGAGGAGCAGGTGATCCTTCATGTAACAGGGTACTACACAGTAGTTCCAAAGGTTGAGAATAAAAATAAAGCACTGATGATGATTATGAGGCATTGGAGTATGAAAAGTAAGAGACTTACAAGAGGCAGCAATTAAAAAGGTTCAGCATTCACTTTATACATTAAACCGAAACGCTGCACAGAGGCTGGACCTAAACTATCTAGAATGCTAGAGTAGCAGACAATGTGCAAGCGCTACGCCACACTTGCTAAACTGTGAGTGAACTCTACAGAAAGTGAGGCACTGTAGTCAATGTCATAATACGAACCTAAACAAGGGGTAAATTTTGGTACTCTCTTTGACCGAACAACGAAACTGGAACGCATCGAAAGTCCCAAACGCTCAAGAAACGTACATGTTCCATACATCAAAAACATTGATACCTATAAATTTATACATAAAACGTACACAACTGCCCGCCCTCCCAATGATCTAACAAACTGTACTCGTGAAGAGACCCCGACAGCTAAAAGTTCACAGGAATGTTGATAAAAACTGTCATTTGCGCTGAACCCATGGGTTCAAAAAAATCCATCTACATAAGACGATTAACCAGAATAAGGAAAAAAAGGAGTGAGTAGCCCCGTACCTCGCCTGTGGTGGCAAAGCAGCTGTGAAGGTACGTCTCTTCCATCCAGTACGGCAGATCACCGATCCACAGGCTGCGTATCTCCTCCGTCGACATCGGCTGGGGCGCCACAGCAGGGGCCGGAGCCGGCGCAACCTGGTGGTACTGAACCGGCTGCTGCACGGGCTGCGGCTGGGGCGGACCCATCTGGACCGGCTGCATAGGCTGCGGCTGCGGAGGCAAAGGCTGCGGCGGGGGGACCTGAGAAGGCTGCTGATTCCACATGGGCGGAGGCATCTGAGGTGGAGGCTGGTGGTACTGCGGGGGCATCATATGGGCCCACTGCTGCTGGGGCTGCTGCGGCTGCACCGGCTGCGGGTGCTGCTGGTCCATCGGAGGGGGCGCCATAGGAGGCGGAACCATGCCGGGAGCGGGCTGCATCATCTTCGACGCCGGAGTATAAGCACACAAAGAGACCTCAAAGCTATCCCCAACGATGGCAACAGATAGACGAATAATCGTAACACCGGACGAGGGGATCCTCCAAGAATCCTCGGCACCGATTACAAGCCCCGATCGACCAGGTCGGCCAGGGAGAAGGAGGGAGGGGGCTGGGCGCGCCCAAAACCCTAACCCTACGAAAAGGGGCAACCAGAAACGGGGAGAAAAGGGGTTGATACGTAAAGGCGACAGCGCTATTTAAATGCGGCAACTGGAGGCCTGGAGAGAGAACGAGGTAGAGATAGAGAGAGATAGAGAGAGAGAGAGAGAGAGAGAGAGAGACGATTTTCTCTTTAGATTATTTATTTATCATATCTGGAAAAACTAGAGGCCAGTTGGAGGAGCCGCTGGCTGGACCCACAGGCGAATGAAATATCTCATCATTTGGGAAATGACATCCTTACCCCTACCAGTTTCCCAGCGCAAACGTATCTTCGCCAACCTGACGACTCCCTCAGATATCGGACGGACCAGATCAGATCACCCTAATCAACGAAGAACCGGGAGTAAGTCTCCGCTTAAATATTTCTTATAAAAATTATTTATTTATTTCAGACGGCTTAAAAACCCTATGAATAATGAGGATGGGCTTTCTGTGATCTCTGGATAAAACCAGAATGTTTCCATCCATATTCTTCTCTTTTTAGAAAAAATCATCAGCACCTAATTTGGATAAATGATAAAAAAAGAGGAGGGTACAAGATAAAAAAGTTCGATGAAGTTGATAAACCATTATTTTTAACAAAAAATAATTTATTTCTTATCCTTCCAAATCCCCTGAACGTGGGAGATGGATTTTCCATGGTTTCTGGAATAAAAAATCATCAATGATTAATTTTCCCAGACAATTATCCTTTAAAAACACTGAAATTGGATCGAAATAAGATTGATAAATTCGCAACTAAAATATAAGTTAAAAAACTCATTTAGTGATATATATATATATATATGTTCCTAAAAACCCCTTTAATGATGAACAAAGGAAGGAGGGCAGCAGACCAGCAAAGTCAACGAGGGGTTTGCCATAAATGTGGGGGTTTAACCATCATTCAAGTGGTTTGGAGGGTAAAAACTCAAACCAAAAAAACCGTTAAAAAAGGGAGGCAAACAGAGTTCCTTCATTCCAGTCAACCATCCATAGAGAATCTCAAAGTGGAAATAACATCAAATCAAAGACATGGAACCTGTGGACCTCTGAGCATCTTGGCCATGGGAGAGGAGATGAAGCTCTTGGAGCACTGGTATTATGTACATGAAGCTTCCAGCTGCTGCGTAATATGACTAGCCGGTGGAATCTGATCCGCCCTCAATTCCAGAATCAATGGAGGAGGCGAAAGGGAGCCCCTGCATTTGACCCAAGAGGATTTCCTGGGGCTTGGGGGAGGGCTCGTTGGTCAGACAGCTTGGTGCCTGGTCGGAAGTCAAAAGGGTTGACTTTCTAGGACTTCTGCAGGAGGTTCTCCAGGTACAAGTTGAGGATGTATCTGCCCGTGGACTGAACGTCGAGCCTCTTCTCACTTGGTCTGTACCTGCCGTGACGGAGCTGGTAGCGGTGGGTGACTGCCGAGATGGTGTATGCCTGGCCTTCTATGGTGACGCTCTCCCCACATTGCATGTTCTGTTAGTCAATATGGGGGAGAAGAAAAGTCAACGAGAGAGACACAGGGGAATCGCTTTTCCCACTTTCTGTCACATTTTATTCTCGAAAGTGAAAGGTGCTTCTTAGATGATGATCTTTCACAAAATCCAAGTTTTAAATTACTTCCAAACAAACCTAAACTAAATAATCACTGCCAGAAAGAACTTGCCCCGAGTAAACAGAGCACGCAAGAGAAGAGAAGAACAACGCACTCCTCTACGTATGAAACAAGAAAAGAAGTGAGACTTTAATAATCATGTTATGCAGAAACCACATATATATAACCCATTATCCATCTTTGAGGAGCTAAGCAAAAGAGACGTTTTCAAAAGAGACCAAGTAGAAAATGACCAATGAAGGCTTAGACTGCAGTTGATCAGCTTTGACTACTTCACGAGATTTGAAATGGGTTATTATAATTATGGAATAATTAGAAATTGTCAACTTATTAACAATTCCGGATATCAAACGTGAACAGTGACATGATAATATGCGCTCAGAAGATTGAATTGGCATCCCAAGCATGCTAATTACGGGTTGCCGAAAATTCATGAAGATGGTACGAAATTCAACCTGATTGTATGACCAGTTCTAGTTGGCATATTAAGAGTAATCTACCAGTCTTTATGGTACGAAACCCTCTTCTTTATTATTAGAATTGGAATCTGAGTCATATCTTCGGGAATAACAAAGGACAAAGCTGTAAACCGTGGAAAGATTTTGCTAAAAAAGGATCCAAATTTCGCCCTACAATTGAGCATACGTTCTGGACATGCGAAGCCTAGACAGAAGTGTAGTATAAGCTAACTTAAATGGACGACCTTCACCAAAAGAATGTAATGAAGAAATAACCATCAAACGTCACAAGTATACATGAGAATTTGGCATATGTAGAACGCAAATGTACAGGCATTATAATCGAATAAAAATATAAACTGCCTACCGAAGGTCAGTTGCTTCCACTAGTAGCCATACTGGTTGCAAGCATTGAAATTTGACGCCTAGAGATCAAGGGCAAGTCTAATTTCCAAGGATAAGCCAGAGGGCAAACTATTCTATTTATGAAGAAATCGAAAAAAAAAAATCTAAGAATAATCCTGCGGGGAGAACAGAGACATGAGCGTGCATTAGAATGACAATCACTAAAAATTAAATATAGAGAGTTTAAAAAATCTACCGGACCCTGCTATCCAAAGAGTTTTCTATAGAAAAAAAAGTATTTACTACGAAGATTCAGTAGGCTCTGAGAGAACTCTCTCACGTTACTCGCTGCCCAAGTCCAGCTCGTATGAAGGGTCCAGATACCTACTAACATATTTTACAACGCTCGTAAATTTATGGGGCGAAAGGTTTAGAAAAATTGCATAGTATGCCCCCAAACAATGAATTAACACAAAAATATTGCATTTAAATCTACGGATAGGTATAACCAAGACGACTATGGAATCCAAATTTCCGAAACCTCCAAAGTCTCCTAGTTTCAAAGTGAATAAAAATCAAATTCATAATTTATATATGTAAATATAGAATTTATACTTATAGAGACAGAATCACATTCGTCGAAAACCACCGCCGAGATTCCAAAGGAACAAAATGAAAACGAAAAACAGACCGAAACAGAGACACACTAGTCAGGAGATAAGATCGCAACGACATTGAAGGAGGAAAGCAAAGTCCCAGGCAACACGACATCGTTTCGGTGTGCCTCACCGAGGGGAAGCAGCGAACGCCGAGGTCGGTGGGCGGGGGCGTGATCTCGACGACCTTGTACGGGTGACGGTCGTGCTGATGCTGCTCCCTGTCCCTCTTCCTACACGAGATCTGGAGATGGATCCGCCACTTTCTCCTCCGACTCTCCACCCTCCTCTCCCCGAACGCCGCCAAGCTGCCTGGAGAAGCCGCCGCCGTCGCCAGCGCCATCCGCGATCTCCTCTCCCGCCCCCACTCCCCCGCACTCCCCACCCCGGCTCTGTGTAGCTCTCGCAAGATCACGGACAGGTTCGGCGAACGTAGATAGCCCTTATAGTTGGACATATTTACGAATACTTCTTTGAATTATGGCCGTCCGATCAGTCAACCCTCAATATCTGCCACCCACGACCGATTACGGGGTGAGATTAGTTTAGGGTTAAATCGGGTATTCCCTCATGGGCCTCGTTTTGTGGCGACGATGGTGGGTTCATCTGGGCCGTCGGAAGTCGACCGGTTGATGATTGGGCAGGATGCATCCTCGCCGCAGATATTTTTTGCCCCAATCTCCCCCTCTACCTTACACATTAAAAACCCTAATTGATGATTAATTTTATAAGTACCCCCAAATTACATTCAGATATTGGCAAGCTTAATTACGAAATGATTTCACTATGGATAGTATTCTAGAGATGATGTAAATTTAAGTAATTTCAGATTTATGAAGAACAAGATGATGATGATAATGCTTGATATTTTTTGTTATTTTTGGGTTTAAAATGTAAACCTTTACTTTTTTGAAATGTTTGAAAATAATCATTAAATATTTAAATAATAGTTCTCGACTTAATGTTGTCACATAGTTTGACCAACCAAAAAAGATCTTACGATTTTTTCACATTTTTCTACAAAAAATTAATACAAATTTAAATTTAGGGAGTGGTTAAAATAGGCATTCATCTCTAATTAACAATTAGAAATTCATTGTATTTATAGAAAAATTTTATTCAAAATCTCTTATTATTTTACGACATCTTAAATTTTCAATATTTTTTGAATTTATTTAAAATTAAAACAACTAAAAAATCAATATGGTATTCTATTTAAGAGTTTAGATATACTTAAAATAAATCAATACATGGTTCATTTAAAACACAATATAAGTATTTGAATCATATCGATTCAATCAAGATTGGTAAAGATTTGATATACTAAAAAAAGCTAACAATATATATTCTGATAGGATGATGATTTTACAATCAAATCTTATTGAAATCACGTTAAATAAAATAAGAGCATTAAGTAAACATCTTGAATCATGTTATACTCATGATTTAATAATTCAAAATATCTAAAATATTTTTAGAAGTTTTTTTTAATATCTTGAAAATTATATTTGACCAAATAAGTAATCTAAATTCAATTGATTAGAATGATATCAAAAGCATTCAGAAATAATAATCTAATTTCATGAATACATAATAGACTAAGTAAATTTTCATACCCATATTTTTCTTATTTTCTAGTTGATTATGATGTGCTTATCATTACTTTCTCACTATGGTATATTCTGTAAATAATGACATTTTCTACAACGACATATAACATGATAATTTCATTAGATGAAACCAATTAAATATATAGAAAATCAATATCATTAGTCATAAATATATCTAAACGAATTCTCATCTGAAAATTTAATAGTTATATATGTTGAAACTGTGAAGTCATTATATTATGATGATGAAAAAATCATCAAAAATTAAGAATAATTAAGTGAATGAATTATACTTCTATAATATACATGTGTAGTTGAATATTAATGAATGCATCATACATATAAATGGAATACATATCATGATGCAATATGTGAAATAATATACATAAAACATATACATTGTAATTTAAAGCATACAAATGAAAACATAATTAATGCATGAAATCCTCAAGATATGAATTTGAATAATTAAATCATATTATATGTTGATATACAAAAAATATCATTATTTATAAAAATTATGATACTCAAAGAAGTAATGATTTGAACAAGTAAATCAACAATTTTCGATAAAGTAAAATATGAGTATAAAAGTTAGTTGTCTACATACTCATGATTTTACTTTACAATAATCAAATGATTTTAATATCAAATTAGTTGTATGATCAGTCAAGTGTTGAATTCACCGAACATGATTTTCTGAATATCATTAAATATATGTTAAAAATTATACATTGTAATCTCAACACAAATTGTATGATTTAAAATATTAATATTAAAGTTTGCAAAGTATACATACATCTCACATTTTTTGACTAAATTCAGATAAGATTTGATCTTGAAATCATTAAGTATTAAAAGATCATATATAAGTTTTCTTACAAAATATTCAAAATAATAAAATGAAATATTATATTATATTCATGTTAGCTTTTAATTTAATCATATTTTAAGTGAATATAGTCGTTAAAGATTTGAAAAAATCTGTGAGAAGCTCATATATGATTTACCTATAAATATGATTGATATTCGATGAGAAAAATTAATATTTAATGACTACATTCATTCTTCTAAACATTTTTCCCTTGTTCAAGTATTCTTTATGTAGTATATTCAAGAAGAAGAAAGATGATTGTTGTGCTAGCTATTTATTGAGTGAGAAGTCATTTTTTTTTAATTTGAGGAGTACATTCAAGCTAATAAATACCCTCAAGCTAAGCTTCACGACACACCTTCAAACTATAACACCAACAAAGAAAAAGTACATTGACTATATCTTTGTCTTATATTACTATAGAAATCTAGAGAATTTAATGCACATCTTTTAAAAATAGTTATTGTAGTATTGTTATTTTTATTTGTAATTTTTATTATAATTATTTGATTAATCACTTATGAGAGTTGTCCTGTGAAACAATAATGTTGACATCCTAAAGTTATCAATATAGAAGAAGATTTCTAGAGAGATTCTAGTAGAGTTGAGCTCGTGAATCAATAGTTGTGACTTGAACGATCATATAGGAGAGCCCAAGGACACAGTGTCCTTAGAGAATAGATATTAGTATAGTGTAGAATCACTTCAAAAATAATATCTATACTCATAGCCCATTAAAGTCATCCCATTAGAAAAGTGACAAAGATATCTCAAAGAGAAATCCCTCAAACACAAAATAAGACCAAATCAATTCAACCCCTCCTTAATCCTAACTAGTTTAGAATCTAACAATGTATTAAATTATAAATAAATATTTTTATATTTAACCCTTTAATTTTTCTTCTACCTTAGAGAAACAACTAGAAGTAAATTTTCTATGTATCTTAACTCTTCATAAGAATTTCCACAAAAGAGAAGCATTGATCATTCTATCAAAATAACTATAGGTGTGTAGCAAATTAATATTTAACCATATTGGTATTCTTATATTCAAAAGAATGAGATAGAGCACCTTGCTTAAGAACATACAAATTCAAGATTATTCAACTCTTAAGGAGCTTACTTTCAATCCTTAAGCTAAGAAAAAGTACAAGGATTTGATAAATGATGTATTTCGACCCTTACTCTAAAGATTTGTTTTGATCTTTCTTGATGATATACTATTATATAACAAGGAGGATGGGCAACGTTATTATGACTTATAACTCATCTTCTATACTCTTTTGGAGAACTAACTCTACATCAACAAAAAAAATTTATTTGTTCAACCACAATTAGAGTATATCAAGTATTTAATCTCCACTGCACGTGTGTCAATCAACTAAGAGAAGATTAATGGCATGTTAAAACAGTAATATTTTTACACTAAATTCTATTTTATGAGCTGTATTTTCTTCCCCACCAAAAAAAACCTTGTTTTCTTCCTCCAACCTCAATTTTCTACATAGATTCTCTCCCAAATTTGAAATTTCTCCCTTTCTAGAGCTTTTGATGCAAGTCTCACCCCTATCTAGGAATGTTCCAAAAAAAGTGCATCACTATTTTATCTCCTTTTTATTACTATTCTTATAACCAGTGACACTCTATCAATGCTTCCATTCAAACAAGTTTTTAAACTCCTTTTTAAATTTCATAGTCAACTCTTCTCATCAAAGGAAAAATTGATCTCTCTCTCTCTCTCTCAAGGGAGTAGATGATCACAGCCCTATCAAAACAAGTATGGAAATGGAGGGGACAGCAACAGAAGCTCACTAGATAGGCGGCCCGTATTTCTTACGGGGTCGTTATTCCCGCACACAACCTCACCTCTCACAAGTTCATCCACCCCACCTCTCTCTCTCTCTCTCTCACGCACACACACGCGCACACACACACACACACACACACATGGGGGGCTACAACACACGGCACCTGCGGGGCCCGGGTGGGATCCTCCTACTCTTCGTCGTTTTGACTTGTGCCGGGGGAGGGGGGGGGGCCCACCGTGTCTGAGATCTGGGAACTTTCACCTCCCGTTACAGAAGACAGTAAGCTTGCGCTTCCTTCCTGGAGACAGAGACCGGGAGCTTCTTTCACCCGGCGGGGTGTGCGGCTCTGGAGAGGCCTCACATGTCCCCTTGTTCGCAGAGATCCAGCAGCGCCAAGGTCTGAAAAATCAAGCCTACGAGGTTGAGACAGAGCGAGAGAGAGAGCGAGAGAGAGAGAGAGAGAGAGAGAGTCCAGATCATCTCAACGGAGACAGCCAAGATGAAGCTCAAGATAGATATAAACGCACGGTAGGTACAGGAACTTGGGCTGACCTCAGGTATGGACAGCTCCAGGCGGAATTTGGGGCCGTCGTAGTGGTGGAGAACCGGCCTGAAGGCGTCTTCTTCGAGCGCTTTGCAGAGCTTCCTCACCCGGATCCGGACCTGTTGCAGATCCCCACCATCCATCAGCTTAACCTACCCATTTCTACACAATAGAAGCCCTCCTCCTTTCAGAGAAAAGATCTCTCTCTCTCTCTCTCTCTCGCTCTCTCTCCCTCCCTCCCTCCCCTTCAAGATTACCTGGGCAGGGAATCTGGATTCGCCTTTACATTTCTTATCTTCCCAGGCTGTGGGGTCGATGTTGGTGCCCCCAAAGCTGGCAGCCTGAAAATAAGAGAATTTAAATAAATAAAATATTTTTCAACAGAAGAGTCATTCTAGGGACGTTGATCAGTTTCTCTCTCCCTCTCCCTCAGCCCGGAGTCCATTTTCTGGTTTTTTTCTACAGATATGGGGCGCAGGGAAGGCTTGGCTAGGCCCAACCCGACCATTGACACCCATTCGTACCACTACTGTGCTGAGAATTAAAGCGAAGATAGAGATCGTACGCCAAGGCAGCGAAAACACTCCAAATAAGAAGCTTTCATACAAGATATAAAACAAAATGATGATTTTAGGATGAAAAGAAAAAGAATGCCCTTTCTTCTCTCCATGTTGGAAGACCGGGATCATTCCATTTTTTCACAAGGGAAAATGGGCAATCTTGATCACGGATCCTCATATTTCAACCATCCAGCTACTGAGGAGGGGCCTGGGGAAAGGAGGCTCATTTCACGGACTTTGAGTATCCGCGGCCAAGCTCACAACGGGCTGTTTTTTTAGTGCAAATGGATTTCATGAGACGACAAAGGGTAATGGAGAAACATATTAACAAATGAGTGATCATAAAACTCCCGAAATAAACATGTTTTCCTACGGTATTTAACGAATTAAAAAAAATCGAATCCACTAGTTAGAACATTAGATAATATACAAATGTATTTTTTTTAAGAAGCCATTATTGCCTGTTAGTGCAATCCATCTTATCTCATCATGAGATAAAAATTGGAACCAGGTATTCTACATTCATGCAATATTAGGCGCCAATTAATTTGGTAAGTGTGAACTGACCTCAAAAATCCCATGTAGCTGGTGAGTTGTGTAGTTGTATAAGAACAAGGGTAATCCTGGGGTTATTGCCCTCACAGAGTCACGATACCTTGGAGGCAAACCTGAAAAAGAGACATTCTGTGAATAAACTCCAGTGTGAATCTGCCCTTCAAAGATGAGCAATGTCGAGGCAGTTTTTTCGGTATCTGGGCCCAATTAAATAAAATTGTGAAAGATTTTCAAAAGGTTAAAGTGCCATTAAAGGAGAAGGAGAAAAGAGATCGGGAGGGTACTTTACAGGGGAGGACATGGTGAAGAAACAAACAAGGCCGAAGTCCAAGAACAAGTCAGAGAAGAAAGAATTATATGCGGCTGAGAAACCTACAGAATATGAGGACAGCGACCTTTTTGAAAGAAGAGATGATTCGAAGGTACTCACCAAACAGCTGCCTCTTGAGATCCTCTTGCATGGTGTCGTTGTTGCAAACGAAGATGTAGCCTCCAAGAACCTCGTTCCGTGGCAGCATCTCTGTAGATGGCAATGTCTTGAAACGCTTATCGGCATTTGCATTGTTGCTGTTATTGCTGCTGTTGTTATTGTTATTGTTGCCGCTACTGCTGTTCTTGTTGGCGGTCATGATGGTAGCGCTGTTGTTGTTGTTGTTGTTGTTGGTATTGCTCTTGTTGCTAGTAATGTTGGAGATGTTATTAATCTCTTTGCTGTTGTTACTGCCCACATACTTGCTGCTGACAGTCTTCAGCTTGAAACTGTTGGCATTGCTGCTGTCATTGAGGCTATTGATGTTGTTGTTCCTCGCATAGAGAGTGTTCATCCCGTACATGCCGTTGCGGAGAGAGATCTTTTCTATGGCGTCGTTCACCTTAAAGTCTAAATTCATGGTGTGGAGGTTCGGATTCTCGAACTTGCCGTTGTCTTCCTGGAACCCAAGCCTCTCTTTGGGTTTAGCCTCCACGAGGATCCTGGAGGGATCGATGTAGTTAATGCGTTCCCCCTTTGCCACTGTTAGCTCGGCCAGTTTGGAGGTGATCACCGACCACTGATGGTCCTCAGAGACCCTCAGCTGCCCCCGGAGCTCATCCCCCAGCTGCCAGAAGCTGTCCATAGCGGGCTAAAAACCTCGAGTGTTCTCACCCCTGCCAAACAAGGAATAAGCAGACGGAAGAAAAATGGCAATGATTAGAACTCCCTCAAAAGGAAGTCAGACCCTTGGCAGCGGCACATAAACCCTAAACCTAACAGGTTGGTCCGTTTGCTCATCTCTTTCTGGACAAAATTCGAGGAACAAGCAGGAGAAGAGGAGGAAGAAGAAGAAGACATCGTCGCAGGGAAATCAATGCCCCCCCTTTCTCTCTCCCAATAACCATTCTATTTCTTGCTTCCGCAAGAGAGAGAGAGGGAGGGAGGGAGGGAGAGAGAGAGAGCGAGAGATAGAGAGAGAGAGAGAGATAGAGAGAGAGAGAGGACCCTAATTCCATTGGCTATCGACATACCATTTTTGACCTAAGCGGAAACAATCCAGGAAATCCCCGCGCGTAAACCGACTCGAACACTGCCAGAATCAGAGCCGAGGAGGGGGGAAGCAAAAAGCAGAAGCAGAACCCCTCGCATCGCTGGCGATAGCACCTCCATCTCTCATCTCTCCCTGCGGAGGGACTCACCTCGACGCGCAGCTGGAAGCGGAGGCGCAAGATCTGAACAGATCGGAGCTCCTCAGGGGAGATCCAGCGGCGGCGGACGCTACTCTGGCGGAACGACGGCGGTGGCGGCGGCGGCGGCGGCGGAAAACCCCGGCCGCTGCTGCTTCCTCCGTCCTCCGAGGAAACGACGTAGATGCGCACCGCCAAGGCGGTCCTGCTGCACTTGTACGACGGGTTTTCCAAATTACCCCTCAAATATTCATGTTGTTACGCTTTTACCATGAAGCATATTCTGAGAATATTCTCTTGACGAGAGTCCACTTCCTTCTCTTCCCTTCCCTTCCCCTGCGCCGCGGCGATCTCCCGCGCATGAGTGGGCATTTCCCGAATTGCCCCTCACAATTATTATTATTACTATTATTCTTATCATTATTATTATCATACCCAGAGGGATATCTCGAGGATATTCCGTTGACGAGAGCTTCTGTTCCTTTCTTAGGCCGGGAATTCCCCCCCTCTCTCTCTCTCTCTCGTATTAGTGAAGAGTAAAGTGGGCCCGAAAGAGACTCCGGGCCGGCCCAAATCCATTTTTAATAATTTTAGGACCTTGGAAGAAAAGCCCCATGCATAAAGTAGGCCCGGCTGACTGAAGAGTATCTGGAATTAATAATTATTCATAGTGTCACTCATGAATTATCAGAAGAAAGAGTCATAATGGAATAGATAAAGTGGTATAGAAGTAAAAAACAGCCCTCTTCAAATTCTTGTGTCACTTTAAAAAACTGGAGAGGGATAGTTTAGTAAACCAAAATGATACAAGAAATTTTAAAATAAAAAATATAGTCATGTTTAGATCTTTATGCCACTAAGAGATTTAAACAGGAAGAATGCAGTAGAAGAGCTTGAATAGTAAGGTAGTGCCGAAGGTGATTATGGAAGATGGCATCCTATGGTGATGTTAGAAGGGCAGCACTCGACAAAGTGGAGGAGGGCAGTTCCATTTGACAACTGATCAAGGTTGGGGATTCCATTTTAAATAAAATATGTATAGGCCATTGGGCCTATATAGGGTATTAGGCCATTTGGACTTCGAATATAATGTCAACCACTTAACTTTTTACCATACCCCCACCCCACATATTGACATTTTCTCACTCTTCATGTTGGTTGAGGTAAGAGAGTGGCTGCACTGCCTCAACTTAAGCCAAGTGGAGAAACGCAGTGCTGAATTGTACTGCATCAAGGTCCCATAGAAGGAACAAGGGTGTCACTTGAAACATTGTGTCATCATTTGATCAATTGACATCATCACCCATCATATGGATATATGACTTAAGTTTTTTTTAGTTCTTTATGGGATATGGTGGTAGCATACTCATTAAAGGTGATATGAGGATTTAAGATTCCAAGTGACCTCCTAGGAAGGGGTTATGATCAGAATACACTTAACTCCTTAAAAATTAAGTGCCCAAGTCAAAGCAATACTAGGATGGGTGACCTCTAATAACTTCAAGTCATTGTGGTTTAAAAAGATTTCAAATTTTAAATTTATAAAAATTGAATTCACTATGAGGATCTTATACAATAGTGAAATTCATGTCACTCATAGGGAGGACATTCAATGATAAATTAGAACCTATTTTTATAATAATATAGTTATATATAATAAAAAAAATTGGTTGAGCAATAGAGATAACATAGAGATGACAAGAAAATAGATGAGAAAATTAAACAAAATTCATGAAATAAGTTACTACAATTGGGAATACCATGCTCTAAAATAGAAGACAAATTCCCTTTTCAAAGTAAACATCTTTTACTACAAAGAATTCAAAATAAGATATGATTCATTACAATAGAAATATCATAAATATTCAACTAAAAAATTAATCATAATTATGACTAAACTATAAAGAGAGAAGTAAAATTAAGAAAATTTAAAGATTTCTATTTTGATGTGATGTCCATGGAGAAGTAACAACAATCACATACAAGTGACTTGATTTCTTAGACCTTGATCTGTTGCACTAAACAAGAATGAAGCACGACTTGGCAATTATAATTTCACCCTATGCAGAAGAACTAGAGTGATCATAAGATGTAAAAATCATTGTTGTTAGTTGCTATGGAAGAGGAAGAGAAGAAACGGCTTGAGATAGTGCCAAGGATGAAGTAAAAAGAGTTGATCAGCCAAAGGTGAGAGTGATTCATCAAAGGGAGCAAGAGGAGCCCAATAATACTTCGTTCTACTCTCCCACACTCCTTTGTTTTCCAAATCTGAAAACTTGGCATGTTGCCTTGATTAAATCGTCCATCAATTTTTCATCTCTTCTTCTTCCTCAATGTTTTGTTTCCATTTATTTCATAAATCATATTAAAATTTATATTTTTACTATGTAGATTCATTCATTAACAAAAAACAGAGCTTCAAAAATCAAATTTAAGATCAAACAAATTGATTCGTAGAGAAACTTATGATTTTTACATCAACATCCATTTTTCCTCTTCATTTTCCCATGTTTTCTTAATTTTCTACATTTCCTTTATTTTCCATTTTTTGATATTTTTTTTACATGATTCCACATTAGTCCCATATCGAAAGAGTTTGAAATAGCAAGCAGATGATTATTTATCCTCTAAGATAAACTAACACCAGGTCACAATAGAGGATATATATTGATTGAGATTTGATATGATAATGATTATTAATACTTAATCACTTGGATATATAACTTCAATAATAAGACTATAGACTAGAAGTTATCTGAAAATCATGTATAAATAATACTGTAATTGGAGTTATGTAATTATTTTATTTATAAAGTCTAATAAAAAATTACTTATACAATGTTCCTCAAGTGTTTTAGCAACTTTTCAGTAGTTTCATCTCTAGTACCTTGAGTTACACTTTGAGATTCAACATCAACTTGCAAACTAAAAGTAGTGAACTACAAATGCCACTTGAATCAATTTAGTCAATAATTCATGTTATCATATGTAGAGTAGATGATAATTTGTAACTAGTGTAATTTTTTATTAACATAAATAAATTAACATACCAACTCTCTAATCTAGTTGATGACATAGTAAGGAGAGAAGCATATTATCTTTTTCTACTTTTCTATCAGTAAATTCCATAACGACCCCATCCAAGTACTTGACTCTTGTAGAATGGATAAATTTAAAAGATCATCAGCCACTTTGCATATTTCTTGGTGGGGCCAAATGAATAATTAAAAGTCAGGTAAAATTAAATTATATGATAGTAAATTATGAGAGCCAATACAAGTAAAAAAAAGTGAACATAGAATAAAAGCATATATTTCAAGAAATCCTTCAACAATAACTCTAAATAAGTTATGATTTGTTCCTAAATAAGAAATAAAATAAACTATATCTAGAAACTAAAGAATAAATGTGATGCGAATTCTAAATTGAATTAGTTGAAAATGAAATCTACCAATTTTTCAAATCATGCATAGACCAAGGTAAGCTTCAAACAATTCTTCCCCTAAAATATTTTAAAAGACAGTAAACATTACTAGGTTTTTATCAATTAACCTCCCACAAATTGCTCCCAATCAATCTTGTAGATGTTGACTCTAACCATAAAAATAACAACAATTTTATTTATCTTAAGTAATATCACATTTCAAGACTTCAAATAAATCCTCAAGTCATCTACACAATTTTCCATGAGAAAAATTTTCTCCATCCACTCCAAATAGGAAATTAGAACTCACATTAGCTTGATAGAAGATTAGATACAAAAAAGTCAACTAATTATTGTAATTTTTAGATCTAACAAGTTCATGATCCCATGGATAGGGTTTGCTGTGGAAATGAACTTCTTGGAGATGTTGATAGTTTGTCTAGGGAACCTTCTTGGTTTGTCCCTATATGAGTCCTGTCTTGAGCTTTGGTAGGTTGAAAAACAAAAAGCTTGCCTTAGGTCACACCAATGGATAGAAGATTACTATCTAGTCAATATGAATAGCATTGTAGCCTCACAAAGATAGGTGTTGGCACTCACTTTTGTTATGTTTTCTAACAACATTACATTTGACCACCATACATATCTTTGAACCAAAATTAACATCTTACCTACAAAATCATTCTTCAGCTTTCATAAGATAATTAAATTCATTACTAAACTTGTGTACATGAGTACCAAAAACTAGTTCAAAAGAAAAACATGTTGGTCACAAAGACTTTAAATTCATTCATGAATTCATGCTTAACTACATGGTTCTTGACTTTGGATATCTTTTGACTATTTCTCTCTTGTCAAGCAGTGGAAATCCATGGTTATGTTCTTCTATTTAGTTGTAAGTAAAAAAAACTTATTTTTGGTGTATGTGGCACTAGGGATATTGGGCCATGGTCAGCAAACATGTAGAAAATCATATTAATCTATCTAGTGCAATGGATCCATAAAACTAATTTCCCATCGACTATGGATGCTAAATATTGAAGAGCTCAAGCTAATGCAAGAGGAGCATGATAATTGTGTCAAGAATGTGGCACTATGATTTAACATATGATTAGACTAACAATTAGTAAAACTTAAATCATAAAATCTTTGCATGCTATTTTCCATGGTTTATGGTTATCCTAAAGCAAATGACTTAAATGACATAATGACAATAACATGAGATATGTTACATATCTAAAACAAATGAAAGTCTCGATAAGATTCAAACTTAATACAAACAAAGACAATATCATCTTACATTCTTTAATGTGTGGAGTAATATAGAGAGTGAGCTAATGGATTGTGGAGTGAGACTTGGATTCTTCATCCTTAGCATTAAAATGTATGCAAATGGCTTATTGTGACGAAATTCAGGATCTTAAAGAATATTATCCAAAATTTTGCATCTTGAATTGGTTTTGTCTAATCTAGTAAGAAGCGATTCTTTAGGTAATATAGAAGTTGTCTTTTACTTTAAGCAAAAAATAACATTCAAAAGCTTTACTATTTATGAAAAATAACTTCTTGTTTCTCATATGTTTTGTTGATGATCCTAGATTTCATTTCAAAATATCATAGATGTTAAAGTTTCACCAAAATTTTTTAGGGTGACATAGTCAAAAGGCAATCAATTTGAATATGTTGACTACTCAAACTACTTTTTAGGTTAGATAGTGGATCAACCCACAAATCTTTGAACAATCAACACTCCATGATTTAAATTTAAATGGACAGATATGTGGGCCCTATAAGAAATCTATCTCAAGATCTTTGAATGCATCCCAATCTATAAAAAAATTCAAGGATTCAAAAAATATGTATTTCTCACTTTTTTAAGATGATACATTATAAAGATAAGTTTTCTAGTTTGTTTGACGTCATCTCTCTTTATAAGTACTAAGGATTGGAGCAACTTTTTTTTAGAAGACTTTTAGAAAACCTCCAAGAAAGAGAGGATGTTGTTCTACAATTATTTCAAATTACACTGAAAAAAGTCCACCTCTATTTATAACGTGGGTTTAGGGTTATCACCTAATGAAAAAAGATAAATGGGTCCTTGGTTCAATTTTTACTTTGAGGGATGTGACCTTTGAACTTTCCACTAAATCAACATTGACTTAGATTTGCATACTTGTTACATATCTCAAATCATCATTTCTATGCATACTAATAATAATAGAGACTTTTACATTATTTAACCTTTATAAGTTTTCCTATAATAAGTTAGTTAGTTGTTGGGTAATGTTGTGTTCATGAGAAAGTTTAGGTGTTGTTTGCACCTATTCTAGAATGTGGACGATGATATGGAAACCAAATAAATTGAGTTGATCTATTACTTAAAAGCTAACATTATGAGCTATTTATAGCACTCAATAAATCAACTATTGAAATACAAATGGTTGATATTTGATCAATTAACAATATTTTGGGTTAACTCTTGTATGACTTAACACTCGTTATTAACTTTGTAGTGTATCATTTCTCATATTAGTGAAAAATCTTCTTTTTTATCTCTTAAATTTAACTCACCTAAATATTAGATTAATTCACTAAGTTGATTCAACTAGTTTTTGGGTTAACTCACATAATTATTGGGTCAACTTATTAAGTTGACTCATGTAGTCATTTTTGAAATTTTTTACATAGACATTTTTACATAGATTTTTAAATCAATTTTCTTCATTTAGATCTCCTCCTAGATGATTTTTTTATAGATTTACACCTAAAAAATATCATCTAATAAAAAATAGACAAGATGTATTCATTTTGATTTTTCATCTAATTATATAAAAAATATACTTATGATAAAAAATTTTCCTAATTTTTATTTATTGACATCAAAATCCTTCATATCAGATAGTAAGTGTGTTAGAATCTATGTCAACGAGGGTCAAGAAGGGGGGGTTGAATTGATATATCCTTTATTTTCAATCAAATATTTATCTCTGATATATCTTGGTCACTCTTCTAATGAAATGGCCATAATGAGATATGGGTATAGATGTACTAATTTTATAGTGGTTCAGCGTCAACTTACATCCACTCTCTAAAGACGCTCTTTGCTATTATGTTCAATTATATAATCATTCATATCACAACTATTAATTCTATGGGTTCAACTCAGCTAAAATTTCACTTAGAAACCCTCTTATAGATTAATGGCTCTAGGAGATCAATATCACTATTTAACATAACAACTCCCACAAGTAATTAATTAAGTAATCATAATTTAATACATAAATAAATATAGTAATATCATCATAGATATAAGTAGAAGACACATGTTAGTAACTCCAATATGTAGTAGTAGAAAACAAGGTTGTAAAGCCTTTGCTCTTTGTTTTCTTATTATTTTGTCTACAAGCATTGTAGCTTGAAGATTTGTTGTAAAGTTCAGCTTGAAGATGAATAACGTCTTGAATGTACTCTTGACTTATTGTCTTATTATCCAATAATAGCTAGTAGGACAATCATCTCTCTTTCTCTTAAATGTATTACATCAAAAAAAACTTGAACAGTTGAAGAATATTTGAAAGAATGAATGTAGACATTGGTGATTTATTTTTCATATTGAAGATCAATCATATTTATAAGTAAATCATGTATAAAATTCTCATATATTTCACTAATAACTAGATTCACTTATAATATGATTAAATTCAAAGCTTGTGTGGATCTAAAAAGACATATACTTTTATTGTTTCAAATATCTTCTAACAAAATCAACATGTGAATCTTTTAATATTTAACGTTTGTATCCAAAAAATACATTGGTTCACTTAAACTTAGTTATAATCTAATAAGTTCTAATGAATCTAAAGTACACATCTTGGGAAAGTAATAATTTCTCATTTAAATTTCATATGAATTCAATCAAATAAAATATGAGATGTAATTATATTTTTTAAACTACAATCTCAATGTTTCAAATTATAACTTTTTTTTCAAGAGTACTTTGTATAATTTTCAACGTATATTTAATAGTATTTAGAAAATCTTATTTAATGAATTCAACACTTGATAGATCATTCAACTGATTCGATATTAAAATCATTAAATCATTATGAAGTAAAATTATGAGAACATAATTGATTAAGTTTTCTTACCCATATTTTACTTTATCAAAACTCATTAATTTTTCTTATTCAAATCATTATTTCCTTGATTGTCATGATTTCTACATATAATAATATTTCACACAACAACATAATTGATAATTTATCATAATATATTAACTAGACTTATTCATATTCATATCATGAGGATTTCATACATTATTTATATTCTCATTTATATGATTTCACATATTACATCATAATATATATTACATGTATACGCATCATGTATGTATATTATTGAAACATAATTCATTCACTTGACTATTCTTAATTGATCTTTGGTAGTTTTGTCATCATCAAAATATATAGCCTTCATGAATCCAACAAAGCGGAAAAGCTAGTCACATTCCTCAATAAATATAGGCTTATATAAAAGAAGAAAAATCACATTTATAAATAATTTCAACACCTCTAACACCCTTAATTAAATCACCTTCTAGGCTCATTATTGATGTCAAGTTTGACCCATACAATTTCTTGGTCAACAATAAGTTTAAGCTAAATTGTTTATGGTTGATGACGTCTCATGTAGCTAACTAAAAGATGGGAACTTCTATAACTAGTCGGTGAACACCTTGAATACCTATGTTAACTCATCCTAGACGTATTATATTTGACTAATATGCAAGTAGGAAGGGTTTCTAGAATTATTGGAAATGATGAATATCTATTAAAGTACCCCTAAGACTAGTGACTTTAGGTGTGACACGTGGCGACCATTGGAAAGCTGTGGGTATCTCTCAGGATGCTGTGGGAGCTTATGCTGACGTACAAGACAGCTGGACCACGCCCACGAATGGGAAACGTACGACTTGCGGCGCGGCACCACTTCAGCGGTGCCGCGCTTCCCACGTCGTCGTGCTTCGCACCATGTGCCCTTTAGTCGAGCGAGCGCACCCATGCACGCACGGAAGACCCTAGAGGGATGGCCTCTAACGAGACGCCACATCACCAACTGGGTTACGTATCCCTCGCCGAGATGGATTGCACCCAGCGCCGTACATTTCAATGTGTAGACCGTTCTCACCACAAGTCTTCTGAAACCTTCTCGTTGGAAGCCGAACGCCTCCGTCTCCTTCTATTTATCAGGAGAGCCAGCTCTCCTCCAGTCTCTGGATCTCTTCCCCCGCCGCCACCCACCTCCGCTACCGCCGCCCACCTCCCAGTGGCGACGATGTGCTCCATCTCCGGCAGGTGGCAGCTCCCCCACGAGCTTCAATCCCGGAGGAGAAGCCGCCGCCTCCGCGCCGCCCTGCAAGCCCCCACCGCCACCGTCACACCCGGCGGCGTCGCCGTACCAGATCGGCCAGCTCCGGCGGCGCCACCACCTCCCAGCGCCGCTGTCAACAACCAGAGCCTCCGTTCTACCTGGCAACACCGGGGGTGGGTCACCACCGGCTGCGCGGCAGTGGCGGTGGCCGCCTTGAAGTCTGCCGCGGCGGCGCAGGAATCCGGCCTCCTGGCGGAGCCCCTCATCGCCGCCGCCGCGGGGTACCTCCTCGCGGACCTGGGCTCGGGGGTCTACCACTGGGGCATCGACAACTACGGCGGCGCCGGCACTCCGCTCGTCGGCGCTCAGATAGAGGCCTTCCAGGGCCACCATCGGTGGCCCTGGACGATAACCCGGCGGCAGTTCGCGAACAACCTGCACGGCCTCGGGAAGGCGGTGGCGCTGGCGCTGCTCCCCTTCGACCTCTTCCCCGGCAACGCGGCTGTGCACGCCTTCGCGGCCGTGTTCGCCGGCTGCATCATGTTCAGCCAGCAGTTCCACGCGTGGGCGCACGGCACGAAGAGCCGGCTGCCGGCGGCGGTGGTGGCGCTGCAGGACGCCGGCGTGCTGATCTCACGCCGGCAGCACGCCGCCCACCACCGCGCGCCGTACAACGGGAACTACTGCATCGTGAGCGGCGTGTGGAACGAGTTCTTGGACGAGTACAAGGTCTTCGAGGCCATGGAGATGGTCATCTTCTTCAGGACCGGCGTGCGGCCCCGCTCTTGGAGCGAGCCGGAGGCCGCGTGGAAGGAAGAGGACGACGAGAGGAGCCCCTGATCGATTGATTTACTCTGGTTGAAAACTGTACAAACAAACAAAAACCGCTCCTTTTTTTGGGAAGCACGAGACTCAGCCAACCCCCCGCGGTGTCACCGGACAAACTCTGCCCTCTTGAGAGAGAGAGAGGGGGAGAGAGAGAGAGAGAGAGAGAGAGAGAGAACATCACGTCACCCATTGGCGGTGAATTTCCCTGATTAGTTAGTTGGTCGTCAATTGAATCAGCGGCGTAATCAACCCCGCATCAACCCATCTCTCCAGGCCACCGTGGGTCAACGTAGAACACCTTGCGTGCATAAACTGGGTACGAATGGGTAAAACTCTCCGAAGAACACAAAAAATACAGGCCCTGGAGCAAGCAGGAGGGGCCACCAGCGAGAGAGATAGAGAGAGAGAGAGAGAGAGCAACCTTCATTCACCTCAGACCGCGTTGGTGGCGGCGAAGCTGAGGATAAACTCCCGGATGTCGTCGCTGCAGGCCCTCTCGAGGGCCGTCTGGCCGTTGCCGTCCGTGACATCGTAGCGGGCGCCGGCCCTCATCAGCTCCTCGATCTTCGGCTTGTCGCCCTCCGAGGCCGCCATCAGCAGCAGGACGTCCACCGGGTGGATGTCCCCGCTCAGCAGGGCCTCCATCTTGTCGTAGGAGCCCTCCACCGCCAGCATCCCCATGTAGTTGAAGTACTGCCCAGATTCTGGTATCAGATTATTCGAGCAACACAAAAACTGGGGCGAGTTTGAACGTGATTTTACTTTCACTGAACACGGGGTCTAACTTCACCACTCTTTCTATTCCGGGGGAGAATTCAGTCAACGAAGATGAGGATATGAATCTTTTACTTGATTTCTCATCACTTCCTGGATCTGCAACTCTAGAAAACCCACAAGAAAATTGTAACTCTGCCCTAAAAAATGCGAGCTTTAGTAAAGGAAAGGTGTCTGCAAGGAAGAAGATGGTGATCTTGAATCTGAGCGTCTGAAAATCTAACCAAGATCTTGAGAACGAGGTACCGATTTCTCATCCTCCATTGCTAGCTGAAACCGGATCTCACACAAGATCTTCCCAGCTTACTATCTTTCGTTAAGAAAGGGATTAGAGAATGTACAAAACGGCCTCTATATCCTCTTGCACACTTACTATCTTTCAAATATTTTTCATCGTCTCACAGAATCTTCCATGTTGGTTTAAACACCATGGTCATCCCTACCAATATACTTGAGACATTGTCTAATGAGAAATGAAAATAAGCTACGAATAAAGAGATGGAGGCATTAAAAAAGAATAAAATCTGCGAGTTAATAAGGCTATCAACAGGAAAGACGCTTGCTGGGGTGTAAATGAGTTTGTATAATGAAACATTGAACTAGAAGATCTACAGAGATATAAGACTAAGTTGGTTGCTACGGGTCAACATCAATATACTTTTGAGATTGATTACTTGGAAACTTTTGCTCTAGGGGCAAAGATAAAGTATTAAGGTTTTGTTGTCATTAGCAATGAATTATGACTGAGAGCTACAACAATTCGATGTCAAAAAATTGGCTGTTCATATAGAGGTCCCACCACGTTATGAGAATAATTCGGCTGTTCATACAGCAGACAAATTGAAGAAAACCCAATGGGAAGCACAGGAATCACCTCAAGCATGATCTGATAGATTTACAAGAATTATGATCACCATGGGATACAGACAAAGACAAGGATACATGTTGATGACACACCATTCCTTAAACACTCATCCTCAGAGAGAGTTTCAACACTATCGATACATGTCGATGACATAATTGTGACCTAATACTGTCTGACTAAAAAGTTTTCAAAGCATTAGAGAGACTGAAATATTTTTCATAAACTGAAGTAGCTCACTCGAGGTAGGGCACCTTCATCTCCCAACATAAATATTCCACGGATCTTCTTAGAGAAATAAGCAAGACCACATGCAAACCAATAAGTACTTCAATAGATCCAAATCTCAAAGACTGAAAAACAGAAGAGGATCTGGCAATAGATATAGAAATGTATCGGCAATTGGTAAGAAGATGCAGCTATCTCTCTCATACGCAACTAGATATCAACTAGATATAGCACATACAATCAATGTGATTAGCTAATTCATACACAATCCAAAAGAAATCCATCTACAGGCTGCTCCCCGAGTACTAAAATATCTCAAAGGTACGTCATGAAAAGGGTACTATGTTTAGGAGAGACATAGGATTGGTGCCCGAGGAATATACAGATGGTTAGTGGCTGACCAGAGATTAATGTCTAGATATCGCACCTTACTTGATGGCAATCTCATGACACAGAGAAGTCACAAACATAATGTGGTAGCATAATCAAGTGCAGAGGTCAAATGAACTCTTTTGGTTGGAGATCGTCTTAAAAGACTTGAAGATTAAGTGGGCGGCCTAATTAAACTCTATTATGACAACAGAGTCTGCAATTAGCATCACTCACGTCCCAATACATCACTATCAAACAAAAGACACTGAAATTCAACACCTTGCAAATGCACCTTATGCGTCTATGCATGGCCACCTTGCATAGGCACTTACTAAGGGGTTAAGTAGTCCATTATTTCAGAAAATTGTACCCAGGATGAGAAAGGAGAATGCTTATTCACCAGTTTGAGGGGGAGTGTGGAAAATAATATATAATTAGGAGTTCGGTTCTTAGCTGGACCATTTCCTAATTCGTAGAGGTTTTAGTTGTTAGGTAGTTTACTTCACCGATCGCCCAGGTACTTCTATATAACAGTCATCTATCATATGAATACAAGTTTAATTTTTCCTCCACATATCCTCTAAGGGTTTGTGCCACAGCTCATAAGAATTTTAATGGGATGATCTAATTTTCAGAAGAAGAAATAAATTTAATCTTATAAACCAAACTCATAATCTCCAGAAAGAGATTCTGATTTTCATGGCATGACCTAATTTCCAGAAGAATAAATAAATTTAATCTTATAAACCAAACTCATAATCTCCAAAAGGGCATTGTGATTTACATGGAATGATCTAATTTAAAGAAGGATAAATAATTATAATCTTATAAACCAAAATCACAATCTCCAGAGGAGATTCTGATTTTCATGGGATGATCTAATTTCCAGAAGAATAAATAAATTTAATCTTATAAACCAAACTCATAATCTCCAAAAGGGCATTGTGATTTTCATGGAATGATCTAATTTAAAGAAGGATAAATAATTATAATCTTATAAACAAAATCACAATCTCCAGAAGAAGATTCTGATTTTCACGGAATGATCTAATTTAAAGAAGGATAAATAATTATAATCTTATTAAAAAGATCACAATCTCCAGAAGGAGAATGTGATATTCATGGAATGATCTAATTTTCAGAAGGAGAAATAAATTTAATCTTTTAAACCAAAATCACAATCTCCAGAAGGAGAATGTGATATTCATGGAATGATCTAATTTTCAGAAGGAGAAATAAATTTAATCTTATAAACCAAAATCACAATCTCCAGAAGAAGACTCTGATTTTCATCGGATGATCTAACTTCCAGAAGGAGGAATAAATTTAATCTTGTAAACCGAAATCACAATCGTCAGAATGACATTGTGATTTTCATGGGATGATCTAACTTCCAGAAGAAGAAATAAATTTAATCTTATAAACCAAAATCACAAACGTCAGAAGGACATTGTGATTTTCATGGGATGATCTAACTTCCAGAAGAAGAAATAAATTTAATCTTATAAACCAAAATCACAAACGTCAGAAGGACATTGTAATTTCATGGGATGATCTAATTTCCACAAGGAGAAATAAATTTAATCTCTTAAACCAAAATCACAATCCCCAGAACGACATTGTGCTTTTCATGGGATGATCTAATTTCCAAAAGGAGAAATAAATTTAATCCTGTAAACCAAAATCAGAATCTCCAGAAGGAGATTCTGATTTTCATGGAATGATCTAATTTCCACAAGGATAAATAAATTTAATCTCATAAACTAAAATCACAATCTCCAGAAGAAGATTCTGATTTTTATGGGATGATCTAATTTCCAGAAGAATAAATAAATTTAATCTTATAAACCAAAATCACAATCGCCAGAAGGAGACTCTGATTTTCATGGGATGATCTAACTTCCAGAAGGAGGAATAAATTTAATCTTATAAACCGAAATCGCAATCGTCAGAAGGACATTGTGATTTTCATAGTATGATCTAATTTCCACAAGGAGAGATAGATTTAATCTTATAAACCAAAATCACAATCTCCTCAGCCGACTGTGGGATCTCCTCAGCCGACTGTGGGATCTCCTCAGCAATTATCCCTACTAAAGATGTAATCCTTCGTAAAAGCTTAGAACCTCAATTTCGATTCCCCAACAATCTGATCTCTCGACCCTTCTCATTCATTCTTCTCATTTCGACAGAAGTAAGGTGGAAGAAGATGATAGTCAAAGATTTTCCGAACAATGCAGCAAAATGAGAGCATTTTAAGAAACGTAAAGAAAAAAAATGCAACACTTAAAGAACAGAAGAACAAGAAAACATACGAAGATGGATACAATCAAGGGAATAGCCAATGTGAACCTCAACCATTTTCGATGGGAAATTAGGATTTCGATAACACAGAGGAGGAGAATGAGAGAGACAGAGGGACAGAAAGAAAGAAAGAAAGAAAGAAAGAAAGATAGATAGATAGATAGATAGATAGATAGACAGATAGATAGATAGAAAGATAGATAGATAGATAGATAGATAGATAGACAGATAGAAAGATAGATAGATAGATAGAGAGAGAGAGAGAGAGAGAGAGAGAGAGAGAGAGAGAGAGAGAGAGAGAGAGAGAGAGAGAGAGAGATAGATAGATAGATAGACAGACAGATAGAAAGACAGACAGACAGACAGAAAGAAAGAAAGAAAAAAAAGATAGATAGATAGATAGATAGATATAGAGAGATAGAGGGAGATAGAGAGAGAGAGATCTGTCTGAGAAACCCAAAAGAAAAAAAAGAAAATCCAAGGAATAAATACCATGAAGGCTCCATTTTCCAATAAAACTCAGAACGAAAAATGAGGGATGAGATGATCGGCGAGGATAAAGAAAGAATAGGATCTCCATTTCAAGTACCCAAACGAAAAATAATAAAATCAAACAAGTAAACCTGGGAGGCTACAATTCTCCAGCACCCAAAGAACAAATGGGGATAAGATAGTGCTCACAGGTGAGAAAGAGATAGATAGAGAGAGAGAGAGAGAGAGAGAGCGGGCCGACCTGCTCGACGTCGTCACGGTCGAAGTCGTCCCGGGACTGGCTACCATATATCCCGGCCCCCTCGGCGTCCACACCACTGTTGCCAAACTTGAACCAGCACCTGGCGCCGCCGCCGCGGCCGACGCCAGAGCCCAGCTTCGCCCTCAGCACCGAGGAGCCCCCCAGGCTCCCCAGCCTCTTCCTCAACCCCAGGAACCGGGAGGTCAATCTCCCGGACAGGGACACCCCCGACCGAGAAGAAGACGAAGACGAAGAAGAGGACGAAGAAACAGATTGGTAGCTCACCGGCGCCACCTTCCCAGAGGACGATGAGGAGGGGAAGTCGATGACGATCGAACAGGGAATCGACGCCATTACGAGGAGAGGGAGAGGGAAGAGGAGGGGGAGGATTGGGGGTGAGGAAGGAGGTGGGTTCGATGGTAGAAAGAAAGTTGAGACCTTTTTTCTGGCTGCCGTCCCCGCCCCCAGTGATGGAGTAGGGTGGGAATCTGTGGGTCTCGTTTGATATAACCACGCTGATCTGGTCTTCGTCCACGATACCTCCCTCCCGGAGGCTCAAACGCAGCGGTCGTGTGCTCCAGCAGAGTGTCATATCGGGAGTGAGAATATCACATCATGGGGGTCTATCCTAGACTGGTAAATAGCAGACTTATTCTGGGATTCCCAACTGATTACTGGTGGATAAGGACACACTCTCTCTCTCTCTCTCTCTCACACACACAACATCTCTCTCCTAACTTGGTCAACTCCAAGATCCTTTTTTTCCGGGTTCTCTCTTGTAAAAAGTAATGTATTATTTTTTATACTTTCCTCAAAACAAATAACCGGCGATTTATCGCTCTCTCTTAATCTCTCTCTCTCTCTCTCTCTCTCTCTCTCTTTCTCTCTCTCTCTCTCTCTCTCTCTCTCTCTCTCTCTCCCTCCCTCCCTCCCTCTCTCCCTCTCTCTCGCTCTCTCACTCACTCACTCCCGCTCTCTCCCAACTCGGTCAATTCCAAAATCCTTATTTTCGGGTTCTCTCTAATGTGAATAACAATATATTTTGTATAGTTTCCTAAAAAAAATAATCAACAGTTTATACTTCTCTCTCTCTCTCTCTCTCTCTCTCCTCCTCTCTCTACCCTCCCTGTGTATCTCTCTCACTCTCTCTCTCTCTCCTTCTCCTATCTTGGTCAACTCCAAAACCCTTTTTTTGGGTTCTCTCACGTGAATAACACTGTATTTTTTTTACTTTCCTCAAATAAATAATCGACACTTTATACTTTTCTCTCTCTCTTCTCTCGTATCTTGGTCAACTCCAAAATCCTTTTTTCGGGTCCTCTCTTGTAAATAACAATTTATTGTTTATACTCTCCTCAAACAAATAATCGACTCTTTATAACTTTCTCTCTCTTCTCCCCCCTCTATCTCTCTTTCTCTCTCCTCTCTCGGTCAACTCCAAAATCCTTTTTTCCCCGGTCTCTCTCTTATAAATAAAAAATATTATTCATATTTTCCTCAAAGAAGTATCCGATAATATTATTCCAATATCAGTACCAGATACCGTTATAGGTTCCTCTACTATTCGGATCGTAATCGGTTCCCGAGGCGGTGCCCGACAGAATCCGGTATCGCGCTCGTTTTCATTCACGGCTTCCTCTTCTTCCCGACGAGGGTTTGGAGAAGGGAAGAAGCAGGTCTAGGGTTCGCTCCTCAGATCCCTAATCCTCTTGGTTTCTCTGGGGTTGGGGCGATCTGGATTTCTAACGTTTCTTTGATTCCGTGTTGCAGTGATCGTCATCTTCGCTATTGGCCTCTGCAGGGCCTCCAGCTGCGATCTTTCTTCCGGCCATGGCAACAGCCGAGGGTAATAAGAATGCGACGGCGGCGCCAGCATCAACCGAGGGGACTAAGGTTGCAGAGGAAGCCGTGAAGATGGACCTGTTCGAAGATGACGACGAGTTCGAAGAGTTCGAGATCGACGAAGGTATGTCG
Organism: Spirodela polyrhiza; assembly: GCA_024713555.1. Classification (NCBI taxonomy): domain Eukaryota; kingdom Viridiplantae; phylum Streptophyta; class Magnoliopsida; order Alismatales; family Araceae; genus Spirodela; species Spirodela polyrhiza. The sequence continues at coordinate 4,756,749 of CM046543.1, forward strand.
GCGTCCAACAAATTAAACTCGGGCTATTGTTGGCGCGGGGACGTCGTTATGCTCCGCGGGCTGTCTGTTCCTAGGATCAGCGACGATTTTCTCTGGTTTCTGTATATTTGGTTGATCTGCCTTCTCAATGGAGTTATGCTGGAACCGAGGAACTGATTTTGATTGTGCTGTTTCGGTGTTTCCACTCTGTTTGGTTGACGTCAGAGGTCTCTGATGCATCCTTCGGATATGTCCGATGCTGTGATTTGTTCCGCGTTGTGGCAGATGCCATTACTGGTTTGGTCGTCTCTTGTCTGATTGCTGCGTGCATTCACATTTAGGGTTTGTGGTTTGGCGACAGTTCATTTATCTTCCCTGATAATTTATGAGTCCCTTATTTCCGCGTATGCTTGAATCATTCGATCCTCTCAAGCATTTGAAGGTATAAGATCCTATGATCAAGCTTGTTCCCGTTACTCTGCACTGCTTTGCATATAGCTGACAATCAGTGGGTTCGTCGAAATTCAGTTGAAGCGTGAGAGACATGGAGGTCCCTCTGTGCTCATTTCTCCTTCCTTTCAAAATTATCTTCAGAGATTTGTGAAACCTTCTAGTCGTGTTCTATTCCCCTATTCCCTCCCGTCGTTTTTATGCTTATATAGTTTACGAATTTTGAATCTTCATGGAACCTACATTAACATGCACACAATCTTATATTCCCTGTGTCCACTTATTGGTACCATCTGAAACATAGACATGGGTCGGATACTTCTCCCATTTCCTGGGAGGCCGATGATAATCTTGGCTCAGCATAAGTAAGATTTATAGGTTTGGACGTAAGAGAAATATCTGGCCATGCGGTTTCGGGTCTTGACCTGCATTTGTTCCCCAAGGTGGGACGTACTCCAACCAGCTGCAAAACTTGCGACAAAATCCGTCAACTTGTGATCTGTCAACTTGCGACAAAATTCACACTTGTGATCCGTCAACTTCTAGAGATTCAATCCCAAACATGCGACAAAATACAATGGGAAAAAAATGCATGTTTTAAATGTAGAACGGAATCAGGACCTAAATTTTCTTTCCGATTGGGTGCTTGCCTTTCTTATGGTTTGGATTCCCAGAGGAATGGAAGGGAAAAGTTGTTTGAGAGCAGTCTTGAATATTCTTCATTGCATGGGGAGAAGTTTTGTCTTGTTGCATCATGTGGCCATTGGAGAAAACCTCATTATGCTTATATTGTTGCCGTCCCTGTTGTTTTTCTGTCTGTTGCTGTCAGGTTCACATGTAAAGACGGTTTAATAAAGGCGCCAACCCCAATGTTGACATTTTTCTTGCGGATATAATATTTTTTCTCTGGTGTTCATAATTTTTCCTGCTGGCGTTAACACCTTCTGTTAGAATCCTGGTTGTTTCTGTATTGTACTGACCATCTGGATTGATTCCTTCTTTTCTTTCCCTTCGCAAGAATCGATTTTATTTGATGAATCTGATATCCACTATCAATGCGTCACTCGGCCATGAGCATTATCATCATCACAAGCAATTTCATAGATGCTCATCAGATAGATTCTGTTCCCACGAATCGTCTGATCACCTACAACTTGTTTCTGTGTGATTTCTTGTTTCTTATATCTTTCACTAAATTTCCTGCATTCAGTGGAAGAGTTTGGTGGATTTTTAAAAAATAATCTCCTCTCTCGTTTTTTTTTTATAATACCTTTTAAGTGAAACGTTAGTAAGAAGGTTCTTTTATCAGCCAAAAACAAAAGAATTCTCAGTAGTCTGTCCTCCTACAGTTGCTGGAGGACGTGGTCTTCACTCCTGGCGTTTCCCAAGAAAGTCAACTGGGAGAAGCCAGCAATTGGGTTGGGAAACTTTAAACTATGCTGCAGTGTGAGCAGTGGGCGGATGCCAATTATCAGTCTGGATCATTCTCCATAGCCATAAGCCTAAGCTCATCGTTCTTCCTTGGAAGATAGTCGTACTAATGTGATTCATGTACACACGCCAATGCAGCCAGCCTCCGACCCTTTCCATTTGTCTGCTGTCTAGACTCAGGGCGTTTCATGTGTCCTGCAAAACTTTGTGGGGGCCCCACCAGCCTGTCAGTTGGCTCTTGTTGACCATTTTTGACCGCAGTATCTCTGACAAGCAGGAGATCAGCTGGTTGGTTGAAGTCGAAAACTCGAGAAGCTGCACGTTATTAATTTAAGCATGATCATATTTAGTCATCATCTTCTTCCACTTACAAACAGCAGAGAGGAATGAGGGATGAACTTGCATAGTCTCTGAAATCCTTCATATTTTATGTACAGTTATTTCCCGAATTAGTAAGCAAGAGGCGGCCTTCTGTAAATGCCCAAGGTCTTCGCTGCTTGCTACCATGGGTCTCCAGCCGCATCTGCCTCTTGGATGATGATGCCGGGCTTTCTTTATTTAGACTTTCTGCAAGTTGCCCGCCAGACTGCGTCTGTGAGATCCCACCGAGCCCCAAAAGCCTGCAATTTTCTTGCTAGTTGCTCGTGTCATCTTAATTCGGTGGCACTCTTTCTTCTCCGGATCTCATCCCTCAATCCTGCGATTTCTCGCTGTTTTGTCCTGTTATTTTGTCGGTGTTCGTCTAAAGTCAACGCTCCGATGTTGCAGAATGGGATGATAAGGAAGAGGGGAAGGATGCACTGCAGCAGTGGGAGGACGACTGGGACGACGACGACGTCAACGACGACTTCTCCCAGCAGCTGCGGCGGGAGCTGGAGAGCAATGCAGAGAAGAAGTGATCAGTGATCTCTCTCTCTCTTACTGTGGGTATGGACTGAACGAACACCTTGAAGAGTTCTGGTATAATTTGTCTGCCACTTTTTGCTCAGCACCTGCGGAATGAGGAGGCTTTTATTGGCGATTCTGCTGGCTCAGATTATTATACGAGGTCACGACTAATGTAGAGATTCTTGCAACGTATTTTCGATGACCCACCCATATGGGAGTAAGAGAGAGAGAGAGAGAGAGCTGCCGACGGCTGAGATGTATTAATGTAGAGATCACCCATATGGGAGTAAGAGAGAGAGAGAGAGAGAGAGAGAGAGAGAGAGCTGCCGGCGGCTGAGACCCGCTGTCTGCTCGATCACCCTTCCTCGTCGCTGCTGCTCCGGTAATCATACACGGACCTGCGGCCGGGGGCTCTGGGGAAGGGTGCTTCCTCCCCGTCCGATCCCCACGCCTCGTCATCTGAGCCGTCGGATATGCCACCATCGTCCGACCTCCAGCCTCGACCTTGCGCTCTCTTCCTCGTTCTGGCCTCCCAAGCGCCGCTGTCTGATCCAGAGGCCCAGCCGGGATCGGCTCTTCTCCTTCCCCTGGAAGGAGGAGGAGCCCTTCTCTCTCTAAAGAGCCCACTGTGCCGCCGCCTCCTCTCCTCAGCCTTGAATCGGCGGCCTCCAAGCGGCGGTGGCGGCCGCTGCTGCCGCCTTCTTCTTCTTCTTCTTCTTCCTCTTCTGGGCCACCAGCATCCAAGAGCTCAACGTCGGAATCAAACTCTTCCCCAGCAGAGACTCCCGAATCCTCATCGTCGCTGACCCATCTTCGAACCTCAGCGGCCCGCCGGCTCCGGCCAATGAAATCAGGCTCACCGCCGCTGCCGCCGCCATCGCCGCCATCCCTCGCCCAGTACCTGATCTTTGAGGACTCTTCCTTCTCCGCCGCCTCCTCCTCCGCCCACTCCCGGTCCGCCGCCTCCTCAATCTCTGCAATGAAGCGGTCAAGCTCCTCCTGGTCGCTGTCCTCCGCAGGGATCCCTTCATCCTCCTCCTCTGCCCCCACCGCCACCGCTGCCGCCGCCTTCCTCTTTGGGGAGGCGGGGCTTCTTTCCCCTTGGAAGACATACGGGGTGCCTTGCTTCTCATCAATGGCGCGGAAGAAGGTGGCGGCCACCCGCTGGATGCTGGCGAGGGCGACCGGGTCCTCCGGATTGACCCCCTTCCGCCGCAGCTCCTGCTCCAGCTTCTTTATGTTCAGCTTCTGCGACTCGAGGGCCTGCTCGAACCGGGCCTTGAACAATGCCTGAAATGGTAATTATGTGAGACCAGCAGCTTACATCATACCTTCCTTTCAGCCACATTTCTTTGGAGAAATCATAACAAGCATGGAGTCTGTAAAGGCTAGTTTTTGAACGCAAATGAAGAAGCGATGCCAGTGAACCCAGACAAGAACACGGTAGATAAAAGAAAATCAGGTAAAGATTAATGGAGATCATACTTACTCACTGCCTGGAGAAGATTAATGGACATCTAAGCAAGCAGTTTTTTTTCTCTTTTATTTTTTACGTTGGGTGAACCCTAGAAAGGTTTTAGATAAACCGGCCTGAAGAGAGTAGTAAGCAGCTCAAGAGCCACAAACACTTGAAAAATTTTTGTATGATATAAAAAAAACCCACATTTTTTTCTTTTTTTTTTTAAGGTTGCAGGGTGAACCCTAGAGAGGTTTCAGATGAACGGGTTTCTGTGAGAAACGACGTAATAAAAATTTGAATCAAACTAGCCTGGAAGAGCAATAAGTAGCTCAAGAGCCGCAAAGAAAGAACAGAGTCTGAATGATACACAAAAAGACCAACAGCATTTTTTTTTAAAAGTTGGTTGAACCCTAGAAAGGTTTCAGATGAAGAGGTTTCTGTGAGAAACGACAGTAAAATGTGAATCGAACCAGCCTGGAATAGTAATAAGCAGCTCAAGGGCTGCAAACAAAGAAAAACAACTTGAATGACATAAAAAAAAACTACAGTTTTTTTTTTAAAGTTGGGTGAACCATAGAAAGGTTTCAGATGAACAGGTTTTCTGCAAGAAATCGCATCATAAATTTTGAATCAAACCAGCTGGAAGAGTAGTAATTTGCTCAAGAGCCACAAACAGCGAATAATTTCTCACGTAAAAACTAATTAATCAAAGAAAAAATGGGGGGAGAGGATCCGCACCTTCCTCTTCGTAAGAGTGTTGATGGGGATCAGATTCTTCGGCTGCCGGTAGTTCCTCCCCCGGAACATGATGATCGTCTTCACATCATGGATGTTCACAACGATGCCGCCGCTCAGCCTCGCCAGCATGGTCGCCATGTCCTTGATTTTCTCCTTTGGGAAGTTATCGCAGCAGACCTGCACGGTCTCATGGAACTTCCAATGGAGATGCATGTTCTGGACGACTCCGCCGAAGACCCCTCTGACTCCCACAGGGACGTAATTCCTGTTCCTGAAGCCGATCTTCCTGTACGCCTGGAGCTGCTCTGGCGTCAGCAGCTCTGGATCATGGCGGGGGGCGGGGAGTTCGGGCAGCTCATACTTCTTGAGCTTCTGGAGCAGCAGGGCAACCTTCTTCTTGGCCTTCAACAGGAAGGTGGATCAAATCAGTGATGGGTGCTTGAAGATGGGGGAAGTTTTCCATGCATGAATTTATGATCGAATTCTATAATCGGACAGATTTCTAGCATGAGCATCCAGCAGAATGGGGCCTTGAAGAAGATGTATACAGATCAGGGGGGTTCCTGGGAAGTTGGAATGAGATGTGCTCGGAAGAACCATGACTGAGTTTACAGAGCTCGATGCTTCCTGTTCCTCGTTTATTTTGTTCATTCTTGCGATCGAGGATGATCCACAGAATCAGCAATTATATTCTTCACCATAGGGGAATCTAAGGAAACTCGGAATGAGGGAACCGAGAGCGTGTTCACAGAGCTCCACGGCTCCTCTCCATGGTTTCTTTTGATCCTTTTTGTTCTTGAGGTGCGATCAAAGGAACCAGGATGCATATTCTTATCAAAAAAATTATAAGGAAGCTGGAATGAGATGAGCTCGGAAGAACCGAGACCGGTGTTTTCAGAGCTCCGTGGCTCCTCTTCGGGGCATATTTTGCTCATCCATGACCTTGAGATTGATCGAAAGGATCGGGAGGCATATTCAACAGCAGGAGGGGGGTTGATCGAGAGAGTCGAGAAGGGGCGTACTCTTCTGAGGTTGTACATGAGCCTCTCCTCGTCCGTCATCAGCTTCTTCCTCAGCTTCCTCGCCCGCCGGATCTCCCTCAGCGTCTTCCCCGTCTCTCTCCGCATCCTCCTCTCCACCTTACTCCTCATGCTGCTACTCCCCCTCGCCATCGACATGAATCTCGCCCCGGCGAGACCACACACCGGGGAGGCCATGGCGGCGCCTACTCCACCGGCTGCCGGAGCCTGCATCCCCTGGTTCGCATCGCGCGCCAAGGGGAGGGGCGCCGGCAGAGGAATCCTGCAGCAAGAACAGAATCGGCTGAGGAAGAAGCCGAAGAAAAATCCTGCGGAATCGGCTTGGGCGATGAAGCCAGCGGGAGATCAGGGGATGGGAATGGCGGAAGTACCTGCTCTGGAGGAGAGAGACGGCCCTCCGGCAGTGCCTCTGCACACTCCTCGCCGCCCACATTTCGACGTCAGCATCCAGCAATTCCCTCTCTCTCTCTCTCTCTCTCTCTCTCTCTCTCCCCCCCCCTCTCTCTCTAGACTCGGACCACGCACTGCGGCACCAGAAACCAGAACCTTGAGACTTCCTGTAGTCGTCCCGGAGAAATATGGAAGGCGAACGGAAGAGAGAGAAAGAGAGGGACAGAGAGAGAGAGATGAAGAGAGAGAAAGAGGGACACAGAGAGGAAGAGAGAGAGAGAGAAAGAGGGACACAGAGAGGAAGAGAGAGAGGGTGAGAGAGGAACCGAGACAGGAAGAGAGAGAGAGAGAGAGAGAGAGAGAGAGAGGGGTTTAGGGTTTGCAGGTCTGCGAGAGGGTAGATCGGGGAGCCAGGGATCAGTAAATAAACGGGTCGGATCTAGAAATCGGGTTCGGGCTCATCTGGGCCTGCCCAAACGTTTGGCCCATCAATACGGACCACGGCAACCAGGGTAATTTGTGAATAAATTTATTTGATATTAACCGTAAATTTGGTTTATTATGTAAATTAAATAGTTTGGTAGTTAAAATAAATATTATGAGATTTAATGATGATTTTAGAGTACTTTTCCTCCCATCCCTTTGGGCCTCCCGTGGGGGATCTCTCGCCGGCGATTCGACCGTCGTCGAGGGCTTGGAGAGGGGAAGCCGCCGCCGATGGCCTCCGCCGCCGTGGGACCGCCGTCGCCGGAGCAGCCGGCGGCGCCGCCGAGCATCATCGACACCCTGGGAGAGGAGATCGTCCGCATCATCGCCCCGGTCTCAATCTGTATGCTCCTCGTCGTCCTCCTCACCGCTGCCCTCTCCGACCCCTCGGACTCCTCGTCCTCCACCTCCATCCTCTCCTTCTCCGATCCCTCCGGCGGATCCAGCGCCGCCTCGTGGACGGAGAAACTCGGCGGCGCCCTGATCGACTCCCTCATATTCGTCGCCGTCATCACCGCCGTCACCTTCCTCCTGGTTCTCCTCTTTTACCTCCGGTGGACTGCCTTCCTCCGGTACTACATGGCCTTCTCCTCCTTCCTCGTCCTGGTTTTCATGGGAGGCGAGCTCACCGCCCTCCTCCTCCGGCGATTTGATCTCCCCCTTGACTGCGTCACCTTCGCGCTTCTCCTGTTCAACTTCGCCGTCGTGGGGGCGGTGGCGGTGCTCGCCGGCAGGGGCGTCGTCCCCATCCTGCTCACGCAGGGCTACCTGGTCGTCATCGGGGTGCTTGTGGCCTTCTGGTTCACCATGCTCCCGGAGTGGACCACCTGGGCGCTGCTGATCGCCATGGCGCTGTACGATCTCGCCGCCGTGCTCCTCCCCGTCGGCCCTCTCCGGTTGCTGGTGGAGCTCGCCATCTCCCGCGACGAGGAGATCCCCGCTCTGGTCTACGAGGCCCGCCCCGTGGTGGATCACCACCAGGAGGACGCCGGCGGCGACAGGCCGCGGCTGTGGAGGCACCAGCGGGATCCGGAGGGCGTCGATCTCAATTCGTCCCTCTCACCGGCGCCGGAGACGACGGACGACGCAGAGTCTCCTGCTTCGGCCCTAACCACCCCATTAATGGCGTCGCCGTTGCAGAGGATGGGATCTGAGGAGCTGGAGGGGATCGGGCTCGGCTCCTCGGGGGCGATCAAGCTGGGGCTGGGAGACTTCATCTTCTACAGCGTCCTGGTTGGCCGTGCGGCGATGTACGACTTCACGACGGTCTACGCCTGCTACCTCGCCATTATCGCCGGCCTCGGGGCCACCCTGCTGCTGCTGGCGTTCTTCCGCAGGGCGCTGCCGGCCCTCCCCATCTCCGTCGCCCTCGGCGTGGTGTTCTACTTGCTGACCAGATTCTTGCTGGAGGAGTTCCTCGTCCAGTGCTCCATCAATCTAGTAATGTTTTAGATTCTTTTTGATGCTCATAATTATGTCTTTGCTTCGCTCAAATTCCTTTCTTCTTGTGGAAATTCTCATCTTGGTTCTTCCTCCATCTCGAAGAACACCCAATCTCTTGTTCTTCATATTACGATCATCAAACAAACAGACCCACAGAACTGATGAAAAAAGAAAATTATTCAGCTCACCATCCATTGTTCTAGAGATGAACCGTCAAACGGACCAGGAATCTATTTATTGTTATCATTATTATTATTCTGTTCACAATCTCTCTCCATGGATGTTCATATGAAAAACCCAGAATCGGAGAACTTTTATTCAATCCACAATCTCATGTCCTGGCCTTGAATCAGAAATCATGAAGAACTGAAGAACAGTTCATGCTTCATTTCCTGCGGCCTGAAGCTGATTTTTTTTTCAATAGAAATGTCTTTATAATACTTTCTTAGATAATATCACCAAAAGATAAAAAAATAGATTAAAAATTCAGATGTACAAAGTTTATGTATATGATGACATATATTACAAGTTATTCCTTATCAAGTTAGGAAGCTCTAGTCAAAATCTGAATGTAAATAATAATAAGAACAGGAAAAGTCAAGGATTAGAAGGTCAATGCATAGAAACCATGTATTCTGGTAAACACTGACATTTTAACACATTAATTGAAATGTTGGAGTTTTGAGAAACTTGGAAAACATATACAAGGCAAAAGTCGATTTATAAGAGATGAATGGCGTGCCAAATAAATGTTAACATTAAATAAACAACATCATTTTTTTCATGGCTTGATCTAGTGGATAAAAAATTATGCAACTGAAATTGATGCCCTCCACTAGGTCTTAGGTACCTTTGATATGAGGGGACAATGGTTTTGGTGAAGGGAATAAGTTTCTTGTACTTGGTTTAGCCTAAGAGGGGATGTTGTGTCAAATGGCCTTTGTGGAGATGAACCTCAAGGATTTAGGTTGTTGATTTTGTTCAGTTCAGGTGCATTCTTAAGGAGAATTGTGAAATTTAGGAGATCATTGCATATGAAATTAGGAGCTGGATGACATTCAAACCAACATAAAAATTATGTTTTTTGGTGAGAAAATATTGATAAGTCTTACTACTACAAATATCTCTATGGGTATATGTTGATGTGTACACTTTTGTTTTCACATAGACCACTTCTATCAATGTATACATTAGTTTTTGTAAGAAAAATCATTGTAGAATTGTAAACTTAAAAAAACTTCTCAAACTCCAATTCACTCTCCTCTTAATGTTTTGAGAAGTTATATAGTTCCCATAGGAACATCAGATAAACAATGTTCTGATTTTGACAACCCAAACATAAAGTCTATTAGTGGATCAAATATACCTTCTTTAGTACTAATGTTTATGATATGAGAGTACTATTGAATCCTTAGATGAGAACTCATTGAATACCTTTAATATCAAACTTGTACAAATAATACTTGAAGCATATGCCACCAAGAGAAAGTAATGATCAACACATTTAGATCAATGAGACTAATGACGTCACTTTAGTCATCATTATCAAAATGATCAAATTTTAAATATTTCGAAATTGAATTTGAAAGAAAGAACTTAAAATTTTGTGAATTTAGGGAGTCACATCAGCATTGGTCAATCTAAATATCAATCTTTTTCACTTCAAGTAATTTATTGAAATATAAAACAAAATAGGAAGGAAAAATAATTTTATCTACATTTTGATCTCCATTAATGCCTAATGATGTTCTCATCAAGTTTTCAGCTATGAATCATCTAGCTTTGGTTGTGCTAGTGCTCAAGATCAATTGATGACTCAAAACTTTTGAATCTTTCTAGAAAAAATGGTAGACAAACTTGTAAAGATAAAGTAAAGGTAAAAGATGAAAAATTAAGCTTTAAAACTAGAAATAAGGTAGGAGAGAGAAAAAAACAACCAATGGTAAAGTGCCACATCAGGGGTGAAACAAAAAATGATTTAGATGATCTTAAATCATTTATCTTTCAGTAGGAAAATTAAACTAATTAAAATTACTGAAGATAAAATTTAAACACAAATAATCCCCTTTAGACTGACTCTACTAGTGAGAATATAACAAAAAAATTCGATTTAAAAAAAATTACTTGAAACCTTTATCTTGGTGTCTTCTGATCTCCCAAATGATGTATTTGGAAAAATGAAAATAAAATACAAGGAAAATAGAAATCAAATTCTTAGGTGTTTATCACTATTATGCACATCTATATATGTTGCTCGTAGAGAGCTTGGCCTGCAAAGCTGAAAAGTTGAATAAATCGTAAGCATTTATTCATCTCACAATGTACTTCTACCTTCTTCTGACCATCCATCTGATTTGGTGCACAAGTACATCAACAATCACTGTGAAATAAAGAATTATCCCTATTTGTTTAATTACCTAGAAAATATTGAAGAAGATGGCATATACATGGATGATGTGGTGTAAAATGTTCACATGCCTCATAAACCTTGACAATTTTTTGCCAGGATATACAATTCTTGCCAATTATTTTAAAAAGTCATTAAAAAATTATTATAAAAAATATGTTCATAAATTCTAAGAAAAACCATGTTTTAACTTTGAAACTTTTGATTATTTTCCTTCAATTATAAAATAATATTCACCATTTTAAAACTTGGATAAAAAATTATAATATATTATTATCTCATACATTATAAATTATAATTAACTAAATATTGTTACATAAACATAAAGTATATCAACTACTTGAAGTAAAATAGTGGCATGAAAACCTATCACTTATCAAGTCTACAAGGTGTTCATGGAACTAGATCATTACTTTCAAAAAATTTAATACCAAAATTTATGATTTCATTTAAATCACGTGGTCAATCAAATATGGTTTTTATTAAATCGTTTTGTACATTTTAGATCCTAAATAAATGTTATTATACAAATAGGAATTCTTACTTGTGAAATCTTTGCTAAAGCTATAGGAATTATGAATGATATATTGTCCTATACTGATGGACTAGGAAAGGAGATCACCAAATTTTTATTTAATATTTAATATCTTATAAATTATAAAATAATTCGAAAAATTATAAAACTTATACAACAATGTTAGCATGGAGATTAAAATTAATAATATGTATTCATATTACATAAATTTTAAAACTAGAAAATTAAGCGTAAATTCATCAAATAATTCCCAAATAAGTACTGACACAATATAGCTTTATTAATTGATATTTAATGTGATTAATCTGATAATCACTTCAATTTTATTTTAGTTATTGTACAAAAATAAAGTAGTGTCAAGAGCCCTCCATCCCTCTAGGCATGGTAGTCCCCCATCTTCTCCAATATTACTAGTTTGATACTTGTAAAGATGAATTCACTTGGACCAATTACTTCATCTAGAATTCAGAAATTCTCCCCTACCCTATATTTGAATATACATTTTGAGCCACTTAGAATCTACATTGCTAGTGTATTCTTATGGAATATCTTGGATCACCTTTCATCATTTTGTTCATAACAAAAATGGGATAAAATGCACTTGCAAGAAATGGTTGTGGTACCTAGGGAAAGAAAATTGATGTTATTGGAAGAATGGGTAGAGTGAAGAAAGGAAGGGTACAAGAGAAAAGGGGAGCATTGAGGGAGGTGGGGGAGAAGCTTGAAAATAATTTTTATTTTAAGCAACCTTTGTTACTACTACAAAAACCGTCACCTCTGCATTCACTTCCAACATCTAAAAACTCTAAATTGAGAAAATATTTCTCCATTTCTAATAAAAGCTCATATAATACTTTATATCTAATTCAAAGCTTTTAGAGTAATCACGGATTACCATGTGATTCAATTATTTTAGAAAAAAAAGTTATTCTAAATTATGTTTTTAAGCATATTTAATGTTATATGTGTCTTAGAGAAAAACTAATACCCACGTGTCAATTTTGGGATTTACTGAAATGCCTTTTGGTGTCCTTTGATGACCCTTGACGTAGATCAACATTAAGATGATAAGGTCAATTGATATCACTATAATAATAATAAAAACAATGATGATGATCAATTTACCTTTGTTTTCTTATATAACACAACACATGAATGGCCTACAGACTTAATGTAGCAAAATCTAACCTATATTCATGCTTTTTATCTCATTCATGAAAGAAAAATCAAAATTTTTAGAATACTTATTAAATGCATGAAAAAATTTCATTGACCATATTTGATAATTTTTTTCTTTATAATTTATTAATGATCATTTAGTACGTTTTGTGAATTATATGAAACACTTAAGTTTGATTTAAGTTCTATATTTTTAATTATAATAGTCATGAAAAGAAGTTGAATATTGAATAAATATCTATAAGTAAAAATATGATAGAAAGAAGTCTCAAAAGTGAGGAATAAAATTATATAGGATACTTTTTTATCTTCTACTTAGTGAAAGAAAAAACTAGCAATGGTCATGGGAAAACTACTTGTTTAGGTTAAAAAAAGTAAGACAATGTGAAAGCTTCTAAAGTCTAGCTATTGGATAGAGGAATTTTTTATTGACAATGCTTTATTTTTAAATACTGAAGAAGATAATATCAAATTATTTTCTCATGAATCTAAAAAAAATATGAATTATTTAAGTTAATTTTTTTATTCGTTTAAGAGTAATTTGATACATTTATGTTAAATTTATAATTTTTATGATTTATGTGATATGAACATATTTCTAATTTTAAATATACATATCAAAAATGAAAATCAGTCTTATAATCTTGAGAATGATCTTAATTTTTTTTGGAAATTAATCATGAAGGTAAAGTTAGAAAATAGATTTTTCTTGGGTTTTTCAGGGATTTATCAGGACATTTTCCGCCTATTTTCCAGATATTTAGAAATTATCAAAATAATTGGAAACAAATCAAGCAACTCATGGGCACATCAGCAAGAGGACGTCCCAAGGGTTTATGAGCTATGTCAGCATAAGTCAACCAAGTAAGATGTCAACAGTTAGGCCACGTCATCAGCAAGGGAGGCATATGTTATTTCCACACTCTGTTTTAGCCGGTGAAACGAACGGGAATAATTCCGAATTTCACGGCGATTTTTGAGATATTACTGCATGAAATTAGGAATTAAGCTACATGGAAAAGGAAATGGGCTATTTAGAAGATAAAAATCGAAATTTGGGAGCAATTTTCAAGCTTTTCGGGCCGATATCTCTCTGGGTAACAGGTCGATTGAGAATTTAATCAGCATTTTTATCGCTCTTCAATCGCTTTTCCTTTACACCTTATCGCGATGATGCTCTGCTCCTAGGTGACAGACAGGGACGAGTTTGCGCATTTATTTAATTTTTTTAGTCATTCTTTTTGCGATTTATGTTTTCCCGATTAAATATAACTTGATTAATTTATTTTCTTATATACATTACGCGATTTTCATGAGTCGAATCGAAATCATTTCCCGTTTTCCGCCGCTGGAGTTGCTCCGGTGGTGGATAATCCGTGTTTTAATGTTGGACTCACGTCTTTATTTTCCTGATTTTAAGCTTTCTAGATATTTGAGATCATTTTTTTCTAGATATTTGATAGTTTTTATTGAAATTCATCTCAAAATCTTCTTCCAGTTTCACCGCGGTCACATTTTCTGTCTCCTCCCTGTTTCTCTAGATTTTAGGTTTATTTTCCCTATTTTTATTTTTATTTTTATTGCTTTTTTATCTGCCATTTTCGCTGGAATATTTTGCTGCGTGTGGGAACACATAAAAAATCAAATGTTTAGAACTCAAGCATTTTGGAAGGTTTAAAGAGTGTAGTTATATTTTCATTTTAATAAATTATTTTGAAACTGATATTGAGATTGGCCATCATCCCAGTGGATGACCTGAATTCACCAAAATTTATATTCAACATTTTTTTACTCTTTTTTATATATTTTAAAATTTTGATCATTTTGTTTACAAGGACTGAAGTGATATCACTTATCTAATCTCCTCTCTTCAGAAAAAAAAACTATGAGGAAATAGTTACTTGTCCCCAACATCTATTCAACCTGAAATCGTTAAACATATGATTGAGAATTTCCTAATGGATACCATCCTTAAGTGGTGGATCAAAATTGCCAAACATTTAGTGGCTGACGTTGGCTGGTTATAAATGTTGATTCTATAGAAAACGAGGCATATAAAATTTTTAATGCCATTTTAGGGAGTGTTTAAATAATAGAGATAGAAGTTCATCTTTGAAGCTCGTCGTGAGAACTTCTTGTATGCTTGAGCTAAGTATTTCCATATGAAATCATTCTTATTTTTTAAATCATAATTATATTCATGACATAACATATAATGTTTATTACCTTGCCCAAAAAAATTTAAGGAAATTATTATTTGCCAACATGATACTTGAAATTTCTGTCGGGGGGCCTAGCATTACAAAATTAATGCGTTATGTAGTGATGCTGACAATATTTCAAAATCTTCATGCTCTCACATTCTTAAGAACAATTTATGGGTAGTAAAGAGTTCTACTAGGAACTATCAGTTTGATTATTTCTAGAAACAAAACGTACCCATCATGATAGACCATTCCATACTTGTTCATGCTCAGTGACTGATTGAGGAGTGAAGTGAAGTAAACTTCCTCACGACGAACGATTCTCCAGTGGATCTAATCTTAGAGGCATTATGTGACAGAAAGTCAAACTTACATGCGTCACTCTAGAAGAGAACTTCACTATGATCCTGGACCAGACCCCGCGACACGCGACCCCAAGCGAGCGCTACCAAGACGTCAGGCGCAATGTCGACAGCCTGAAGTCCATCCAGCTCGGGCTCTCCTACGGCGACGGCGGGCGGCGCCGGGCCTGGCAGATTAGCTTCCGCGAGTTGGACGTTTCCAACCTCTGCGTCGGATGCGCGATCGGAGGCCTCGGTGGAGCTGCTGGAGAGGAGCGGCGTGGACGTGGGCAGGACCAGGAAGGAGGGGGTCGACTCGGCGGTCCTCTCCGAGATACTACGGCGTGCGACCCTCGGCACAGTGCTCGACGTGAAGAACCTCACCTGGTTCTGCGGTGGGTGCCACCTCGGGCTCGCCCGGCTCGCCGAGACTCTCGGCTTCAAGGTGGAGGGCGGCGCCGCGCACCAAGCGGGCGTCGACGCCCTGCTCACGGCGAAGATATTCCAGAGACAAATGCAGGAACTACGCGGGGGCGGAGGATGCCCTTGATCCTCGCCCAGCCCTTGGAGGCAGAGTCGCTACATTGGCCTTTCGAACGCCCTCGCCTTGAGCAGGGTGTCGGCGCCGGCTCGGTGCGCCACGCCGCCCTCCAACCTTCAAGCGGAGAGTCTCCACGAGCCGGGCGAGCCCGAGGTGGAACCCACCGCAGAACCTGTTGAGGTACTTGACGTCGATGACCCTGCTAGCCGAGGGTCGCCCCCACCGATGACTCTGCCGGGTCAGACAGGCCGGGCCTGCCCGGGGTGGAAACCTCGGTAGAAGCTGTTGAAGTTAAGGATATCCGACCCCCTCTGTGAGAAGGAGAGAGAGAGGAGGAGATGGAACTGGCCACCGAGTGAACGATTGGAGGGCATTTCATCGTAAAGCTGTGAGGGAGAAGGAGAGAGAGAGCGAGAGAGAGAGCGAGAGAGAGAGAGAGAGAGAGAGAGAGAGAGAGAGAGAGAGAGAGAGAGAGAGAGAGAGAGAGAGAGAGAGAGAGAGAGAGACGGTGGAAGCGTGATAAACCTGCCGCACATGGGGATTGTATGAGATGCCGCCTTGCCCAGCATATTAGTTTCTCCATTTATCCTGGAACGACGACCCCCATACAGATGACCGGAGGTTGCCAACCCGTTGCAGCGCGTTAGAGTCCGAGTAGCGGTCAAGCTGTATACATCAAATATTATTGGCCAGAGGAAACTACAGAGGACAGCGTGGGGACGACGGCGTAGGTGAGGGAAGTGTGGGCGAGGAACCTTCTGGTAGAGCTGCCCCGAGTCAACCGCTACTCCGATTCCAGCATGGTGTAAAGTTAGTCGGCAACCTCGTGGTTATCGGCAAGGGGCTCATCTTTCTGGGATGAACTGTGAACGAAAAGACTCTAAAAAGGCGGCAGCTCACACAGTCCCCATGAGTGGTAGGCCTGTCTTGAATTGTATCCCAGCCTCTCTCTCTCTCTCTCTCTCTCGCTCGCTATCCATCTCTATTATATATATCTATATATATATATATTTATCTGCCTAGAAACCAGGCTACTGCGCCGGCTAGGGCAAGACCTTGCTCTATATAGTTTCATTTCACTGTTCTTTCCTTCCCTTTTGACCTATGTTCTGTGTTTTTCTCTTCAGATAGGACCAAGAATTGGAATTAGATGATTGCTTCTAATGTGAACTGAAGCGAGCGCATTTAGGAGTTCAAACTTTTTCATTGCATTCATTATATATCTTGATGACTTGATGGGTATGTTAGAAAAACAACTCTTCATATCTTGTGTAATGAAGGTACTAGAGAATTCAGAGGAAATGTCGTCATCCAAGGTTGGGTTATTACATTCCTGTTTAAGCTGTTGGTTTCAAAGCTAGACTTTTTATGTAAAGAAAATAGCTATATGTTGAGGTTGCATTTCAGATTAATATGCTATTATGTACTAACGCTTTTAGTACCACCTTTGGCAATTCGAATTGAAGGCTTCCAATTTTTGGCTCAATCTTTGAGGGTAAGGTTTTAGCCAATCATCCAAGAACAACAGTAAAGAATATGAAAAGGTAAATAAATAACGATGTCACATAAAAAGTATAGTAAATCAAGCATTATGCTACACAAACTAAAATAATTATTTATTGTGTGAGTAGACAATAAAATAGCTGCGAACAGCTTCCTTCTAATAATTAAAATATCTAAAATGATCATTTAGGCCCATATAATTTTTTTGCTCTTCGTTAAATCAATTATTCTTACATCCACCTGGAATGCAAATTGATGATTCCCGAACAAAAAAGATAAATAAATATGAAAATTCACTATTCAAATTCATTTTTCCAATCAAATTGTTATGAAATTTCTGGGAAGAAAATTTAAGCTATTTCATTATATTCTCCTTGGAAAATATCTATGACATGAAGATTTTGTTTAGATGCTCCATTTTAATTATAGAAGGATATTTGAAAAATTATCCTTCAGTTATATCCAATTAATTCCATTTTCAGGATTATGATATTAAAAATTAATTTCAGCATGCTCTCTCATAGAACATAGCTTCATAACCTTATTTAAGTGACGAACTAAAACATATCCGTACATCAGATTAATCGCGACATCTACTGGGTAAGCTATATATCTAAAAATTGAACATTATTTCAGGGTAAGTTTGTGAATGGAGAGGAGATGGCCGTGAAAAGACTATCCAAAGATTCAGCACAGGGAGTGGACGAGTTCAAGAGTGAGGTGCAGCTTATTGCACGGCTCCAACACGTTAATCTTGTTGAATTTTTAGGTTGCTGCATTGAGACAGAAGAAAATATTGTCATATATGAATGTATGGAGAATCAAAGCCCAAGTAAACACCTGTTTGGTAGGACTTTATGATTACTTTTCAATTTTCATGATTCAAGCCCAGAATTTTATCCACACTCCGTAAATGGCGTTCAGGTAGAAAGAAATTGCAAAGCTAGATTGGGCCAAAGCGATTCCATATAGTCGAAGGAATCACGGAAGGGCTTCTTTACCTGTGCGCAACTAGTCGAGAGTTAGAGTCGTCGCAGAGATCTTGAAGCTAATATCATCCTTCAAGATGGCGTCTTGAACCGGAAGATATCCCACCTTTGTTTGGCCAGAATCTTCAACTGCAATCAACCTCAAGCCAACACGAAGCACATTAATGGCTCGTAGTAAGTAACAGAAGAAGAAGAAGGAGGAGGAGGAGGAGGAGGAGGAGGAGGAGGAGGAGGACAAGGAGAAGGAGGAGGAGGACAAGCCCACCAAAGAAGAAGGCTCACCCGGCTCTATTGGTGAAGGAAAAGGGGAAGAGGGTGTTGGAAGAGGAGGGCTAAATTGGTCACTTACTAGTGCAAATTTAAGCTACATCTAATGGAACCTAGGTAAAAGTTACATAATATGGGCCACGAGTTTGATATCTCTTCGTCTTTTCTGCGGCAGCCTTCTACTCTTTATACCATTTATACAGCCCCCGCTCCATCGAAGAAACATAGTATTTTGCATTAATCTATAGATAAATCAAAGATATGTTCTTACAAACTTGAAAAGACATACTCAACCCAGTGAATGAGGAGGCTATATTCTGATGAATTTAATTTGATTATGCCCGTATGAAATTTTAGATTCTGGATTTGCCAAATTTTGGTAAATCTCAATAAAGATGCTGCTCTTTAGTACTTTTTTAAAAACTTTTTCATTTTCGCTCTTTCATTTCTAGGAAACCAAGGTGATGAGCACAGACTAAGATGCATATTTTCACGGAGTGGAGGATTGAGAAAAAATGGACCATTTTTGGTAATTTGGTACATCTCAATCAAGATTCTGGATTTGCCACATTAGGTAATTCTCAATCAAAATTACCAAAAGAAGATGCCCCTGTGAAATGTTATATTCTGGAATTGCCAGATTTGGTAAATCTCAATCAAGATGCTGCTCTTTAGTTTTTTTTTTGAACTTTTTCCTTGTTATTCTTCATTTCTATAAGACCAAGGTGATGAGCACAGACTAAGATGCAGATTTTCACGGAGTGAAGGATTAAGAAAAAAGGATCATTTTTTATGCTCTAGGAGGTAATCTTTTTGTGTGCTCAAAGTGAAATAAAATAAAATAAAAATTAATTTCTTCAGTGGTATGATGAATGAATTGAATATATTTATGAAACTATGATTGTGCTCTTTTTATGCTCTTTATGTATGGTTTTGTAGAGGGCGGGTGGTGTAGACAGACTCTCTCTCTCTCTCTCTCTATAGATGGAGAGTCAACTCGGGTGCATCATCAGTTGGTCATCGCGCCACGCGTAAACACGTAATTGGGTGGCTAAAAATACAACAGACTTTTTTTGAGGCTGCTGAAATTTGTAGAAAATGGGAACACGATTTATTGGTTATTTAATCTAAATTGTCTCTAAAATCTAAGCACATAAAAAATTATTTGTTCGTATGTTTTAAATAATTTCTTTACCCCACTAAAATCTTTCTTATGTGTTAGTGGAAGAAACTATACATAGATAGATAGATGGATAGTGTGTGTGTGTGTGTGTGAGAGAGAGAGAGAGAGAGAGAGAGGGAGAGAGAGAGGACCAAGTCTAGTGAAGGGGGGCTTTTTTTTAGTGGGGGACTTCGATTTTTAAATGAGATAAATTAAAAGCGGTCAACTTGAGGGCTCGGTCAAGGATAATTTCTTAACCTCCGCTTTCTGGGGCGGCCGTGGGAATCCCGGGGATGCCGTGGGAATCCTGCGGAGTGCGGTGGGCGCGCTGAGTTAGCGTTTCGCAAGGCTTCCAAATCTCTCACAAACGTTTGGATCAGATTCTCTGCACAGACACGAGTCACCTATAGAAGTGTCAGAGTAGGTTAGGGTAAACAAATCCGAGGGTGCAGCAGAAACCTTAGGAAGGAAGATAAAGCATCCCCGTCGCTGCCGACTATACCGAAATTAGGGCATCGTGAGAGAGACGGCGGGCGGCGGGCGGCGGGCGGCGACTTGGACTTGCGAGCGATGGCGACGGCTTCAACCGCCGCCACCAGCAGTCGCACGCGTTATGGGCATCACCTTCCCAACACCCTCCTCGCCCCTTCCACTCAGTTGTCGGAGGGGAGGGAGACGGTGGGTGGTAGCGGGGAGAGAGAGGAAACCGGGGACGGAGGGAAGTTGAAGATAAGGAAAGAGACCTGCCCGGAATACTACTTTTATGGAGTCTTCTTTGTCTTGGTCCGATGACTAGAGCAGGCGGCTGTGGAGCCTCCCCTCAGATCCGCCGGCGCTTCCGTCGTTGCGGTCATCGGCAGGAAGAGATGAACCAGCTGCAACGGGCGATGGTCCGGCTGGATCTGAAGCGGAGCTTCGCCGGGCACCTGAGCCTCTTCCGCCGCCTCTTCCGCTTCCTCTGGACGCGGGCCCTCATCTGCTCAGCCGGGGGGTCGAAACGGTACCGGGCTCTCAACCGATGCCCGCCGTCCCCCGGCGAGAGTATGGAGTTACCCGTCGTCGTCTCAAGACGTTCTGACGGCTTCGACGGGGACTCGGATTTGGTGGCCCTTAAGATCAGCCTGTTGGGTGATTGCGATATCGGGAAGACTACCTTCATGGTGAGAAATTGAAGACCGGTTTGCTTTTCTTTCAAACTCGTGCTCCGTGCTGTTTATTCCTCCTGTTTCTTGCTTTCGGTGCGCTTGCGATTCTCATCCAGACGTCCAAGTATACGTCCAAGTATTCGACCTCTGGTTTTGTACGTTCCGGGAATTATTTTTCCATTTCGTTTATATTCCATTTACTTGGCTTATTCATTTCATATGTTTTCCATTTTTCTCAACGGGTAGATCAAATATGTGGGAGACGAGGAGGAAATGGGCTTGCACATGTCAGGGTTGAATCTGATGGACAAGATTTTTTCCGTCAAGGGAGCAAGAATTGCCTTCAGAATTTGGGATATCAAAGGTCTGTGGGGTCTGTCATGACATTTGATGATTGTCTTGAGTGGTGGCTCTTCGATTTTGGGTCCTGATCTCTTCCCGTCTAAGCTCAAATCGTGATCTCTCTTGCAGGAGACCAACAATCCCTTGATCATATGCCTATTGCGTGTAAGGATGCAGCAGCAATCCTGATCATGTTCGATCTGACTAGCCGTTGCACGCTAAAAAGGTCCGTCAGACGTCTATCATTTTGGATCTATGTCCGGTTTCGCACAATTCGTTAATGGCGAATCGTTTAGAAATATGGCTGAAAGTAATCTTGATTTTGAATATGTTCTTCATTAAATAGAGAAAGCTTAATCGAAACTTTTGATTTATGAAATGAATCTGAGCCCCGAATCTTGTTGAGTTGTTAATCATCCATTTTTATTTAATTTAATAATTCAAACCACAAGAGGTTTCATTCCGTGGGATTTAATTTTTTTAATGCCACTAGCATTTAACGTTTGTTGAGTGAGAAATTATCTCTATCGCTTTTGAAAAATGGGTTTTCATACTAATCCAGTTGCTGAGATGGTGAGTTGAATTTATCAGATATTTATGGAGCGGAGTCTGATTCCAAAATATGTTGTCTTGTCAACTAAATGCTGGGTTATTCATAATCACCTAAATGATGATGTTGGCAACAATTTCCCTCCGTCGAGTTTCATATTTCAAAGACATTTCTGGAACCCAATTTGAATTATTTTGATTTGTATTTTCTAGTTTTTTCACTGAATAGTGATGTTGATTTTGGTAATGATAATGAGACATTCGTGCTTCTGAGAAGTCTCCTTGAAACATTAAATGTTTGAATTCTTGAGATGATCTGATGCAGACTTTACCTTGGTTTTTTTCTTCCATGTTTCATTCATCTTCCTAGTGCTATATGATATCGTGGATAATTTGGTCACCATGTGTGTCATCTGATTTTATTTTACCATCCACGATCGGAAAACACTGTGTTTTTCGTATTATTTATTTTTTACTAAATAATGCTGATGTATACAAATAATTTTGATGAAGCTGAATGATTTTTATGCGCAATAAAAGGTTTGAAGATTCAACTTTATAGTTTTTCTGCCACTCAAGTTAATAATTTTCCGGGCAATATTGTTGATGCTGGCGATGATTACAACTTATCCGCGCTTCTGAGATTTCTCAATGAAGCATAAGGATAATGTTAATGGTTGAATCTCTTGATATGAGCTTTTATTAGCATTGCCTCTTTTTTGTGTGTTTTTTTTAAATCGCGGGTGAATTTGAATAACTTCAAGGAATTTATTTAACCTCAATTCAACATCTGCAAGGCCAGATTTATAAATTTTTTCTGTCGCCCAAATGAAGCATTTTTTTTCTTCGTGTTAAAACACTTGTTTATTTTCTGGGCAACGATGTTGATGCCGGCAATGATTACAACTTATCCGCGCTTCTGAGATCTCTCCATGAAGTACAAGGATAATAGTAATGGTTGAATCTCTTGATATGAGCTGATATTAACGTTGTCTTAATTTTTTTGTTTTGTTGGTTTTTTTTTCGACATCACTTACTGATTTTGAAATCCGATAAATATATGAGTAATTATGACGCAGAAAGTAGCTTCATTGAAATAATATGACCTCAATTCAACATCTATAATTCCGGTTTTATAATTTTTTCTGGCAATAACATGAAAACTATTCTTTTGTCGTCATGAAATTCTTGGTTATTTTCTGGGCAACTATGTTGATGCTTGCAATGATTACAACTTATCCGCGCTTCTGAGATCTCTCCATGAAGTAAAAGGATAATATTAATGGTTGAATCTCTTGATATGAGCTGATATTAACATTGCCCTGATTTATGTTTTATAGCTTTTTTTGGTATCATTTACGCCGAGTTCTAAAATCGCTTACTGATTTTGAAATCCGCGATGAATTTTAGTAACTTTGATGTAGAACATATCTCCATTGAAACAATATAACCTTAATTTATCATCTGCGAGTCCGGGTTTATAAAGAAAAGAACAAAAAGCCCGGGTTGATAAAATTTTCTGGCGATAAAATTGAAAAAAAATCTTTTGTTTCTGTAAAATTCTTGTTTATTTTCTGGGAAACTATGTTGATACTTGCAATGATTACAACTTATCCGCGCTTCTGAGATTTCTCCATGAAGTACAAGGATAATATTAATGGTTGAATCTCTTGATATGAGCTGATATTAACATTGCCCTGATATTTGTGTTTTATAGTTTTTTTTGGCATCATCTAGCCCCGAATTCCGAAATCACTTACTGATTTTGAATTCCGCGATGATTTTGAGTAACTTTATTGAAACAATATAACCTTATTTCAACATCTGCAAGTCCAGATTTATTAATTTTTCTGGCGATAACATGAGGAAATCTGCTTTTTCCTCATAAAATTCTCGTTTATTTTCCGGGTAATGATGTTGATGCTGGCAATGATTACAACTTATCCGCGCTTCTGAGATCTCTCCATGAAGTACAAGGATAACAGTAATGGTTGAATCTCTTGATATGAGCTGATATTAACATTATTTTAATTTTTGTGTTTTTTTGGTTTTTTTTGGCATCATCCACCCCGAATTCTGAAATCAGTTATTGATTTTGAAATCTGATGTGAATTCGATGAATTATGATGTTCATTCGAATAATATAATCTCAATTCAGCATCTGAAAATCCGGAATAATATTT
The DNA here is from genome assembly GCA_024713555.1 of Spirodela polyrhiza. Classification (NCBI taxonomy): domain Eukaryota; kingdom Viridiplantae; phylum Streptophyta; class Magnoliopsida; order Alismatales; family Araceae; genus Spirodela; species Spirodela polyrhiza. Next base: position 4,780,400 of record CM046543.1, read on the forward strand.
TTTTCTGACGATAAAATGACAAAAACTGTTTCATCTCTGTAAGATTCTTCTTTATTTTCCGGGCAAGATGTTGATGCTGGCAATGATTACAGCTTATCCGCGCTTCTGAGATCTCTCCATGAAGTACAAGGATAATATTAATGGTTGAATCTCTTGATATGAGCTGATATTAATAGTGCCTCGTTTTTTTATTGCATATGGTTGTATATTCAATGCATGTTTTTCCGACCATGTTTACAAATAATCACAGATTATGGATTATTTTCGCGAAAAACGCCACAATTATCCCTTCAATTTCCTAGAATTTTCTGGATCATAGTCATTTTTCCGACTATTTTCTCTATTTTATTGGAGGATAAAAAATCGCTTTAATGGGGAACATCTAGTAATTTCCTAGTCGCAGAAAAAAAATTAATGATATTTTTCTAAAAATTTTGCAGTGCCATTGGGTGGTACAATCAAGCGAGGAAGTGGAACAAGGTAGAGAGAATAACCCTCTCTCTCTCTCTCTCTTCTCTCTCTAAAATCTAGCCCTCGTGTCATTGTATATCATCTATCTTATTTTGGGCTTGCAGGCGGCTATCCCGGTGCTGATAGGGACCAAATTCGACGACTTTGTTCATCTCCCCTTGGACATGCAGTTGACCATCGTAAACGAGGCAAGTATATTCTACCATAACCATACTATAAATGGAAAAGATACTATAAATGGAAAGGTATAAGAGTTGCTGTTCTTTGTTCCTGATTGTGCTACAGAAAATATACAAAAATGGGAAAAATCAAGAATATAATATTTCCGGCCTCAGAAATAAAAAAGCGTTTGCAGTTATTGGTTCCTGATGATTTTGCTTCCTTTTGCGGTGGGCAGGCGAGGGCGTGCGCGATGGCCATGAAGGCGGCGCTCTTCTTCTCGAGCGCCGCCCACAACATCAACGTCAACAAGATCTTCAAGTTCGTCGCCGCCCGCCACTTCAACCTGCCCTGGGCTCTCCAGCGGAACCTCACCCTCGGAGAACCCATCATCGACTTCTAACCCCCTCCCGCTCTCTCTCTCTCTCTCTCTAGATTCTCTCTCTAGAGGAAGCTTATGGGAAGAATCCCTCGGTGATGTAGCATAAGCTGTGCCTTCTGTGAAGTCATCCGCTCTGCTGTGATGGCGCATGTATCTACGAATTTTAGAGAATTTGAGGCACCCTCTCTCTCTCTCTCTCTCTCTCTCTCTCTCCAGTTTCTCTCTCAAGAGGAAGCTTATAAGATGGGCCTTGGCGGGAATGGCAAGAATCCCGGTGATGTAGCATAAATTGTGACCTTTGAGTCATCCGCTCTGCTGTGATGGTGCTTCTATCTTGGTTGAAGCTCAGGTGGCCTCTCTCTCTCTCTCTCTCTCTCTCTTTCTAGTTTATACGCTCTCTCTAGTTTCTCTCTTTATAGAAGGCTAGACTTGTGATCGTAGAGCCACATGACCGGGCCTCGGGCTTTTAGAGAACGCGAGCCCGGAATCCATTGAAACCGCAGCCCGATCGGATCTCCTTTTCTTGTGGGCCCAGGCCTCGAAATTAAGCTGGGCCTGGGAAGGAAAATAGGCCCGAATCTGTGGATCCTGGGCCCCCGGGTTTCTCATAGAGTGAAAGGCTGGCCCCATTTAGGCCCGGAGGTAGTTTGGACGTTCTCCGGGCTTCCGAAAGGAAGACAGGCTGGGCCCCGATGGGCTGAGCATAATATGGCCCAATAAGGCCCATTAACACGTTTGAGGATCTCTCTCTCTCCCCCTTCTCTCCACTTCCTCTTCCTTTCTTCTTCCCGTCTTCCTCTCTCTCTCTCTCTCTCTCTCTCTCTCTCTCTCTCTCTCTCCTCTGTGTGAGTTTCTTCTCTCTCATTTAGTCTGAGCGTGGTGAAGGGAGAGATGGGAGGAGATTGCAAGTATGAGATCAGGCAGGAAGCGTACGTGAAATTGATCCTGCACGCCCTCAAGCACCGCGCCTCGGCCGTCAATGGCCTCCTCGTCGGCCGCCTCGTTGACGCCGCCGGAGGCGGATCAGCGGGCGTCCAGATTGTCGACGCCGTGCCGCTCTCCCACTCCCAGATCGGGCTCCTCCCGTCCCTGGAGCTCGCGCTGATCCAGGTGCGAGTCTTCTCCCTCGGATCCAATCCTTGCCGCTTTGCTCCTCCCTCTCCAATTCCGATCTCCGTCTTCTCTTGTGTACTCCGGTGTGACTTTTGCGGGTGGGGGGGATGGGGGCAGGTGGAGGAGCACTTCGGGGCGCAGGACCTGAGCGTCGTCGGGTACTACCAGGCCAATGAGCGATTCAATGACGAGCAGCTAAGCGGGGCCGCCAGGAAGATTGGCGATCACATATTCCGTTACTTTCCTCGTGCCGCGTTGCTCCTGGTGTGCCACTGAGGCTCGCTAACTCCATTTTTTTTTCTATTTCAAGTAAATTTTTCAGTCATTATTCTTATTTACTACCTTTGGTTGTCATGTGCGCAGTTGAGCAATAATTATCTGGAAGCACTGCTTAAAAGCAAGGTCAATATCCCGGTTGTGCAGGTAAATAGCTTCTCTTTGGAATCTCGGATTCCAGGTCAGAAGTAGACCGAACGGAATCCCAATCTGGATAAAAGAATTATTTTTTATGCATAAATGGCGAAATATGGCCTCTAGATGGAGATGGATGTGGTGCTTCAGCGTATGTTGGAGAAAATATCCCCACGTATGTGGACTATATAGTCCTATGAATGGTCGACGAACTGTAGGTTTTGGATTGAATTCGATTTTCTGCCGCAGTAATGCATAAATTGCTTGATTTTGTGCATGGTATTATGGAGCCACTGAATTCTCATTCATCATGCCAAGCGCCAAAGTCCAATAGTAGTTCCAGAAATAGCTCTCAATGTCCTTTGGACCTTGAACTTAATTTCTATCAGAAAATTATCCAGTCAAGGGCGGATTGTTCTCCAAAATTCCCTAAAAATGAAACTAAACGCCCGCGCCCTACCCTCCCAGCTTATCCAAATCACATCAGAAACAAAAAGTAAGGAGATTATTCTGTATGGAATTAGTGTCAATTTGGCACATTGGGCGCCACCAGGAAATTGCCGGTCAGATGTTCCTAGCAAAAGCAACATGCTGATTAGATTAATGAAGGTGGGAGATCAGGTAAACCTTAATTGCGCTTTATGATTATCCATGCGGGGATGTCAATGCGTCATCAGCACCGTGGTCTGCTGATGTGCTCTACAGTACTGCTAATGTCTTTTTAATTCTGTAAAAAGTGTCCAGCAAAACTGGGGGGGTTGACCATCTTTAAATCACTGTTAAACAGTTATCCCTGTTAAATTAGGAACAGAAAAGTCGGGGGTATTCTTCTTGTCTCAATAAAGTGAGAACAATACAACTTGAACTTCAGTTGTTGAAGAATCTGCCAGTTGTTTCGAGAAATGAGGAAGGAGCAAGGATAGAGAGAAAAAAGGGATGAACCAAGATCAATGGGTAAAAATTTTATAAATCGTTGAACCACAAGTTTCAAAGTGAGCTGATGTTATTCTCTTCATGCTCTCAACTAAAAATTAGATAAATTTGGTATCGAAATGTGATAGGCTCGATGGCTATGGGAAATCCAAATTAAGGATTTAATTATTGGGAATTCAGAATCAGTCAGATGGTATATCTCGAACTGGAAGAAATAGACTCTCTGAGCAGTCAACAAAGAGGGTAATTTCTTGTGAGATAGCTGCGACCTTTCTTTAACAGAGGACCCATGGAAGAAAAAAGTCAACAGTCACCGTATCAACTGTATCTGAATTTGAGTGGCCTAGGTGCTGAGGTAACGAGTTTATGATGTGAAATGAAGTAGATGATAGATCTAGATACTTTAAACAGTATATTTATACGGGATATACACGTCGTCGAAAGGTTGTGTTAAGACTCTAGTGTTGGTTTAGGAAGAAGGTTATGTCGAAGCAGGGTCATCTTCCAAGTGGGCGAAAATCAAAATCTGTGAGTAATCAGGGGCCATAAAATTCACAACATACTTGGGAGGTATGCGAAGATATGGGGGAGGTTTTAGAGAAAAAGTTCTCAATCCAAAGCTTAGACTGAGAGAAGACGTGACAAAGTTGTTGTTTGCTTTACTCTTCTACAATGCAACTGTTATGAGGAGCCTTGTGTTATGAGGAGCCTTGCGGTTCTAGAGAATCTAATACAGTTGAAGATTAGGGTGTGATATCTTCTGAATGCCAATAATATTTGACAAAGGAAAATCAGGGCTGGTGTCATAAAAAAGGAGAAGTTAGCTAGCTAGATTCAAATAAAATGTACATTCGAAAGAATCTCTGTCTCAGGGGCAATATAGAAGTTTTCTCAGTAATTGCTGTTATACATTGAAATTCTCGAGTCGAGTGGCATGCCAGGTTGCTTTTCTTCTTCTAAGTGATGTAATTGGATGAAAGTAACAATCGAATGGTACTCGGTGAGGTAAAAGAATGGAAAAAAAGGAAAATGGGAAGCCAAATGTTTCTGGCGTCTATCCTCTGCTAATGTGTTAAGCAACTAAAATAGGTAGTTTGGAATTTTTTTTTCCTATTCTTGTTTATATTCAGATGTTTTGATTATGAGGATAATCTCTGATTTCTATTCCTTTTATCCCAATGAGACAAGTCACAACTTGTTCGTTGATGATGTCTTGTGTATCTTTGAACCTCTGTAGGGAGTTTCCCCTGTTCATTTGTCTTAATGTCCTGGTGGACAACTAATGGGATCTTCCTTAAATCGTCAAAAAATAACATTTAGGAGATGTGATAAGAGCTTTTTAGAACGTGGTTTCTATTTTTATAATTTTCTTCATGTCTATGAACTGTATTATGTATAATCTTCCATGGCACATTAAGAGTCCCTCTCATATTTGATGTGGTTAAAACATTTGATGGAAATGATTAAAATATTCTTGCTAAACACAAAAATCTGTTTAATGTTGAATTTTTTTTTGTGATGATCTCCCTTGAGGGTTCTTGTCAACGAATGTTCGTTGAATGGTTTCGGTTCAAAACTTTTTTTTTTCATAGTAGCCTTCTCCAACAAGCTCATTGAATGGTCTTCTTTTCTAAATATCATTTGTTTTTGCTGAACATATTCATCGATTTCACCTCAAGATTTTTTCTAAGCTGGGGATCCTAGATATATTATTTTTTTTGTTCTGTCCATATGATAGTCAAGTTTATTCTGGTCCTAAAAAGTGTTATAGACCAACTGAAAGTTTGTAACTGTAATGTTTGAATTAAGTCATCCCTTCTCTCAATGTTTCAAATTCTATCGTTTGCTGAATTTCTCTGGAATTAAAGATAATTTTCCATTCTGGAGCCTCAGCAGAATAATTTGGGGACCACACTTCTGTTCATTGCCATGTCTCTGAAGCTCTCTCAATTTTCTTCCTGCAGAATCCTCTCCTACCAGCAATACCCATTTGACAAGAGGGCCTTCTTGAAATTTTAATTTTAATCCTCTGCCAATTCCTTTTTCTTGTTGCATAATTATGCTCATTGAACCAAATGCCATCTTTTAGTGGTTTATGAGCTTGAGTCTAAAATAAGCTTCTTATTTTGATCTAGGGCCTGGGGATTTGTTTTTTCATCCCTAGTGAAAAATGCCTCCGTGACATCTATAGGGAATGGCTTGCTAACAGCTACTGTATCTTCTAGGATTATCTTTCATTTCCCTGGTGAATACTGCCTCCTGTTTCTATACTCGCTTTGAAAATAATGGTTCTCATAACCATATTCTCAACCATTTGATCTTTGATCTTGTATGAGTTATGTTTAGTCTTATTTTTCTTTATGGTAGACATTGCATGAAAATTAGTTATCTTTTTGGTCTCCTATGAGTTGTAAGTCTCTCTCTTTCATCTGCATCTAATCTCTTTTCCTAGTGGCTATTTCCCGAATTATGTTTTCCATGAAAACTCCTGCCTGCGTTCGTATCTACATTTATCCAAGGTCTTAAATGCTATTCAACGTTTATCTTTTGGCTTATCTACTTCACTTCCCGTTGTTCCCCTATCGCAGCTTTAAACAAAAAATTAGATTAGGTGACCAATTTATGGTGCTTCCACCTAAAAATTTTCTGGCATTTCTTTTTCTTCATTGTCTTTATCAAAGTTCTTTGAAACGTAAACTCTTTTGCTCCGTGTGATGTGGATGTGTGGACAACAACGAAGGCATGTGAACAGATTTATACCCTTCTGACTTCAGCTGTTAAAATCTGTAACCCATCCATGAAAAGCAGAAATTTAATCAGCCTCGAGTGGGCATTGTTCTTATGATCATTAGGCTACATAAATTTTCTTCCAAGGAAATGAACATTTTTTCAGTTCTCATGTTGTATTGCATTGCTCAAAGAAACCCAGCAAACGATAGGATTTACATGAAACTCTTCTCTAGTGTTATAATGAGGGTCGTTCTTTCAACAGAACTTATCTTTTTGGATAATTTACTGTCACTCTATACTTTCCTGTCTTAACTCCAAAAATATTTTCAAACCCTGTTTATTACTTCGTACCAGTTGACCTTCTTATTCTTCTCCGAGACTCTTTAGGCATTGACTCTGCTTGCTCCCCATTGTGTGGATTAGTGGATGGGATGTTTTACTCTGTCTTTTATTAGATATAGACGAAATAAGATAGCCCTTGTGGGTCAGTGTTTGATCATCAGTCCAAATTGTTGAGAGTATCCATCGGATCTAGGAGAAATCCATATCTTCTTTCTGAAGCTTTCTTCGAGAAGAGGAAGCACGAAAATAGAAGATAATATTGTGCCAAGGATCAGCAGAGAAGATGCATAAAACGTTCATGCGGATCTTCTCAATAGAACAACCAGAAAATAACGTCTTCAATACAAGTGTCTTTTAGGACCTAATTTTCTTTCTCCGGGTCTTATTCAGTGTTTTATTAAAATTTTGAATCCGAGGATTTTGGGGAAGAACATGAAAAGAGGTCCTGCATTTATGGCTCTCATTTTCGAAACTCAGGGGGGATGCAGAAGTCACAGATTTTAGTCCGCCACTTTCTTAAAATGGCTGCTGGACGGGTGGGTAATCAGCCATTTTAAGAAACGTCTTGCAGGTGCATAATGGAAGACATAATAAAATTCTGGTAAAGACACCAATCGTCGCAAATACATCAGAGGAGAAGAAAAGCAGGGTTTTCGCCATTGATTGTTGGCCTAGTCTAGGATTCTGGAAAGAGAGAATAAATTATTTTTATTCCATTTCATGCCATTTATTTTTATGTTCTTCCATTTATTTATCTGATAGATCCTGTATGTCTTATCTTATTTTGTCTCAAACTTGCGGCTGGGATCTTCTTCCTCGCATGAATTCGGGTTCTTCTTCTTCACTACTTCCGCTTCAGCCTTTTTTTTTTTGTTTGGATTATTTCTCTATGAACCCTGCCTGGTGATTCAATGTGGCCATTGAAAAGCCATGCCCCTCTGGTGCCCTCCGATCGTTCTCCTTTATCATGCCATTCTCTGTATGAACCTCGCTCAAGGGCTCCTCCGTTGACTCAAGATGCATGCCGCCTTGGCGCAGCAGCTGTACACGAGGAACTCGTCCAGAAGCTGGGAAAGAGCCGGGCCGGGGCCAGAGCAGAGCGCCGAGCTGACAATCAAAGAACCCTCCGCATTCTCCATCCTGCTGGATTACATCTCCTCAGAGAAATGGCAGGAGATTGTGGACTTTGACGATCACCTCGACGACATCAGCAAGTAGGCTCCGCTCCCCATGGCGGCCCCTCTCGCCTCCGCCCCGCTGAGAACATTGTCATCAGATCGTTCACAGCCCTCTCTCTCATTAACCCTTCCCTTGTCATATTTTCTGCAGGGACTGGTTGAACGCCAATCTTTTCAAGTAGGCTTCTTGGGCCGCAGCTGGAGCGTGGTTCTTCGCAATCTTCTCTTCTCTTCTCTTCTCTTTTCTCCCCACCAGCAAAGGTGAGAAGAGGGGGGTGTTCTTGGTCTGTTCTTGATCTCAAATCTCAATATCTCAATCCCAATCTCAATCTCAGCGTGGTTGGTTGGCTGGCCGGCCGGTGGAGAAGGGGAGTCTGATGAAGAATGATGGTGGCGATGTGGATCATTATGTTTTGTTCCTGCTCGAGGATTAATCGTAGGATGACAGATTTTTATGCTTAATCAGGAAACAAATCTTCTCTCGTTGTTCCACACTGCACTTATTATTCTTCTTCTTCTTTCAATAATAATAAAAAAAGCATCTTTATTTAGTTTCATGTGGTGTTTGTGCTCTTCCATGCCGAATAGTTGCATTATCAACAAGTAAGTAGCCTCTTACAAGGAATCATACCACATTTGTGCAATTATGCAACCCAATTTATTAGTATTTCACAGCAAGAGTTCTTGAGAATTCCACTACCCGATCACCCAGAGAATTCTTGAGCTCTATGGATCTCAGGATTGACCATGGCTAATAAGAGTGTTTTCCATGGAAAATCTAGAAAACAATAAGACATATATATATAAATGTAGAGAGAGAGAGAGAGAGAGAGAGAGAGAGAGAGAGAGAGAGAGGCACAAAGATGGTGTTGAGTGACAAAACTGTAGGAAATGTGAAAGCTTAGGACATGTGGCCAGGGTACACTGATCACGATCAATCGAGCGATGGATCGTGATCCTAAGGTTGACTATCTATTCGATGATAACTTTCCATCATCCAATGTCTGTGATTCAATTTATGGGAAGATATATTAAATCTCCCACTCTCTCTTGACTCCTGCTCCTAACCCCCCCCTCCAGCTGCCCCCTCTCTCTCTTTTTGTTAAATAGTTTCACCACTGCCAACTTTACCAACGTAGGTTATCTCTCCTCCCCACAACTTTGCCACAACCAACATCATTGTTGCCGCTAAGTCAAATGCCACTGCCGCTCCCAACCCCTCCCCTCTGGTTGCCCATATTATATATAAATATTACATATATATAATATTTAGGCCTGATATATAAATATATTTTACACTTATGTATATAGTAGTATAAATATCTATATATATTTATATGTAATATTTATCTATAGAATTTAAATATATGTATTGTATATATACTAATATATGAAACTTAGGCTTAATATTTAATTAGACATTATGCCAATGTATATAAGTAGTATATAAATCTATATATTTTATATAATATTTATATATAATTAATATATGCATCATATATGTATAGATAACAAGTAAGCATATTATAGAAATATATACTACACATATTTTTATGCATGTGGTAGTACATATTTTTATTTTATATATTTTTAAATATTTTAATACTTATTTATATATTTTATTTACATATATAATAATTAATATATATTATATAATATTTAGGAATAGTATAATATAGTATTCTCTCTGATGATCACCCTAATCACGATGAACAACAATTACGATCCATGATTTTGGCTGATCGGTTCGTCGATCACGATGATCGACAATCACAATCAACAATTTTGGCCGATTGGATCACAATCCACGTGGTGGCTGGAAAGGTTGTAAGTAGTAAAAAAGAAAAAAGAAAGGAAAACGTTGAGAAGAGAAGAAAAGGCCAAATAAAAGTGAATTTTTCCTAGCCTTAGTCACTAATTTTTCAGGCCTCGTCACTTGATTGAGTGGTCCAATCCTCAATAGATCCATGATTACATAAAAGAGGGAACACTATTTTCTTTCGTCATCCTCATGAATCAAAGGGTTACCCATCTCTTTTCCTTGCGGATTGATTCAAGGCTCTGGCCTTTTCTCTGGGCTTCCGCTACACTCAATGGAGAGGAGATCAGATGGCCGGCAAGGCCGCGGATATTCAAAAGGGAGGAGGGGGAGCAAGCCCAATGGTCCTGGAGAGAAGCCAAAATTGAATACAAAGTCAAAGTCAAAGTCAAAGGGTTCTTGAGCAGGAACTTGCAGAGATTTACTTGGGTAAATCTTGCATTAAATCTTCTTCCGGTTTCCCCTCACTCCTAAACCCTCTTCAACGTTGCTCCGGGCCCCGTTCAAGATTGCAGGCAGACATGAGCGAACTGAGCTGCCAGTCCTTTTTTTTCTTTTTTTGTTATTTTTCTTCCCCCTATTTTCTCATCCAAGAATACAACGAGGACCAAATGATTCTGGAACTTGGTGAAAGGAAGGACTAAAAAATCATATTGCAGTCGGGGGCCACTCAATTTCTCAGACGGGTGGGGAGTAAATCAGCAGCCTCAACCTTGGATGAACTGGGCAAGGACTAGTGAGATTTATTTGGATAAATCTCATGGATAGTAAGAGTGTAGGGCAGCTGCTCAGCTGGCTGATTAGCTTCAATCGGGTTTCAGGTCAACGGTGACAGAAAAGGGCTTCCCTTCCAGTTCATGTCGTCTGACTTTCCGCCAAAAAGGTTCCATCTGATTGAGATTCCAGAAAGTAACGTGGCAAGGATCATTGGATACCTCCAAGGGTGCCACTAGATTTAGGCTGGTTATCCAGCGCATGTGCTTCTTGAATCAAGAATCTATTTTTCCTCCATTTTTATTTCTTATTTTTTGACAGCCTGAAATAGGATCAGACTTGCCGGGCTCTTCAGGGCCAAGAAAGAACAGACTTTCCAGTGATTTATTCCCAAATGCTGCTGATACCATTCACGTCTCTGATTTCATGAGGGCTCGCGGTTCTCCAGGTTCATATTTTCCATTCACAGAACTCAAACCCTCTCACGAACAATTAAAATACCTTTCCACAGGATCCCCAGAAAAGAAAGCCATTAGGCTGGTTGGGCGTGACAGCACCGGCTCCAACAAGTCAACTCTTGAATACCCGTTTTGAGGGGGTGCATGGTCAACTTAGATGCTCATCCTTGGAACAAGTCAAACCTCCTACTTGGATCCCTGAAAATATAACATGGCTCCCGGGCGCCGTCTTCTGCATAAAAGGTGACTTTTCCGCGGTCTTGCCGGATGTTTGATGACGAATTCTCCACCCAAAGGTCAACCACTGATCCTCGTTTGCACTTCCCCACTCGCCTACGACAACAGTCGAAGCCTCTTGAGACGTTCCTCAAAGCGCCGAGTTGTTCTTCGTTAAAATTTTATAAAGAACTAAGAAAATGGGATCTTGATCTAACTGAGAAGGAGCAGACATTGATGAAAACATTCCGACTAGTTTATCGAGAGATGATAAATGCGCACAATAAGTCAATCCAACGAGAAAGAATGGCAGTCCAGCAATGGCCGATGTAACCTCGGCCAAAATCAGATTTTCCAACCAAATAGCAGCAAAAGATCCCAAACTACCCAATGAAAACAGCCGAAATGGAGGATTAAAAAAAAAAAAAAATTGCCACCAGCATCCGCAGGGAAAACCATTTTACAACAGTTCATCAGATTATTCATCTAGAATTTCTCATCGCCAAGACAACTGGAAAAGGATAATCTAACCAGGTGAAAGTTTTGCATTTATGATCACGAGAGATGAGCAGAGCACATTGTTTCTCATCTCCGGCAAAATTCAAAGTGTTCTGAATGAGCACAAAATATCAAAGAAAGAGTAATTTTCAGGAGAAGTTGCATGGACGGCAAAGGTTCAGCTCAGACTGCACCACAAGTTTGAGAATATCAGGCCTACAGAAATAAAAAGGGATATCACAGAAGGAAGCCAGGCCACCCCCTCCAAGTTTTCCCAACATTTATTCCACAATACAGTCATTTGCACCTACAAGGAGATCAAGGAGATATACGAGCAACATGAGCAAGAGAGCTGACGCTGGTCACAGATACAAAATAATGGCAGTCGAGATGAACTAATGCCGTCAAACAGATAAACAAGGCAAAGTGAATAGCGACTGACTGTGGTAGAATGAGACTCATGCGGCAGCAGCTTCCAGCAACTCTTTCTGTGCACGTTCCCGGATCCTCTTCTCTAATTCCGGCCTGAAATGCCTGATCAGCCCCTGCACTGGCCATGCAGCTGCATCTCCCAGTGCACAAATCGTATGGCCTTCGATCTGCTTGGTGACCTCCTGAAGCATATCAATCTCCTCGAGCTTTGCATTACCCACCTTCAGCCTCTCCATGATCATCCACAGCCATCCGGTGCCCTCTCTGCACGGAGTGCACTGCCCACAGCTCTCATGTTTGTAAAAGTAGGAAAGTCTCGCGATTGCATCCACCACATCCGTGGATTTATCCATGACAATGACAGCAGCCGTCCCCAACCCTGACTGCACGGCCTTCAATGCATCATAGTCCATTAACACATCGTCACATATGTGTTTGGGTAAGAGAGGAACAGAAGACCCTCCAGGTATAATCGCCAGCAGATTGTCCCACCCACCTCTAACCCCTCCACAGTGCCTCTCTATCAACTCTTTCAACGGAATACTCATCTCCTCCTCCACAGTGCAAGGCTTGTTTACGTGGCCCGAGATGCAAAATAGCTTCGTCCCTGAATTATTCTTCCTGCCAAAACTAGAAAACCATTCGGGTCCCCTCCTCAGAATCGTAGGAGACACGGCCACAGTTTCCACGTTTGTGACTGTCGTCGGGCAGCCATATAGGCCAGCATTAGCAGGAAAAGGAGGCTTCAGCCTGGGTTTCCCTTGCTTCCCTTCAAGGCTCTCGAGCAGCGCTGTTTCTTCACCACAGATATAGGCACCGGCACCAAAGTGAATGTGCACGTCAAAGTCGTAGCCAGATCCACATGCGTTCTTCCCAAGAAGCCCGGCTTCGTAGGCTTCTTTTCTGGCCTTCTCCAGATTCAATCGCTCGTTTACATACTCGCCCCTGATGTAGATGTACGCCGCAGTTGCGCGCATCCCAACGCCTGCGATTAGGCAACCCTCCAGCAGCTTGTGTGGGTCATGGCGCATGATTTCTCTGTCCTTGCAGGTTCCTGGTTCACTCTCGTCTGCGTTGACCACAAGATAAGAGGGCCGCCCATCAGAGACCTTGGGCATAAAGGACCACTTCAGACCAGATGGAAAGCCAGCACCGCCACGCCCACGGAGGCCGGACTTCTTCATTTCATTGACAATCCAGTCAGCGCCCTTCAGCACCAGATCCTTGGTCCTATACCAGTCACCACGCTTCATGGCGCCTTTGAGGAAAGGATCGTGCAAGCCATAGAGGTTGGTGAAGATTCGGTCCTCATCTTTCAGGCCCCCAAAGTGCGTTTTCTCAGGAGGCGGTGGTGGGGGCGGAGGCTGAGCGCTTCCTGCAGCTGCCGCCTGTGAGCTGAACGATCTGGGAGCAGGACCCGGTGAATGAAGGTAACGCTGACAAACCAGAGAAGCTCTAGGAAGAGACAGAATCTTCCTGATGGAACCCTACAAAGAGGAGTTAGTGTTTGAGTTAGAAGCGTAATCCTGTATAAAACAGATGCTCCGTTTCTCTATTGAATGAAGTGGCTGGCAGGCACCTATTACACGGATACAACTTCCATAGAACAGCGATAATGCCACGAGAAAATTTCCAGACAAACTTCCCACAATACCAGGCTTCTTGAAATAATGTATGCCGCGAATTCGATGCCAACCAGAATAATGCAATCCGTCACACTAGCAATATTAAACGAGAAAAAATCAAGCTAACTAAGATATTCGCAAACGATCTTAGGACATTTAAAAATCACCGGGAAAGAAGCATCCGAGCGAAATCTTCCGCAGATGTCGTAGATGAATCTAAAAGCCGTTCAAAAGTACAAATGCGATATCCGGAAAGAGACCCTACGAAGGGGAACAGGAATCATCACTCCCACGATGGATCATCGGTTTTTTTCTTTCTGGATTGAGAACAACGTCAAGCGAAGGGATATGGAGGGAGAGAAAGATGAATTAATCCATCGAGCAGCAAGAGGAACCGCGAACCATCAGATTTCCAAGACCTAATGCTGGGAACGATCACTCTAAATCACCGCCAAGAACAAAAGAGAAATGTCAGGGCCCTTCCCAACCGAGATCGCCCCGAACCCTCGCCTGACGAAATCCCCAACTTTCCGGACCAACAACCGGCAGGACTCCTCCGGGAGGCAAACAAACCAATGCTTGACACAGAGATTGAGCAAATCGGGGAGGAACAGGGCACAAACCATCGCGCTGCTCCGATCCTCGCGTGCTCTTCCCCCGGCGGAGCAGGAGGAGAATGCCGATATATTTAGAGAGAGAGAGAGAGAGAGAGAGAGAGAGAGAGAGAGAGATGGTGACCGCGACGACGTGCGGATTTTGCAGCCAGCGGTGATGATCGGCGATCACAACTGTCTGATTGCTACGCTCCTATCTCTGTCCGTCCAACGTATAGACCTCAAGAGAGAACCCTTCTCTCTGATCTGGACCGTTCGTTGATTTGATCCGACGGTGGAAAGAAAACCTATTTTCGTAATTTCGGTCTCATCTTGGCCGACGATGTGGGAACAAAAAGAAACCCTAACCCCGTGAGCGGCTCTCTACGTCTCCACTCGCGCCAGACTGCTGCCGCCGGCGTCACAGCTCCCGCAGCCATGGTCAGTCCTCCTTCCCGGGCCGTCCTCTTCGTCGTCCCTTTTCCTTTCTCCTCTCCTCTGGCTCTCGGCGTTTCTGCGATCTGCGGCATGATTTAATCTTTGGCGAGGCCGCTTTCTTCTCCCTTTTTTTCCCTCTCCGGTCCGATTGGGCTGGGCGAGAAATGCGGATGGCCGTGGTCTAGGGATTTTTTCACTGATTCTTTTCTCAGAGGTTTGAGTTCTTCGCTCCGGATTGGCGCTGGAAGGTGCCCGAAGCGAATATGAGATTCCATATTCTGTGAGTTTCTACTGCCGCGCTTCCAGGGATGCAAGGCGAGTGCATCGTGCATGGTCTTATAGATGAATTGAGTGAGATTGAAGGATCTTTCAGGTGGTTGCAAAACCTTCCGTGCAGAGTTGTCGGTCAGTTTGATGGTGGCATCAATCCATACATATTTTTAGATCTTCGTCGAATCCTCGCGATCCAGAGGCGTTTGGCTGGATAAATAATTAATTTACAATAGTAGTCCGTTTTGGTTTCCATCCTCTTTTGCATCTCCCGATCGTTATTCTTTTCTGTGGACGGATTGTTTGGCCTTCAGCCAGCCAGTTTTTTTTTTCTTGAGGCGGCGGGCTACTCAACCCCAGATTTAATTGATAGGAAGAGATTATTCCTTGCTCGGTTTTATTTGGATCTCAAGGGAACCGTTAAATCTGCTCGTAGTCGATCATCAGCAGCGGGCGTTTCATTTTCGGGCGACTTCCGCCATTGTGAATGGCTGCCATTCCCTTTGTTCTCGCGTGCCTATTCCTTTACTTGCCTTGCCTTGCCTTGCCCTGTTCCTCGGTGCAATATGGCTCCATTGCATCTCAAAATGCTCGCAACATGCTTCTTTGCTTCCTCCTACGGGGGCGGCTTCAATCAGTTCCTGAACAATCTGCAACATTCCTGGAAGATTTTTTTTCTCTACTGGATATAGAAAACGCGGCGTTATCTGGTGGTGATAACGCCGCCGCCTTTTGTCCGTTCGGATATTCTGCTCTCATATCCCGTTTGAAGGCGGGCGCTGCATGCGATGCATTGCATCACTTCTCGGCCAATGGGTCAGACTGAAGAACCAGAGAGAAAAGAAATGGTGGACAGGAAGAAGGGCAGCCCTTCCTCTTCCGGTCCAGGTCGAGCCCTCCATGGAAGATCCCCCAGCCGCCCTGATCATGTGTTGGGTCGAATATCTTGAACGGGCCATCTCAGGAATCGTTCTGCGTCTTACTTGCTGGTTCCTTCCGCATCGCATGGCCGGGTCTTCTCATCAGTGCCATGGTTTTTTTTCTTCTTCGCCGTCCGTTCGGTAGGTGAACGTTCCGAAGACGAAGAAGACCTACTGCAAGCACTGCAAGAAGCACAACCTGCACAAGGTGACGCAGTACAAGAAGGGCAAGGACAGCCTCTCCGTCCAGGGGAAGCGCCGTTACGACCGCAAGCAGTCCGGCTATGGAGGCCAGACCAAGCCCGTCTTCCACAAGAAGGTGCGTAAACCTCACTCTCTTTTCTTGTTTTTATTTCTTCGGGCCATTCGATGCGAATTGAGACGAACCAACTCTCCTCCCCTGCCCGGCAGGCGAAAACCACCAAGAAGATCGTCCTGAAGCTGCAATGCCAGGGCTGCAAGCACTACTCCCAGCACGCCATCAAGGTCCCTCTCTCTCTCTGTCTCTCTCTGTCTCTCTGTCTGTCTCTCTCTCTCTCATCTCTCCTGGGTTTCTCATATCCGGCGTTTCTCTCTCTACTTGCAGAGGTGCAAGCACTTTGAGATCGGCGGAGACAAGAAGGGCAAGGGGACGTCGCTGTTCTAGTCCCGCCGGCAGCGCTCCCCAAGCTCCTCTTCTCTTCCTGCTCCGTGGACCGCACCTCCCATCCTCCATCGTCCTGCCGAGTCGATTCTACTCTGTTCTTGCTTTATATTATCATTACGTGGGTAGCTTTGGGACCTCCTCTTTTTATCCATCCCCTCCAGGAAGGAGGACGACTCTACTTCTCTCTCCGAGTTTTGATGTAGCGCCTGCATAGCATGGCATTTGGGTCTCTCTCTTCTCGCCTTCGCTTTCCGAGCCACCACCACCAGACGAGGAAGAAGCCTGGGCGGCCTCTGAAGCCCCTAACCAAATTGGGTGGGCCTCATCTTCTGAGGCCCATCTGAAGGGGAAGCCTCGGAATGGGCCTCGGCCCAAGCCTCAGAGGCAGAGAGGTGAGGGGCCGAAGCCCGAGTGGATTCCGGCCCGGAAAAGGCAAGCAAGCCCAAGCCTAGCAACATGGGTCATGCCCCAATAATGGCGTTGACTTTGCAGCTCACCTGGGGGGGGTCGCAACAACTTGGGGGCAGGTGTATGCTTCAATCGACCCATTTCTCTCGCTTTGATCATCCAAGCACACGACGAGAAATGTCCCGCAGCATTATTATTAGATGAGAGAGAGAGAGAGAGAGAGAGAGAGAGAGAGGAGGACCATGTGGCGACTCCTGGGTTATCCAGACAGCCGTCGTCGCCCAGGCCGGGAAGGGACAGGGGAAGCGACAACCAAAGACTTCAATAATGGAGAAGAGAACAAATCGGAATCTGACCGAACGGAAGGGGTCCAAATCAAATTGGAAAGCTCTCTTATTCTCTCACTAATGCTACCTCTCTCTCTCTCTCTCTCTCTCTCGCTCTCTCTGTGAATAAAGAAATATTCTGCAGATTATGACATCCCACATCTTACTGGCATTATTGCTATCTATCTATCTACACCACCGAGCTCTTCTTCTTCCTCTTCTTCTTCTTCTTCTTCTTCCACCTCTCACTGCTTAGCCTGCGATAGCAACGGTGGGGAGAGGAAAAACAGTGAGATTTCTCTCGGCGAGATCATGAAGCCGTAGATAAAATCAAATGGGTGCAAAAAACTCTTAAACATTCGTGAAAAATCACAAAAAAATGAAAAGTGTCCATATCTTCATAAATTCCACATCTTCAGAATCAAATGCCCATTTTATGTGTTCTTTTTCAGCATTTAATAATAAAAACAAAATAATAACGTCGGCGCTGAAGAAATTGGGGACCATCGTGGAGATGAACGGCTGTTTCATCTGTTCTTCGTCAAACACTGGGTAACAGATGAACAGCTATTCTTCGTGAGAGACTGACCTTGAGATGATAATCTCATCAAAATTTTGTTTCCATAGGAGTTTCAGATGGGCATCATCGGATTCTAATCAATAAACGCACCAATATGCCAAATTTTCTCGTTTCTTGAGAGGTTTTTCTTTTCGGGGTCTTCGTAATGAACTGGTTTCTAGAGAGGTTCAAGCAGTGCATTTTTCAGATGTATCTAAAGAAAATAATAATAATAATAATAATAATAAGTATATGCATCTAAACATATCTTAGGCTCCAGGAATACTTATTGAATCGTGAGTACTTGGATTGATATACGGAGACAGATAGAAGGATGAGATGAGATCACCTGTGAGTAGAGGAACGTCCCAAGGATTGCAATGGCGGCTCCAAGAGCGTTGATTGGCTGGACAGGTGTATGGAAGATGATGATGGAAGAGACAATCACTGATATCCGCTTCATAGTGTTGCCGATGCTGAACGTTAATGGAGAGATCTCATCCAAGGACATGTAGGAGACTTGGTTGTACAAGTGGTAGAACACGCTCTGGGCTGCTACCCACCTGAACAGATAAATCCATGATTTTACGTCACATTCTCTGATCAGCCAAAGACCAAAGATATCATGACAAAACGTAGATAAGAAGATGATGGATTAATCGAGACTTCAAACAGAAATTGAGTTAGAAAAAATATATGCAGCGGGAGGAAGAGCAAAGAATCTCCAGCGAAACCAGAAGAATTAACACGCCAACGAGGGAAAAAACAAAGAGATGGACGCCCAGGTTGGTTCGATATGTGTTGACCCGAAAAGAATCTGATGCGTTTGATAAGCATACAACAGTCACTAGCCTAGTTTTTCCAAGCCCAAGAAAATTTCCCCATCACACTCCTGATCGCATCTTCCACCTTTTCTAGCAAGGGGCGGATCAAAGAGGAGAAGGGAAGCGACCTTTCCATCGAGTTGATCGTCAATGGCGTGCAGGGATAAACAGGCGAGAAAGAGGATTTGAGCTCTTTTGATGAAATGTGGTTGCCACTTACCAGACAAAATGTGGACCGATGTCTGCAAGGGCTTTGCGCCAACCAGCAGCCCACAATTGCGGCCCTTCGACGGCCACTGCAAATGGTGTGAGAATGACAAGAGACATCATCGACAAACAGGCATAGTAGTTCATCCCGCTGACCGACTTCCCTTTCATCCCTCTCTTTGAAAATATGTTCCTGAATACGAATGCAAGGTTTGAGATCATGGCCCCCATAAAACCTGCCATCAGGAGAAACACAGAGGATGGAGAGCGAATGAGCCAGATAAGTCAACATGAATGCCGAGATACTGGGAGTCGAAGGGGATCAAAACTCATTTTCTCACCCGTCATGTTGAAGTTGAGTTCTGTGAGTGCCGCTAGACCGCAACCTCCAATGATCGGGACGAGGGAGAGGTACACGGCCGGCGGGAAAGTCTCCCCCAAAAGGAACCTCGAAACCAGCACGCTGAACGCGGGCTCCCCGCTCTTGATGATGTGCGTGAATGACACGGCCACCTTCGACATGCTCACCGTTGCCGCTACGTGCCCGATCGTGTGCGCCACTGCTACCTGAACGGCAGGGAATTCCCACAAGGCCTTCAGAGGCTAGAGCGGGTGGGGAAAAGCTCGAACTAGCCCGCAATTGAGACACCTAAGCAACTCACCGGGAATAGAGCCTTCCAGAAGTCGAGGTCGACCTTGGGGGCCTCCGCGATTCGCGTGGCCCAGGAGACGAGCATCATGAGGGAGCCGGTTGCCAGGGAGAGAGTAGAGGTCAGCCATGGGAAGGGATACGCATTGAGGACCTTCTTGTTGTAGATGTTGAACACCACATTCAGCGCCCACCAAGTCGCGAAGTAGATCCCGATCTTCACCTTCTTTGCCGCCTCCGCCCCAGCGGCTGCCTCCTCCGATGGCCCCTCCCCGCCGACCCCCTCTGACCGGTCTGCCTCATAAGCCCCCACAACCACATCGTCCCTCCGCCGCCTCGCGGCGGCGGCCGGCAAATCGAGGGCGGCGCCGCCTAGGCGGAAGCCGAGACCGTCGCCGGAGGAGATACGCAGAGGCCTGTGGGAGTTGACACCAGGAAGCTTGGCGGATACCGGCCCTCGCTGTGACGGCTGCCACCGCGACAGCACCAGGTCCGAGGACGCGACCAATCGCGACGCCGCCGCGTGCTTCACGGCGCAGATCATCGCGCAGAGCTGGGGCAATTTCGCCCTCGACGATGGGGTGGAGAAGACGAAACCCTAGCCCAGAGAGAGAGAGAGAGAGAGAGAGAGAGAGAGAGAGAGAGAGAGAGAGGCAGAGGGAGAGGGAAACAGAACCAGAGAGAGTTTTGGGGGTTGGAGGCGGCCGGTATTTATATATCGCCTTTGGAAGGCAGCGGAAGGGTAGGTGACCCGTACACCTTGGAGTCTTCTTGCCACGTGCCACTCTCGCAGGTACGGCTACTAATGGGCCGAGCCAACTCCAAACGGGCCCAGCCCGGCCTGGCCTGGCTCGTCTACACCTTTTCGGACTCCAAAATAAGCTTAAATTTTTTTTTAAAAAAATGCCTAATCCCACCTATTCCACTCCCTCCCTCTCTCTCTCTCTCTCTCTCTCTCTCTCTCTCTCTCTCTCTCCACGTGGCCTGGTAAGCTTTCTTCGGGACTCGGCCTTTAAGAAATGGCCAGGCCCAGGCCCGTAGCCCTCATCCTGGCCCGGGCCGGAGAGAGGTCTTATCAACGCACGGACAGAAATATCTCCCGACAATCGCTGGCGGCCGGATGGTCAACGGCGGTCGTTGTCTCGGATATGACGTCAGCATTCGCTTTCGTGCTTGCATTTGATTGGCTAGGCATCCTCGATAATATCGATACATGTTGAGGGAGTGGGCCGGGCCTTTTATTTTGGGCCTGGCCCGTTTATTGTATTTCATTAAAGCGCTGGTTCCCTTCCCGGAAGGTAAGGGCTCTGTGTTCGTAATAATTATATAAAAGCTCCTCATCCTTTTTTTATTATTAATGTATCCCCACCGCTGTACTCTTTATGAGTATATATTGGGCCTAGTTATGGGCTTTCGGGCCCGGCCCGTTTATATATGGATCCTCGGGCACGAAGCCCGTGGAGGAAAGAGAAAGAATGGAGCATTCAGACGAAGTCTCTTCTCCTAAGGAAAAGCAACAAGACAGAACGTCAATGGAGTTCAGTCCCTAATACAAGATCACCATTACGAAGACGAAGAACATGAAGCTCCAAAGCTAGAGAGAGACAGAGAGAGAAAGCCAGAGAGAGAGAGAAAGAGACAGAGAGAGAGAGAGAGAGAGAAAGAGAAGGAGACAGACATAGAGAGAGATACAAAGAGAGAGAGAGAGAGAGAGAGAGAGAGTTGACTAACATATCTGGTTGTCTAGGAGAAGGGGGGGGCTCAAAATCCCTCTTCAGGGAAGGGAGGGAGCCTCCGAACTGGGAAAGAATCTTCATCTCCTCAGAATTCTTGAGTTGAAGGTACGGAAGAGAGGGGAAGTCAATGCCCGAACCAGTGCCGACGCCGCGGAGGAGGTACTAAAGCCCTTCAACACCTCCCCGTTGAGAAAGCTTAGGTGCGTTCTTGACTTCCCACAAACCCTAGATTTCCATCCACCCTCCCCCCCTGAGAACACAGACATCGCCCAAAGTCAACGCCTCCGGCCCTGTTGAGAGGTTGCGGGTAGTGGGGTTTGGGGTCGTTCTAAAGACTTACCCTCGTGTTGGCGGCGCTAGGGTTTCACTGGGCGCCCTCGCCCAGGACGTTGCCCTTGATCCGGTCGACGGTGCAGGAGATGAGGCTGTTGACGGTGGCGACGGAGCCCAGAGAGAGCTTCGCGTTGGGCTGGGAGTCAACGAGGATCTGGAAGGCGACGGTGAGCAGGGCGCCGCCGGTGCCGCCGTGGCCGGCGGCGTCCTCCGGCGATGTCGGTGGGCCGTCGGGGAGAATGGCGAACCCCGACGGGAGGAGCGTCACGCAGTCCGGGTTCCCCCCTCTGAGGACCACGTCCATGGCCACCAGGTCTACGGGGGCGTAGACCACGTAGGAGCCCGCTGCGTCGGTGCAGCTCTCTTGCAGGATCAGCATGTTGCTCTGGTTGGAGTTGGTGCTCTGCGCAGTCCCGCGAAACCAGGAGGATCAGCAGCATGTTCCGCCATGATCATCTTCAAAGTAAAGTAGAGAGAAGAAGGGGGGGGCTCACGTTGACTCGGAGGAGGGAGACGCAGTTGCCCTCGTCCCGGCCATTGGCGATGTGAGCCATCTCCTGAACGATTCCTCCGTTGGAGAGGATGTCCCACTGGTTTTCCGCAGAAATCAGAGCACCAGGTAAGAGACGACGGGCCATCTTGAAACCCTAATCTTGGGGAAGAAGGTGGAGGAAGGGGTTATTTACCACGCTGCGGGTGTTCTCGTCGCGGAGGAAGTCGAAGACCCGCTTGGGGGGGACGGGGAGCCAGAAGGAGGTGGCGGCGCTGAGGACGATGCCCGGTGGGCGACCGGGCTCGTTGACGCTCTTCTTGGTCATCACTCTCACGTCCTCTGCGCAGGCCCCCGAGAGGGTGGTCCACTGGTGCGCGGCGGAGGCGCTCACGCCGGAGCAGAAGCTCACCACCATCCTCTCCGCCAGCTTCAGCATGCTCTTCCTCCCCTCCTGCGACGTTATCACTGCCCATTCGCCAACCAGAATAGTCCCCACTTTCATCATCACTATTACTGCTCTTGAGAGAGAGAGAGAGAGAAGTGCAGAGAGAGGAGAGAGAGAGAGAGCGAGAGAGGAATAGAGAGAGAGGGAGAGAGAGGAGTGCAGAGAGAAGAGGGAGAGAGAGAGAGAGAGAGAGAGAAGTGCAGAGAGAGGGAGAGAGAGGAGTGCAGAGAGAGGGAGAGAGAGGAGTGCAGAGAGAAGAGGGAGAGAGAGAGAGAGAGAGAGAGAGTGCAGAGAGAGGGAGAGAGAGAGAGTGCAGAGAGAGGGGAGAGAGAGAGAGAAGTGCAGAGAGAGGGGAGAGAGAGAGAGAAGTGCAGAGAGAGGGGAGAGAGAGAGAGAGAGTGCAGAGAGAGGGGAGAGAGAGAGAGAAGTGCAGAGAGAGGGGAGAGAGAGAGAGAAGTGCAGAGAGAGGGGAGAGAGAGAGAGAGAAGTGCAGAGAGAGGGGAGAGAGAGAGAGAGAAGTGCAGAGAGAGGGGAGAGAGAGAGAGAGAGAGAGAAGTGCAGAGAAAGGAGAGAGAGCGAGAGAGAGAAATGCAGAGAGAGGGGAGAGAGAGAGAGAGAGAAGTGCAGAGAGAGGAGAGAGAGAGAGCGAGAGAGGAGAGAGAGAGAGCAGATAGATAGCGAGAGAGAGGAGAGAGAAAGAAGTGCAGAGAGCGGAGAGAGCAGATAGAGAGCGAGAGAAAGGAGAGAGAAAGAAGTGCAGAGAGAGGAGAGGGCAGATAGAGAGCGAGAGAGAGCGAGAGAGAGAGAGAGAGAGAGAGAGAGAGGATACCGCTGATCTCGCCAGTGGGGACGTTGGTGGCCATGACGCTGGCGAGGCGCTCGCACTGGCGATCGAGAGTGGAGACCCAGCGCTTGGCGCCGAAGGCCATTCCGGAGTTGACCAGGGGGCGGTACATGCTGTGGACGGTGCGATCGTCCACCTCCACGTGTTCGATCCACGTCACCTGGATGGGGGAGACGGGGTGGCAGGAGGGAGGGTCAACGACCTAATGATGTAGTCTGATAAAGAGCGGGAAAAATGGTGGGCTTCTTCTTCTTCACCTTGGAGAAGCCGTTGGGAGTCTCCTGTATCAGGCAGCCGGAGGCCCGTCGGCGGCAGCGGAGGCCCGGAGTGGGGCTGAGGCTGTCCAGGGAGACGTCCACCACAGCCCACACGCCGTCCCCATGCTGCTTGCAGTACCTCAGGAAGTAGCTCTCCCTCGTCGGAACCAGAGGAGAGGGCATCTGAAACTCCGCCGTCATCTGCAGTGCACAGGATTGAGACCCATATCCGATTTCTAGCGAGAGAGAGAGCGAGAGAGAGAGGGAGGGAGAGAAAGCGAGAGCGAGAGAGAGAGAGAGAGAGAGAGAGAGAGAGAGAGAGAGAGAGCAAGAGAGAAGAGGGAGGGGGGTCAGTACCACTTGCAGAGCTCCGTTGTAGTTTCCGGCGACACCGGTGGACAACACCTCCAAGGTCGCGGCCCTGGAGACGATGCTTGAGAAGATCATCGACCACTGGTTCTGGAGATTCAATGAAGATGGATCAACGACGCGTGAATTATATCGGAGGAACAAGAAGGCGGGGAGGAGAAGATCTGCTCTGATCGGAGAGATTTATGTACCACATCCATTATGATCTCCACGAGATTGATGTTGTTCATAATGACGATGGCGTTGTGGCGGGAGGCCTCGGTCTTGAAGCCGACTGGGCGGGGGCCGATGCCCCTGGGGAAGGTCCGGAAGTACTCGTCGACGTTGAGGACCTCCGGGCCGGCGGCGTCGAGGGAAGGAATCCACAGGGGCTCGCCGGCGTGGGCCATCCTGGTGAGCTCTTCCATGGCGGCGACGGCGAGCTCCACCACCGCCGGCTTGTCGACGGGGAACTCGTTAGGGAGGGAGGCAGAGCGGAGCATCTCGCTCGCTCCGAAGGCGCCGTGCCCCGCCATGGCCGGCGGCAGCCCGAGGTTCCCGGTGGCGAGGTCCATCGGCGAGCGAGGGGCCACCTGAGGAGTCATCAGCGGGTAGGATCCCACCGGCTTGCCCACGTACTTCGCCGCAATTCCCGATATCCTGTCGATCTGTAAGCGATAAATAGATTAGATTGTTAGAGAGCGAGAGGAAGAGAGAGGGGAGAGAGAGAGGGAGAGCGAGAGGAAGAGTGAGGGCGCGAGTGAGCGAGCGAGCGAGCGAGAGAGAGAGAGAGAGAGAGAGAGAGAGAGAGAGAGAGAGAGAGAAAGAGGTTGAAGGGTGAAGGTGGAGGAAGAGAGAGGAGAGGGTTTTACCTCCTCTCTAAGGCGGACGTTCTCGATCCTCAGCTGCTGCTCATCGAAGGACATCTCTCCGATGGCGGTCGGGCCGCCGCAGTTAGGGCAGGAGGCGTTGCTGAGGGCCTCCTTGTACCTCATGTTCTCGGCTCGGAGCTTGTCGTTCTCGGACCTCAGCTGCTGGTTCTCCTGGCGCTCGTGCTGGTTCTGCAGGGTAGGTGCAACTCATCCTCAGCAAACGACAGGAGACCAGACCAGAAGAGATAGAGAGATAGATAGCTACATAGGGGACAGAGGGAGGCTTGATAGAGAAAGGACGGAGCCAAAAACCGAGAGATTCTTTTTATGCATGGTTTTCAGAAAATTTTGGATATATCTTCAGGCTCTTCGAAGTGAGCCCTCGCCATTAACTCCGAATTCAAGGAACTACTTCTCTTCCGCAGCATTCTAGTGAGAGGAGCTGCGAGCCACATGATTATTTGTGCTTTCTCTTTCGTTTTCTATCAATTGAGACACTCGAGTTTAGGGCTTTTCCTGACCTTCATCTGGGTTCGCTTGTTCTGGAACCAGAACTTCACTTGGAGGGGCTCCAGGCCGAGCTCCCGGCTGAGTTCCTTCCTCTGCTTGTCATCGGGATGGGGGCACTCCTTGAAGAAGCTGAAGTCGAGAAGAGAGAGAAACAAAGATCAGTCCAACGGGTACAGGCGACCAATCGACGGGAACAGGAGGGCGACGGAGACTTGAGAGAGGTCTAAGCTTGAAAACCATGAGGAGGAAGAAATGAGTGCGATCTTAAGACAAGAGGGGAGAAAGTCTCCAATGGAAGAAAAATACAAGAAGCCAGCCGAGAGAGATCAAAGCTTGGATGTCATCTGTCAAGAAAGACGAGAGCATGATGAAACTTTAAGCACTGAAGAGCAAATCTGCGATATTAAGCATAAGACTCACCTGGGGGAGAGAGAGAGAGAGAGAGAGAGAGAGAGAGAGTAATGATGAATCAAAAGTAACGGACGAAATAGGCGCCATCCGACTACTAAATGCTACTAAAAGCAGGAAAATACACACCGAAAATCAAAGAGGATAAAAAATGCGTTTGAGAGAAAATCTACGATAATACGTAACAAGCAGCCCAAAGAGGGAGGATCACTGGCTGGAAGTGGCCTCTCAGACTAAAATAAACGCAGTTTGTTCTTTACGGAGAAAATCTAGAATTCCTGGTCCAACAAGATACCCTCAGCCGGATAACTTAGACAATGGGTCCAATACCTTCACTAGCTGTCGGAAAATATGCATTTTCAGGCACAGCTAGCGATTCAAGAGTGGTCAAAGCGTAGAAAATATTAATCAGCGAAAAAGTAGACGAAATGCGCAGAATGCGAAGACTGGCCGCAACAAATGCCCAGTGTAGAATACAAAAGGTTATGGGAAATAAATCAAAGAGAAGATTAGCAATGCAGGAATGGGTGCAGTCAGGAATATAAAGAGAACAAAATCTAAGCTACAAAGCAAACATCCCGGGAGTGTGATCAAAACATGAAATCAAATTTTCGAAGGAAAAAGAAAGGACGAAATGGGTGCAATCCATACTCTAAATGAGTTCAGGTGCATAATATGAAATACAACAAGGGACCAAGAGAGATCAAAGCCTCGGAATTACAGATCGTAGGAGAAGAAGACGGGGGAGGGCTAGAGGTGCCTTACGCCTCCATTTCTTGAATCTGGTGCTGGGTGTGTCGGTGGTATCGCTTCTTCTTGGGGCGCTGGTTGGGGTCCTGGTCATCGCCGGAGGCGCCATCGGCATTCTCACTCCCCGACTTGCTCAGGAACTCGTCTTCCCGCATCCTCGCGATGTCGCTCTCGGCGGTGGTGGCGGTTAGGTCCATCTGCTGCTGGAAGTGCTGTGTGGCGTCTAGTAAGCTCGGCTGCATGACGAAGAAAGCCTCTTTTTGCGGTCACTCTCTTAGATTTATCATATATAATATAATATATTCTAGGATTCCGAGCAAAACACAGGAGATCCAAAAGGAAGAGCTCTTATGAGACGATAGAGAGCATATGATTTCCCTTCAAGATGTCATTTTTTTAATGAGTAGTGACTGTCTTTGACAGACAGGGCGATAAGCTGCAGGAAAATGGTGAGGAGCCCAGTTCGTGATCGTAAAATTTTCTTTTCTCTCTCTCTCTCTCTCTCTCGCTAAGGGGAGTAATGACATACAAGAATCGCATTGAATATCACAAAAGCTGGTCATGGATGAAGATGAAAGGATAAGGAAGAATCGGATCCGGCCGGGGAGGGGGGAGCCTGGAGATGATGAAGAAGAGGAAGGAAGAAAACAGACGGCCGGAGCTTCTCATCGCTCCCCATTTTCCCCTCTCAGGTGAAAGGAAACGAGGGGAATGGGGACGATGAGAAAGATCTTCTACGAGTAGGAGAGATGACATAAGGCTCTCCTCCATCTTTCCCCCTCTTTTCTCCCCGAGGCATTCCGATTCCACCCCCGCTCGTCCTCTGTATTAACTCTTCTTTCACCTACCTGTTGACGGGGTCGTCTTCCTTGCCAGAGCTCCAAAAATGGCAAGATCATACCAGCTCACGGATACTCACACGAGAATAAACGCGATCTATTCGAGAGAAAATGTGAATAGAGAGAGAGAGGACATCGTCAGCGCTCACCTGGCCGAGGCTGAGGCCGGAAGTCGAGCCGTATCCCATCAACGGCGGCGCTTGTCTTGCCGGAACCATGATCCCGGCGGGCATACTTGTCTCTGGAAACCCTAATTATAACAATAAACTCTCCTTTGTGATCCTCTGTTCAATGGGCAGGCAGCGAGTAATTTTCTCTGGGGCCCCGTCTCGGCAGGAATAGGAGTGGAGACACTTAAAATGGCCTCTAGTTGCACCAAGGAAACCGAACGTAGTTTAAGTTCACATATCTCTCCCTTTCTCCTCTCTCTTCTTTCCTCTTCGTTCTCGCTATCCCGTCCTCCTCTTTATATCTCTGTGTGCACATGTGGAAAAAAATCGAAGGGAAAATATTAGGTCTTCTAAAGGAACCAAGAGATCTTGAAATGAGGTTCTCCGTAACCCTTACCTTCAGACTAGAGACAAGGAAACGAGAGAGAAGGATCAGCGGAGTCGAGAGATCGAGAACCCGTTCAGACAGGATTGTGGGAACTCGCTTAGATCTGGCTTTGGATCCCTTCAACACGAGATAAATCCTTCTTCCTCAGCTCGCAGATGCCTGTTGACCTCCTCTACGTGGGCAGGTTCCATGGGCGGAGACTGTCGACCCTTCAGGAAGCCGTCACGGAGAAGAGAATTGCAGAGAGACCGTGGAGAAGTAGAAGAAGCAAGGAAGCTGAAAGAGGTGGAAAGGAGGGGAGTGCGGAGAAAGAGGAACAGGTTGAGAAGATGTGGCAGGGAGGAGTTATTGCGGAGCGTATAGAGATGGTGCAATTGCATTTATTGTCATGGTGGTGTTATTACGAGAGAGAGAGAGAGAGAGAGAGAGAGAGAGAGAGAGAGAGAGAGAGAGAGAGAGAGAGATAGAGATCTCGAAAGTTCAATTTCCCCCCGTCCATCAGTGTAAAAAGAATGACGGCTACCAAACTGAAATCTCCCTACAGCTGGTTAGCATTCGTTTAGCGTCGCAGGTAGCTTTCAGAGAATTACACTCAAGTTATCATCAACGAAACCTGGGAACAACACTCGTTTTACCGCACAAATCAATGTATTTCCTCATATCACGTATGCTAGAGCCCCTATTTCGGTCAAACACAGAAAAAGGGATGAGAGAGAGAGAGGGAGAGGAACAGGATTACGAAGAATAGCACTGGGTAATCTGTGCAGGAGATCGTGTGGACTCGATAAAGTCCACCATATCCGCATCCTTAGACGTCGTCCTCCGAGATGATATTATAATAATGTCGCTGGGAGAGACGTAGTTCAGCTCAGAGACCCGGCCCGCCCCACCACCGGCCAGCATTAATGGCTTTCGCCGCAGCGGGTTGTCATGAGGATGCATTCCTCGATGTGGGAAGAAGAAGACGAAGGGATCAAGCCTGAGAGAGTGACTACCCTAATCCCTTTCCCCCTTTCTCCCTTTTTAATTGAGAAGATATTTCGATCATTGCTTCGGTTTAAGTGAAATCGCAGCCGGCTGTTTCTTTTCTCTTCGTGTGGATTCGACGGAGGTAGAGAGAGAAATAGAGATATGCTTTAAGGATAATTACCCACATAAAATGATAAACTCGGGAGTCTTTCTTTACTTACTAGAGGAATTCGATAGAGCTAGAGAGAGAAAGAGAGTAATAAGACACAAGGGTTGTGAGTTATCATAGATTGATAGATAGATGAACAAACAATTGGTGGATGACACGTTGTTCTCTCTCCAGACAAGATTAATAACATGGTACTCCGTATGTCTTCCTCCTCCATAATGTGTCACGATTTTGATTTGGAAGGGAGGGTTCTTCTTTCTTCACTTTTCTGAGGTATCAGCTAGTATTTAGGGAGAGAGATCGACACGGATGAACATACAAATGATACTTTCCTATTCCTCACTTAATCTCTCTCTCTCTCCCCCTGGTAGGGTTAGAACATTTTCCACTACGTTTCCGAGGGCGCTAGGGTTTCTCGTGGAAGGCGGGGTTTCGCTAGGCGATCCTGCAGGAACCCAACCCCCCACATTAAATGGGACTGCGCTTCACGCAGGGGACCTGCATGGCTCCTCATTACTACGTTCATGCCTCTCGCCTGCCCACCACCCCCCGCCCGCCCCCCGACGTCGCTCCTACTACCTCTCCCCATCCCACCTCCGCGCCCCGCGCCGCCCTCAGCCATGGCGGTGCAGCGTCTTCCCGACATGCCCCCACCTTCCAGCAATGCCCCTCCCCGGGCTCTCACGTGCACCCGCCCCCAAGCCCCTGCGCCGCTATTAATGGGAGATTCCGCCGACCAGGGCCCACGCGGCTTCGGTCTCTGTTCACCTTGAGAGGGGCAGTTTAGGAAGGGACGGCTCTCCAAAGGGGCTTTTTCAACGTTGACTAATCTGGGCATTTTCAAGGGAGGAAAAAGCAGGCGCCTTCTCTATTACCAAGCGTCGGTTATCTGGAATCTCGTTGAGCGCATTCCCCGCGTGCTCCAATTCACAATTAAAATGATCTGAATCCAACAAGCACGGAGAAAATTTATGCTACTTTTTTTGTCGATACATCCCGCCCCGCAAAAGTTTGATATTTCAATTAATGCCACCACACTTATGTTCCTCCCTCGTCCCAAGAGAGGGTATTGCCCAGTTGTTCTCCAATGATTAATACGCAATATTTTATAACGCAGTGTTAAATGTCACGCAAAACGCCCCTTGTGGGGAGACGAGACACATAGACCCCTGGATGACCTCATCGGGTTAGGTGTGGTGGCGTTAAGGCGGGTCGGGAGGAGACGGGTGGGGTTGCGGCTGGGAAGAAGACAAACGAGGCTGTCCCTGTTCATGACATCTATGGACAACTGTAATGAGGAGGCACCCGAAGGGTAATTCTAAAAATAATATATTTGTCAACTATAAATACCATAAAAGGTAGGATATTTTACGGTGTTATAGATAAACCCAGGGAAGAAAGTTCACTTTCAAGGCTGGAGGTGAGCCGGCGGAATCTTGCCTTATTCTCTCCCTTTCTTTCTGGTCAATGGGTCCTTTTCATCTCCTACCATTAGAGAATTCCCAAGGCAAAACTTTCTACGAATTATACAGAAACCCAAATGAGTAAAACTGCTTTCAGAAAAGCGAAGATGGTTATAAATCTGTTAGCATAATACTTTCCTTTCTTCTTATCTTTCAGTTGATTATTGAAAAAGATGAGGGCTTATTCTTTTCACTGACAAGTAGCTAGGATTCCATCAAGAAGGAGGAAAATATGTGGCTGTAAAGATAACACCCACTATTGAAAATGGCATCGCCATTTTCTACTATTCTCAAGAACTTTTTGAGACAATCAGCTAGAGTGATTAAGATTCCGCTTTACACTGTTGAGTTCTCTATTTGGAAGAAGATATTGTGATTACATGACTTTATAAAATAGTTGATGCATAATTATGTTCTGGATGAATGCTTAAGTAAAGCCAAGGATATTTGAGATAAGTGGTTTAAATGTTGTGGAGTTCTCAGTATTCTTGAAAAATATGAGACATCCATATTTGAAAGTATTTACAAGAAACTAAAACAAAATAAAACAATAGCATCCAGCTATTCAATTCATTTACAATGTTTTAATGCCATGGATTAAAAGCACATGAAATAAGTTGAAAAACCTAGTCATCACTTCTATTACTAATATTTAAGATCTTATATTGTACCTTGGTCTAGTACAAAAAAAAGACCAAAGATGTCATGAAAGTTCTAAAAAGTTTTTCTTGGGTAACCATTCTTGGGATTTGGGATGATTTCTTCAAGGATGACTTTATAAAATTATCTTTAACATCATTGATGATTGGTCAGTGAAAGAGAATTACTAGGTTTGCTATATGTGTGCAATATGGAGATCAAAGCCCAAAACCTTCAAGTAAACTTTAGATAATGAATCAATCTATGACCTCCTTCACATCAAATCCTATAAAATTATAAACACTTTTTTGTTAGATTAATATTTAAATTAAATTATATATTAAAAAGGAGTGCACATTATTTGGTTCTTAAAGAGTCTTTATCATAACCACCAATTTGATTAGCAAAAATAGTACATCTGAACGTTTTGACAAAAATTAGTAAACTGAGAAAATATAAAAATTGAAGAAATTCGAATGTATTTACTTATTTTATTAAATATTTATGAATAAATTTTATGGAATCTTTTTACTGAATATAGTGTGTAGTTGAATTTTAGATAAAAAATGTTATAAAGGATGGAAGTAATATGACTTTAGATAAAATGACAAGAAATGTAATACAATTTTATCAATAACTTGTTGCTTGATAAAATTCTTAACGAGGCTCGAAAATTCGTGTGATTATTTAGAATATGGAATGACATGTGTCAATAATATGACATTTAATTAAATTATTTGAGTATAATATTAGTTCCAAATCAAGTAAGATTCTATTATGATTTAATTTAGTAACATGAATTGGAAAAATACATTCAATGACCATTCAATCCTTTGTAGGTTTTGGATTAGTTGGGTTTAAAATTTATAATTTTTTTTATTTGCTTCAGAATAACAAACTACATTGCCAAATAGTAAACCATCAAAAACTTAATTGGATTATCAGATCTTTAGGAGAAATAAAAATATTTCATATAAATATATTAACATAATAACAAAACTTACTGAAATGAGACATTTTACTCTATTGATTTTAATATCCTAATAATACTTGATTACTTCAGATTCATAAATATCATACCTATTAGTGATCATTGGATAGTAAACACAATATGTGAGATATATTTTAACCATATATAAAAAAATACTATAAAAGGAAGCATTATACAAATTTTATGGGTGGATATTTTTAAAAGTTATATTTTACGAATAATTGAAGTGAAGCACATCTAGAGTATGTTTAATTAGTCAACTTATTGTATGGTAAATATAGGAAATAAGTCTATACTAATGAATGACATCAATTAATGAATATAATGCTGTAAAATGTACTAATAAGAAGAGGTTCCACGTAATTTCATGCCCAAAACAAATTAGGAGATCATTATTTCCTCAACTCAATTGGTTTATGTCTTTTTGCATTCAATTTTCCACTAGATATAGCTGGTAAATAACATTGATCAAGTTATCCAATAAATTAAGCATTTATATAATACTATAAAGATAATGTATCTAGTTAATGTAATATTTTTTAACAGAAATGCCTCTTATTGAAGCCAATTAACTAACATTTCATGCTTGGTTAGAGTGAATTAAATATTTGTACAAGTGATACAAATATATGAGAGCTTCAAGGCATTAAAAGAGATGAAAAGCATGTATGAAATGATCATAAAATATAATTAAATGATCAAGGCATCAAATTATGCTATCCCACTATTCAGCACCATAAAATCAACTAAACTTTAAGGAATGTGTCGATTTTTGAAAATTTCCGCTGACTTTTACACGATTTCTTTGTTTTTTTATATTTACCTTAAAAAATATTAAAAGATACTTGAATCACTACACGAAATGAAGTATCAACCGGATTCCTAGTATTACGTTTTCAATTGTGAAGTCATTTTTGGATGTAAACCATCTCATCTCACCTCAATTTCAACCTAATTGTCTAAATTTTCAAGTATAAACTAGTTCATAGAAACAAACTCTCTTTGTACATGATAGTTTGAATTATCTCTCTTAAGCTAAATGTACAAATGCTGTAGTTTACCTGTTAGACTGACACTGACTATCCTTCTATTGTCATTTACGACTATGAATATTACACTGTCTCGGAGAAAGACAGCTACAGGAATAATGGGAAGCTACTTATCCCTTTTACCATTATTTGGGATCTCCCACAATATCCTTTCTCAGTCGTTATTTATGGGCGCCTCTTCAATTCTTAGAGCGAGTGAATACTTCATGACAAGGCTAGTATCTCCTTTTAGGAAAATGTGAGATAGACTTAATTAGGCATATTCTATGGGTGACCACGGGTTCCAAGCAGTATTCAAGTCAATAAAGTTTAAATCAATAAATGTTGGTGTCACCACCGAGGCAATTAATTGGCGTATTTAATAGAAGTCGGGATTTACATTGGTTGAGCATGTAATGTTTATGATATTTATTATAACTCTAGTGTGAGTTACCTCCGGTGCTTACAAATGCTTTGAATCAATATGGTTTTGTCAATAAATGGTGATAATATTGACTAATTCATTGGGGATTTATTGTTATCTTTAATGGTAAATTTTGGATAGATTTCTAATGCCCTGGATAAATAGAGACTTTCAACCTCAAATCGAGCCCATTGAGGAGCCTTCGATGTTAACAGGCTCTTCTTCAGAATATCCCAAGTAAAGCCCTCCTGTGATTTTTATATTGCTTTCCTAACTTTCCCACCAACCCAAATAATTTGTTTTGATTCATATAATTATTACTTATATAAAACTTGGTTAATCATGCTGATATTGTTGGAGTTTATAAACTAAGTCAACAATAAAATTCCACAATAAATGGGATTCCTTATTCAATATCACAGAAACACTCAACATGGAGAGTAATCAGTATAAAGACAGCTTATGACTCCTCAAAATAATTTATTGACAATAGTGGAGCCTCTTCATCGTCTTAAATGATGGTCCAGGTCCTAGTGCAATCTTCTTAATAATATTTGATCATATTGATTGCATTACTCGAAGAAATCTAGAAATATTTCTCATGAAAAAAATCCCAGATATTTTTATGTTCTCAATGTTTATTCTGTATCCTAACCAATCATTCAAGACAAACAAGGCTAAATTCCACCTCGCACTGAATGAGATGGTCAGAGCATCAGCAGCGCAGAGGGACGGCCAGAATAGCCTGTGGGCATTAGATGAACGTTTAAATACATGTAATTAATGGGCCCACCAGGGTCTCCACCCGTACAATCCAACCATCCCCTCCCCCCCCTATGTGTCCATATCAATACAAGTGAAACTTAGAGGAAGTAGGGTGTCTTTTTATGGATATGCCTATCATACCTATTTACGTTCAATGCTTTAGGAATCAAGTGCATTATATGTTTATGCCCACAAAATGACCATCAAGCAAAAATGATTTCGCATATCAGATGTACGATTGAGGGCGCCCAATAAAGTTTTATTGCTTGAAGCAGGTGGCTACGATCATGGAACAAATTTGAGGGTGTAAATGTAAAAATCCCAAAGAAGTTAATGGGCTTACCATGTGGGCTTCCCATGTGGAGGACTTTAAGGTCCGTGTGGTCGTTTTCGTCCATGAACCGATGGAACAATGGGGGACACCGAGCATGTGAGAGTAATATAAAAACAAAGGAAAATGGGAGGAAGGAAGGAAAACCCTCCAGGCACTCTATAGGTCTCCTCAAGGAGATCGAGGCAGAAAGGAAATCGCACGAGCTAGTCCAACCATCTTCTCTTATCATCGATGTCTCAATCAACCAGTTGCACTTGAAGTCATCATATCACAAAGTGTTATAATCAAAGAAAATGAAAAGTTATAATATGATAGAAATATTGCGGAGAATGTGAAACTATTTGACATGTGAGTCTTACGTGAAATGATGGTCTAAGAATCCGAAACAAAAGATTGCGCAATTCAAAGGCACAATAAAATGAGTTGTTATGAAAGTAAGAATACACAAGGTAAAGTATTCAAACAAAAATAGGTCAAATGCATCTAAACAAGTAATAAAGAAAGTTAAAATAGGAAAAACAAAAGCTAGATGGTCGGCATCGATGGTGATAATAGTTTGGAAAATTCGAATGCGTCGAGAGAGTTTCCGAGGCGAGTGATGCCCTGTGATTTATCACCGGCGAGACCCGTTATTCCTTCGAGTCAATGACGCGAACGAGAGGAAACGAAAGAGGGGAGGAATTGAGGGCAAGAGTAAGTGAAGGCGGCATTAATGGACGGGATGCATGACCTTGGACTTTGGGTCATGGAAACGCCCACCTGTCAGATTTGGTGCGCTGGTAGCAAATCACAACCATGACTGTCTGACGAGTTTGCGGGTTCTCCCATGACGCCGAACCTCCAGGATTCTAAATATTTTTTTTCTTACTTCAGAAAAGTTAAAGGGTCGCATGGAGGGAGAGAGGGAGGAAGATGGAGAGTTTTCCTTCACTGGGAGGGAGAGAAAGGGAGGGGGAGAGGGAGAAGAGAGAGGGAGAAGAGAAAGGGAGAGGAGAGAGAAGGAGAGAGATAGGGAGGGGGAGGAGATGGAGAGAGAAGGGAGAGAGAGAGAGGGAGGGGGAGAGGGAGAGAGAGGAGAGTGAGACAAGAGAGAGAGATAGAGAGAGAGAGAGAGAGAGAGAGAGAGAGAGAGAGAGAGAGAGAGAGAGAGAGAGAGAGAGAGAGAGAGAGAGAGAGAGAGAGAGAGAGAGAGAGAGAGAGAGAGAAGAGAGAGAGAGAGAGAGGGAGAGAGAGAGAGAGAGAGGGAGAGAGAGAGAGAGAGAGAGAGAGAGAGAGAGAGAGAGAGAGAGAGAGAGAGAGAGAGAGAGAGAGAGAGAGAGAGAGAGAGAGAGAGAGAGAGAGAGGGAGAGAGAAAGGGAGAGATAGGACGGAGAGAGAGAGAGAGCGAGAGGGAGAGTTTTCCTTCACAGAAACCAAAAGTTGAAACTAGCTAGGAAGATAGATTTCAGTCGTCCTCATCAATATAACCTTTTTAATCATGATTATGGTCCCTTGAAGTAAATGTCTTCTTGCTTATACTTTATGTTCCTTTGAACTTAAAAAACAACTAGAAAGATTTGGATGAGCTAATCAAACTGTAAATTTGACATCAGAATCAAATGATACATCAGGCCTTTCAAAGGCATGATCTCCAAGTCATGTAGACTGTTGATCTGAACTCCAATAAGATGATTCATCAAACTAAAGATAACCGTCCACTAGAACAGTTGGCTACTTGATAATGGAGACCCAACCAGCACCATAAGACCAGGCCTGAGTAGAGAGTAGGTCAGATCTTAATTTTTTCTTATTTTATTTAGTGTTCTATGATGATACCAATGGCTGGCTGAGATTAATAGAGATGTCAACTTGGATGACTGAGGCTACTAAAGTTGTCAATGTGATAGCTAGAGTCTTTCCTTTTCATTTCGAAAACAACTGTTGAGAGTTGGATTGAATGAATTTAGGAATCAGCTACAGATGAAACAACTAAAAAAGAGGGGTTTCACTTGGGCTTTTCTAGATTTGAGATAATTGTTACAGAGACCATAAAGACTACTACTAGAACATTAGATGGAGATGGGGTTTGTTTTGAAGTGTGATGGGAAGAAATTGAATGTGTACTAGATTATGCTTGTATATAGACTCAACTCCTTGTAGATATGTGACGCATGGTATTTAATAATTCATCTTATTAAGATGAAACCAAGATGATGAATGAGAAGGATGTATAGGAGTAAATTTCTGCTAGTGTCTGATTGATTTTAAGGAAGCTTTGACTATTGATATTGTGAGGCCTGTTGAGATATTTGATCACTTTTGGTTATTCTTGCCAACTTGTCTATACTATTGATTTCAATCTCATGTCTTGAAACCTAAGTTAGACTTTCTAGACAAGGAGGTTGATATTTAATAGAGATTATGAATTCAATCTATTTAGGTTCATTTTTAATTGAACTTAAAATAATGGAATTAGAATCAACCAACCACTATGAAGTTATTTCTCACTTGAAATAACTCTATTATTTTTGAATTTGATAAAATAAAATAAAGTAGTAGCATATCATTGAACACAATAAAATAGAAAAATTGTATTACAAGCACACTCTTTGAGCCTTGTACAAGATGGCTCGTGGACTCAAGTATATGATATATGTAGGTGTATCATTCTCATTAATATACTTGTGATAATCTCCTCAGGTCCAATTGGGTCGGACAACAACTTGATACAACTGCCTTAGTCACATATGTAAGGAGAAAGAAGAAAAGAGAATAGTCATCAGTTTAAGAATTACATTATTAACTAGGGAGGTAACTTCACCTCCCTTATTACTAGCGACCATATAAATAAGGCCTCTCTGTAAGAAGGGAAGGAGGGGGGAGATGAGGAGAGCATCTGTAGGGGGCTTGTGCTGTATTCAGCAAGGTAGAAGTGGAGTATTCTCATCTATTCTCTATTCTTTCTTTTAATGTTCGTTCTTCCTCATCTCTATTCACAATCTTTAGCTCTAGAGATTCTAATTTGAGGAGTGTATCTTGATATGATTGAATACTCCATCTCTTTTCATATATAGCAAGGATTGTATCATTTTGGTATTAGAGCACATATCCTACCATCATGACACTCAAAGCCCTAAAATCAAGGATGGAAGTATTAGAGGCTGACAATATGTCAATCTATGAGAAATAGAGGTGGATAATCAAGGAAATAAAAAAATCAAGGATAGACAATCATCAACTTTTGTTATACATGATGCAATCAATAAATTTTATCAATTTGCAGAGTTCAAGTAGATAAAGCATAATTCACCAGCTCTGAGAAATTCTGCACGATCTTCCCAAGCAATAACAATTGAGGGAAATGACAACTGGAAGCATATAACCATGCCATTAGGCTCATCAGAAGTAGGACCGATACACACACATTATATCAAAAAAAGTGAAGGTTTGATTTTCAAGGGAGACGACGTAGAAAGGAGGATAAGAAGTATGGAAAGATACTTCAAGATTAATAAAATTGCTGACGAAGATAGAGTGGATCAAGTAATGGCCTATTTAAAGGGTCCACCATCATAGTTGTTCATATGGACAAAGGATCATTATGCCTTCAAGAATTGGAGTGATTTCAAAATATAGATTAGGAGTCATTTCAGTCATTCATTATTTGACAGTATCTTACATCAATTTCTTAATATTGTGTAAATAAGTACAATTAAATAGTATAGAAATGAATATGAGAGATTATCAGTATATTTACCACCGATTCAAAATGATATAATAGAGAAAATCTTTAAAAAGGGTTGAAGTAAAAAATTCAAGTAGAAATATCAAGGGATACTTTAGTTAGCCTAAGGGCTATCATGGATGCTGCATTGAGCACTAAGCTCCAACTCAATACTATTTGGCAGGCCTGAAATGTAACCAATGGAAAATGAGGAAAGGCATATCAAGGACTATAATGAATTCTATGGTCGTCACATAGAGACTACTCTACAATAGATAGACCTCCAAGATATCCTCAAGACACTGTTGAGGAATCTGATTTACATAAGTTGCACACCAAACTAGGAGAAGAACACCATAAGCACAACACCATAAATAAGAGGAAGATTATGTTGACAAAGATATAGTTGCAGGCATGCAGAGAAAAAGGACTATGTTATCATTACATTGAAAAATTTGGTTTAAGCCATAGATGCAAAAAATATCTATAGATTATGTTGGTACATGAAGAAGATCGAGGTGATCACATCATTTAACCTGATGAAGATCCACTTTGGCCAGAAGATGTGAGGGAAAATCAAATAGAAGGAGCATTACTTATTACACATGTGTCCTTCCGATCAATTATGGGTTTGACTCACCCCATTTTATGAAATTGAAAGGTGAAGTACAAGATAGGCAAGTAATTATCTTGATTAACAGTGGGGCTACCCACAATTTTTTATGCACTAAAATCATCAAATTACAAATTCAGATTGATCATTCTATTAAATTCAAAATCATTATGGGAAATGAGCACTTAGTAAATGACCAGGGAATTTGTGTCGGGGTCAAAGTGGATATTTAGAACACCACCTTGACAAAAGATTTCCTTCCTCTCAAGCTAGGTGGTACTGACATAATATTGGGCATGCAGTGGCTCTCATCTTTAGGGTGGACCCAAATTCATTAGGCCCTACTCATAATGAAGTTTAAAGAAGGTGCAACCATCAAAACTTTGAGAGGGGATCCTAGTTTATCCAAGATAGATTTAACTCAAAAAAGAGTACATCAAGAGCTAACAAAGACACAATTAATGGTGATAGAACTTCATCAACTGACAAGTATTATTATGAACTATGTAGAAACTAATAATATTGATTGTGAAATTATGATAGTGACATAATTTCCAAAGGTTTTTGAGCCACCACAAGGGCTTCCTCCAAGGGAGGTTGATCATACTATCACATTATTACTTGAACCTTGGCCAATTAATCTTAGGCCTTATCATTACTCACATGTACAAAAAGACGAAATTGAAAGTTTAGTAAAGGAGTTATTATAAATTGAATTAATTAGGCCATCTCACAACCCTTTTGCTAACCCAGTATTATTAATCAAGAAGAAAAATCAAGGTTGGAGATTTTGTGTTGATTACATAGCCTTAAATAAGGTAACAATCCCCAACTAATATCTTATTTCAGTGATTGAGTTATTAGATGAATTATATGGATCCATTATTTTTTCCAAATTAGATCTCAAATCAAGGTACCACCAAATTCATATGAGAGAAGAGGATATCCCAAAAACTACTTTTAAAACACATGACGACCACTATGAATTCAAAGTCACGCTATTTGGGCTATCTAATGCACCGACTACTTTTCAGTCCCTTATGAATTAGTTATTTCGTCTATTTTTGAGAAAATTTTTTCTGATTTTCTTTGATGATATACTAATATGTAGCAAATCCATCAATGAGAACATACAACATTTACAGATGGTATTCCAAGTATTATTAGATAATTCATTACATGTGAATCTAAAGAAATGTCAAATTATTTATACTTAATTGAAAATTTTGGGGCATTTGATTTCAAACCAAGGGGTTATAGCTGATAAATCAAAGGTGATGGTAATGATACAATGGCCCTATCCAAAGAACTTAATGGAGCTCTGTGAGTTCTTAGATTGATTGACTACTATAAAAGATTTGTTAAAGATTATGCACAAAAGGCTTTTCCCTTGACCTCTTTACTCAAAAAAGATGTGTTTAAATGAGATGCAACAGCCCCAAAAGCATTTAAGGATCTCAAGAGTGCTATGGTTAGTACACTTATTTTAGTCTTGCTAGATTTTACTAAACCTTTTGTGATTGAAACAGATGCTTTAGGGGTTGGCGTGGGAGCTGTCTTAATGTAATCAACCCAACCTATTGTATATTTCAGCTAGGCCCGTCCAAAAAAAGGAGTCAAATTAAATCAGCTTATGAGAGGGAACTCATGGCTATTATGTTTGCCGTGCAAAAATGGAAACATTATTTGAGGCATCTATCTTTTGTTATTAAAACTGATCAATATAGTTTGTGATTTTTGTTTTCTCAAAAATAGGTGGATGAAACCTACAACAAATGATTTTTAAACTGTTGAGATATTATTTTTAAATTTAATATAAATAAGGTAGACATAATATCACATCAGATGTACTATCTAGATCTCTAGCTTTGGAAGAACTAAATGTGATGGCTATTTCGACGGCACATTTCCTTGATATGTCCTTAATACAAGCTGAGGTGATAGAAGACAAGCACTTTCAAGAGATAATTAGTGGGTTGTCAACAAATTCTTTGACATAGTCCCATTAATCCTTGGTGAGTGGAACCCTACTCTACAAAGGACGGTTAGTCCTCTCAGTCCTCTCATCTTCCTCTACTCTCATACCCAACATTTTAAAAGAATATCATGATCTTCTTATTGGGGGATATACTAGATTTCTACGAACCTACAAAAGAATCAATCAAGATTTATATTGGCTAAAGATGAAGAACATGATCAAGACATATGTTAATCAATGTCTAACATATGTTAATCAATGTCCTATCCCCAATAGAGTTATTGTAGGTTTTTCCCATAGTAGAGTAGTTAGGAGGAAGTATCAATTAATTTCATTGAAGGGCTACCAAGATCACATGGCTACAATTATATTATGATAGTGGTGGACAAGTTAAAGTAAATATGCCCACTTTATCCTAATTAAACACCCTTTCACAGCTCAATCAGTGGTAGAAGTCTTCACCAAAGAGGTCATCAAGCTTCATGGTATGCCAACTCATATTGTTTCAAATGGAGATAAAGTCTTCACCAGCTCATTTTGGAAGGAATTATTCAAATTGCAAGGCACA
The DNA here is from genome assembly GCA_024713555.1 of Spirodela polyrhiza. Taxonomy (NCBI): domain Eukaryota; kingdom Viridiplantae; phylum Streptophyta; class Magnoliopsida; order Alismatales; family Araceae; genus Spirodela; species Spirodela polyrhiza. The sequence continues at coordinate 4,821,758 of CM046543.1, forward strand.
ACATTATGGATGAGTTCTACCTACCACTCACAAATTGATGATCAATCAAAGATAGTAAATCATTTCTTGGAAACTTATCTAAGATGTTTTGCTTTAGAGGTGCCATCCAAATCATCTACTTAATTGTATTGGGCCAAATTATCTTACAATACAACATCTCACTCATCTATCAACACCACCCCTTTCAAGGCAGTTTATGGTAGAGACCCTCCAAGACTACTTTGGAATGAATCCTTTACTTCTCCCTTAGAGTCGATCGACTTACTATTACTTAAAAGAGACAATACCCTGACAATATTGAAAGAGCACTTATAGAGAGCTCAAATTATTATGAAAAATAAAACAGATGGCAAACATAGAGATTTATAGCTGAATATAGGGGATATAGTTTATTTAAGACTAAGGCCTTATCACATAAAATTCTTGGCAAAAAGGGTCAATGAAAAATTATCTCCCAAATACTTTAGACCCTTCAAGATTATTGATTGCATTAGACTAGTGGATTACTAGTTGGAATTGCCAATAGATTATTCCATACATCATGTATTTCATAGTGGAAGGGAAAGAAGACCTCACATTTATTTTGGACGGGAATATACAAATAAGGTTTCTTGGAGAGAGAGAGAGAGAGAGAGAGAGAGAGAGAGAGAGAGAGAGAGAGAGAGAGAGAAATGTAGAGAGAGGAGAGAGAGCAAGAGAGAGAGAGACACCCATATATAGAAGGCCCATATGGAGAATATAACAACCCATATTCTCACACTCCCTCTCAAGCTAAAGTGTAGAGGTCATACAAGCCCAGCTTGTGTGAGAAGCTATCATAGGATGTAACACTTAGCCCCTTCGTGAAGATATCTACAAGTTGATCCGAGGAAGTCACATATGGAGTACATATGAGACTAGCAATAATGCAGTGGCGAATAGCGTGACAATCAACCTTTATGTGCTTGGTGCCACCATGATAAGAAGAATTGTTGGCGATGAAGTGGAAGCCTGGTTATCACGGTACATAGGCATAGGCTCCTGTATTAGAACTCCAAGCTCTTGGAGAAGAGATTGTACCCAGAGCATCTCTAAAGAAGTATCCACCATCACACAGTACTCTACTTCAGCATTAGAAAGAGAAACAAATTATTGCTTGTGACTATGCCAAATCACTAAATTGCCACCACCATAAACACAATGACTAGAGGTGGATTTCTAATCTCCGCGATCCCCAACATAACTGGAATATGAGTAGTCCTCAACTCGAAGACGTCAATGACACTTGAAAAGAAGTTCACAACTTGGAGAATGCTTAAGATAAGCTAGAAGTTGAAGAGTAGCTAGTTAGTGAACCTCCTGAGGTGCATGCATGAACTAACTTAGAAGGTTAATTGTGTAGAAAATGTCAAGACAAATCACAGTCAAGTATATAAGCTTCCCCACAAGCCTCCGATAATGATATGGATATGTGAGTACGGGAGAATGAGAATCCTAAAAATTTGACTTGATGTCGATTGGGGAACCTTAAGGTTCATAGTTAAGTAACTCAGTACTCTGTAAGAGATCAAGAACATACTTTCATTGATTTAGGACTAGCTAACCTAGTCGATAGGACAACTCAATCCCAAGGAAGCACTTGGGAGTACTGAGGTCACATATATCAAGGTGCTGATGAAGAAAATCCTTTGTGTCCTTGATGCCTAAAAGATCACTACCAGTAATAAGCATATCATCAATATAAACTGCTCATATAACATATCATGTTGAGGTAGTTTTATGAAAAACTGTAGGATCAATATCACAGGCAGAAAAGCCATGCATGTGCATAATCCCATTCAACTTGGTGAACCATGCTCGTGGGCTCTGCTTCAGCCCATAAATAGCTCAATATAGATGACAAACCTTGCTGGACTCCCCCTCAACCACATTATCAAGTGGTTGCTCCATATAGATATCTTCGGATAGTTCTCCATACAAAAAAGCATTTAAGACATTGAGTTGATGTAAAGGCCAATATTGATTCATGGCAAGAGATAAAAGAATGCTGACTGAATTTAATTGTATCGCTAGAGAAAAGGTTTCTTCATAGTCCAACCCAAATTGTTGAGAGAAACCACAAGCAATAAGGTAGGCTTTGTAGTAGTAAATGGAGCCATTTGACAATATTTGGATGTAAAAACCCATATGCAAGACACAATATCTCTCGATGGATGATCACCCATGTCCCTCGACGAATGAGTGCAGTGTACTCGTCATCCATAACAATCTTCCATTGCGATACCACCATTGCCTCAATGTGGGACTTGGGAATTGACTTAGTGGCCAAGGAGAGAGCAAATGCTTGATAGGAGGGGTTAAGGCGATTATAAGTACTATGGTACTGAATGAGATGTAGAGTACAAGAATGTGTACCTTTCTACAATGCAATGAGAAGATGAAGATCATTTGGAGGTGTTGGACTTAGAGACGAAGGTAACGATTGATCAAGTAGAAAGATAGAACCTGCAGGGTTAGAAGAAAAAACCAAACGTAATGAAGGAAGGGAGAGAAGATCTAGTGGGGACGAGGAAGAAGGAGGTGAAGGCAAGGGTAGGGAAGAGGAGGTAGAAAGTAAGGGTAATGGTATGGCTAGTAAGGATGTAGCTGGTTGCATTGACGAGGCTGATGGTGGAGATAAAGAAGTATTTGATGTGGGCATAGGAGAGACCACTTGTGGAGAGGATGTGGAGGTAAAGTACCTTGTGTCCTCATGAAATGTAACATAAGTGGAAACTAGATATTTACAAACCTTTGGAAGATAAATGTGACAACCCTTTTGTGTCTTGGAGTAGCCCATGAAGACACCTTTGATTGCACGAGGGGCTAGCTTGGACTTGTTGAGCATATGATCATGAACAAATGCAGTGTAACTGAATACCTTGGGGGGCAATGGAAAGAGATCATGATTTGGGTGGAGACAACGAATGGGAACTTTGTCACCTAGAGAAGATGGGGGTCAGTTGTTGAGGTAGGTAGAGGTGAAAATAGTGTCACCCCACAAGTGGTTGGGTACACCCATTTCTAGTATGATCTCACGAGTTATATCCAAAATGTGACAATGTTTGCACTCTATAATGTCATTCTGTTGAGAGGTATATAGACACGTGATGAATCAAAAATTGTCGTTAGGATTGATGGTTAATCAAATAATATTTGTATATTGAACTTTAATTCAAAGGAAATGAATATAGGGTGAGTCCAAATGGATCCATAAAGAAGTGAGAAATCAAACATCGAATTGCAATAAAATATAAGTGAATATTCAATAAATGTTTAAGAAGACTTTAAGAGAGATATTTGTGGTTATTCTATAAAAGAAATTGAAGCATAAAAAAGAGAGGCATAAACAGAACTTAAATGTTGAAATGTAAATTTCTTGAAAGTAAATCTCCTTTATGGCCAATTAGTTCTCCCCACCTTGTGTCACTTCAAGATGAGAAGAGCTTGGTGGCTGAAAGGGGTGTGAGAAGAAGCAAAGAGAGAGGAGATCAGAGCTCCCAATCCTTGAAATTTCTAACCCTTGTCACTAATGGAGAAGAGGACTCAAGGAAGGGAGTGAGAGAGAGAGAGAGAGGAAGAGAGAGAGGGAGCTCACGCGAGAGAAAGAGAGAGATAGCAAGAGAGGAGAGAGAGAGAGAGAGAGAGAGTGCGATGAGAGAGAGAGTCGACGAAGAGAGAAGGAGACCGTGACGAGAGAGAGATTTGACAGAGAGAGAGGGAGAGCGCGACGGGAGAAAAGACGACATAGATAGAGGGAGAGTGCGACGAGAGAGAGAGTCGACAAAGAGAGGAGGAGACCGCGACGAGAGAGAGATTTGACGGAGAGAGAGGGAGAGCATGACGGGAGAAAAGACGATGGAGATAGAGGGAGAGCGTGACGAGAGGGAAAGATGATGGAGAGAGAGGGAGACTGTGACGGGAGAGGAGACGACGGAGAGAGAAGGAGACCGCGACGAGAGAGAAGATGATGGCGAGAAGGAGAGAACGGTGAGAGGGAGAGAAGACGATTGAGAGAGGGAGAGCGCGACGAGAGGGAGAGAACTGCAAGAGGAAGAGAAGACGACGGAGAGAGGGAGAGAACAGTGAGAGGGAGAGAAGACGACGGAGAGAGGGAGAGCACGATGAGAGAGAAGACGACGGCAAGAAGAAGAGAACGGCGAGAAGGAGAGAATGGCAAGAGGGAGAAAAGACGACGGAGAGAGGAAGAGCACGACGAGAGGGAGAGAATGGCGAGAGAGAAGGGGAGAAGATGACAACGAGAGGGAGAGAAGACGATGGAGAGAGGGAGAGCGCGACGAGAGAGAAGACGACAGCGAGAAGAAGAGAATGGTGAGAGGGAGAGAAGACGACGGAGAGAGGAAGAGCACGACGAGAGGGAGAGAATGGTGAGAGGGAGAGAAGACGACAGAGAGAGGGAGAGCACGACGAGAGGGAGAAGAGTTGCACTAAAAGAGGATGATCCCTCATTCATGAGAATGGGGTCTATTTATAGACCAATTTGAGTGCCAAAATAAGGAAAGAGAAGACGCCAAATTAGTTAGAAGAGAGAGGAGGTAGGGGAGAATGTGGAGGCCTCTCATTGGCTCTCCCCCTTCCTTGAAACTGTGGAGCCTTCCCATTGGCCAAGGGGAGGTGCCAAGTTTGTTGCACATGGGGGAGATGCTCTCCCACTGCCCAAGAATGGGAGGGTGCCAAATCAATTAGGGAGCACATGGGCCCCCTTTCTTGGCTCCCTGCTGGCCCATGTGGCAGCCATGGGTTGGCCCATGGGTCTTCTTTAGGCAAGCCCATTATCTCTTAATGGGCTTTGTAATGGCTGTGATAAAAGAAACTCTCAAGGTATTTTTCCTTGGATGTGTGTTAGTCATAAAATTATAGTCTTTTATCTTTATTTAAGTGACTTATGTTTTTTCTATGCTAAGGATGGAATTGAGTAGTTTTTATGTTTATTTTGTATGTGGATAATACATTAATATCCTATTATGGTAGTACTTAATATGTGATTATGATACATGATCAACACGTAGTTTTATGAATGATGTCAAGGTTCTTACAATGATCTTGTCGCACCATTTGAACAAAGTCTAGTGCATTGTCAGTTTAGAAAATCTTTGGGGTGATAGAGAACTAAGTGATTATTTTCTGCAAGAACTGTCGAATGCTGGAAAGGACTTTGGTGCAAGACTCGAGAAGATAGACCTAAGAGGCTCAAGAGTAGTCATCCTCAAACATAATGTAGTAGTAGAAGCCTAACACAGAGGGGGATCGTGAGGGTCCCCACACATCACAATGCACAAGATCAAAGGGATGGTCACTAGGGGTAGAGTCACACTGAGGAAAACAGGCTAAGAAATCTTTTCCCAATTCACATGACTCACATTTGAAATTGTCAAGAGAAATCTTTGGAATTGCTTCATGAAGTTTTGAAAGATTTGTGTCCCAAGTGACAATGTCAAACAAGAGAAGAGGTTTTAATAGAATGTAAACAAGAAAAGAGAGAGGAAGGTGTATCAAAAACAAGTTCATAGAGACCACAACCTATCTCTCTACCCAAACCAATCCTTTGTCCTATTCACAAGTCTTGAAAAACACAATGGTAAGAGAAAAACTGAATAGTACAAAATAAGGCTTTAGTAATAGCACTGATAGAAAGAAGGTTGATGGGAAAATGGGGAATCTAAAGAATGTTGGAGAGGGAAATAGAGGAGGTGGGAGCAGCCACCCTTTCCCAAAAACAGGGCACGGGTGACCATTAGCAATGGTGATGGATTTAAGATTGGGCGAGGTTTGAAGAAGAGAAAGGAGGGAAGCAATACCTGACATGCGTGTCGAGGCTCTAGAGTCAATGATCCAAGTCCCAGGTGAGGAAGCAAATAAGGTAGTACTTGAGCTAGAAAATGCAGCATGATGAGAAGTATGAGGTGCCATTGATTGCTCCTGAGCATGCAATAAACAATCATATTCCTCCTGACTCAAGGTAACCTATGCCCTCAGGTTTGGGTGAAAGATCCGTTGGAGGAGATGGTACAAGAACATCAATAGTAGCCACTGAGTGAGTCGTGGACCACCCTAGAGGATACCTAAACTTCTGGTAACACTTGTTTGAGGGGTGGTTTTGCTGACCACAATGAGCACATGGAGGATAAGAGTTGTGGCTGCCACCATGTCCATGATCACTATGACCATGACCATGATCCCTGCCACCACCACGGCCAGTGCTAGGAGTATGAGTGGCCACAAGGGCAAATGATTCTGAAGGGGGGACGAGAGAAGTTGACGTAGGAGGAGAGAGGGCTGGAGTAGTGGTTAGGTGTGATGTACTTGTGGACACACGTCGAACTGCATTGAAGATATCCTCAAGAGATTGGAGCATGATATCAGTGAGGACTGATCCATGAACCTGATTCTCAAGTGAGGGTCAATAGAATCTAGATAAAGCATAGCAAGAAATTCCTCTCAATATCCTCTATGAATTGCTAGATCAATGGTGAAGGGTTGGTACTGATCCAAGTGTTGAGATAAACTAAGGAGAGTGAGATAAGTGTCCTCATATTGACGAGAGGATCCACGCATCTGCATCATGCTACTGAATATATCCATAGTATAAGAAATATTTCCTTTTGTAGCAAACATCTTGGCCAATGTGTCCCACATCTTCTTCACAGGTGTGAGAAACTCCAAGTGAGTGCTGATGTGGCTGACGATGAGCTTCAATAACCATGCTTGAATAATGTGGTCTTTTTGAATCCAATCCTCATGCCAAGGATCACCATCAGGTGGAGGATTCTTCGTGATGAATCACTCATAGCCATGAATTTGAAGAAAATGCCAAAAACTATTCACCCATGTCAGATAATTTGTACCAGCGAACACGGAGCACAAAGCCTGAAGTAGAGAGATCAATAGATTTGTTGAGGTGGTAGCCATCGAGAGGGGAGTAGGTAAGTCGTCACCATATTGATGATGGTCACCAAAGGTAGAGACAGACCACAGCAGGCTGCCACTGGAGATTGATCGTCTGGAAGGGCTGAAAACTAGAATCACTATAGAAGAACACAAACAGAAGCCGCTACGGCCTGAAGGATGGAGAGTGTTGGTAGGAGTTGGGCGATATCAGGTGAGCAATGATTGCAGAAGAGGAAGGGGCACCAGAAGAGGGGAGAGCCATCAGAAATCACAATGCCTGAAGTCTCAATGATGACATGATGCCGGAACTCTTGACATGTGAAAAGAGGGTTCTAGAAGGCTACGATGCCTGGAAGAGAGGTGAAAAAAAAATCACCAATGAATGAGCAAAAGAAGAGGAAGAAGGCCTTGCCAGGATGACAATGACTGAAGGAGCTCCGACAGGAGAAGATCAATGTGAGCCCCCCCATCGATGAGCTCCCATGGCTCTGATACCAAGTGGAGGGAAAGAAGACCTCATGTATATTTTGGAAGGGAATATGCAAATAAGGTTTCTTGAGAGAGACAGAGAGAGAGAGAGAGAGAGAGAGAGAGAGAGAGAGAGAGAGAGAGAGAGAGAGAGAGAGAGAGAGAGAGAGAGAGAGAGAGAGAGAGAGAGAGAGAGAGAGAGAGAGAGAGAGAGAGAGAGAGAGAGAGAAAGAGAAAGAGAGGAAGGAGAGAGAGGGAGAAGAGAGAAATGTAGAGAGAGGAGAGAGAGAGCAAGAGAGAGAGAGACGCCCATATATAGAAGGTCCATATGGAGAATATAACAGACCATATTCTCACATTCATATTTCACAATTAAGGAAAGCATTGGGGCTTTTGGATCATCCTCAGCCCATTCCCCCATAGATCAGCCAAGAACTAGAATGGAAGACAACCCCCAAGTCAGTACTAGTAGCTAGGAAAAGAGGAGGGACAGTGGAAGTGTTGATTCAAAGGAAAGACCTTCCGATTCATAAGGTGTCATGAGAGTTTTTACCACAATTCCAGAGCCAATTTCTAGAGTTCCACCTTGGGGACAAAGTGGTAGTTGATGAGGAGGGGTAATGATACAATCCCCTAAGTCACATATGTAAGGAGAAGGAAGAAAAGAGAATAGTCATCAGTTCAAGAATTACATCACTAGCTAGGGAGGTAACTTCACCTCCCTTATTACCAGTGGCCATATAAATAAGGCCTCTCTCTTGGAAGGGGGGGGAGGGGGGAACGAGGAGAGCATCTGTAGGGGGCTTGTGTTGTATTCAGCAAGGCGGAAGTGGAGTATTCTCGTCTGTTCTATGTTCCTTTTTTTACTATTTGTTTTTCCTCATCTCTGTTCACAATCCTCATATCTAGAGATTTCGATCTGAGGAGTGTATCTTGATATAATTGAATACTACATCTCTTTTCACATATAGCAAGGATTGTATCACAACCATGTCTTAATTAGACTGGACAGCCACCACATCTTAAGTAGCACATTCTCAACAATGTTTATTAATGATTTTACTTCATGAAGGAGAAAAATATGTTTGTATACTATTTTCAGTGTCCAATTACTAGTTTTTGGTTTTTGTAGGGAGTCACATAGTATATGAGATGGGATGATTTTTCCAAAGTGAAAGCTTATTTCTTTTTTTGCCCTAGAAGGTTTGGGGTACCTAATGTTACACGTGGATTTATGGATTATTATGGTGTCAATTTAGGTATAAGTTTCTTCCATTCTCAACTTATACCATGTCAAGTGATACCACCACTTGATTTTGAGTCCCAAAGTCACTTTTGAGTGGGCCTTGCATAGATGATGGAAGCAATGATGTAGCCTAGAAGATGCAACCAATATAAGAAACAAAGATTTTGACCTAGGTGGTCAAAAGAAAATACTTAAAGGCACTTCAATGTTTAAATAATCAATTTTGTACTAGAAAATAAACCTATTTTTAACCAATTCAAGTTGATTAGAGGTTCAAGAAGCATCAAGACAAATTTCAACTCTTACAACCTAATTTCATCTCAATTCAAGTGGAGCAAAGGCCCAGGGTACATAAAGATACAATTTGGCCCATGTTCAACTTAGGATGGCCCCATCATAGATTTTGGTACAATTAACATATATCAAGATCTCATTTCTATTTTTTAAGTTTCTTAATTCTTATCTTTTAAAGTAAAAAAGTTTCCTTGTCTTAAGGAAATTAGAATAGAGCACTTATCCTTTAAAATCATCTTAATATAATACCTCTTTTTTATAATAATTTTTTAAAAATATGTATTTTAATAAAATCTTCCTTCTCATTAAGGTCATTCTAACTGTTGGGTTTTAGGCCAGCAAACATTAAGAGGGGGGTTGAATTGACTTGAACCCTTTTTATTTTTGAAGAATTCCTCTCCTAGAAATTTCCCTCTCTCCTAATATGCTTCCATAATGAATTGTGGATGTGGGCTCATTATTTTATAGTGGTTCAACACCATTCTACAACCACTCTCCAATAACACTAATTATTCTTGAGTTCCACTATTTGATCTTTCAAATCACAATCACTCATTTCATTGGCTCATCTACCTCAAGATTTCACCCAAAAATCCTCTTCTAGATTCACGGCTCTAGGAGGCCTACTGTATTATTTAACGGAATAGCTCCCTAGGTGATTAATTAAAAATATAATAATTTCTCAACCCACAAATATATAAAACAATTTCACCATGGGTTGTCCAAAAGATGAATATTAAATGCCCTATATTTCAACAATAGTAGAAGACGAGGATGTAGATGATATGCTCTTTATCTTTTTTGTTGCTTAGTCTTTTTGTTGTAATTAGAAGATGTGTAGTTAAACTCAATTTGAGGAAAGATGATGATTTGATTACATTCATTGACTTAATGCTTTCATATTCAATGAATAATCAATAGAATATCCTCACTTTCCTCTTGAATGCACTATAGATAAACATAGATAGAAGAAGAATATTGTGAGAAAAAATATAGCAATTGAAAATTAATTCTTCTCATTAGAGGTATTTATAAAGAAATCACGTATAAACTTCTCATAAATCTTCTAAGATCTTCAACAACTAGATTCACTTATAATATATTTTAATTAAAACCTTGCCGAAATCCAATATAATCTCATTTATCTACTTCATATATCTTTTAAGGAAAACAAGATGTAAGCTCTTTAGTACTTAAACATTAGTATTTAATACAAGTCAATTGACAGAAATCTGATACGAATTCGATAATCCTTATCATGAATTTGACTATACATGTTTCACAGAAGTAATAATTTCTCATTTAAATCTTATCTGAATTCAATCAAACAAAATCTAAAATGTAAGTATACTTCGTAATTCACAATCTCAATATTTCAAATAACATTGCTATCAAGAGTGATTTGTCTGATTTTCAACATATATTTAATATTATTTGAAAAATCTTTTTTAATGAATTCAATGCTCTATTGATCACTTGACTGATTCGATGTTAAAAATATTTTATTATTATGAAATAACATCATGAGAGCATAGATAACTAAGTAAGCTTTCATATTCATATTTTACTTCACTAAAACTCATCACTTTCTTAACTTTCATGATTTCAATAAGTAATGTTAATTCACATAACATTGTAAAAGATGATGAATTCTAATGATATATTGTTGCAACTATTTAAGTTCATGTCATGAGATTTTCATGCATTAACTACTTCTCATTTATTTGCTTGAAATCACAACTTATATACTCCATGTATAGGATCTTGAATGTCACATTGTAAGGTGTATTTTATGTATGTGTGTATGATCCTTTCATTTTCATTCATATACATGTGTATATTCTTGAAAAACAATTCATTTAATTTGATTATTCTTAATTTATCCTCAATAGTTTTGTCATCATCAAAATATATTACCTTTATGGGTCTGTGATGCAACTCTAAGTCATTATTAGAATCATCAATTAATTTTAATAATTTATGGAACTAGATTCACCATTTTGTTTAAATGGATATAGTGGTGAGCTAGGTCGTCTTCTCAGGAAAGTTTTTCAAAATATTTTATTTTCTAATTTAAAGAATTATGAAATTGATTTGAAGATTTAGATTAATATTCAGGGTAATAAAGGAAATGGTAAATAAATGTAAACACGAATTTAAAGTATGAAATAATTTAAGATAGTAAATAAATTTGATTTGAAATATTGAAATGACAAAGAAACATGTAGAGAAATAACGAGATCTAAAAAAATAAAATTATTTTGTAGTTAAAATAAGGAAATATTAAAAATCTATTAAAAATCAAGCTTACAACCCTTAGAAGGCATAACTTGATGTCGACCTCTAGGTAGCACTTCCCAATCTTCCATCCAATTCAATGGAATAGATTTAGCATGAAAATGATAGAGGAGAATGATCAAAATTAATGATGCATTCTTTAAATTTCTGTTTTCACAAAAAAAGAAGAACAACGTTTTCCTCAAGAACAACCAAAGAAAAACTCAAAAAAGATTTATTTCTCTCTCTTCTTATATCTTTTTCTTTCCTAGATTTTTAAATCACATTTTCTATTTTAACCTCCAATTTCTATCATATTTTTATGATTTTTCTCTATTTTTTTGACATTTTCTCCTCCTTATACGTAATAATAATTGATATATCCTTCCAAGCGTGTGAGAATTATTGATATCATCTATTTTAATAGGCAATAATTGATATTTTCAAATATACCCTTATGTGAATGTGTGAGAATAATTGATATAGTCTATTTTACTAGATGATAATCAATACTTATGGATATATCCTCTAACACACTACTCGATGAAGACCATTAGATCTTCGAGCCCATTGTTTAGCTCTAAAGAGGGGAGATGTGGCCAAATATTTGCCGTCAAATGCTTGTCACCACTCTTCCTTTTGTGTGTGCTTTATCGAGATAAGTGTGCCCACTGGAATGTATGTTGGTGGTTGGCAACTTCCATTTCTGGTGTGTTGGATATGATAGTGGCCATCGTTAGATCTAGCGCTGTTTTTTATATGACGGCGGCTGCAACATGGTGCACTCCTATGGATTGGATGCAACTATAGCCACTATTGGATTGTTGACTACTTTTCGTGCAATAGTGGGCTGTGAAGTGGTGTCTCCTAGATTGTCAAATCTGACCACTACTAATGCCCTACTGCTAGATCTAAAAGAGAAGAAGAGACCAAATTTTGGTCTCACATTGAAAGTATTAAGGGACACCTCTATTAATGGCACAAAGGTTATCCTTAGAGGCATCTTTAAAAGGGAAGATTGGGGTTCAAGCCCCATCTCCTAAAGTTGATTCGAGTTCCAGCCCCACCTCCCAGGGTTGATCCGAGTACCTCCCCCTACTCTTAGTAGGCTGTTGAGATGAGCCTATACAACTTGGACCCAACTCCAATGATTTGTGACCTAGTTTACATGGGTTGTGAGGTGGTTTGCCATCTGGCCCCCTATCAGGCCCATTAAGTGGTGTGCCTCTGGCCCACTAGCGGTATGCCTAATAAGTCATTTTTCTCTTTTTTTTACTTATTCATTTTAATGACTATAAATTTCATAAAAAAATATATTTCAATTAATCATAAAAATTAGCACAATAAGATTTTATTTAATAATAGAATAAATAGGAATTAAGCCTCAAGATATGAAATAAATTCTCATCAACTTTTTTATTCATAGAATATTTATTTGAATCACGATTTAGAGGTTTATTTAAATAACACACAAAATAATTAAAATGATAACTTGTGAAATACTCTCAAATATGTATTATTCTCCCAAATTTGATAATAAATTAGCATGTAATTTTCACAAGCTATTACTCCAACACTAATAATATTATATTTGCTTAAAAAGTTTAAATAAACTTAACATTTTATACATTAGTTATAACTAGATTTTGACCTATCTAAAGGCCCCCATTCCCACTAGTCAAATTTCAATTTATTTAATGAATTTCAGATTTCCTACTCTTTAGAGGTTTCTTATCTTTACTAGTAGATTCAATACCCTATGGATTCAAGAAACCTTTCTAATCTTGTCGATTCAAGATCAAACCCTTGTAGATCTAGGTGTAAGGATTCTTTGTTTTGTAGACTCTGGGTGAATGATCTTTATAGAAGTCGGAATACTTTAATGTTCAGTTCTAGATGAAATAGAGTCAGTGCCAAATTACTCAAATCATCATCATGTCAAAATTTCTGTTTTGTCAAGAATTATCAATTATGAAATGATTCATAATTGGTGAGTGACAAATGTGAGTGATAAATGAGTTTCAGACATGTGAGTGATAAATAAAAATTTGATAATGATGTTCAAAGAGACTTTAGAATGAAAATTGGTGAATCTAAGGTGATCTTTACTTTACTTTTTGGATTGGCCCATTGAGGTTGCTGTTTTTTGAGTGTATGACAACTGTGGAGGAAAAGTTAGCAAATTTTTTCATTTACAAGGTAAAAGACATGATTACTATAATGAGAGTAGGTAGATATAAAATATGCAATGGGAAAAAATTTATTTTACATGAATGCCAATGAAAAAGCTATTGAAATCTTAATTTCGTTCTATTGATTGTGCATATATTATATATAGCCATAATGATGAATGCAACTATGTAAACCAAATAGCTTGGAATATCCTATTAAATTTATATATGATTATCTTATACTAATTTGTATAAAATTTGAATCATACATGATTTTAGAATTTAAAAGTTTCCTCAAGTGCCAAATCATTTATAGGGAAGGTAAAGATATGACATAGTAGTTCAACCAATGTGCCACAATATGTAAGAGAAAAAAATTGGTACAACATCCTAGCCATGTCAATAGAAAGTCACAAAGATTTATTGTAACAATACATACCATATAAGGTTGATGACTTACAAGCCCTACAGTCCTATTAGTTGAGATGTGCATTATAGATGTAGAGATAAAGGCCTCAAGTCTAGTGAGTGTGTTAACTGAGGTTGTGTAATTACTATATATTGTGAATATGAAAATGATAGTAAAGTACAACTAAAAAAGTATCAAAATGATGGTGTTATAGGAGTCCATGATGGATATTCACTATCCCATCACTTGGAATGCTCTACTAATTATTTTTAGATACATTAAAAAATTTAGGATTCAAAATTAAGGGAAACTCATATCCCTTGTGGAAAGAAGAGCCTAGGAAACCCTAGGAATTCAAATTCCTCAAGAGGAAGATAAGTACAAGAGTTCAAATAAGAGGAAGAGATAGGGCCTTAATGGGCCAAGTCTATAGTGGGCTGATGTCATAATCTAACACTCCCCTCAAGTTGGAGCATATAGATCAAACATGCCTATATTGGTTCCTAGTGAGTCATAAGAAATGCTATTGAGACTCTTGTTGAAGATGTCGGCTAGTTGGTTGGCCAATGAAGTGTATGGAGTGGTGGTGATGTCATTGAGAACCTTGTCTTGAATAGTGTGACAATCAATTTTGATGTGTATGGCACATTCATGGAAGGAGAGATTTATTGCAATGAAGATTGTAACTTGGTTGTCATAGTCCATGGGCATCAAAAATAGTGTCTATTGATGCCCTTGGGCATAGATTTAGATATTACAAAATATATGATAAAATATATAATTCATAATTGATATAATTCACAAGATTATGATAAATGATTTATAGATTTCATGCAAATAAATTTATTATTCATCTTGTGACATTATAACTAACCTTGAGATTAAGTGAAATGATGAAGAAGTGAAGCGCCACACATGGATAAATATTTATTGGAAAACAAATATTTAAAGGTAAATGATAGTTATATTTTTAATACATATATTTATGTTTATTTATCCATTTAAGTGCAACTATTATTTATTAGTCACGTGTATCCTTAAAAGAAAAAGAAAAAGGTTCGAAATACCAAATGAGCTCTAGTGAGTCTCGAACCAGAAATCTGAATGATGACATGTCAACTACTTACATACAGAAAACGACTAGCTTAACGTTTGAATTTGAAGACAGAGTCAACAAGAAATTTATTTTTCTATGAGAGAAAAATCTTCAGTTTGAATTTCAAATAGAACAGACTATAGAATAGAAAGATATTGAATTCACAATGGTCAAAGGTTGTTGCCGCACGTTCCAGAAAATGGTAAGTATTCAAACTGACCTTTCAACTTTGTCTCTTGAGCAAATCATGGAAATTCATTAGAGGATAATACCCTACAAGTAAAGGAAGCAAATGAGAGCAAAAATAATGATTCTACTTCGATAACAATAAGAAATTACTCTCACAATCAAGATTCATCACTACTAAGCTTCAACTGTGAGCATACTACATCATCTATCTTCAACAACAATTGATGATCAAGATAAAGCTTGAATCCTTCAAGGAGGCTCTCCATCAATCCCTAAGGTAACTAGGTGGTGAGTGGAGGGTGAGATTGGGCAAAGGCACGAGGTGCTCTAAGCCCTATTTGGCCCAGAAGGGGTTGGATCTCTGTGGAGGTCGAACCTAAGGTATTGGGTAGTTGATTCCGTTAAAATTAATATATATTTATAAAGGAAATAGTGAAAAACCAGTAGGAAGGATCTTTTGGGACTAGAAGTAGCCAGGTGAGGGGCAAACTAGTATAAAAAGCTTTTGCCTCATAGTGAGATTTTGCCAGAAGAGAGAGAAAGTCATTCTGCGTGTAGATAATCACATAGAGCTATGTTAACACACGTGTTGACATATCTAGCATCCGGAAAGAAAATCTAAGATTTCTAAAATATTAATTCACCCCCCCCTCTTGATATTTTATTTAGACTCTAGATCTTTTAGTGTCAAGACCCCCAGTTCCTACAAAAGAAATTGAAGCCATACCATCTCATATGTAGAATCAGCCATTGCATGGTATTCTACCTCAACACAAGAGTGGGAGATGACTTGCTACTTCTTAGAGTGCTAGGTGACTAGGTTGTTGCTAATATATGTGCAATAGCCAGTAGTTGACTTATGATCACCCTTGTCACTAGCAAACCTGACATCAGAGTAGGCCTCAATCTTGAGATGACCATGACATTAGTAAAGGAGTCCCCCTTTCTAATGTATGCAAGAACACTTGTTTGATGTATGCAAGAACACATAGTGCTCCCTCTATACGTACTTCTTGAGGTTTCTACACGAATTGGCTAAGAATGCCAACTACATTAGATATTTTCAGATGAGTGATAGTGAGATATAGTAATTTGTCAAGCAGATGGTGATATCAATTGGTGTCCTCAAATTTGGGAGAACCATTTTCCTAGAACTTGAGCTGAGCCTCCATTGGTGATGAAGCAAATTTACACCCTAGTAGCCCTACCTTTTGAAGAAGGTCCAGCACATATTTCTTGTGTAAAAGAGCAAGTTTCCCTTGGTGATAGACACACTCATTCCCTAAGAAATAACGCGGAGTGAAAGATCACTGGTCACAAAGTGCTAGTGAAGATATACCTTTAAAGCAAAGATGCTAACCTCATCACGACCAGTAAGGAGGATATCATCGACATAGACCATAAGCACCACACACCCACCTAAGGTGGTCTTGTGTATCATAGTTTGATCACCCATACACAGAACAAAGTCAAAAGTAGTAATGAGACATGTGAACTTCTCAAACTAGGTAGGGGGACTCTCCTTGAGCCCATAGATAGCCTGCTTGAGTAGACACACTTGAGAAATCTCCCCTTGAGTAACATACCCAAAGGTTGCTCCATGACTACCTACTCAATAAGATCACCAAATGGGAAGGCATTAGAAATATCTAGTTGATGGAGAGACCATGCCTAATTAACTACTAGAGAGACAAGTACATTGATAGAGTTGAGATGACCATGGAAGAGAAGGTTTCCATGTAATCAATGCCATAGGCTTGGGTAAAGCGATGAGCAATGAGGCATGCTTTGTGACGAGCAATAGAGCCATTGGGGTTGTACTTAAGGGAGTACACCCATTTGCAAGTCACGATGTTGGTGTTAGGTAGACGAGGAATGAGCTGCCAATGCTGCACTGAACTAAGACAAAATACTCGATGTCCATTGTCAACTTTCACTCAGGTATCTGAAAAGGCCCCAAAGGTAGGGTGATGGTGATCATAGGAAACAAAATGAGAAATGAGATGCTGAGTGTAGGAGTGAGTGCCTTTATATAAGGCAATGGGAAGATGGAGATCATCGGGTGGGGAGGAAGGAGAGCTAAGAGAGGTAGGGGAAACCGATGGGAATGGTATTGGACTAGAGGAGGGGGGTGGGAACCCAACAAGTGGGTTAGATGATGAGGACAAAGAGGAGGGTGAAGACACATAAGAGTCATGGACCACTATAACAAGTGAGTTTGTTGATGGAGGAGGAAAACAAAGAGGTGGTGAGGAGGACACCAGAGAAGAAACAATAGAAGAAACAATAGAAAAATAGTGGACATCCTCATGGAAGGTGACATCTGTAGACATGAGATACGGACGAGTGTCAAGAAGATAGACTTGATATCCCTTATGTGT
This sequence comes from Spirodela polyrhiza, assembly GCA_024713555.1. Lineage (NCBI taxonomy): Eukaryota > Viridiplantae > Streptophyta > Magnoliopsida > Alismatales > Araceae > Spirodela > Spirodela polyrhiza. The sequence goes on from CM046543.1 coordinate 4,839,216, forward strand.
GAATTAGTTGCTAATGAAGACACCTTTAAGGGTGCGAGGTGCTGACTTAGAGAGAGAGTGAGTATGGTCATGCACAAATGCAATGCAGCCAAATACTCAAAGAGAGAGAGGAAAGAAGTCGGCTTGAGGAGAAAGCCGATATAATGGAATTGCACCACAAGAGTGGATGAGGGTAGGGAATTGACTAGAAAGGTGGTAGTGAGGAGGGCATCGGACCAGAGATAGTGCAAGACCTTCATGGCTACAAGGAGTGTGCGAGTAATGTCAAGAAAATATTGATGTTTCTGTTAAGCAATGTCATTTTGCTTAGAAGTGTAAGGTCAAGTAGTCTTATGAGTGATGCCACGGTCTTTGTAGAAACTCTAAAGTATATTTTGGATAAACTCTAGGGTGTTGTATTTACAAAGAATCTTGAGGATAGTAGAGTACTATGTGGTGATCTTTGTGATGTATTTGTAGACAGTGTCGAGAACTTGAGAGTAGTATTTGAGAAGATATACCCATATAGCACAAATATAGTCATCAATAAAGATAACTTAGTATTGCAATCTTGTTGGAGAAGTAACACAAGATGGTGCCCACATGTCACAATGAATGAGGTTGAACGGTTAAGACGTGGGGATAGAATCTTGAGATAGATATGTAGAGCAGTGATACTTGCCTAATTGACACAACTCACACAAACTTGAAAAAATAGTAACCCATGGTAGGGATTTTTTAAGTTTCAATAAGTATTGATGTTGTCCAACTATTTTCTAATGTTGCTAAGAAAATTTAGCAAATTTAAAAATTATAAATTCTGAAAAATAAGACAATTTAAGAAGGAAATATTCTTTTCTAGTGGATTTTTCACCCTGATCATAGGAAAGATAAAATATTATTAATTATTTATGATTTTCAATTGATAGATTAGTTTTTTGAATTTTTTCTAGCAAAAATTAAGCAAAATAAGCTAAAAATACGAATTTGGGGGTTTTTGATGTCAACTGATGTCAACTCGTGAAGAACACCCCCAACTTTACAATCAACAAAAATACCTTGACTCATAAATGGATCACATCGAAGCCCAAATTATCAAAATAAAGAATTAATAGAAAAGTGTTCTTGTTCATAACATGATAAGTGATTAAAAGATATATTATTAGAAACTAAAAATAATAAAAATAAACAAAAATTAAAGTTTAGGGAAGAACTAGGCAACATAGTCATATATCATATTTTCACCCAAATATGATTTATTTATGTAGGTGCAGTGCACAAATTAATTTCTTATACCTTCTCCAATTAATGGTTGACAATCCTAACAACTGTCACTTGCTGAAACCGAGCAACGAAAGTGATTTAAGTCCAAGCATGCCTTGAAGTCCATAAGAGGATCCTTGGAAGAAATTCTTCACCATTTGTATCGGGTGAAGAATGGGGAAGATGTCTTAAAAAAATTCCACCTCTGTAGCAACTGAATGAAGGGGGGAATTTAGACAAAATCTATTGTTTGTATCAGATGGATGGATTTGGTGAAATTTGACATCTATAGTGGCTGGACGATATGGGTTTTGATCCAAGAGGGAGATAGAATAATCAAAAATATGTTCTTCTTCTCTAGAAACACCTTTTTAATCTTCTTATGCACATATTTGTTACAACTCTTTGCCATATTTCTTGCCCCAATTGTTGCATTTGCTGCTAGCACAAAAACCTTGAAATGATTTGATTTTTTGTTAATTTTAATTGATAATAAGCTATAAAAAAGAAATGCATTTTTTTAAAACATGATTTTGAGTCGATATGTTTCAATTTTAATTGCCTAGTTTCTCACTGGAGAATCAATCGATCATTTGGTGTGATTTTTGCTGACTTTTTAGGATTTTCATCAATTTTCTGAATTTAATGACTTTTCTGAAATTTCCTTGATATTTCAATAAAATTAGAATAAATGTAGAAAAATTATGAAAAATAATATTAAAAATGTGAGAAAATATTTCATCATATTAAATGATTCATTTCGTTATGTAATTGTTAAAAATTAACATCAAAATCATATTTATGATTTTAAATCTATATTTTCTAATGTAAAGTATTTTGTAAACATTTTAATTAAAGTTAAAGCATAAAACAAAAAAATATTAAGGATATTATCATGTACATATTGAGAGTTATGGGATATTCCAAATGATGATGCCACAAAAGAGATGAATTTTTTGTGGAAGAAGCAAACAAAGTAAGTCCTAAGGAAGGAGAGTCGAGAATGAGCTCATAGATGCCATTACCATTCTCATGGCCCAAACTAATACTCCATTGGGGTACACAAGTCTTAGAAAATATAATCGTAAGGGAAGAAGATAGCAACACAGTGTAGTGCACGAGTGATGACACTAATCAATAGAAGATTCTTATGAAAGTTGGGAACATAAATCACATCCTAGAGTGGGAGATTGGTGGTGGGAGTGGTCGTGCCATACCCTTTTGATAGGACAAGAATGATCGTCAGCAATGGAGATAGAAGGAATAGAACTAGTGAGTGTAAGAGAATGGAGAAGTGAGGGGGACCGTGTCATATGAGCAGAGGCCCTTGAGTTGATAAGCCAAGAATTATGAGAGGTGAGTAGAGCATGTGTACTTGAAGTGGGCGCCATACATGGAAGTGGAGGCAAGGCTGGCAGAGGAGCCATGGGAGGGAGCATGAAGTGGAGTAGCACAAGAGGCCTTCCATTCCACATACTCTTCACGAGTCATGGTCATGTGGACCATGGGAGCAAACTATGCAGGTGGAGGAGCCATAGAAGGCAAGCTACTAGAAAGCACAGCTTGACCTCATGCCGGCTTGCCAAACTCCTTCCAACATTTCTCAATTGGGTGATTTTACTTAACACAATATGGGCACGGAGGGAAGAAATTCTTCTTAGCGGGCTTGGAGCCACGACCTCCACTAGCACATATGACAACAAGTGCAGAGGGCTTGAGAGCAGCAGGAGCATTAGGAGGAGGAGTGCTAGTGTGCACACAAAGATCTGTTGAGAATATATCCATCATTGGAAGAACATGAGTGCCAGAGAGTACCTAGCCATGGATCTAATTTGTGAGCTTTGGATGGAGACTATTGAGAAAGGTCCATGCGTAGAGTTCATCACAATAGTGAGTGAGGGTGGACAGATGTGTGGTCTGTGGTTGATAGATAGATAGCTTAGTGATGATATCCTGTGATTCACTAAAATACTCCTAGAGCGATTAATTGCCTTGTTTCCAAGCGAAGAGTGATTCATAGAGATGGATCATGCGGCTAATGTTGGTCTTGTTTGCATACATCATCTTGAGAGTTTGTCATAATAGGCGAGCTGGCTTCAAGCAACTGAGAGGCTGAATAATTGACGGCTCAATGCTCTCACAAAGTTAGGGGCTGATGGCAAAGTGAAGATGCCCCCAATGAAGATAGTCTGAAGATGTGACATCAGACGAAAGTGATTAGAGGTTGATGTGACCCTAAGTCATTATTAGAGTCATCATTCAATTTTAATAATTTATAGAACTAGATTCACCAAAAATAATATTAAATGAATATAGTGGTGAGGTAAGTTGTCTCCTCAGGGAAAACTTTTAGAAATCTTCTTATTCTCTTATTTAATAGATTATTAATCTGATATTTAAAGTAATGAAGGAAATAAAATGCTAAATAAATGTAGATATGAATTTAAAACTTTTACTAAAATGAAATATGTTTTAGAATGATGAAAATGGAAAAGAAATAAGTAAAGAAATGATTAAAGCAAAGAAAATAAATTTATTTCGCAGATCAAACAAGAAAATAATGAAAACTTTATTAAAAATCAAACTTACAACCTTTATAATGCATGGCTTGATGTTGACCTCTGAGTAGCACTTCCTAATCTTACATCCAATTCAACAGAATAAATTTAAGGTGAGAAGGGTAGAGGAGAACAATAAAAAATCAACGGTGCATTCCTTGGAACTCTATTTTCTCATGAAAAAGAAGAATAATTATTTTCTCTCAAAAACAACTCAAAAACAACTCGAAAAAGATCTATTTCTCTCTCCTCTTCCTCCTTTTTGTTCCCTAGATCTACAAATCACATTTTCTATTTTAACTTCCTATTTTTTGTCATATTTTCTGATTTTGTAATGATTTTTTCAGGATTTTTCCTTTTTCTTGTGCGACAATAATTGATATTGTCTGTTTTACTAGACGATAATTGATATTTACAAATGTACCCTTAGGCCATGCAAGCAAATATTTGATATCGTCTATTTTACCATATGAACACCTATATTTGTCAACATGTCCTCCGCTGCATGGTTCGCTGAAGACCGTTGGATTCTTGTGCTATCATTTTGCTTTGAAGGGATGATATGGCCTCTTAATCACCATTAGATCTATTTGAACTCTCACTCCTTTTTCGTGTGCTTTATCGAGATCCATGTGGGCATTGAACCACGTGTTGGCGAATGGAGACATGGCCACTTCTAGTGTGTCAGATTTGATGGCGGCTGCCATTAGATTTAGTACTACTTTTTTTTGTGCGATGGTGAGTAGTGACGTGTCACATTTCCATACATCGGATATAAATGTCAACACCATTAGATCGATGGCTTCTTTTTGTGTGATTGTGGGTGGTGATGTAGTGGCTTCTAGATCATTGGATCTTTGCTACAGCTGCCACTCTACTATTGGATCTGAAAAAGGTAAGAAGAGTGGTTTAGTCCCATACCGGGAATATAGGACATGTAGAGTATTATATATTTATCAATGCCTTTCATTCACCACAAGCACCTCCTAAAGGGATGATAGGACTTGACTACCAACTCCTACAAATGATCTGAATTAAGACTCGGCTCTTAGTAGGCCTTGGAGGTGATCTATTCGACCTAAACCCATGATTCAGATCCAAGACCCGATTTACACAGGTGTGGTCTCTGGCTTGTATCAGGCCCGTTAAGTGGTGTGCCTCTGGCCTGTTAATGGTGCACCCATTTTATCTTTTTATTATTTCATTTATTATATTCATTTTAATGCCTAAAATTTTTAAAAAAATTGTAGAAAATATATTTTAGTTAATCATAAAAATTTAGCACAACAAGATTTTATTTCAAAATAAACTAAATGAGAATTAAGCTTCAACATATGAAATAAATTTTCATCAATTTTCTTTTTATTCATAAAATATCAATTTAAATCAAGATTTAAGGAGGTTCATCAAAATGACAAGTAAAATAATTAATATGATAACTTGTGAAATAATTTTCAAATATGCATTATTCTCCCTAATTTAATAATATATTAATATATAATTTTCACAAGTTATCAAAGGTGATGTAAAAGTTGATGAACATGAAGAAAATCTTCAAATGTAGATATCCACTAGCCATAATTTGTGCTCTCAAAGATGTAGGCTAGGTGAGTCAATGCAGCCATAATGGAATGGTCAAGAGGGAACGAGGCATTAGATGTCACCCTCAAAAGGCTCAAAGATGACAAAATGGAGCGGTGAGGTAAGGTGGATCATGACCCCCATGTATCTACCATCAAAGGAAGAAATTGGATTCACCGGTATGATGAGAGGTGATAAATCTTCATTATCATAAGTTAATAATTTAGTGATATGATAGTTTTAGCCTTAACTCATGATAAATAGACTTATTTTTGTGCAAAATCGTGAAAAGTGGTTTCTAATTGGTTAATATGAATTTTTGATTAATTACATAATTTTATAATCTTATTTTGTTGAGATAAATGAAAAAAAAAAGATTAAAGAAAAAAATAAAAATACCGCCAGCTAACTAGACCCGCTAGTGGGTCAGAGGCCTAGTTAGGCGGAGCCGCAGAGCAGCTAAGGACTGTGAGCCCAAGGCTCAAACAGCTAAGGACCAAATTATGAGCTCAAGGCTCAAGCGGCTAATGACGTGGACTGTGAGCTTGGCGCTCAAGTGGCTGATGTGTACATCACTCCCTTCCACATCACCAGTGGCCAGCCAAGCGTGGGGCAAGGAGTGGTCATATACACTTGGGTGAGATGTACCTATTGATGCGTAAAGAAGGTGCCACCTTAATATTCGCGTGAAAATCAGTTAGAAAATTGATGTGGGACTAAACTTGATGCTCTAACCTTTCCTCGTAGATTTTATAAATGTCAACAATACCCCTCCATGATCATGATAAAAATATCCTTATGATGTCATATCTTAAGGGCATTATCGTTTATTTAATCAATACGATTTTCGGAGCATCGTGGCCGAAATTGGTGAACGATTTTGGACAAAACATCGCGAACTCAACGAAAAAATCCTCTTTGATTGATCGATGAACAAGCCGTCGTCAGGAAGAGGATGATTTGCTGGGAGATGAGTCGCCACCTCTTGAGAGTGTACCAGATGCGATAAAGGGCATCCTCTTGCTGCGCTGACTTGAGGACGAAGCCCTTGAGACGTGCCCTAGCTCCATCCAACTTACCTTTGTCGGGTGACAACTGCCGGAGGGCCGCAAGTCACTATTTTTCCATTCTGCCAGGTGACAGCCACTAGAAATGATTTAGCGACACATCCCACTGATTTTTGGGCTTCGAAAGAACATCTAGAGATCACCCACATTGTCTTTGTCCAAGGAGAGCCTTCGAGGCCATGGACATTACACAAATTCCTTTTCGAACACATAGAATTTTGGCGATCTCTGCCACAAAGCCAAAACTCTATTTTTCCTATTTTAAACTTTATTTTCATTTAAATTAGTGATATTTGGCATGATTTCAACCTTCAATATCCTTCTTCCTTAAGTTACAATTTTTCGGGCTTTTATAGAACTTAATTTGATCAATTAATTTGACAGAAATTGCTTATGACAGAATCGTAGGTTGGAATTCTGTTTCCACTTGATTCATGTTCTTCAGGTGCTGACATCACCTTGATGTTATAGCCTATTTCCTTTTCACATTTATTAAATATACTATATTTATCATTCATTTAAAAAATTATTAAAAATCATATTCTTTGAGAAAAATTTTGAAATATTACTTGATATTATATTATATCCATGTGATCGACCTGAAAATTTTTCACTATTTTAAAATATTTTATCAATTTATAATTGATTTATTTATTTTGATAAACATTTAAAAATTTAAGAATTGGTCTTTTCTAGTTTTATAAATTATAAATTTTCGTGATTTATTATACAATGATTAAGTCACATCAAGAGGCTCAAGTGGATGGTGTGCAAGGGGGCAGAAGATGCACCATAGGTTGATGCATAAGAGGCCTAGAGAACACAGGCTAGCACTAAAGATGGCTAGCATAGTGATGGCGAATAGGACCCCTCACCACCATAGCAAGAGCTCAAGGTGACGGAGGAGACCCCACCCCCACACATTCAATCGGATCATAGAGCTCAAGCAAGGACAAAAGACCTTAGGTTCCACTATACCACATGAAGGGCCTTACATTCTCCCATCCTATGTCTTTTCTTTTTCTTTGTTTGTTTTCCCGCATCTATGAACCACCGAGGTCCTTTGCCTTGCCACATGTGGGGCCACCCATCCCTAGGGCCCATGTCGTGTCCATGGTAGGATGGGAAGGCCCACTTCCTCTTGCTTTCTTTCCCTTCCTATTCCCTCCCCTTTTTGGGCCATATGTGTGGGCCCAATGGGAGGAGTTGGTGTCCTTCTTTCCCTCAACCCTTCTCTTTTGGGCCATTCTCGTCTAGGCCTAATAGAGAGGAGGGCATTTTGGGCCTCTCACATGGTTCTCCACCCTTGGCCTATGTGGGCCCCTATATAAGGGGGAGGAGAGCCAACGCCAAAAAAGAAGTCATTTTTGAGTTAGACGTGCGTTTGTTGAATTTCACTTAGAGAGGAAGAGAGAGAGGGAGTCTGAGGGGAGGAGGGCACTATCTGATTGTCGATGCCACCACTGAGCCACTGGTTGCTCATTGAGCCGCTGCTTGCATGCTAGTCCTGCACGACCACCCACGACATACTCTTGCTACACTCGCTGACGTAAATTAATCATTGTATAATAAATCACGCAAATTTAAAATTTTTATAAAACTAGAAAAGACCAATTCTTAGAATTTTAAATGTTTATCAGAGTGAATAAATCAATTATAAATCGATAAAAGATTCCAAAAAATAGTGGTAAATTTCCAGGTTGATCATAGGGATATAATATAATATCAAGTAATATTTTAGAATTTTCTTGAAGGAATATGATTTTTTATAATTTTTTTTAATTAAATGATAAATATAATCTATTTAATAAATGTGAAAAGGAAATAAGGCAATGACGTCAGGTGACGTCAGTGCCTGAAGAACACAAATCGAGCGGAAATAGAGTTCCGACCTACGATTCTTTCGTAAGTGATTACTGTGAAATTAATAGATCAAATTTAGTTATGTAAAAGCCCGAAGAATTGTAAGTCAAGTATGAAATATTTTGGATGTTGAAATCGTGCCAAAGATTATTAATTTAAATGAAAATAAAGTTTAAAATAGGAAAAATAGAGTTCCGACTTCACGGCGGCGATCGTCGGAATTCTACGTGTTCAGAAAAGAAATCGTGCAATGTCTATGGCCTCGAAGGTTTTCCTTGGACAAAGACAACGTGAGTGATCTCTAGAACTTCTTTCGAAGCCCAGAAATTGGTGGAATGAATCACCAAGTCATTTCTAGTGGTTGTCACCCGGCGGAATAGAAAAACGGCGACTTGCTGCCCTCCGGCGACTGTCACTCGATGGAGGTGTGCTGGATGGAGGTGGGGCGCATCTTAGGGGCTTCGTCCTCAAGTCAGTGCAGCGAGAGGAGGCCCTTTATTGCATCTGGTACGCTCTCAGGAGGTGGCGACTCGTCTCCCGGCGGATTGTCCTCTTCTCGGCGATGGCTTGTTCGTCGATCAAGCGGAGATCATTTCTTCGTTGAGTTCGCGATGTTTTGTCCAGAATCCTATACCAATTTCGGCCATGATGCTCTGCGAATCGCGTTGACTAAGTTTTTGCTGAATTTTTGGTGATTTTTTGCAGCTTAATCGCTCTCCAAAAATTACAATTTCTTCGTCAGTTGTCTGCCTGCGAGAGAGAGAAAGAGGGAGAGATAAGATAAGTACTAAAATGCCCTCAATTTATGAGGTTATAAGGATCATTTTATATCAATCATTGAGGGGCATTTATGTCATTTATAAAATATACGGGAAAAAGTAAGGCGCGGTTTAGTCCAACATCGGTTTTCTAGGTGAGTTTTACGTGCATATATTACGGGTGCTTCTTTAGCCATCAATAGGTACAAATCACCCGCATGTGTACGAACACTCCTTGCCCCATGCCCAGCTGGCCACCGGTGATGTGGAAGGGGAGTGACGCACACATTAGCCGCTTGAGCGCCTAGCTTGCAGTCCACTTCGCCGGCTGCTTGAGCCTCGAGCTCGCGGTCTGGTCCTTAGCCGCTCGAGCCTTTAGCTCGCGGTCCTTAGCCGCTTAGCGGCTCCGCTTGACTGGGCCTCCGACCCACTAGCAGGCTCGGTTGGCCAACGGATTTTTTTGCTTTTCCTTAAATATTTTTTTTCATTTATCTCAACAAAATAAAATTATAAAATCATATAATTAAGCAAAAATTCATATTAATCAACTAGAAACCACTTTTCACGATTTAACACAAAAATAAGTCTATTTATCATGAGTTAAGACTAAAAACATCATTTTACTAAATTATCAATTCATGATAATGAAGACTTATCACACCCCCCAACTTAAGTCATTGTTAGTCCCTTAGCAATGGAATTAAAAATATAATTATCATTCACAAATTTCAGACATCATATTTCAACACACAAAATACAATTAGAAATGATGAACCTCTAGATATTTTGGACTATTTTATCAAGTATTGAAGAAAGATATCCAACTCTTAAATGTCTAAACACTCCTTGGAATAACAATATAAATTTCACTTCTTCAATCTACATCTTTATCACTTATTTACTCATGGATATAATTCACAAGATGGTCCAATTATCAAAAATCATCCAAGCATAATATTGATCCTACCTTTCCCTTTTCTATGGCTTGATTTTTGAAGTTTGCACTATATTTTTTCTTCCTTTTTTTTTTTTTTTCGTGGTGAATAAGCAGCTTTTTCTGTAAACAAATTTCGATAATGAGAATGATGTCTCACACCCTCCATGTGTACTCTTCATTTCCAGGGCTTTCACATTATCCTCTTATTTTGCAGCAAGTGTTTCTCATTTTCAAATTTTTTTTTTTTTTCACATTGCTCATTTTTTTCTATTTTTCGAAACAAGTGATTTCTCCTCACAAGTCCTATAGATCAGGGTGTAAAAATCTCCATTAAGCTCAAATGATCAATCAAATTTTCTCATCAAATAAATTCTATCCATCAAGATCATGAAGTGAAAAATCTGTAAAATCAAATCTATGTTATCTATAATGTATCCAAGGAGTATTCCAACATTTCAGACTATTCAATCATTCTCTTAACTCAATAATAATCATCCTAATATCCTTTGGTATCAATCAATCTAATTTATTTAATTTTTCCGTGCACATAATATGATGTAAAAATTAAATAGTTCTGAAAATTATGCCTCCGTTTTAGTTCTGTCAGTTCTGTTTTTAGCAACAATCTATTTGTAAAAATAATAAATCAAAACTATCATTTTCATAACAATAATTCTGGATTTCAACAATATATGCCTAGGGGTTTGAAATATGAGAAAAGGGTCTCTAAAATTTCAAGTTTCGTATTGTTTTTATTTTTTTTTCTACTGGTTTTTTGACAATCTACACTTTGCACTGTTTTCTGTTATTTCTGACAGAACTAGGAAATCAACACTATATTTTTTCGAAAAATTACTCTTATAGATGATGAAAAATTGCCAACACATGTTCCTATTCAGTCTACAGCATTAAGACTTAATATCTTCATCACCTAACCCCTCAACTTAAATTTGACATTGTCCACAATGACACAAATTATAGAAAATGTAATTTTCAATCAAGTATGTATATAAATAAAATTAAGCAAGAAAAATACTGTAATAAAAGATCAAGTTCAGGAACATATAACTTTAGGCTTGCTTTCAATTTCCCACTTCATCTTACACTCCTCTTCCTGCACTTTATTCTTTTTTTTTTTCTTGAAAGAAGAAAACAATATAGAAAAATAGATGCTGCAAAATTCAACAAAAGTAAAGCACTAATTTTAAATAGAACCATGGGTTGCCTCCCATGCAGCGGTGAGTTTAATGTCTCAAGCTGGACACATTAATCTCATTCTCGAATTTCTTTTAATAATAAAATCTCTTTTTCTGCAGGGCATTTATGTTCTATGTAAGGTTTAAGCCTCTGTCCATTTACCTTAAAACTATGATCATTTTTAATGTCTCTAATCATTACAGCTCCATGATCATATATTTCTTCCACCACATAAGGTCTTGTCCATTTTAATTTCAATTTTCCTAGAAATAATTTCAATCTAGAATCATATAACCATATTTTTTGTCCAACTTCAAAAATTTTTCTGCTGATGTACCTATCATGAAAGATTTGAGTTTTTTCCTTATAAATTCTATGATTTTCGTAAGCTTCATTCCTTAACTCCTCTAATTCATGTAGCTGAAAAATTCTATGCTCACCAACTGATTTTTCATCTATACATAAATTTGTCGAACACACGTGCTCCTCACCCTGATAGGCATCAGTTGTTGTGCCCGCAAGCCTAGTTGCGTGCCTCCATGTTTGCCTACGAAGTTGACCACCGAGCCTAACCAGGGACCCCACCTGTGCACCTCGGGACTTTTGGCTGTACCCGCACCCACAGTCCTATTCGGCATTCGTCGGGCACTGTTGTTGCACACCCACACGTGCGCTGAATGCCCCACTTGGAGCAACTTTCAGGGTACAAGCCCGTATCCAAGTGACATGCTGGTTTGTGTCTACCAATGTTGTCGTGAGCAGCAGGAAGCCAGCTACCCTATTGCAGCGATGCTCGCCGCCACCACTGGGGTTCACGACCCACCACAGTTGACCTTGCTTCTGTACGGAGTTCCTCCTGCTCAGCCACGACCGACTGGGCCTAGGCCCACAGGTTAGCCCTTATTCCCCACCCATGTGGGCCCCTATATAAAGGGATGGAGAGCCACCACCAGAGGGGGAAAAGTTTATCTTAGAGTTGAACGAGTCTCATAGATTCCCACCAAAACAACATGAGAGAGGTCTGGGAAAAGGGGGAAGGGAGGTGAGGATGCCTATCCACTGCCGATGCTCCTAGGGTCAATGGTCATTCATGCGTGGTCATCTGCTTGCCAGTCCTGCATGAATGCCCTAATATGACCCTGCTGCATGCTCGCCTGCACATGACATGCACCTTGCTGTGCCAACGTGCCACCACTGATGCACCCACGAGTCCTGTGAGCTAGCTTGCATGCTGCTGCTCTCACCCTAGAGCCACCCGTCAAGCCCGACCAGGGATTCCCACCGGTGTGTCACGAGACGTCTGACCAAGCCCTTCCCCCAGCCCTGTCTGGTGCCCGCCAGATGTTGCCGTCTCCACCCCATCCCCTCTGAGTGCCAAAGGTGTGCCCATGCACATGCTGACAGGAAGTCCAACTTCACATTGCAGCCATGCCCGCTGCCATCGATTGTAATCACTGGAGCTATGCTGACTCCCTGCCATTGACCCTGCTTCAGCACAAGGCCCTACCACTCAGCAATTACTGACCAGGCCTTGGCCTGCAGATTCACCCTACTTCTCCTTCCCATCCTATCATTTACTTTGCATAGTGCTAGCCCACACCTGCTCCACCACTGTCGGACCTAGCTAGGTGGGTCAGGTTGGGGCCTCACTGTGAACAAGCTCTAGTGCATGCACACAAGGCTCACCGTGTTGGTTGTTGATCTTTGGCGGTAAAACCACATTGGTGACACCGGCCCTCACCCTGGGTTTGGACATGGAAGGTCCACTGCATCAGTGCCCTTGTCAACACCCTGCCAAGCGTCTGCTAGTCTTGTTGTCCATCCGCACCTGTTCATCTACATCGAATCAGTCTCCTCACCTGCATAGGACACTATCCCCCTCCCCATAGTGACGTGTTCTTCCTCGTCATTGGAGGGTGGGTCTACCCCAATGCTGCATCAAGGATTGGTGGGAAGGAATGGTGGCACGAGTGGCAGAGCAGGGGTGACTGATCGAGCCCCTATGGCTCTGATACCTTGTGGAGAGAAGACCCTAGAAAACCCTAGGAATTTGGATTCCTCAAGAGCAAGATGAGTACAATAGTTTATATTGGAAGAAGAGATAGGGCCCCAATGGGCCAGGTCCATAGTGGGCCAATGTCATAATCTAACATCCCTTAAAATCAAAACATTGGAAGGGGTTTTATTAGAAAAGTAATTAACACATTCCTTGGGTATTTCACTTTAGAAAGACATACTTCAAAGAAGTTTAGTGTGTTGTAGCTGAAATAGATGCTTGCTTTATGATCTTAGGGATGCCTTGGAAATTTGATGTGGATGCAATTTGTTATTGTCAAAAAATATAATTTTTTAAAAATAAATATAAGGTTGTCTAACTCAACTCAAAAGAATATCTTGTTGAAGAGAAAATTTTGATATTGATCATGAGCCAAAGCATATTTATAATACCAATGACAGTATTACTATGGTAAAAATTAAGGCTTAAAGAATGCATATTCAATCAAATTTAGGTTTTATGAGTCTAATAAGAATCAAGAAGATGGAAAATAGAGCTCATTTTGTTTCACTTCTTTGATTCTTTAATTATGATTCAATGTATGGAACCCAGATTTATAACAGTTGGGGCCATTTGACCTACTATGCTCTTTAAATTGTTTGCTCTAAATTATATGTTCATGAGTATAGGAGACCAACTAGATTAACACCTTGGTAATCACCACTACCTTCATAACTCTAAGAGATCCAAGTCATAGAAGTGTTCAATGACTTGGCAATTTCAAGGTGCAGATTGTGTAGATTTTGTCAAGTTCTTAGAAGTATCTATAGCTCTTATAGATTTAACATCTAGATTTTGTGACATTAATTTCAAGTTATCTTTTGGATGTGAGGCATTTGAATGTTCAAGCGTCTTGTGCTGATTTTTTTCCTTCAATAATTTTATATTATTAGACCATTGAGGACACTACTTATATAGTGACCAATTTTTCTTGTTTTTATATAATATTTTGTTGTAAAAGAGGTCTTCCAATAGCTAAGCGGCTCAAATGGTACTGTGATTTTTTTTCCCATATTTTTTTCATATCACCACACCTTAAGCTACTCTCTCTTGGTCTATTCTTGAGCTACCCATTTTTTTTCATGAAGAAAACCAAAATCCTATTGAAAAGGTACTTTCAAACTTTTGTTCTAGCCATTTTGTCATAATCAAAACTTTAAGGATCTCAAGGCAAACAAAAACGCTTAAAAATTAAGAAAATATTTATTTTATAAGATTGAGTCATTTGTAATCATGTTAACATTCACCAAACCATGTAGGATACACACTATTAGAGTAAATACCATTTACCAGCTTATGAAAATTATGTGATAGGTTCATTTGAAACAAGAAAACTAAATTAGAATATTTTTTAGAAAATGAAAAAGGAATAGGCCAAGGAGACCAAAAGAATATAGACCCTTTGTTCTAAAAAATGTTACAAAAAAATGAATTGAGCACACGAACCAAAATTTCTGTATTAATAGTTTTATGTACTAGTCCATGTAAAGAATTCATTGATGTACCATCACTTTATGAAAAGACAAAGGTGAAAAATTTTTTACATAGGTGGCCTGAAAACATAAAAGAATGGTCTAAAAATATTTTCAGGTCCAAAATGAGATTTCCAAAACAAATATTGTGAATAACTCATCAATTTTCATTTTTAGTAAATATTTTATATTTGATTTTTTAAATTTTTTTTAACTTTTAGAATTTTATAGCATATTTCCTATTGATTTTTGACATAATAAAAAGGTTAGCATGCTAAAACTCTAGGGAAGGTGAATAATGTGGATTTTATTTTTTTTGCAATATTTCCTTGTTCTCGTTAATTTCAAGCAATCTTGTAGATTCAAGGGGTTTTTCATGATCCTTATGAATTCAAGGATTGTTCAAATCATTCATTTTGGATCCAAAGATAGGAAATTTTTTTGTGGATTCAAGAGTCTATTTATGTTCTTACCTCATTTCAACTTTCATATCTTGCAGACTACATGCATGCTTTCATGGACATTTACATGATCTCCAAAGTTGGAAATGTTGACTTACCAATTTAATCTAGAAAATCATGGAGGTTTATTTAAAATATTTAAAATTTGAATATCTAGTATATTTGAGCCATTCTCATAATAATCTCATAAGGCCCTATTCTCATGACATGTAAACAATTATTACATAGCTTCATATTGATGCAAAACTGGGTTGACCTATCCTTTGGTGAAGAGGGAGAATGAGTCATATGGGGGTGGGGTCCCATACGTGATTAATGGGGAGGGACTTGATGACAGCGAACAAGTGCTGATGGCAATGATGGTTGCAGACACTTGTCGGCATCGACAAGGGTGCGGGTGCAGGGAGACCTTCCCCATCCACGTCTGTTGAGAGAAGCCTGCTACTATCATCGCGGGCTCTGCCACCTGAGCTCACCAGCCAATGCAGTAGGTTTTACACATGCGCATGTCAAGGTTTACACCCAGGTGAGGCCCAACCTGTCCCACCTAGCTAGGCCTATTGGCAGTTTTGGGCAGGAGTGGGAAGGCACTGCGTGGAGTAAAGACTGATTGACAGGGGGAAGAGGGCTAACTTGTGGGCCTCGGCCCAGTCGGTTGTGGCGGGGTGGGAGGATCCTTGTATAGGTGCAAGGTCGACGATAGTGAGAGCGGCACGAGCCCAACGGACGGGGGAGCATCACGACAACATGGCCAGTGATCCCTTGTAAGCGGAGGACCAGGGTGTGGGTGTGCAAGTGGGGGGGGGTTTGCCCCATGTAAGGCAGTCAACATGTGCGCAGGCATGCGGATGGGCATTCGGGGAGGGGTGACAGCAGTGCCTGACAACAGCTGATGGGCAGGGGGTGGTGACACGGCTGGACATTCTGAAGCACCCTAGCTGGGTGCCTGGCTAGAGCCTGCAGTGGACTCGTGGATAGTCTCGATGGCACGCTGGTAGGCTCACGGGGTTTGCGAACACAACAACTGCCACATTTCGGGGCGTGGAGCGCGGTGTTGGACATAGAGTGAGCGTGTGGCAGGAGCACCATGTGGGCATTTGCCAGGGCCCATGTGGGGGCAATGAGGTGGTGAGTGACTAAGGACACAGTGGTGGCATCATTGGTTGTGTGGTGCCCTCCACCCCTCAGACTTCCCCTCTCCTCTTTCTCTCTAATGAAACTCAGCAAACACCTTCTACTCAAATAAAATGGCTCTCCTTTAGGTGGTGGCTCTCCACTCCTATATATAGTGGCCCACATGGGCCAAAGGTGAAGAACTACACGAGAAGCCCAAAATGTCAAGCCCCCCTAGTGGGCCTTCCTCTCTATTGGGCCTAAACGAGGGTGGCCCAAAAGATAAGGGGGGTGAGGGGAATAAGGACACCAGCTCTTCCAATTGGGCTCACACGTATGGCCTAATGGAGGAGGTTATAGGACGAGTGAGGGCCAAAAGGGAGTGGGCTGTCCCATCCCGCCATGGGCCCAACATGGGTCCAAGGGGTAGGAAGTCCTTCATGTGATGTAGTAGAACCCGGGGTTCCTTGTCCTCACTCAAGCTCTGTGATCTGGTTAACGACGTGGGGGTAGGGTCTCCTTCTTCGCCTTGGGCTCGTGTTGTGGTGGCGAGGGGTCCTGTCCGCCACCACATATGGCCCAACTTGGGTAGAGTCTTATTGTCAATAGTGTATTTCCTAATCATTTAATTAATATATATATATATATATATATTATCATATCTATTAATACACATCTTGATAAATTAATTCTAATGATTATTGTCTTAGTAGAAATAGTGTCTTGATTTGGGCTATTTTGGCTATGGGCCATCTAACATGGTCCATAGTGCACTCTCCACAAGGAAGATCTAGAGAAAAACATTCAGGCTTCGCTTGACTCCTAGAAAAAAAAGAAAAGAGAGTCACATTTCTATTATAGTATGTGGATTTAAACATGAAGATGCAAAATGGACTGTCAAGCTACAAAGTGTTTGTCAAAAGCTTAGGGCATAAAGTTATTTTTAAATATCTTTACCTTGGTTGGGCTTCATAGGCTGCATCTCCTAGTGTAGAAAACTAGATTTATATATTTGGGTCCTGAAAATTGCTCAAGGTAATATAGTTCATGTTGGATTTCTAAGGGCTTCTCCTTTTCTTTTTTTGCTATAAAAATTAGATCCTAGTCATTGAATGAAATTATCCAATATATATAATTTAAAAGGCTATGAATGACGACAAACAAGCTGTAGACATGTCAAATGACTTTCAAACACAATATTATGCAAATGTAGAGTAGCCTGATAGGCCCTTGGATCTACCAAGCCTTTAGCTGAATATAACAAGGATTAACCTTATCTTTTACAGATATTTGTGAAGGAACTAAGGATGATTATAGGTGTTTGGAGAGGATGACAAATTAAATATTCCTAATATTGTGAAATAAAGGAAGGTCTAACAAACTATAATAAATTAAGTGGCTTGAATGATATCCAATGCTTTAAGATGTAATAAAAATGGAGCAAGCATATAAAGTTAGATAGATGCAATGGACCATTGAAAATGGTTACATAAGTTAATACAATTGATTTAACATAAATTTTTCTTCTAACTCCCTATATTGCTGAATGGATAAGGATAAAGTAGTAATAAAAAGATAGTCACACTTGGAATAAGTGCATGTCAATTTTAGAGTGGTTCAAGTTTTAGCCATGCCTACTATCTTAAGAGCCCTCAAACTTCCTAAGATTACCAATTTACCCTTCCATTCACTTTTTCTTTTTATAGTCAACGACATTTAACCTTCCAAAGCTGATAATAGAATCATAAATATCAGTGTAGTACTAGTTATTATGGTAATGATTCATCATAATTTGGTATCTTATGTTACTTGACATCATAATACTAGTTGAAGATCTTCTATAGTTGAATAGGGTTTCTATCTTTTCATTGATGACTTGAGTGGCCTTGGAAGCTTAGCAATTCATTATGGCTTGATTAAGCTGAATTATAATTGGTCTACATGTCTTCATTCTCTTGATTTCATGAGTTTTGTTAAAATCAATGTGGTCTGGCTCTGTCTTCTAGCACATGATAGTTTCTAACCTTTTTAGGCTTTAAATAAACAAAGTAATTTTTCAAAAAGTATAAAATACCAATAATCTATCTATTTTGTACACACCACATTCTTGTAAAAGGATTTTAATAAACTGATTTAACATTAAATAAGTAATAGTTTGATGATGAAAAAACTCATAAATATCAATAAATTTGATCAAATTATGCTTCTTTCTTATTATACTTCTTGCATGATTAGATATAAATTTACGCATGATTGTGAATTTAATTGAATATAATTTTTTAAAAAATTATTAAATATCTAAATAGAAGTTGACAAAACTTTCTTATGGCTATACTTGACTTTTTGGAATTCTAGGATTTCACCATGTGAAATTATTAATTTAAAAATTATTTGGTAAGTTAGTAATGTTTATAGAAGATGATTCTATAGGAAAGTAATGATCAATGCATCATCATAAATGTGAAGTATTGAAGTAAAGTAAGAGTACAAAAACTTGGTCTACTATGGTAATGATACCAAATCATTGCTTTTCAATGTTCTTCGTATTGAACTAGTTGATTGAATTAAACTACTCATACTTTGGAAAATACTTTTAAATTGTCCTGTGTCATTCAAGTTATGATTTCACATGTTGAGATCATGACTTAATATGTCAATTTGATAGTCATTATTTTCTCTGAGGTGATTTTGATAATTTTTATTGTGAAATATTTAATTTACTTTTAGACATATTATCAACTTTGTTTCAAAAATAATAGATCTTTATCAGAATTATTTAAATCAATAAACTTCAGATATATAATGGCTATGCATATTGACTTCTCTTAGCATATATCTAACCCCTAATTGTCATATTGTATTGATTTCCAGCCATTTAAATTTCTAGTAATTTTAGGATTTAAATATTGAGAGAAGGAGAAAAATTAGTTTTTGAATGATCTGTTTTGACCCCTTTTCCGTCTTGAGAGCTTGCAGACATTTTATTTTGAGAAATTCGTGAAAATTTAAATGATCTTAATTGTTGGCTCGAGTACCAGGAAAATAGTCTATGGAGGAATGATATCCAAGTCTTATGTGATCTTCTTAGATGAGATTGAAGTGACAATACCTTCAATTATCGCCCAACTACCCACTATGAAGAGGACAAGAGAACCAAGTTGTATTCTAAATATTCAATGAAATACTTATTTTTGTGTGTTTAATGACATCATATTCTTCTTGAAGAAATCTTTCCAGTGAATATGCACATATTGATCTATGAGCCAAAATTTCATTTCCGAATTTATTATTTAAATTCAATATGTGGTGCGAAAATAGAAGAACATATGACTTTATATAACTAAGTTAATAAAAGTAACAAAGTGCAGGAGTGAGCATAGTACTTGTGGATTGGCAAAATAAAAAAACATGACTATTATATGGGTGCATATAGTATTTAACTATATGAGGATGACTGGCTAATATGTTTTGACCATCTTGTGAGGACAAATGACATCCTATGGGGATCAATTAGATAATGCATCATATAACACAACACCCATATGTGGAGATAGCAAAGGCACATAGACAAATAACTATATCAGTGAGGACAATGTGTACATTTAAACAACACATGATATAAATGTGAATGACACACGTATGTGCAGTAGTAAATGCACAAATAATATGCAAATCGATATACACATTATATAGATTAGTGAACACAATATGTAAATGGTCATAAAAAATTATAGTACAATAGATAATCTAGAATATCAGCTAATGCACTCTAAAAGTGGATATAATAGAGTATATGCATCATTTAAATAATATAATTTATGAGTGTGAAGAGAATAGGATAAGAATGTCCTTAACATGTCGTAAGGAAACACTAATAACAGTTTATGTGCACTGTGATAAAAAGGCATATTGTCAACACTAATTTTAGTGTGTATGTGTTAGGAATTAACGCAACACAAATTGTTGCATTGTGTCATTAACAAATCAAAACTTATGATATCATCAAACACAGCACATTTTATCTCTCTCTCTCTCTCTCACTCTATATGTATACATGTGTGTGTGAAATCCTCTCACATTATTTGTCTATTTGAGTTGGAGTTGAGCTTCATTGGGGCTTGACTAGAAGCACTATTTTTTTCTTATGATTTTCCATTGGGTGTGGCCTTAATTTTATTTGACTGATCCAACCGATCCAATCAAATCTTCCCCAGGGAACATGTTGTATCTGATGATACCCTCATCCAGATCTCAAAAATAAGATAAATAAGATAATATTCTTCTATATCACTAAGACGCCAATAAATGAGAACCTAAGTTAACTATTTGCCCCCATTCTTCAAATTCATTATAAAGATGGATTGATGGCTCTTTAATTCTTCTTTCTAATCATATTATGCTCTATCAAAGTTGATTTAGATCTAGATCGGCCAATTGTCCACAATAAATTACAGAATTGGTTAATTCGGCATTATTATGGTAATCAAGGAAGATTGTGTAGGATACTCGTGTTTTCCATAAGATTATTTAATGGTAATAATTTTGTGAAATCATGCGCTCCTGATGATTATTGAAGTACCAAAAGTGGTAGATTCTTTTCCCAATTCGACTCTCAAATCACAAATTTAGAATTCGGCGCGGACTGGAGGTCCGCGCCTCTCATATGATTTACAGGACTGGAGGTCTAGATTGGGATTAGACGGGCCGCCCGTCTCATATGATTTACAGGACTGGAGGTCTAGCTTTGGCTGCCACTTCAGCTTCCCATCGAGGGGCAGGGAGGGGCATCGATGCCTTTACCACAAGTGAGAGAGTCGGAGCCGCCCTCAGATGACGAGACGGCGGCCAGACAGATCCCCGGCACCACCGTGCGAGGCGGCAAAAGACCCCCTCGAGGTTGGGGATGACGATGGCGAGTGCCGCTTGGGCTTCTTCCTCTTGCCCTTCTTTGCTCCCCTCAGTGAAGCCGAACGATGGTGGAGGCCGCCGGGGGGCTCGAAGTCCTCTGAATAGACAGTACACAGGTAAGTGGACTGGCGTCAGAATGATTCTGTCAAACATCTAATGGGGAAGCTGTCGACAGCCATCGGAACGTTTATCCTCCTCATCCGCGCGTGGAATCAAGAGGGATCGGCCCCTCCACGTGGTCGAAACCAGCTGAGGACCTTTTCCCGCATATGCTACAGAGAAGGAGACAGATGATCCTGGAAGATCAGGCCTTTACCACATGGGTGAATGGTGGCGGCTCCGCCGTCATGTCCATCTCTCCGGCTGCGTTCGATACGACAAGGCCGTTCACGGGGGTGCCTCCGGCCGCAGCCGGGGGCTCTCCGGGAGGGCCCGGGGGGGGGGGCGAAGAACTCCCTCGTGAGGGGGTGAGGGAAGGAGGGGATCACGAGAGCCCACGAGTGCTTGCAAAGCCCTAACCCGGCGACTGGTGGTTCACATTGACGTATTCTTACTCAGGAACATCGCCATTACCGAGGGGATCGGCGAATTGATCGGTATTTCCTCTTTGAATAAAAAAGGTCGATTATAAACACTATCAGGGAATTTGGAAAGCAAAATCCATTGCTGAAGGGAAACATCGAAAGCAGGTGTATTAAGCTAGATACAGTAAATCATCCTGGAGAGGAAAGGTTATGTTTTTAGAGTGATTCAAATGCAATATTACCTTGAGAAGAGGCCCAGGAGAGCTCCGTCGTCGGCCCGTCGCCGCCGAGAGACGCCATCGAGAAGTCCGACGCCGTTTTAAACTCGTTCATCTGCAGGCGGCGAAGGAAGCCAGTGAGGTGCGGCGCCCAATCGGAAGATGGGAATTCGGAATATTTCGGAGTCCGCCGGAAAAGGGTGGAAAACTAGCACACGGACCCAGCTGGGGGCGTTCGCCGGAGAGCTGTTCCAGCCGATGTGGGTCACGTGTCTGACGTCCGTCGGGTACCCAATCTCCATTTCATGCTCCTTATAGGCTGAGGCAGAGGAATAAGATGGGAGCCCCACAGATCGTCTCAACATGAGAGAGAGAGGGAGGGAGAGAAAAAGAGGGAAAGAGAGAGAGAAGTCAGATCAGAAGCATGCCTTTACCGAATATTTGGGAGAAGTACTTGAACCCCTTGAAGAAGCCCTTCATCTTGGTGGCCATAACCGGGGGAGTAGGGGGTGACCTTCATAAGAAAGAGAAAGGAGAATGCATGATCAGTAAAGAGAGATAAACAGTGAAAGAGAGGGAGAGAGAGAGAGCTTCAGGAGGGGGGGAAGGCACGCTTCAGGAGGTGATCTTCATATTGAGATTATTAAAGAAAGGGAGTGGAATTGATGCGGCATTAATAGGTCTCAAATCTCAATATGTTGTCATGCCGAGATCTGTGCGTCTCCCCATTTACAAGTGGGAAGATAGAAGAGAAAGGGAGGGTGAGGTTGAGAGAGAGAGAGCGAGAGAGAGAGAGAGAGAGAGAGAGAGTACTCTTTATGTTGGACAGAACTTTGATGGCTCTGGCAACTGAGCGCGTGGTTGCCAAGAACTAGGGTAGGTCTCTATCCAGCTCGTCGTCGATCATGTTCTCTGAAATTTCGCCGAAGAAGACCACAGAACCGCTCTGCGAAGAAAAGTGTAAAAGAGATGGGTAGGTAGATAAATATATAGATAGATAGATAGAGGGAAGAGAGAGAGAGAGAGAGAGAGAGGGAGGAGAAAAGTCTGGCCAGGGTGAGACAGAGAAAGGGAGGGAGAGAAACCGAGAGCGGATGTGAGGAACGTCGGAATACAGTGGTCAGAAGCGATGGGGTCGATCTTCTGAGATGGCAACAGCAGTGAGAGAAGTGGTGGTTCCCCTTGAATGAGAAAAAGTCTCTCTCTCTCCCCCCTCTTTTACGCAAACATAAACAGTAAGGAGACCACGGTAATTTCTCTCTCTCTCTCTAACCAGAAGGCGGTATCCGTCCACGCGTTGTGTCATGTGAAAGCGATGGATAGAGAGGAGTATGGTCCATATGGACATCTGGTCGTTGTGATACGGAGACATTAGATTCTTCCTCAACCACCCACTGAAGTCTGGTCCAACGCAGCCGCATAAAGAAATGGATAGACAAACAACTCTGTGGACAAACAGATAGACAGACAATAAGACAGATGGAGAGACAGTGAGAGTGAGCGAGCGAGAAGATGGCTTGCCTTCTTTCGTCTAGGCTGCAACAAAGAAGACAGCTTTTTCATTGACTGGGAAAAGGCTAATCTAGTGATTATTTATCCAGGCTAAATCCGGATGTTGATGGAGAGGGTTGGTCTAACTCTATTACAGATTTTGTCATCCTTTCTGTAGCTCAGATCTAAGAACTCATTTGACGTGGACAACTAAAGGGTTGAACGCTCCTTTCAAGAAGCTGCAAAAGATCGTCGCTCTCTCTCTCTCTCTCTCTCTCTCTCCACCTCTCCCTCTCCCTTGTCGATGCTAAAGATGAAAGGTGGTATGATATGTCCATATCCTTTGACAAGTCCCTGGACTCTTCACCCTCTTGTGGTGAGAAAGGAGATGTGCCCTACAGCAGCGGTACATCCTTGAAAATGCTGTAGCAGAGATGCACAATGTAGTTGTTTAGACTACATTGGAAGACATGTCATTTGTCACTTGTTTGAGGTTGAAGACAATGATACTAAGTGAGGATTTAATAACTGAAAGACAGTAGATAGTACAAACGACTTATGAAGTGGTGTTGCGGTGGAAATTTCATTGATGAGATTTCTGTCCTTGAACCAGATTCAAGCAGTCATGTTTGTTAGACTCACTGAGATTTCTTTCCCAAAGACAACCAATGAGCTATTCATCAATTTGAAGATGTGTAAATTTATGACTTTAAGCTAATTTTTTGTGATATATTATAAGTAGAAGGCATCAAAGTGGACAAATAAAAGATTCAACCTTTGAAAGATTATTCCAAAAAATATACACAATTTTCAGAGTTTTCACAGCTTAGCATCATTTTATAGAAGATTAATTTATAATTTTAGTTCTGTTATGTCTTGCATCACATTGTGTCGAAAAAAGAAACTTTCAATAGACAAATGCAGCCAACAAAAGTTTTATCCATAATCTATTATTTTTTAATGTATTATTTGGGATTCAACTTTCTAATTCAGTGGATTTTTATTTGTTGAGTCATTTTTTCCTAAATTTTATTTTACATAGGACTAACCTAATTAATCAATAAGAGTTTTCAGGCCACAAAATATATAATAAGAATAAATCATTTAATTGAGAATTAGCTCATTGTACTATCTGATATGGTTTATAAAACTATTATAGTAGTTATAAATGGAAAGAAAAAACACAAGCAAGATATACACAAGTTTTTGAGTGGTTCATTCCCTAGCCTACTTTTAATGTCCTAAAGTTTGCCACCCTTGGGTTTTCCTTAATCTTTCTCAAAGATTACCCCTACATGCTCAAAGGCATTGGGCTATCAATTTCTCATTGATTGAATGACCTTAGAATACTAAACAACATATCATGGAACTTTTGACTCTACTAGCTTAGTGGCATGAGCATAATTTATAGCCTATCACAACACAAATCCATCGAGTGTCATCTTGTTTACATCTCCTTTTGCTAATCCCAATGGTAAAATTTTTCAGATCAATAAATTATCTATTATAAGATGTTTAAAGCAACATCTCAAGGAAAAATCAAATCTACCTACTCATTTTGAAACCACTCATCAAATTTCTATTACAATAACAACCTCACCACAAGCTTCCTCTAACTTTCCAGCATCCTAATATTATCATTATATCCTGATTTATTTTCTTTTTAACATGTGTAAAACTCATGAGACAACTCAAAAAACACTTTGACAAGCTTTGTCACTTTAAGGCTCAAGGTATTACACCAACTTTATTGATGACTCAATGATAACATGTTGATTATCATGTGAGAAGTGTAAGAATTATTTTATTCAAGAGCTTAAATCTTATGATCTAGCATTTTATCATATGAAAAAATAAATATTTCTTATTTATTTAAATATTTTATGAAATTTCATATTTTAGAGAAATTTTCAGAAATTGACTCTATCTTATGGTCGTAATTGATTTTTTACTAATATGAGGGAATTTCAGGAATTTTTAATATCTTTCTATGATTTTTAGGAAGTCAATATTTACTTCTACGGACGATAATTGATCTAGAGACGATGTGACAAAATCAAGGGCTGAGGCGCTAACACACGGCATCATCAAATGAGGAGATCAGAAGTCGTGACGAGTGTCTACACAATCGATGACAGATGGAGCATATTTACCAAGGGTGCAGCAGATCTCAACATTATAGAAGATCATGTGGGTACAACAAGATCTCCAAATCCAACGCTTCAGATCAACTCGAGAGGAAACTGACTCTCGCCCCATCTTATTGCGGCCAAAAAGATGAAAGGACTCTCATTCACTCACAGCCCCAGATTAGATGATCTCAGATGGACCTGCTCATGAGAAGCCAAATATCAGCCCTACACATGGAATCTCTTACCCTCATGTAAACCCTTACACATTTAAGCCGCCGTTTAAAGGTAGAAAACCTAACTTTGAAAGCCCCGACATTTAGTCAGCTAGAATGAAACAATATTGAGGTTTCACATCAATTTGGATGTATTTTGGGTTGATTAAAGTGTTGATTCACAACTTAGATTGTTGGACAAGCATACTCGAAGAGGAAACCACCTAACTTTGGCGAAATATAGAAGCCCGAGGTAAGTTTTTCCAGGTCTAATGTGTTTTGTGCGTGAAAAACCATCTAGGTATTCATAGGTTAGAAATAGAAAGAGATATACTCGTATTACAATTCTTTTGTGATTGTTTTCTCCTCAATCATCTCCTGCATCATTGCATTTTTGTTTCCACCCTTTTTTGATGATATAGATCTTTCTTATTTACTGTCACCTCTTCTTCTTCATGTTCATATTGTCACAATATATCAATTAAATAGAATAGTAGACATTTAAATGACCCTTGATTTCATTTTATCACTCAGCTCAAAATGCATACCCTTTTTTTGTAAATAGTTACAGTGTGTTCACATTTTCTAAGAATTAAAAAGTTCATTTTAAAATGAGTCAAGAAAAAGATTCAATGTCAATGATCTCATGACAATTTTGGTAAAAAATAATTTTTTCATTCTAAATTTGAAACTTTATTTGAAAAGGTAATTCTTAGCACTACAAAAAAATGGCATTGTTAAATTGATGAACATGTAGATAAAGTGGTTTCTTGATGAAGGATGATGTTGTCAAGTCATATCCTGTTATATCTATGCAATTGCTCACAATAAAAAATCTTGTACTTGGAACTTTGGTCCAAAAGCACCTGATGTAGTAGAAAATAGAACAGTAAATCAATCAAGAGCAAGATGCTCAATCCTTTGGGTTCACAATGAAAATTGCATAACCTTTGAATCCACTGGGACCATAACTATTGAAAGAAATCATATTACTATTGGGATTTTTCCAATTTTACAATGCTATAACCTTTAAACATTGAAAATTATTTTTATTCGTTTATTAAAAGTTATTATTATTTTACCAGAATAATAAAAAATGAACTAAATACTCTATGAAATTATCCCCTATCACTGCAATTTGGGCATGTTACATTGAACTGGTTTCTTGAACAAATGTTTTTCCTCCAAGCCTTCTTCCTCCATGTTTTTTCATTTTCCGCCCATATGGGCCATAGGTTTTGAGTTTCTCATTTCTTGGAATGGTTTTATACGTCATTAAAGGGGAACAAATGACATGCTAGGCCATTGATCACCTATTTCACTTAAGCATACTCCAGCATAGCTCCGGATCGTACATGTGGGCATGTGTAATGAGACAACCATACACCACGTGGAGAATGCTCTAGTGCATGTTAAACATAAGAGTCCTACACAACAACCTGATTTGAGGCTAATTGATTTAGAAAAAGACTGATAATATCTCATTTTTTAGATGTAATGTGAGTTAAAATAAGAAAATATTGCATGAATTTCATGAAAATAAATTATAATTATTGAATAAAATGTTTTTAAGCGTTTTTCATATTTTTTCGTGAATTTTGGTTAATTTTGATGATTTATTTCAGATTAAAATGAATTACTTACTATTTTCTGAAATAAATAATTTATCAGGCGTAATTATATAATTTCCACTCGATCTGACGTCCCTGAACATGCCATGTCACCCTCTTTCTGCGGTGAATCAGTGGGCTTATATCACGCTAATATTTTGTGATTTTCCAGGATGTGCCATGTACCCCCAAAAGTAAACCGATCGAAGGCGAAGAGCACGCCGCGTAACCAGCGTACTTAAGTCATGGAGGGGCTTATCAACAATTATCTATTATTTTCAGATAAAAATGAGATTATTGATTACCACCGACGAAATAAAAAGGGCAGAGGTTCGCCGGCAATAATCATTCCATCTTCTCCCTCCTCCGTGCGGTCAGAGCCTCCGGCGACCGGCAAACCATCCTCCTCACTCCCTCGGCTGCACCCAGAGCCTCCAGCGGGTGGAGAGAGAGAGAGAGAGAGAGATAGAGCGAGAGAGGAGAGAGAGGGAGAGAGAGGGAGGGAGAGAGAGAGAGAGAGAGAGGGAGAGAGAGGGAGGGAGAGAGAGAGAGAGAGAGAGGGAGAGAGAGGGAGGGAGAGAGAGAGATACTGGGTAACAACAACTCGAAGTATCAAGATCTCTATCTCTCGGTCAATCTTCCATTCATGAAATGCCGCTCAAATGGGTCTGGTAAGCCGAAGACCTTATCAGGAGAGAAGCCTTTGACAGCCTCTCATCTTCTGTCACTGGAACGATGCCCAAGATCACCAACGCCGGTGGTGTCTCTGTTGATGCCCAGAAAAAGAGACATCGTCTCACGGAGGCGCTATGGTGGCTCCAGACAAGCTACGGGTTCAATAAAATCCCACGCCTGGTGTAGGTAGTGCAGGGTCCTCCATGGGCCTTCCTAAAAGAAGAGATTCCTGCTGCACCACCCGGTAGCCACAGGAAGTATATATGACTGGCTAACATAGTTCAACAGAAAGGAAATAAAAATGAAGGAAGAGACTAGAGGGATAGCTCTAAAAGATGTGCAATCGATGGGATAAAATTGGCTCATGAAAAGGCATTAATTCAAAATGAAATGTAGTCAGCTAGGAATTAGTTTAAGCTCAATAAACACAGTTTCTTGATGACCCCTACTCTATTTCAATGATAGGCATCGGTCATATGGAAGGAGCGAGAGAGGGCGAGAGAGGGCGAGAGAGAAGGGGAGAGAGAGAGAGAGAGAGAGAGAGAGAGAGAGAGGTCTCTTGGATTTAGTCTCAATATGGAAAAATTATATATGAATTATACATTATGAGGCTATCATTGAGTCAGTCTCACTTCAAGTGATTTTCTTATATTTCAATATTTAGAATTATGATATCTCATGTATGGGTATAAATATAAATATGTGTAGATATTAGGTCCTACTAAAATTTTATGATGGGCGAAGTTAGTAAAAGATGCCAAACGACAAACTACCCTTTGGTTATAAATAAGATCTCATGGTCCTTGGGCCACACAGCCTAAGTCACTCTTTAGGCATCTCATCACTCTAGTAGTAAGGGTTTAACTCCACTATATTCATCCAAAAGGCCATTCTCACTCTTTTAAGTTTTGAATACATTCAAATATATATGTCCATCATTCATCTTCATTTCATTCTTTCATTATGCATTTCCCAATACTCGATCCAAGTTCAAGATCTAACAAGGTCTACCTCTATTTTCTAAATACATAACTTTCAAGTATGGCTTAATCCTAAAATGCTACAATAGATGCAACTCACAGAGAAGCTATGGATATTATAATTGTTCATACTTTAGTTGTCATATTTATGGATGCAAATTTATAATTTTTTATGATTGAACTTATAAATGACTGATCAATATTAAAGTTCAAGTCGATCCTTAGGGATGATGACAATTGATTTTAATGAACTCTAGTTTTCTAAAAAAGATGATGATTCAAAATAAAGGAAGAAAAATGAAATGAGATGAATGATAAAATTCTCTCTATATTTGTTAACCTACTTTATCAATATATTTTGTTTTATTGTTTCTCTTATACTTTTAGACAAGATGAAAGATGGTTTTGAGGATGAGATGATTATATCACTAGTACATGAAAATAGTTGAGAAAATTTGATTTGAAAAGATTATAAGAACGATTTTCAATGAGTTTAGATTTTTTGAGATATCTGAAATGAAATTATCACATAAAATGAAAGTAAATGAGATACAGAACTACCCTAGTTGTCAATCAAAGATGTACTAAAATAAATAAATAAATTTTTAATGAAAACTAAAAAATAAAAATTAGACAACTATTTCTCACGCATAAAAACCCTTAGAAATTTTTTTGTTTAAAACATTATACTTAGACTAAATCATAAAAGCTTAAGTAAAAGTCTTTTCTTCCCCTTTTTGTTACCTAGGGTCGAAAAAAGAGGATATAATGAGTTGCAATCAAATTTTACTTAAATTTCCTCCTTTCCTTGCCTCTCACTGAAGAAAATAAGAAGAATCAAATTCTTAAATTAAATAAAATTCAGAAAGAAACTTCTCTGTCCAAAGTTTATCACCCAACAAAAAAAAAAGACACGAAAATAAAAATAAATATTACACAATACTTGATTTTAACGCCAACAGCTAGTTGAGAATTTTCCCTCTTTCTTCATTTCCCTTCATTCATCCTTCAGTGCAGACCCCTTCTTTCTTTCTCCTCCTCTCTTTTCATTTCCCAAATCTGAAAATGATGCTTCCAGCTATCCATCCATTTCTCATTTTGCCTTTTCTTCTGCTCTATCCCTCATATTCCTAAGTTAATAGTTGACTATGTAACTAGGGAGATCAGATCCTCTTGATCGTACATATCTTCAATTTTTCTTTTTCTCATGCACCGTAATTTTACTAGATAGTAATCAATAATATCGATTATACTCAATGCTTATGTCCCAATCATGTGGCATGTCAAACACTATTAGCTGGTTGAGCCACCACATGTTATCCTTTATGCCAACTTATGTGATACTTTTTACATTGGAAGATTTCAAATAATGTCCACTACCAAATCTGAAAATACATGGAAAAATTCCTTTAATCCCATGTCAAAAACTTTTGTTGAAGAACCAGATATTTAACTCAGGAGCAAATAAGCCCATCAATAAGTCCCCAAACTAGGGATGTCATGGACTGATTTAGGCTGCTATGGCATGTGGGCATGATTGTCTAGCAGCTTGTTATAATATACAAAACATATATATTAGTAATAATATATTTTTTAATTATAAAATTATTATTATTTTATAATGAAAAAAGACGGCCAATGCAATCTATTCTTCTTGAAACAATTCATTAACTATTACCAAATCAACTAAAGAAATAGTAAAATATTAAGAAGCATAATGTTTATCAAATCTACATTCTTTTTCGTGAGAATCATATGACATTCACATTACTTTTACCTCACTTTGTATATAAAAATGAAACATTATCAATATATGAGATGTTTGAGGGGTCCTTGGGTGAGGAAAAAGTTTGATGTGATACTTGAGATGCCACAATTGAATTTTCTTCGTTCACAAAACTTAACCTTGATAGGTCCTTGATGAGTATTTGTCGTTGGGTTTAAATACTCATAATCTAATAATATTTATAATTGAAACTTAATGAAAAATTAGTAAAGCAACGAGTCTCAGGTCGAACACAGGGAGTAGGAATAACCTGTCATGGAATTAATTTTGATTTTATTATTCTAGTGATTCTATAAATTTTTTAGAATTTTAATGAATTAACTAATAGAAACTAATATTTAATAAATAGTGAAGAGAAAAAGGGAGATACACATGGGATTTAGAAGGGATTTAGAGGAAGAAATTTTGGGAGATAGACGTGGGATTTCGAAGGGACTTTTGGACGAATTTTTGGGAGATAGAAACAGGGTTAAGAAGGGATTTTAGATGAATTTTTAGGTGGAGGAGAAGAGGAAGAAAAGAAAATAGATGATAATTAAGAGAGAGAAAATTGTAGTCAACACGTCTCGCACCTGCGTTGACCGCGATTTCCGAACGAATACGCGAGAGAGAATTTGCAAAAAAGATGTGAAATCACACCAGAAAATGACCGAATCAGTTTTGCACTGATTAATAAGGAGTAAGCGGTTAAAATGTAACTATAAAATCAACAAACCACTGTTTAATCGGGGAGAAATCACCAGAAAATCGTCGGAAAATCGTTCCGCCCGGTGGAAAAACGGCAAGGAATTTCGGCTGGATTTCTCAATTGAAATCGATGGAAAACGATTCAAAATCACTCCCTGGATGATTCAAGACGAGTTTCGGAAGGTTTGACATAGAAAGAAGTCCTTTTTATCAAGTAAATCACCGATTATTTCCGGCGGATGTCCGGAAATTATCGTTTGTGACAAAAACTAAATAAAACAGAAAATAAATCTAAAACTAACGCTGTCCTTTGATGGTCCACCTCTGGAACAGCAAGAGATTCCGGTGCGACGGCTTTGTATCGTCCAGTCGTGTCGCACCACGCCGGAAGGCGCATGAATATCGTCCGGCGGCTCTACGCTACTCGCCGGAAGGATTCCGTGGAGAGAAGGGTTCAACGCCGCTGTCACCGCCGTCTGGGGTAAAGGAGAAGACTTGTGACCACCTGCCGGAGGCTCTGGGTGCAGCCGAGGGAATGAGGAGGATGGTTTGCCGGTCGCCGGAGGCTCTGACTGCACGGAGGAGGGAGAAGACGGAATGATTATCGCCGGCGAACCTCCGCCCTTTTTATTTCGTCGGCGGTAATCAATAATCTCATTTTTATCTGACGATAATAGATAATTGTTAATAAGCCCCTCCATGACTTAAGTACGCTGGTTACGCGGCGTGCTCTTCGCCTTCGATCGGTTTACTTCTGGGGGTACGTGGCACATCCTGGAAAATCACAAAATATTAGTGTGATATAAGCCCACTGATTCGCCGCAGAAAGAGGGTGACATGGCACATTCAGGGACATCGGATCAAGCGAAAATTATATAATTACGCCTGATAAATTATTTATTTCAGAAAATAGTAAGTAATTCATTTTAATCTGAAATAAATCATCAAAATTAACCAAAATTCACGAAAAAATATGAAAAACGCTTAAAAATATTTTATTCAATAATTATAATTTATTTTCATGAAATTCATGCAATATTTTCTTATTTTAACTCACATTACATCTAAAAAATGAGATATTATCATACCCCCCAACTTGAATATTGCTAGTCCCTAGCAATGGAGTACATAAATTAATCAAAAACTAACATATTTTCAAATATCAAAATTTCATGCAAAGAGATCAAATTTTCAGAATAGTAAATCTCTGGACACATTAGATTGTCATATTAAATTAGAGAAAATAATCTTAAGCAATAGTAATGCTTAAACACTCCTTGGAATAACAATCTAGACTTCACTTCTTCTACCTACAGATTTATTATTCTCTTTCTTGTAGATTTAATTCACTAGATGTTCAAATAATAATCTTTCAAATGAGAATAGTATTGATCCTACATTTCCCTTTTCTATAGGTTTCATGCATTGAAATGTGAACTGCATCTTTCATTTTTTCTTTTCTTCTTCTTTTCTTTTTTTTTTTTTTAATAATAATAGATAGGCAGCTTTTCCCATAGATATTTTTCAACAATGTAGGATGATGTCTCACACCCCAATTGTGTACTCTTTATTTTCTGGGCCTTCACACTATCTCTTTTTTTTTTTTTTTTGAAAGATGAGTGATATGTAACACAATTCCTATAAATCAGGGTGTAAAAATCTCCACTAAACTCAAATGATCAATTAAATTCTTACATCATAGTAAATACCATCTATCAAGATCAAGAAAAATAAATCTGTAAAATAAAATCTATGTCATCTATCTTGTACCCAAGGAGTATTCTAACATTTCATGCTCTTGAATCATTTTCCTAACCTAAAAATGATTATCCTAGTGTCCTTTGATATCACACATTTTTAATAATTTGTTTCTCATGCATGAAATATGACATTTAAAAACATAGTTAGCATGTTGCATGATTATAATTTGCTGCATTTTTATTCCATAAAATATATTCAAATCTATAGCATAGAAGAATATGTTAAAATTTCTATCATCCTTGCCCCCAACATAAAATAATCAAATTGCTAAATGATATAACAAATATTTCATAACATTAAACCATTGGAAAGCAAAGTTTAGAAAGATAGAACCTGGTCATTCTTGCTACTCCGGACCCATCTTTATTGACATAAAAATTTCCTACACTTAAAATCATAAAAGGACGAAATAAAATTTGCACTAAATAATGAAAATTTTGAATTTTCCTTACCCCCCAACTTAAAATCGGAATTGTCCTCAATGACATGACATAACTCATAAAATTCAGCAAATAAAATAGTAAGTATTTGAGAACAATTAATGGGAAAATTCTTGCTGTTGAGGCAAAGATTATTCAAAAATATCATTTATTTATTGAAATAAGAAATATCTAAACCATAAGCATGGAATTAACTTTAAAAAAATAAAAACATTGGGTTGTCTCCCAATAAATAGTAAGTTTAACATCTTCAACCAGACCTATGAATGCTCAAATAATATTAGACAAATCTAAATTTTCAGTACATTGTTTTGGCTCATGTTCTAAATAAGGTTTAAGCCTATATCCATTCACTTTGAAATTTGCACTTGTTTTAGGATCTCTAATTGTTGCTGCACCATATTGATCAATAAATTCAAGTAAATAAGGACCATCCCATCTAGATCTTAATTTACCTGGAAATAGTTTCAATTTAGAATTATATAGCCAAACCTTTTGTCTTGGTTCTAATTGTCTCCTAGTGATGTGCTTGTCATGGAATTCCTTTACCTTTGCTTTGTAAATTTGTGCATTCTCATATGATTCATTTCTAATTTCATCTAGTTCATGCAATTGTAAAAATCTCTTTTGTCCTGCATGATCTAATTCCATATTAAGTTTCTTAATAGCCCAATATGCATGATTCTGAAGCTCAACGGGTAAATGACAAGATTTTCCATAAACAAGTCTATATGGTGAAGCACCTAAAGGAGCTTTGTATGCTGTCCTATAAGCCCATAATGCATCATTTAATTTATCAGACCAATCCTTCCTATTAGGTGAAACAACTTTTTGTAAAATTGTTTTAATTTCTCTATTAGCTAATTCAACTTGACCATTTGTTTGAGGGTGATATGGTGTAGCTACTCTATGATCAACTCCATATTTCTTAAGCAATGTTCTAAAGTGATAATTAGTAAAATGAGTTCCCCCATCACTAATTATCGCTTTAGGGCAACCAAATCGTGCAAAAATATGGCTTTGTACAAATTGAATGACAATTTATGATCATTTGTTCTTGTTGGAATAGCTTCTACCCATTTTGACATATATTCAACAGCTAATAAAATATATTCATAGCCTTTAGAAGAAGGAAAAGGTCCCATAAAATCAATACCCCAAATATCAAAAATCTCAACAACACTAATTTGTTTTAGAGGCATCTCATTTCGTTTTTGAATGTTGACAGTAGCTTGACATTTTGCACATTGCATACAAAATGTATGAGCATCTTTAAATAATGATGGCCAATAGAAACCACATTGCAAAATTTTTGCTGCTGTTTTTCTACCTGCAAAATGACCTCCACATCCATATGAATGGCAATGTTCTAAAATATGATTTTGTTCTACTTCAGGAATGCATCTACGTAAAATTTGATCTGCACCTAAGTGAAATAAATTTGGATCATCCCAAAAATAATGCTTAGCACGAGCAAAGAATCATTCACGCTCATTTTTCTGCCAATACGGTGGAATTTGTCCACTTGCTAAATAATTAACTATGTGAGCAAACCATGGAATTGGGCTACTATGTAAAGCAAGAATATGTTCATCTGGAAATAAATCATGTAATGTGGCTTTTTCTTGTCCTTCAATTCTAGATAAATGATCAGCTACTACATTCTCTGCACCCTTTCTATATCAAATTTCTAAATCAAATTCTTGTAATAATAAAATCCATCTAAGTAAACATGGTTTAGTTTCTTTCTTGGTGAGCAAATATTTTAGGGCTGAATGATCAGAATAAATAATAACTTTAGATCCTAAAATATAAGATCTAAATTTTTCTAAGGCAAATACCACTGCAAGGAGCTCTTTTTCTATTGTAGTATAGTTTAATTGTGCATCAGAAATAGTTCTACTTGCATAATAAATGACTACTGATTTTTTATCAATTTTCTGTCCTAACACAGCTCCTATGGCATGATTTGATGCATCACACATGATTTCAAATGGAATAGACCAATTAGGGGATTGTAAGATAGGTGTCTCAGTCAATGCATGCTTAAGAATAGAAAATGCCTCAACACATGCTTCATCAAAATTAATTCCATGACAGGTTATTCCTACTCCCTGTGTTCGACTTGAGACTCGTTGCTTTACTAATTTTTCATTAAGTTTCAGTTATAAATATTATTAGATTATGAGTATTTAAACCCAACGACAAATGCTCATCATCTTTTTGGCGCCATTGCCGGGGACTCTGACCGCACGGAGGAGGGAGAAGACGGAATGATTATCGCCAGCGAACCTCCGCCCTTTTTATTTTGTCGGCGGTAATCAATAATCTCATTTTTATCTGACGATAATAGATAATTGTTGATAAGCCCCTCCATGACTTAAGTACGCTGCTTACGCGGCGTGCTCTTCGCCTTCGATCGGTTTACTTCTGGGGGTATGTGGCACATCTTGAAAATAACAAAATATTAGCATGATATAAGCCCACTGATTCGCCGCAGAAAGAGGGTGACATGGCACGTTCAGGGACGTCGGATCAAACGGAAATTATATAATTACGCCTGATAAATTATTTATTTCAGATTAAAATGAATTACTTACTATTTTCTGAAATAAATAATTTATCAGGCATAATTATATAATTTCCGCTTGATCCGACGTCCCTGAACGTGCAATGTCACCCTCTTTCTGCGGTGAATCAGTGGGCTTATATCACACTAATATTTTGTGATTTTCCAAGATGTGCCACGTACCCCCAGAAGTAAACCGATCGAAGGCGAAGAGCACGCCGCGTAACCAGCGTACTTAAGTCATGGAGGGGCTTATCAACAATTATCTATTATCGTCGGATAAAAATGAGGTTATTGATTACCGCCGACGAAATAAAAAGGGCGGAGGTTCGCCGGCGATAATCATTCTGTCTTCTCCCTCCTCCATGCAGTCAGAGCCTCCGGCGACCGGCGAACCATCCTCCTCACTCCCTCGACTGCACCTAGAGCCTCTGGCGGGTGGTCACAAGTCTTCTCCTTTACCCTAGATGGCGGTGACAGCGGCGTTGAACCCTTCTCTCCACGGAATCCTTCCGGCGAGCAGCGTAGAGCCGCCGAACGATATTCATGCGCCTTCCAGCGTGGTGCGACACGACTGGACGATACAAAGCCGTCGCACCGGCATCTCTTGCTGTTCCAGAGGCAGACCATCAAAGGACAGCATTAGTTTTAGATTTATTTTCTGTTTTATTTAGTTTTTGTCACAAACGATAATTTCCGGACATCCGCCGGAAATAATCGGCGATTTACTTGATAAAAAGGACTTCTTTCTATGTCAAACCTTCCGAAACTCGTCGTGAATCATCCAGGGAGTGATTTTGAATCGTTTTCCATCGATTTCAATTGAGAAATCCAGCTGAAATTCCTTGCCGTTTTTCCACCGGGCGGAACGATTTTCCGACGATTTTCTGGTGATTTCTCCCCGATTAATCAATGGTTTGTTGATTTTATAGTTACATTTTAACCGCTTACTCCTTATTAATCAGTGCAAAACTGATTCGGTCATTTTCTGGTGTGATTTCACATCTTTTTTGCAAATTCTCTCTCGCGTATTCGTTCGGAAATCGCGGTCAACGCAGGTGCGAGACGTGTTGACTACAATTTTCTCTCTCTTAATTATCGTCTATTTTCTTTTCTTCCTCTTCTCCTCCACCTAAAAATTCATCTAAAATCCCTTCTTAACCCTGTTTCTATCTCCCAAAAATTCGTCCAAAAGTCCCTTCGAAATCCCACGTCTATCTCCCAAAATTTCTTCCTCTAAATCCCTTCTAAATCCCATGTGTATCTCCCTTTTTCTCTTCACTATTTATTAAATATTAGTTTCTATTAGTTAATTCATTAAAATTCTAAAAAATTTATAGAATCACTAGAATAATAAAATCAAAATTAATTCCATGACAGGTTATTCCTACTCCCTGTGTTCGACCTGAGACTCGTTGCTTTACTAATTTTTCATTAAGTTTCAATTATAAATATTATTAGATTATGAGTATTTAAACCCAACGACAAATACTCATCAAGGACCTATCAAGGTTAAGTTTTGTGAACGAAGAAAATTCAATTGTGGCATCTCAAGTATCACATCAAACTTTTTCCTCACCCAAGGACCCCTCAAACATCTCATATATTGATAATGTTTCATTTTTATATACAAAGTGAGGTAAAAGTAATGTGAATGTCATATGATTCTCACGAAAAAGAATGTAGATTTGATAAACATTATGCTTCTTAATATTTTACTATTTCTTTAGTTGATTTGGTAATAGTTAATGAATTGTTTCAAGAAGAATAGATTGCATTGGCCGTCTTTTTTCATTATAAAATAATAATAATTTTATAATTAAAAAATATATTATTACTAATATATATGTTTTGTATATTATAACAAGCTGCTAGACAATCATGCCCACATGCCATAGCAGCCTAAATCAGTCCATGACATCCCTAGTTTGGGGACTTATTGATGGGCTTATTTGCTCCTGAGTTAAATATCTGATTCTTCAACAAAAGTTTTTGACATGGGATTAAAGGAATTTTTCCATGTATTTTCAGATTTGGTAGTGGACATTATTTGAAATCTTCCAATGTAAAAAGTATCACATAAGTTGGCATAAAGGATAACATGTGGTGGCTCAACCAGCTAATAGTGTTTGACATGCCACATGATTGGGACATAAGCATTGAGTATAATCGATATTATTGATTACTATCTAGTAAAATTACGGTGCATGAGAAAAAGAAAAATTGAAGATATGTACGATCAAGAGGATCTGATCTCCCTAGTTACATAGTCAACTATTAACTTAGGAATATGAGGGATAGAGCAGAAGAAAAGGCAAAATGAGAAATGGATGGATAGCTGGAAGCATCATTTTCAGATTTGGGAAATGAAAAGAGAGGAGGAGAAAGAAAGAAGGGGTCTGCACTGAAGGATGAATGAAGGGAAATGAAGAAAGAGGGAAAATTCTCAACTAGCTGTTGGCGTTAAAATCAAGTATTGTGTAATATTTATTTTTATTTTCGTGTCTTTTTTTTTTGTTGGGTGATAAACTTTGGACAGAGAAGTTTCTTTCTGAATTTTATTTAATTTAAGAATTTGATTCTTCTTATTTTCTTCAGTGAGAGGCAAGGAAAGGAGGAAATTTAAGTAAAATTTGATTGCAACTCATTATATCCTCTTTTTTTTTTTCGACCCTAGGTAACAAAAGGGGAAGAAAAGACTTTTACTTAAGCTTTTATGATTTAGTCTAAGTATAATGTTTTAAACAAAAAAATTTCTAAGGGTTTTTATGCGTGAGAAATAGTTGTCTAATTTTTATTTTTTAGTTTTCATTAAAAATTTATTTATTTATTTTAGTACATCTTTGATTGACAACTAGGGTAGTTCTGTATCTCATTTACTTTCATTTTATGTGAGAATTTCATTTCAGATATCTCAAAAAATCTAAACTCATTGAAAATCGTTCTTATAATCTTTTCAAATCAAATTTTCTCAACTATTTTCATGTACTAGTGATATAATCATCTCATCCTCAAAACCATCTTTCATCTTGTCTAAAAGTATAAGAGAAACAATAAAACAAAATATATTGATAAAGTAGGTTAACAAATATAGAGAGACAATTTTATCATTCATCTCATTTCATTTTTCTTCCTTTATTTTGAATCATCATCTTTTTTAGAAAACTAGAGTTCATTAAAATCAATTGTCATCATCCCTAAGGATCGACTTGAACTTTAATATTGATCAGTCATTTATAAGTTCAATCATAAAAAATTATAAATTTGCATCCATAAATATGACAACTAAAGTATGAACAATTATAATATCCATAGCTTCTCTGTGAGTTGCATCTATTGTAGCATTTTAGGATTAAGCCATACTTGAAAGTTATGTATTTAGAAAATAGAGGTAGACCTTGTTAGATCTTGAACTTGGATCGAGTATTGGGAAATGCATAATGAAAGAATGAAATGAAGATGAATGATGGACATATATATTTGAATGTATTCAAAACTTAAAAGAGTGAGAATGGCCTTTTGGATGAATATAGTGGAGTTAAACCCTTACTACTAGAGTGATGAGATGCCTAAAGAGTGACTTAGGCTGTGTGGCCCAAGGACCATGAGATCTTATTTATAACCAAAGGGTAGTTTGTCGTTTGGCATCTTTTACTAACTTCGCCCATCATAAAATTTTAGTAGGACCTAATATCTACACATATTTATATTTATACCCATACATGAGATATCATAATTCTAAATATTGAAATATAAGAAAATCACTTGAAGTGAGACTGACTCAATGATAGCCTCATAATGAATAATTCATATATAATTTTTCCATATTGAGACTAAATCCAAGAGACCTCTCTCTCTCTCTCTCTCTCTCTCTCTCTCTCTCTCCCCTTCTCTCTCGCCCTCTCTCGCTCCTTCCATATGACCGATGCCTATCATTGAAATAGAGTAGGGGTCATCAAGAAACCGTGTTTATTGAGCTTAAACTAATTCCTAGCTGACTACATTTCATTTTGAATTAATGCCTTTTCATGAGCCAATTTTATCCCATCGATTGCACATCTTTTAGAGCTATCCCTCTAGTCTCTTCCTTCATTTTTATTTCCTTTCTGTTGAACTATGTTAGCCAGTCATATATACTTCCTGTGGCTACCGGGTGGTGCAGCAGGAATCTCTTCTTTTAGGAAGGCCCATGGAGGACCCTGCACTACCTACACCAGGCGTGGGATTTTATTGAACCCGTAGCTTGTCTGGAGCCACCACAGCGCCTCCGTGAGACGATGTCTCTTTTTCTGGGCATCGACAGAGACACCACCGGCGTTGGTGATCTTGGGCGTCGTTCCAGTGACAGAAGATGAGAGGCCGTCAAAGGCTTCTCTCCTGATAAGGTCTTCGGCTTACCAGACCCATTTGAGCGGCATTTCATGAATGGAAGATTGACCGAGAGATAGAAATCTTGATACTTCGAGTTGTTGTTACCCAGTATCTCTCTCTCTCTCCCTCCCTCTCTCTCCCTCTCTCTCTCTCTCTCTCTCTCTCTCTCTCCCTCCCTCCCTCTCTCTCCCTCTCTCTCCTCTCTCTCTCTATCTCTCTCTCTCTCTCTCTCTCTCTCTCTCTCTCTCTCCTCTCTCTCTCCCTCTCTCTCCCTCTCTCTCTCTATCTCTCTCTCTCTATGTCTCTCTCTCTCTCTCCCTCTCTCCGTCTCTCCCTCTCTCTCTCTCTCTCTCTCTCCCTCTCTCTCTCTCTCTCTCTCCCTCTCTCTGTCTCTCTGTCTCTCTCTCTCTCTCTCTCTCTCTCTCTCTCTCTCTCTCTCTCCCGCTATCTCGCTATCTCTCTCTCTCTCTCTCTCTTTCTCGCTATCTCTCTCTCTCTCTCTCTCTCTCTCTCTCGCTCTCCCGCTATCTCGCTATCTCTCTCTCTCTCTCTCTCTTTCTCGCTATCTCTCTCTCTCTCTCTCTCTCTCTCTGCGTCTCTCTATTTGATGCCTAAATCTAAACTTAGTGTTTTGCTGAATGGGGCAGTTCAGAAGAGGTTCAACAGAAGGTTTCTTGGCTGGAACAGAATAACGGTGTGATCTCGATTGACGTCACTTCTTTCACGGTAAGTGATAAACATCGTCTTGAGAGGATTCCGAAAAAAACCTGGGAAGAGATGATGGATCCTCAGAATAGCTTTGTATTGTGCTTGTTAGGGTTGGATCGAGTGATGAATAGTTAGCAAGACGACGGCGAAGAGGGGGTATTTGGGTTCTTGCAGGATCGCGGAGGAAGGGCAGATTATGGACGTGGCAGTCAAGACGCTGGACGGAAGGAACTTCAAGATTGAAGTGCCATTCTTCGCGACAGTACTGGAGATGAAGAAGAAGATCCACAAGTGCTATGGCTTCCCCGTTTCCCAGCAGACTCTCGTCTTCCAGGGCGAGCGCATGGAGGACGACCGCAGGGTCAAGTACTACGGTCTCCTCGAAAGCTCCCCGGTCGTCCTCCTCCTCAGCCAGCCGCCCGGCTTCAGCGCCGACCGGAGTGCCAAGAAGGCTCGGCCGCAGCTCGCCACCATAGTCAACAACCTGGTGTTGCTGCAGAAGCTTGATCCAACCCTTACTGGAGACCGGCCGCAGGTTGGCACGGCACCGCTCCCCCTCCTACCAAAGCCCCGCTCCAGAACCAAGCTAACCACCTACGAGACGCAAGCCGAATCCAGCCCGATACTCCACAACCCCGCGTTGAGTCGGGAGGTTGATGTCGGAATGGCGCCGCTCCCGTTCTTTTCAAGCCCCGGCTCGAGCACCAACCAGACGGTCCAAGAGACGCAGGACGAAGTCGACCCCATGTTCGACAACCCGGCGTTGATGCAGGAGCTGGAGGAAGTCCTGACAAATACCAGCCAAAGGTCAGGATGGCGCCGTTCCCGCTCCATCCACAGCCTCACCCCACCAGACAGACTGCACGCGAGACCCAGTCCGAACTCGCTCCCACATATGATGACCAGACGTTGCAGCGGGAGATGGAGGCGGCCCGGCTGTAAGCACAAAACTCTCGGAAAGAACAATTTGCCTGATGATTCAAGAAGCACTCTCCTAAAACAGAATCAATAGAAACAAGAAGAAGATGACACACAAACTCAAGAACCCGTCTCACGTATACACACGCTCTACCTTATATCAGGCATTACATCGAACACTTATAGTTCACTCAGAAAAATAGAAAATCTCAAAACAGAATATAACTGTCACATGCTTTACACGAGCTCTAAGTTTCAATCTGAGCCGTTATAACTCGAGCATACGGACGGCTAGGATAAAGTCTTGCACACAGTATAAAAGAAACCACTAGATTATCATCTAACAGTCCGGATCACTCTATCAAATTTCCCCTTGATCCGAGCCCTGTTTCACTTTAAGAACTCTGATTTTCAGTCGCATCTCTATAAATCTTGAAACTCCAAGAGATTTTGTGAACATATCGGCAAGTTGATCCACTGTAGTCACATACTTAAGCTCTATCTTTTTCTCATCCACACAATTTCGGATGAAATGGTAGCGCACGTCAATGTGTTTTGTTCGCCCATGATGAACAGGATTTTTGCTGATTTCTATAGCCAATTTGTTATCAATGACAACTCAAAAGGCTGAAACTTCTCACCAAGAATTTCAGAAATACATCACATGATCCAAA
Source organism: Spirodela polyrhiza (assembly GCA_024713555.1). NCBI lineage: Eukaryota > Viridiplantae > Streptophyta > Magnoliopsida > Alismatales > Araceae > Spirodela > Spirodela polyrhiza. The sequence continues at coordinate 4,882,185 of CM046543.1, forward strand.
TCTCTTGACATGCTGAAGTGGTGGCAGCAATGTATTCAGCTTCACATGAAAACAGAGCTATTACCTTTTGCTTGCAGCTGTTCCACACGATGGGTTTAGTTCCATAAAAGAAAATTAACCCAGAGGTGCTCTTCCTGTCATCAATGTCTCCTACATAATCACTATCACTAAATCCACGCAAGTAGCAATTTTTTTCTGATGTATAACTGATCCCACAGTTAATTGTCCCTTTCACATATCTCAATACCCTCTTCGCAGCACTCAAGTGATCAGAATGAGGCTTGCTCATAAACCTGCTCAGGTAACTGACAGAGAAGATTAAATCAGGTCGAGTTAGAGTTAAATACCTCAAACACCTGATAATCCTCCTATAAAGAGTTGGATTCACTTCTTTACCATCACCTTCTCTATTTAATTTCAGTCGACATTCCATGGGTGTTTTGGCTAAGTTGCAATCACCCATTTTAAATTCATTTAGAATTTTCATTGCATAAAACCTTTGACTTAACCTGATGTCAACCTCTGTCTGAATTACTTCGATGCCCAAATAAGAATTCAGCAGATCGAAATCAGTCATTTCAAATTGTGTCTTCATAGAGAATTTAAAATTCTTAATTTCCTCAGCACTTGATCCTATGACAATAAGATCATCCACATACACTCTCACCAGCAGTCTATGTTGATTAACAGTTGATATATATACAGCTTGGTCACTTTTACTTTTCACAAAGCCAATTTTATTCAAAGTGTTGTCTAACTTTGAATTCCAAGCTCTCGGTGCTTGTTTAAGACCATATAGTACCTTCCTCAATTTAAACACATAATCTTCCTTTCCTTTTTTGATAAAACCCTCTAGTTGAGTCACATAGATTTCTTCATCTATTTCCTCATTAAGGAATGCTGATTTAACATCTAAGTGATGTAATTTCCACTTGTACTGAGCAGCCACTGCAATTATAATCCGAATTGAATCTAATCTTGCCACCGGTGAGAAAACCTCATCAAAATCAATTCCGGGCTTTTGACTATAGCCCTTTGCCACAAGATGAGCTTTGAATCTCGTTATATCACTTTTAGAGTCTCTCTTAACTCTGTATATCCACTTCACTCTGATAGGCTTGCACTTCACAGGAGGTTTGACTAAGTCCCAAGTTGAATTCTTTTCAATTGCATCTATCTCTTCTCGCATGGCTTTTTTCCATACGTCATCTTTGACTGCATCAGCAAATGATGAAGGTTCTTCACTCGAGGTAAAACAATTCTCATCACCTTCCACCTCATGTGTGTCTTCATATATTGACTGAATCGACCTAAGCTTCTCTGGTCTTTCTTCTTCCTTAGTGAAATGATCATTGTCAACATCTTCACGTGGAGGTATTTCTGACACAGAACTCGAGTCCTCTTCAACAATGGGGTCTTCAGAGGAGTTAACAAGATCACTGGCCAAAGTGAAAGTAAAGCCATCGTATTGACCCACCTGTTGTCTGAAGTCCCAACTTTGAGATTCCTCGAATATTACATCTCGACTTATAGTTACCTTGAAAGTCACTATATCAAGGCACCTATATGCCTTAGCACCCAACTCGTAGCCGATGAATATCATCACATTGCTCCTATCTTCAAGCTTGCTGAGCCTCTTAGTGGTCTTCACATGCACAACAGATCCAAAAACCCGTAAGTGCTTCACATTGGGCTTTCTTCCACTCCATTTCTCATATAGAGTCACATCTTCTAAACTCTTAGTAGCTGATCGATTTAACACATACACACGTGTTAACTGCCTCTGCCCACAGCTTGAGAGATAGTTTCTTCTCCTTCAACATACTTCTCACAAGGGACATTATAGTCCTATTTTTCCTCTCCACCACTCCATTCTGTTGAGGTGAGTAGGGGGCAGTGAGCTATCTCCTTATACACTTTTCTTCACAAAATGTCTTGAAGTCCTCTAAGTTGAATTCCCCTCCTCGGTCTGATCGAAAGCACTTGATCTTCTCACCGCTTTCAGACTCGGCCAGGCTTTTAAATCTCTTAAAGGCTTGAAACGCTTCTGATTTCTCTTTCAAAAAAGCCACCCATATTAGTCTTGAAAAGTCATCAACGATCAATAGATAATACTTACTTCCTCCTATCGTTGATGGCTGAATCGGGCCACATAAATCTCCATGGATTAATTCCAACTTCTTTGAGGCTCTAAACTCAAATAATTTTAGAAAAACACTTCGAGTTTGTTTTCCAGCCACACAGCTCCTGCACATATGATCAGAAAATCGAAGAGCAAGTAATCCCACAACTACTTCACCTCTTCTCATATCATCTATTGTTCTGAAATTTTGATGGCATAATCTATGATGTCATAGCCACACAATCTTCTCCTCTTCTTGAGTAAGCTGGCAAAATTCAAATACACTTAATTGTGTAAGATACATACTTCCTCCGGATTTTTTAACCCTAGCAAATTGCCTTCCCAATTTGTCAAAAACTGACAGAAAACCGTTGCTTAAAATGGATTTGAAGCCTGCATCATCTAATTTTCCCAGACTTATGATATTTGCTTGAAGACTCGGCACATATAATACCCCGTCAAGCTTCAGCTCTTCTCCATTTTGATAATTGATGATGATGGAGCCTTTTCCCTCAAATGCAATGGTAGATCCATCGCCGAATCGCACCAGTCCACACTGATTTTCATCAAATGAATTAAAGTAAGACTTCTTACTCGTCATATGAGAGCTAGCCCTGGTGTCGAGATACCACACTTCATCTTGTAGGAACATGTCTTGAGCCCCTTGCAATAAAACATCTTCTAAGAAAGCCATGAAGAGATTTGACTCTTCCTTAATAACATTTGCAGCTTCTTCTCGTGCCCTTGGCTTTCGCTCATTTTTACATTCATCTACAAAATGTTTAAATCCCTGGCAATTATAACACCTCACCTTGGATTTATCAAATGGCTTCCTCTCTCCCTCTTGCTTTGGCACATTACTTGACTAAGATCTTCCTCTACCTCTACCTCTTCCTCTTCCTCTATCTCTACCTCGTCCTCGTCCTCTGCCTCGAAAGGATTGACCTTCTTCAAACTTAGTCTTCTTGAAGTGATTCATAGCCCGAGCCAATAATGCTTGCTCCTCTTCTCTTGCATCTCTCTCGGATAATCTCATCTCATGAACCTTCAGTGACCCTATAACCTCCACCAATGACATGGCATCTAGATCACCAAATTGCTCAAGAGATAAAGTCAAGGAATCATACCTTGGAGGCATTAACCGAAGTAATTTCTTGACTGCTTCTTTATCTTCAAGTCTTTCCCCAAGTTGTCTTAACTCAAAGACAATTCTTGAAAACTTATCAGTGAAATCGCTCACCTTCTCTTCCTTTTTCATGGCAAGATTTTCAAACTCACGTCTCAAGCCCTGAGCTCTCGATTGGGCCAAACGATCTATTCCCATGTGGAATGATTGGACAATATCCCAATTATCTTTTGCCGACTTCTTGATGTCTAATTGGACACCTGATGTTTCCGGAATTGCAGCTAGCATGGCAGAGAGGGCTAACCGGTCCTTCTGCCAATTAGTCTCTGTTCTGGCAACCACGTCCCACAAGCCTTGGGCATTGAGATGCACCTCCATTTTCATTGCCCAATGTCGATAGTTTGTTGCAGAGAGCTGCATCAGCGGCGTCGGCACCACAACCTCGATTTTCTTCACTGAATTGTTGGCCGTGGATTTTTCTCCTTGCATTATTGATTCTCCTCTTCTCGGCATCACAGCAGATCTCTCGAATCAGATGGCTCTGATACCACTTGTAAGCACAAAACTCTCGGAAAGAACAATTTGCCTGATGATTCAAGAAGCACTCTCCTAAAACAGAATCAATAGAAATAAGAAGAAGATGACACACAAAATTAAGAACCCGTCTCACGTATACACACGCTCTACCTTATATCAGGCATTACATCGAACACTTATAGTTCACTCAGAAAAACAGAAAATCTCAAAACAGAATATAATTGTCACATGCTTTACATGAGCTCTAAGATTCAATCTGAGCCGTTATAACTTGAGCATACGGACGGCTAGGATAAAGTCTTGCACACAGTATAAAAGAAACCACTAGATTATCATCTAACAGTCCGGATCACTCTATCACCGGCCAGGATACCGGCCGCCCCCAGTAGTTTCAGGACTCGGCTCGGGGGCCAACCAGACTTCCCATGAGACATTGGCCGAACTCGACCCCATATTCGACAACCCGACCTTTGTGCAGGAGCTGGAGTCGGTCCTCAAAGGAGACGAGCCAAAGGTCGGTATGGCGCCACTCCCACTGTACCCGCAACCCCACCACAGCGCCAACCAGACTGCCCACGAGACGCAGGCCGAACTCGAACCCATATTCGGCAAACCGACGTTGGTGCAGGAGCCGGACGTAGTCCTGACAGGAGACCCGCCAATGGTCGGCATGGCGCCGCTCCCCCTCCACCCACATCCCCACCACAGCGTAACCAGACTCCCCACGGAAGCCCGGCAAAGCTCGCTCCGAAATTCGACGACCAGGCGTTGAAGCGGAAGATGGAGGTGCCCCCGACAGGAACCACGCCGTTCCCGCTTTTTTCAAGGCGCAGATCAGGCGTCAAGCGGACTGCCCACGAGATGCAGGTCGAAGTCGACCCCATATTCAACGACCCAGCGTTGATGCAGGGGCTGGAGGCGCCCTGCCAGGCTACGCATCGCTTACGCCTGTCATAACGCTTTGCTCCAGAGCTAACCAGGCCACCAACGATACGCAGCAGACCCAGCTCGCCCTGAGAGCCAACGATCCAGCGTCGACGCAGGAACTGGAGGCAGGACTGATAGGATATCAGCCGGAGGCCCGCATGACGAGATCGCCCACTCAGAACTCCGTATTCGCCTCAACAGTTGATAATCCCCCGTCGAAATGGAGGCTTTTCAGGGACAAGAAAGTGTTGGTTCCGGGGTCGCAGAACGACCTGAAGGGATATCGGCCGGAGATTGCCATGGCGCAGCTTCCATTCTTCCCACCGCCTCAGCTCAGTGTCCACCAGGACAGCGACGACATGCAGAACCCCGCCGTATTCGACTCCAAAGTTGACAATAGGGTGTCGAAGAGGAGGCTTTTCAGTAATACGAAAATGTTCACTCCGAGGTTGGCGACGAACCTGAAGGGATATCTGCCGGAGTTCTGCATGACGCCCCTCCCGCTCCCACCGCTGAACGCCGTCGCCGGAGACTATACGGCCCGCGACGCGCAGAACCCCTCCAAAGTATTCCCCGCAGTCAAGACTCCTGAGTCGAAGACGAGGCCCCCATTGAACATGAGGTTAGTGACTCAAGAGTCAGAGGGAGTGGCCCGGACAGGATCCCAGCGGGAAAGCACGGCGCTGTTCCCGCGGTTCCCGCGGCCGTCGTCGTCGTCTGCGGGAGCCTTACGACTTACGGTGATGGTATCGCCAATGGATGGGACGGAGACAATACCAGTGGCGGTGAACCGTAGATCGAAGGTGAGAGAGCTAAGAGGGGAACTGAAAAAGCTGGCGGAGCAGAACAAGCTGACCTTGCCGGAAGAGTACTTCTTCATCCATCGGCAGAGGGTAATGTGGGATAACGAGTCCTTTATCTCGCACGGCGTCGAAGAGGGGGGCACCATCGACATATTCTGCGGCTGGGTCTCCAGCGAAATCCATTCATACATAGACCATTAAACGTGAAAGAGGATCCTGCGAAGTTATAAGAGGGAAATCTGATGTATGGCAATAAACAAAAGAATGGTAGAATTTCGGTCTCATAGAATTAATATCTAACACAACAGAAAAAATTTATATTGGAAAATAGAAAGAAAGACAGGTTTGTAGGTCGCAATATGGCATGAAATCAAGAGGAGAGGGGTGAACTGATTTTACCACTTTTTTTTACTATAACATTATTTATTTAAATTTATTTTATATAAATATATTAATCTATATCTTTAAGTAAAACAAAGAAGAGATGATGCATCATGTTTTTATAGTGGTTCAACCAAACTGCCTTGCCTAATTTGACTCTCCCTCAATTCTATAATTCCTCCACATAATATACCCTTAATTTTATGGGAATCAAGAACCCTTGAGGGTGTTGGAGGAGGTGAGATGTTGTTGGGCTGAAGGAGATGGCTTGTGAGTTGATGGAGAAGTATTCAAAGTTTCCTATAATCAATTTGCCTTGGTTTTTAACCTTAGAGAATTAAAAATGTGTTGATGGAGAAGAAGATGCGTAACTAGAGCAGCAGTTGTCACTAGAAAATGTACTATTTCTCACCAAACCATAATTTAGAACAAGTATGATATTTACAAGTATGGTTGGTTGCCCTATTCCTTTTTTCTTGGCCTCACTGAGTCAAATAGTTGGCTCATCATGGGTCCTAATGAACCCCCTTAGTTGGTGTGTTATCATCAATTTTCATAAGAACTCTAGAGTTAAGCTCTAACATGCAGCATCAAAAATAGTATAACATGAGAACTTCTAAGCAGCTCACCCATCCATGTACTCTCACCCAAACTACTTAACTTCATAATTCTTAAGGGATCTAGTGCATTAATACTAGTATGATTGCACCCAATGTCACAACCACTGCATATGTTGTCATGCTTTCTTCTTTGCATCACTAGATTGCATCCCAACAACATCTAATGGCGCATTGATAAGTCTTCATTATCATAAGTTAATAAGTTAGTAACATGATAGTTTTAACCTTAACTCATGATAAATATACTTATATTTATGCTAAATTATGAAAAGTGGTTTTTAATTGGTTAGTATGAATTTTTGATTAAATACATGAAATTATAAGAATTTATATAATTTTATAATTCTATTTTTTTGAGATAAATAAAAAAAGAGTAAAATAAAAATTAAAAAGTCATTTAACCTACCCCGAGGCCGCAAGTGGGTTGGAGGCTCAATTAGGCAAAGCCCTGGGTAACTAAGGACCACGAGCTCGAGGCACAAGTAGCTAAAGGTAGTTTGTGAACACAAGGCTCAATTGGCTGACGTGTGTGTCACTCCCCTTCCACGTCACCGATGGCCAGCCAAGCATGGGGCAAGGAGTAATTGTACACATGCAAGAGAGGAACATGTTGATTAGAGGATGCACATGTTTCATTCGTCTCAAAATAAACAAAAAATCGATGTGGGACTAAATCTGCCGCTCACAACTTTCCTCTGTAGGATTATTAATACCAAAAATATCCCTTCATTACCATGATTAAAATATCATTGTGATGTCTCATTATAAGGGTATTATCATATTTATTTCATTTCTCTCTCTTGTAGGCGGGCCATCTATGAGGAAACATAATTTTTGATGAGCAATTATGCTATCAAAATCACAAAAATCTCAACAAAAACTTAGTCAATACGATTTGAAGAACATCGTGGCTAAAATTGATGAACGATTTTGGACAAAATATTGTGAACTCAATGAGAAAATCATCTCTGATTGATCAATGAATATGTCATCGCTGAGAAGAGGACGATCTACTGAGAGACAAGTCGCCACCTTCTGAGAACGTACTAGATGTGATAAAGGGCCTTCTCTTGTTGCGATGAATTTGAGGACAAAGCCCCTAAGATGTGCCCCTCCTCCATCCAACTTGCTTCAGTCAGGTGAGAGCCACTGGAGGGCTGCAAGTCACTATTTTTCCATTCCACTAGGTGACAGCCAGTAGAAATAATTTAGCAATACATTCCACTGATTTCTAGACTTCACAAGAAACTGTAGACATTGCCCACATCATTTTTGTCCAAGGAGAGCTTTTGAGGCTGTGGATATTACACAAATTCCCTTGCGAACATGTAGAATTCTAGCAATCATTATGGCAAAGCCGAAACTCTATTTTTCTACTTTAAACTTTATTTTTATTTAAATTGGTGACACTTGGCATGATTTCAAGTTTTCATATCCTTCTTCATTGAGTTACAATTCTTTAGACTTTTATAGAACTTAATTTGATCTATTCATTCAACACTAATCGTTTATGTAAGAATCGTAGCACAGAGCTCTGTTTCTATTTGATTCGTGTTCATCGGGTGCTGAGGTCACCCTGACGTCACCACCTTATTTCCTTTTGCATGAATTCTTAAATATATTCTATTTATCTTTCAATTTAAAAATCATAAAAAATTATATTATTTTAAGAAAATTTTGAAATATTACCCAATATTATATTACATCCCTTGATTGGCTTAGAAATTTCTCACTATTTTTGGAATCTTTTATCGATTTATAATTGATTTATTCATTTTGATATATATTTAAAATTCCAAAAATCACCATTTTCTAGTTTTATAAATTTTAAATTTATGTGATTTATTATACAATGATTAAGTCACATTACACATGATTGCAAATTAATTTCAATTCATGAAATTTATAAATTTTTTAAATTAATGCCAACAATTCATAATAAATCATGAAAATATAATCAAAATCAAAATTTCACATATTTTCTACAATGTTGATAACATCTTGATATTAATGAATCTTTCTCTTAAAATGGCATGTCTAACTAAGGTTTCTAACCTTGAGAATCATGTTAACAATGCTATTCAAGTTTTAGAGGTTTCAAAGAATTTTTTAGAGCTATGAAAAATCTCCTATGTCAAGCTTTCTTAAAGCTTAAAGGAGGAGAAAGAGAGAAGAGAGAAAATGAAGATGGTGGAAAAAAGATGAAAAAATATCATAGAAGATGTGAAGAAATTATCAAAACCCACTTACACAAGGTTGGAGAGAAATCCAAGACATCTCATGAGGCTTCTAGAAGCTCAACTAAGGTGTAATTCACAAAGGATAAAATTTGATTATTTCTTATTGGTGGAATCCCTACTGCACTGACTTATGACAACAGCCACCGAAATATGTCTACTCATTGAATTTTTATTTTGGGCTTGTATATATCCCCTCACATGTGAGGAATGAGGTCAGAGGAAGAGGGCAGGTTTTTCGACCTTAATGTTCATGTTATTCACAAAAGGTTCTATTTTGTGCAGTTTTGAGTTCTTGTGAGTTTTTCTACATGATCTAGGTAGAATTTTTTTTCTCATGATACTTGAAATATTTGGGTGACTACCAAGGATTGAAATAAATCTTATTTTTGCCTTTCTATATACATTTTTCTGCTTAATCATTTTTTTTGTGTTCTCAAGCTCTTCCATTTGACACATGGGAGAAGAGAGAACTCTAGTGTGTTTATTTGATTTTTGTAAAGTTCCATGTTTTCCCTTTCATTATTTTGTTGAGAGATTGATTACCTCATGTGAGTGATAGTCATATGATGGGATCTGATCATTTAAAGCATATAATCTACATTTTTCTTTCAATTTCGTACATATTTTCTCTCTCACATTCATTGTTTGACTTCTAAGTGATACCCCATGAATATTTCATCTTTCATATTTCATAGCCACTTTCCTTTCCATTTAATTCTTCTGAAAGCCAATCTTTTTATGAATAAAATTTGGAAAATTTCATAAAATTTTCATAAAGTTTCAAATAAAACATCATACCCATTCGACAACGTCAACAAAGCTCTTTAAGTCTCTTAACTTGTTTTTTTCCTGCTAATCAACTCTCTTATTTGCGAATGGTGGGTTCCCTATTCCTTGATTTCTATGGATCATGAGACACTAGTTCAAACCTCCCTTGTTTATTTTCTATTGCTTTATCTTAAATTAGTTAATTTATGGTAAGAGTTCCCCAAGACTATCATTAGCTTACTTAACCTCTAAAATTAGAAACTATGCCCTTGGATTATTCATAGACCTACTAAAATGGAACCTCAAGAGCTAGTTAATCAGCCTAAATCATTAAAATATTATTTTACCCCATCCTTAAGAGTTGGTTCTCTCCAAAGTCTAGTATGTACCCAAGGTATCAAATCAACTATTTTCCAAATGCTACCTAGTTTTAAAAACCATTCAAATGAAGAACCATATAGACACTTGAAAGAATTTCTTAGGGTTTGCTCAATAATAAAAGATAATGATGATGCCTTATGACTTACCTTATTTCCATTCTCTTAAGGATGAGGCAATTTATTGGTCTTCTACTATGGTGCATTAAACTAGAACATGCACTGATATGAAAAAAATTGTCTTCGAAAATATTATACTAGAGGAAAAACTAATGTCATGAGGGATTTAATTATGAGATTTTCTCAAACACCTGGTGAGCCATTTCATGAATAACTAGATAGGTTAAAAGGATTATTAAGAATGTTTTCTCATCATGGAATACCTAAATAGCAGTCCCTTCAAATATTTTATAATACTTTAATCAAAAAACTTAGGAAAAATGATTGATGAATGATGTTGGGGGATGTTCATGAATAATAGCAATGATGAAGCTTACCAAGTCTTCCAAGTCTTAGAAAATTTCAGTGAAAATTCATCAAATATGCTTAATCCTCTTATGATAGTAGTTATATGCCAACCAGAAAAGGTAGAATGTATGAAGTAAAGAAGTTGATGATCAAGAATTAAGAGCTAAAGCTAGTGAGATTCATAGGAAGCTAGAGAAGTTGTCCAATGTATGACATATGGCATATAAGTTTAGTCATTTCCTAATTAAACAAAATAGTTTAAATAAAGTCTTCTCATCACTATAAAATAATTTATTCAATTTTCATGAATAATGGATATACTGAAGATGATTGCACCATCATGAATCAACCTTTAGCTCAAGTGTAGGTGTAAGCAGTTCATGAACTCGCTAAGAAAAATTGTAATCAGTTTGAATTTTCAAACACAGTCTTGCTCGTCAAATTAATCCTAACTTTTCTTGGAGGATTTCAAGCTTTAAGAATATATTTAAATTAGAGTTCTGAAATTATAAAATGTTTTCTTTGCAACCCACGTCATAGCCACATGCTCAATATAGATGACTTGATTTAGGTGAAACATTTAATCCACCTATAAATCATAATCAATAGGTTATAGAATGAATATGATATAACATATATTTGCACTAAATCAGCAATAATGTAGCAGCAGTAACAAGAAGCATCTAAATTAGAAAATTAAATGAAAATAAGTGAAGTTATGTATAAGAGACTAGGGCCTTTACCTAGCCAATCTCTTTCTAATCCATGAAATTATCCACCCCTTGAATTTATCCCTATTAATTAACCTCAATTAGCTCCTATCAAGCCAAATCACAACTAAAAATATTAAGGTGATTTTTAGTCTAAGAAGTGGGAAGATTCTACCTAACTCATTTAAGAAAAGGGAGAAGACATTAGATAAGAGTAGAGGAAAACAAGTAGAAGAAAGAGATAGAGTAGAATAAAAATTAGAGAAAGATTAAAGTCAGTTAATAGAAGAAGAGTCAGATAGTGAAGATTAAGTGCAAGCAGAAGGATTAGGAAAGAAGATAGATAAAGTCAGTCTTGAAACATACAAACTCTCAACTGTATTTACTATAGCATTAGAGTCAAAGTTAAAAAACAAAGTACAAAATAATGATAGAAAGAACACTTCAGATGAATGTAGAAATTTTTTTGAAATGAGGAAGGGCTCACAAGATGTTCTTCAATGAGCATGAGTTTAGTGAGAGATAGTTGAGATCAAGGAGGATGACAAAGGATGTAAAGATGGTTCAATAAGTGCTAAGACAAGAGCATAAGAGGTAAGGAATAGCACGATGTGTGTCAGCAAAAGGGGTGCAATATGAGGACTTTTGATGGGCTCTAGTCATTGTGATTCAAAGCCCTTAATCTTACATTTATAAACTGAATCCCAAATTAATTTTTCTCTTAACAATTCTATAGAGTCCAAGTCTAACACAAGGAAAATTATGTTTTGTGGGTTTATATTGATGGGAGATTTACTTCTAACCTATATTCTAATTTGAAAATGGAAGAAACAATAAAGGGACCTACTAATTAGATATACTTGATTTAATCTCAAAATGGTTTGCCAGATTAAATCAAATAAAGGTTCAACACACGTTGAGAGATATTTTTTTCTCAAGGTCGTCTTGATCAATATGTTGGAAAGAGAGAATTCATCAAATGCTCAATGATCCTCTTATGATATGAGAGCATCCATGTGGGATTCAGTCACAATGAGGGAAGATATGGTTTGATTAATTGATGGGTGGAAGTCAATTACAAAGAACAAAATAAACTTTAGAAAAAAATATAAAATAAAGGTTTCCCCCTCTAAGTTTGACAATCGTGGGGAAGAGAATGCCAACCACATGTAGATGGCAATGTTCAGTGATTATCCTTGCTTTGCTGCACCAGGGGAGGAAGATGCACACTTTGATGGTCCAAGATGTCCTCGTGCATTGACCTTGGATGATTCACAATGACCAAATGGTGTTGTCACCACCAGAGAGGAGCAAGAAGGGAGAAGCTGACTTGTCATAAGTAGTTGAGGACAACATCGAGGGAGGATTAAACTATCTCCGCAATATGAAAGGGACACATCAAGAGGTAAGAGAAGGTGAAATCGTCAATGAGGAAGGGTGGTGGCTGCTCCCAATATTTAATTAGTTGTTGTACCATTTGCCTTCCTCTTTTACCCCTCATAGCTTGAAGAAGTACAAGTATATCTCATAAAAATTAAGATTTTATCAAGTCCAATTTATCATATGTTTAGAAATCCAAGATGAGATTAAAAACTATATGATCAGATTTTTTCATCATAATTATCAATTAATCTTCCCCCCAAAGGCTACTGATATGTATTTCATAAATACATCATCTCCTTTATCTTCTCTTTTCTATAGTTGTAATTAAACATAAAGAAATTATGAGATAAATGTATCATCACATAAAGATGCATGTATGGGACGTTTAATACATATTCATGATATTCTTACATTCATTAAGCTTTACTATTACATCTTCTTAACTTTTTATTAAAATAATTCATAGAATTATCAACTTCCAAGGAGGTCACCTGTCCTAATACTACTCTTACCCAAACACATTTTACTTTAGAGTTCTAATAGGATCTTGTACATTATTATTGGTATGAAATGTGACAATGGTCACATTTCATGTTTGTTGTCCTCCCAGTATTGCCTCATTGTCCTTTGCAATGTCACATGGCATTAGATCAGTGTCATAAGAGGGAGGGGGCTAATAAGATTATTGACGAGTAAAAGGTGACATGCCATCTCCCCCCTTGATAAGTCTTCATTATCATGAGTTAATAATTTAGTAAGATGATGTTTTTAGTCTTAACTCATGATAAATAGACTTATTTTTGTGTTAAATCATGAAAAGTGATTTCTAGTTGATTAATATGAATTTTTGCTTAATTACATGATTTTATAATTTTATTTTGTTGAGAGAAATGAAAAAATTATATTTAAAGAAAAGCCAAAAAAAAAACAAAATCCGCCGGCCAACCAATCCCGCTAGTGGGTCGGAGGCCCAATCAGGCGGAGCCACTGAGCGGCTAAGGACCGCGAGCTCAAGGCTCGACCGGCTAAGGACCAAACTGCGAGCTCGAGGCTCAAGCGGCTAGCGAAGCGGACCACGAGCTAGGTGCCCAAGCGGCTGACGTGTGCGTCACTCCCCTTCCATGTCATCGGTGGCCAGTTGGGCATGAGGCAAGAAGTGTTCGTACACACGCGGGTGATTTGTACCTATTGATGGGTAAAGAAGCGCCCGTAATATATGCGCGTGAAACTCGCCCAAAAAACTGATGTGGGACTAAACCCCGCACCTTATTTTTTTCCTGCATATTTTATAAATGACATAAATGTCCCTCAATGACCGATATAAAATGATCTTTATGATGCCATAGATTGAGGGCATTTTAGTACTTATCTCATCTCTCCCTCTTTCTCTCTCTCGCAGGCGGACAACCAGCGAAGAAATCGTGATTTCTGGAGAGCGATTAAGCTGCAAAAATCACCAAAAATTCAGCAAAAACATAGTCAACGCAATTCGCAGAGCATCGTGGCCGAAATTGGTGTAGGATTCTGGACAAAACATCGTGAACTCAACGAAGAAATCATCTCCGCTTGATCGACGAACAAGCCATCGCCGGAAAGAAAACGATCCACTGGGAGACGAGTCGCCACCTCCTGAGAGCGTACCAAATGCGATAAAGGGCCTCCTCTCGCTGTGCTGACTCGAGGATGAAGCCCTTGAGACATGCCCTACCTCCATCCAACACACCTCCGTCGAGTGACAGTCGCCAGAGGGCCGCAAGTCGCCGTTTTTCTGTTCCACCAGATGACAGCCGCCAAAAATGATTTGGTGATCCATTCCACCGATTTCTGGGCTTCGAAAGAAGTTCTAGAGATCACTCACATCGTCTTTGTCCAAGGAGAGCCTTCGAGGCTGTGGACATTGCACGATTTCTTTTCTAAACATACAGAATTCCGGCGATCGCCGCTGCGAAGTCGGAACTCTGTTTTTCCTATTTTAAACTTTATTTTCATTTAAATTAGTAATCTTTGGCACGATTTCAACATCCAAAATATTTCGTACTTGAGTTACGATTCTTCGGGCTTTTACAGAACTAAATTTGATCTATTAATTTCACAATAATTGCTTACGAAAGAATCGTAGGTCAGAACTCTATTTCTGCCCGATTCGTGTTCTTCAGGCGCTGACGTCACCTGACGTCATTGCCTTATTTCCTTTTCGCATTTATTAAATAGATTATATTTATCATTCAGTTAAAAAATTATAAAAAAATCATATTCCTTCAGGAAAATTCTAAAATATTACCCGATATTATATTACATCCCTGTGATCGACTTGGAAATTTTCCATTATATTTTTGGAATCTTTTATCGATTTATAATTGATTTATTCACTTTGATAAATATTTAAAGTTCCAAGAATTAGTCCTTTCTAGTTTTATAAAAATTTTAAATTTGCGTGATTTATTATACAACGATTAATTCACGTCACCCCTTCCTCGAGAAAACAGATGTGAGATGTCTCTTGTTAGGGGAGCTTGCAACCAAAACAAGCATGTAGTCTGCCCCTCCCCATCCTCTCTGGATACCACTCTATGTGCCCATAACACTCTTGAAATGTAATTAATCCATCTGTAAGAAGGGAAGAAACATCTCCAAAACATCTACACTTGGAGGTGCATCACATCTTCCCAACAGGTCACCCCTCCTAATACCAATCTCGCCCAAGCACATTTTACTTTGGAGTTCTAATAAGATCTGGTGTATTAGTATTTATGTGATTTCAAGCACATTTAGCCTCATCCTCTCATCCTTCTATTACCACATTGCCCCCCATAATACCAAATGACATTAGATTGATCTCAATAGAGGAAGGGAGCCAACAACATAATTGACCAACAAAGGGTGACATGGTGTCCCTCTACCTCAAGTGGCATTGATTTGTTCCTAAAACAAGTACATAGCCTACTCATCCTTGTGGACTCCCAAGACCCCTCTATGTGCTTAAGACATACTCAAAACACTTCTGAAATGCAATTGATCTATCGATAAATCGGGAAAAACTATGCACAAATCAATTAGGGACTAGACACAAGAAGTTGATGCAAAGATGATACAAGAGGCAAATAAGAAGAACACTTTGGAGGAACAAGAAAATTCACCCAAAATGAAGAAGGGCTCACAAGATGGTCTCCAAAAAGTAAGAGTGCACTGAACAATGGCTCAAATTGAGGAAAATGGATGATGTAGAGACAATTAGATAAATGTTATAGATGAGAGTAACATGGTGTGTGGTAACAAATGGGGTGTAACACAATGACCTCTCGACATGCTCAAACACTCCCAAAACATAGTTAGGCAGCATTTTTCTTTGACTTTAAAATGAGTGATTTATTGTTAATTTTAAGTTATGGTCAGAATGTTATTGAGTTTTACTATAGTGATCTCTTATTTCTATTTGTAAGGTTGAGTTTGGAAATGTGGGTTGGTATGGCTTGGCATGTTTGAGCACTTTTGAATCTTAATTTATACTTAATGAGAAGATTAAGCTAACCTTGACACTTTTTACTTCAGTCATTTTATAGCTTAGATTTTAGGTTGCACGTTGATTAAGGTGGTGTTGAACTAGGTAAACTCTAATATTTGACTTTACTATTTATAGTATCATTTTTAATATTTTAATAGTAGTTTTTGTTGAAGACTATGGGCTTTTTCATTAGATGAATATGTATACATAGTTATACTATATCCAGTTACCAAGAATAATCTTGCTCCTTGGTTGAACTAGGACTAACCATTTACCATATAATCAATGATTCTGAAAATTTTCAATAGAATTTCATTCATGGCTTTAATAAGTCAACAACTGATTATAAGCTTTAGTGTCCTTTGGTGATCAAATAAAAATTTAATCAGAATGAATTATATACTTTAAATTTTTAGTTGATGTTGAATTCAACTAAAATCTTTGATTATACTCAAAGATTCAATGAAAAGGCTGATCATTAGAGCTTATTTCTTATTGTCATTTTCACATTGTAGAGCTTGTTGATGGTTGAAGGCATTGATTATATGTACGTCAATAAAGATCATGTTAAACTTGATTTTGATTCGACTTTTTGCCTTCTTATTGTTTAACCTAGCAAGGAAGATACTTTTAATTTGCCTCAATTTTCTATATTAAATATTATAAATAGGCATAAGATGGAATAAATGTCTTGGATGATCATTGCAACCAATTAGGCATTGGAGAGGTACTGAAAAAAATTATATTTAAATAAAAATATTTAAAAATTTTAACATATTAAAAAAATAAAATGACCTTTAAGAGTTCAGATATATACAAGAATGAGTAAATGCATATACTTTTTCATTGTGGCAATTTATGTAAATATTGGTACTATCCACAGCATACCAAGTAATAGTTACAACTAGTTAAATTCACCAATGTTGTAATTCAATGTTCAATGAGCCACAACTACATTCCGTAAATTGCTATTTGGATATTTGAGGTTATTATTTTATATTTTTTTGAATTTACATTTAATTAAGTTCATGGTTATGTATGAAGAATAAATCAAACTCAATTTCATAATTAATAAACATAAATTTATCTTCTTATTTGATCTTATGTGTATTTTTCATCATTTAATGTTACAAGATATCAAACATTGACTGAAGATCATTTCCTCATTTTATGTTTTACGTTTTTCATTCACCTAACATAATATCATTGGGTATTACCTCCAACCTTGTTTAAATGTATCAAATGACATTATTCATTCTAAACCATAAACATTCTTATAAAGTTAGGGACTATTATATGATTTTTTAGTTCTTCTAATCTGCTATTTAACTACATCACTAATTTCTTGATATTGAATACATGATACGCTCTTAATTATGCTATCATCAATCCTAACTAGGGATTAATCAACATATTTAGAATCTTAACTCTTGATGATTTTGGGTTAGGTAGAATGTGGTGTGCTAGGGTCATCTCCTCAGGGAATAGTGTTAGATTAGGCTTAAGAATTGATTTTAGGGTTAAGTGGGGAAGAGGAGGTGGTTAAGGGAGGAGAGCTAAAGAAGGGGAAAAGGGGTGAAGCTAAGCCTAAGGGAAACCCACGACCTAGAATAAGAATTTAGGGAAAATAAGGTTGATTCAAGACGTGGATAAGTTCAGTCTAATCTTAAATGCTAAATATTACCTCTACCTAATTTAAGAGTTCAGGAGAGAATCAATGCAAAAGAGAGTCAAGCACTTACTTTAGGGTCTACCTCGTGAACCTAGGGCTCTCATCAGCTGCAAGTTAGTGCATCTTCTCCTATATGCTAATCTCCTAGCTTACTCCTTACTAACTTCTCTCAATCACCCTAGGAATAATGAAAGGGAATATTCATCCAATCTAAGGCAAGTCATAGATGGATCCATGAGGTTTTTTTCCTATAGCCACCCTTGGTCTGGAACCTTGAAGAATGATTCACTCTTCTTGGTCAGAGTTACAATAATTGTGCCCTGAATATTCTCCCATTTGCCCCTTAACCCCTAGTTATAGTGTGCTCTTTACTCCAGGTTTGGGCACCCTTTTTCCTCCAACTTTTGGTGCGCTTTTACCCGAGATGTTGACACCCACAATGCATCCAGATGCCCGCCAAAAGTGTTGATCACGTGTGAAATTTGGCCTTGGGAGAGGTGCATGTGGTCTGGCCATTTCAGGCCCATGATTCTTTGGGCATGCACCCACATATTAGGCTCTCCATTGGGCCTAGCTCCCCAGTCTCTTGAGTTCCAAATATGTCTCCTTCTACTTCATAAAATCTGCCTAAATTCTACAAAAGCAAACTCAAAGGAATACTTACTAGAATTAGTCTCTTGGACTTCAAAGAAGTCTATTAGGACTAGTTCATAAATTCTAATAAAAATATTTAATGCATAGACACATGAGTATATGCATGTAGTAGCACATCAAAGGAATACATATTATGGTGGATATTATCTAATTTTTCTTGATCTTTCATTTTTTCCTAAATTTCTTTAGATATCCCTATTTTAATATTGCTAACTCTAAGATTTATAAATCATTCAATCCTTCTCTAGCCCACTCTTCATAAGCTGTTATTTCTTAGGTTGGACTAAAAAGGTATTAGGTAATTACTACTGATTATGAGGCTCCAATCCTTTCAATTTTCTTGTCGAAAAATCTCTTTTACATTAATGATGCTAGGTTGGCCAAAGTTGATTGCGAAACTGATCTTATTTTAGTGATTATGTCAAAATTAAACAACAAGTTGTACCACACATAATAAATAAAGGTTTCCCTTTTTCGTATTTGATGAACACTTGAACCATAGAATTAAATGTAGATGAAGACAAATGGCATTTTATTTTTCCCTTTTCACATTAAGAACATACCTGATCACAAAACAAGCTGCAAAAATCAAGTTGAGGAATATCATTCCTAGATCAAAATTTTTAAAGTACCATATATTTGTTTTAAAATAGGATATTTAAATCTTTAAAAGATATATCATACTAGTTTCCAAGTCATTTAATTTTTTAATTATTTTTTAAAACTATAAATATTGGGAGATGACCAAAAATAAGAATTTTGAATTTGATTCTCTATAAATATATTACAATTGTGACAACTAATCACTTTTAATCATCAACTCTTTCCTCTATAGGATCTTGAGATTTTTATTGATATTTTCTATACATACTCATGAGATCTTTCTTGTTGGTCAAACATTACATAGGTGATAGTAGCTTCCACATCTAAGCTACATGAGTATAAGACAATGACATTAAAAGTTAAGTCTTAATCATCATCCTCTTTATCAATGCTTAGGTGAATCTAAATTTATCATCATCCTCTGAAAAAAACTTGTAAATATTATTTGTGAGATAAATTTGTGATTAAATCATTCTTTATTCACTCAAAAAAGCTGACTCATTAATCAATTATTATTCACTCATGGGTATTTGTCATTAGTGTTATAAATGAATAATTAGTAAAGCAATGAGTCTCAAGTTATAAACGAAGTAGGAATAATATACTATGAATAATAATTTTTATTTTATATTAATGTGATTCTAATTTTTTAGAAATTATATAATTTAAATTATAAAAATTAATATTTTTATGTTTTTAATAAATACTGAAAAGAAGAGTGAGATAGACATACGATTTCAAAGGAATTAGAGGGAAAAATTTTGTTGGATAGACATGAGATTTTGAATGGAAATTTTGAGGAATATTTGGGAGATAGTTGTGGGATTTAGAAGAGATTTTTAGATGAATTTTAAGTGGAAAATAGGAGAGAGAAAAAATAAAATAGACAATAATAGGAGAGAGAAAATCATGGTCAACACATCTCGCATTAGGTTGAATATGATTTCAAGATGAATATGTGAGAGAAAACTCGTGAAAATGAAATCATGCTAGAAATTGCCTAAATTAGTTTAGTACCGATTTATAATGATTAAAAGTTGAGAATAATACAAGAAAATCATCGAATTGTTGGAAAATTAGACAAAATCATCAAAAAAACACTAAAGAAATGTTATGTAGTCATGGAAAAATGGCAAGTATTTTCAGACAGATTTCTCAGTCAAAATTAATATAAAATAATTCAAAATCATTCCTAAGATAATTCATGATAAAAGAAATAATTGTGATTAAGTTTTCAATGAGTTATTCTGATTATTTCTCACAAACATCTACAAATTATCATTCATGATAAAAATAAAATAATATATGAAATAAATCTAAAACTAATGGCCTCCCTTGATGGGTCCGCCTCTAAATAACAAGAGATGTTGGTGTGACTGCTTTGTATCATTCGGTCATGTCACACTACATCAAAAGGTATATGAAGATCATCTAGTGGTTCTCTACTACTCACTAGATGGAATTTGTGGAAAGAGGGGTCAATGTTATCTAAGGAGAAGGGAAGACTTCTAGCCAATCATCATAGGCTCTATATGCGGTTGAAGGAGGAAGGAAGGGGTTTGTTGATCATTAGAGGCTTTGATTGTGTAGAGGGGGAGAAGATGGAGTACTCTTCACTAGCAAACTCTCTGTTGTTCTATTTCACCTGCAATAATCTATAATGTCTATTTTACCAAATGATAATCAATTATTGTTGATGTCTTAATGAAAGTAAGTGTCTTGGTCACATGAGATGTTCTATATCATTCAATTGATATTGCATGTCAACAAATTAGTCACTTATGCCTTGGGTACATGACACTCTATATGTCATCAAATCATAGTGTTGTGATCCATTAGATCTAGTTTTACGCTTAGGGGGCATGTGACACTTCTGAAAAAATTGAAATAATGAAATGTTCGTTTCAGGTATCAAACCACTACCAATCTGCCACTTGAATAGTAATGATGTGGCATGTTTTGGAACATTAGATCAAGTGAACGTCATGTTCCAATGGTCAAAACTATATTGCAAAGAATGTAAGACAAGTTTAATCCCACATTAGTTCTTTTTCCATATTCTTCACATAAATATCTAAGCCTTTCCATGGTTTGAGTATTCATTCCTAAATGGGTAACTAGATTTCATTACTAGTTCCTAAAGGTTTTAACCAAATTGATACCCAAGTTGCCCAATGGGCCTTGAAACATCTTATCTCTTGGCCTATAAACCTTGATTTTTCCATGACATAGTGACACATACTTTGGTCTTAGTTGACCTGAGTCATGTAGTGGTGTGCCCATTAGGCTCACTATCAGATGTGGTGAGGCCCTTATCCTACATTGGGCTTGCTAAGTGCAGAATATCCTTAAATATATATTATGTATATTTTTAATTTATTTATTTATCTAAAAAATTAATAGGAAATATATTTGAATCTGAAATATATCAAAAAAAATAACTATAATTCATGAAAAATGTATGAAAACACTTTAAAACATTTTATTCAACATTTATAAGTTATTTCCATGAAATTGTTACGACATTTTACGAGTTTAGCTCACGTTGTATCCAAAAAATGAGTTATTATCAATCACCAAGAGTTATGGATCTAAAAGAAAATTTGATAGTCATTCTATGAGAACTAAGGTCAATGATCAATCATTCTGATTGAGATATTTGATTAAATTGACCTTGTGAAGAATTCTTTAAGACTAGACATAAAGGGGCTAAAGAACTTTTAAAATATAGGGGAATAAGATTTAATATCTTGCTTACAATTGAGAAAACTCAATATTAGAAGTTGATAAATTCCACCCCCATTTCTTTATCTTAATGTGACATTAAATATAACAACTATTATCAGAGTCTATCTCTATATATAAGAATTAAATGTCTTTCACAAATTGATAAGCTGGTCAACATCTCATTACATAATATGGAAGAAGACTTCTTTCATAGAACACATTTATTCAAAGATTAGATTATCAGCTATGAGATAATATTATGAATATTCTATGAGAAGTAAATAATGATGCACCCGTAGAAAAGAAAATTCTGTCCATAAATATGAAATTTTGAACTCTATTACTTAGCATGCTGTTCATAAAGGAACTGCACTAGTGACATAGTAAAATATTTATCAGTTGACTTGTCACTATGAGTTATTTGCTATAAACTAGAACGTATCTCTTAGTGGCCATAAATAGAAAAATTCTAATGTCTTGATCTCCTTATCGGAGGTGGTTGGGTTGACTAAAGAGTCCTTCGAAGATCTTTTAGGATTATTATTCACCAATGAAATGGGTTTTGAAAAGGATGAAGTTAGAATAAAAAAATGCAATAGGAAAACTATCACATTAAGATCCATAGAGATTTTAGATACAGTGAGGAATTAAGGAGGGAAGGAGAATGCTGAATGATAAAATTAAGAAAAATATTCACCATATTAGAGAACAAAAATACCTACAAAAGGTTTAAACCTTCCTTTTGTTGTCACTAACAAGCTTAAGAATGAAGTAATCTATTTTGAGTTAAAAAAAAGAGGTAATTCAAAAGTTAATTGTCTAAGTTTCAAATGAACAAGAAGGAAGAAGAAATAAAAGGTGACCACTTGGAGTGGTGAAGGTAGTTCATCATTGAATCCACAAGATGGAAGCAAGAAAATACATGTTTTACTATCCATGAGCTTGGAGTAAGTGATTTATCTCTTCAAGAAGCATCTAGAGAGAAGCACTAGATTTAAAATTACTTTAGTTGAAGTAAACTTAATGGATAAAAGATGTGAAAAATGTTGATACCTTTGATTTTGATAAATATAGATGAAATTTTATTGATAAATTGATTATTAAATATTGATGATTATTTATATGTCATAACTATATTCAATATATTCAACATGATTATTATATGAATCATTTATGTTAACTATATGACCTTATTAATAATCATTGAATCTAAAGTATTAGTCTTGAAGTTAAGTGATTCTTCATATTATGAACAAACTATGTTATATTTGATTATATATTTCTCTAATCGTATTATATAGTGTTTAACATTTGGAAATGATGATAAACAGATTTCCTAACATCTCACATGGACTAAAACATCAAGAATGTGCAAAAATGAAAGATATATTCAAGTTTGAAACATAAATTGTGAACAAAAGGTCATTGTAAACTTGACAATTTTGATCTAAGTTGCAATTATTTTTGGTTAAGTTAGTAAAATTTAGTAAAAATTTGAACAAAAATGGAGGGAATATAGAAATTCAAGTGACAACATCAAGCTCTTCTAGATGTACACATCAATAGTGCATGAGAATATTGTTTCTTCTCCATCATTGTTCTCTCTAGATCCAATCATAAAGTAATTGGGCTGTGAGGAGAGTGTGATATGGTTGAGTGCATGAGGAGTTAGTTGTTGTATTTAGCTCAAAAGGTGTTAACTATTCGAGGAGACCAACCTGAGGTATTTGGGTGGCTGATTTAGAGAAAATTAATATATAATTTCTAAATAAATTAGTAAGTATTAGAGGAAACTTACCTCTAGGACCAGATGTAACTAAGTGAAAGTTGAATTATATAAATCTTAAGTTCTTAGTAAAAGAGATTTAATAACACATATGTCTTGACACATTTAACAATACTTATATATAAGTGTAGGTTAAATTAAAAAAGTCACCATAAATCCTAAAAACTGTAACTCACCCTCAATCTATGTTTCACCTAGCTTTATAATTATAATGATTAATTAAAAATGAGTGTAAATACTTGAAAATCAATCGTAAGTACATAGAAATTCACAATTATGAAATAATAGAATGTCCATAGAAAATATTACATTGAAAGCAAAAATAGAGAAACTAGTTAATAGTTGGGTTTTTACATGCTTATCAACAATGTATGTCACTACTACAAAATCAGTACAAAAGACTCCAAAATTTGTTGCAAGAAAATAGAGACAAGGTTTAGATCATTTGGAACCTTTTTGTAAGACCAAAGCATAGAGAAAACAATAGGGTTTCAAAAAAAAAGGCAAATATTACTTTCTAAAATTTATTACAAACAATTAAAAATATAAATTCAGATTATGTCGGTTTCATTATAAAATAAATTCTATTTATTTCCGGACTCCTTTGTATCTTAATAAAAAAAACTTAAGTAAATGTTGAGTCTAATTTCCCTTTTAAAACTTATTTAGATGTCTAATTTCAATTTTATGGATGTAGGACTGTTTACTTTACAATATTAAAAAAAGTTTTTTAAAAGATACAGTTGATAAAGACTGTTTTACCATAATTATTTATTTTTTATAAATTTAGGGCTGTCTTTTCATTATGTTGGTTTTGCATTATTTGGATAATGATTTAGTGAGACGATTTATAAATTTTTCTTAAACGTAGTCGCTAATCGTTAGTTATCGGTAACGAAATCGGGTCTTGATCCGCTTCGTCCCTGGCTGAGAAACCTAGCCTCGAAGGGTCGGCCGGCCATCCCTAACTCGTTCTTCTCCCGCGCGAGCTCGTGCGCTCTGCATCGCGTCGCCTGCGCAGCATTGCTCGCTCTCGCTCTCTCTCTCTCTCTCGCTCGCTCGCTCCTGGGGGGTCTGGTTTGATCCAGGGATAGGCGGCAGGGGAGCGGAGGGGAGGTGGGAAGATGGCGGACGTTGTGCAGTTCCGCCTTGAGCGGATGGTGGACGAGCTGGAGGACCTCGTGAGCAGAGGCCTCTTCAGCCGCCAGGAGATTGCAGAGATAGTGAAGCGCCGGCGTGACTTCGAGTACCGCCTGAAGCGTCCCCGCCCTCTCAAGCAGGACTTCCTCGCCTACGTCGACTATGAGACTCAGGTCGACTCCCTCCGCGTCATCCGGAAGAAGAAAATCCTCGGGGAGCTCGAGCGGCGGCAGCAGCAGCGCAAGGGGGACAAGGAGGCCGGAGACGGGGAGAAAAAGAGTGGGAAACTGTGGAAGAGGTCCATCTCTGACGTGGCTGGTGTTGCGAGGATACTCGAGATTTACAGGCTCGCCGTAGTGAAATACAAGGGGGACCTGGATCTCTGGTTCCGCTATCTGGAATTCTGCAGGGAGCGCAAGCATGGCCGGATGAAGCAAGTCGGTTTCTTCTCCTTTTTTCTAAATATTAGTTGTCTACATTCATTCATGAATGCTTCCATCTTATAATTTTTTTCATTGATAGCATTCATTTTTTACCAAGATTTTTCTTCGTGGTGTGGTTAAATTTTCTGCTCCCCGGTGTTTTGTTTCAAACCGCTCATGCGCTCTTTAACCTCGCTTTATTGATTAAATTCGACATGACTTGCTTAAATGACGTCTAATTCCTTCTCGTTGCGATTTTAGTTGCTTGCACAGGCGATTAGGTTCCATCCGAAGGTCCCTGGGCTTTGGATATACGCTGCAGCTTGGGAGTTCGATCAGAACCTAAATGTTGCGGCTGCTCGCGCTCTGATGCAGAGTGGCCTGAGGGAGTGCTCGAGTTCGGAGGACCTTTGGATAGAGTACCTTCGGATGGAGCTCACCTACCTCAACAAATTGAAGGCCCGGAAGGTTGCTCTTGGGGAAGAGGTGGGGACTTTGAGTAAGGCTCTTGAGACTGATGAGGAAAGAAAATGGAAAGAGGAAAATGAGGATCTATTTGTATCTCTAGATGAAGGGCAGGTTGCCGAAGGATCAGAGTCCCAGACAGTTCCTTTGGAACAGAGCGAGAATTTCTTCTGGAAACATGGTTCAAGTATCCTTAGAACTATTTATCATGGAGCAGTTGAGGCTATGCCTAATAGTATGAGCTTACGGAGGCGTTTCTTGGAGATTTTAGATGATGTAGATCTCGTTCATTCTGATGAATTGAAGGGAGAGGTGATGGAGGATATTAAGCGGCAGTTTTCAAAGGAGGAAGACTATTGGGACTGGATTGCAAGACTTCAAATCTGCGGTACCCAAAAGATGAAGGGTATGACCAAAGATGAGGCTCTGTGCAGGTTGAACAAAGCAGTTCAGGTCAGTGTTGACATGACCTTGGGTAATTTGTTATTTTCCAGCTGATGATCTTATATTAGATATTTTTTACTTTGTTCACGGTTTTTCGCTGTTGATATCATCACTTATGTGTGCTGCTGTTCTTTGGTAGTTATCTTCTGGTCTTTTCTTGTTTTATTACGAGTTATTTTCTGGCTATTTCCCACTAACTTAATTCATGATTGTGGGAAAGAGAGATTTTTCTTGAGTAAATTGAGTGAGACATTTGATTGATAAAATAATTGAGGTGAAAAATGGCCCAAGATGGAATACAAAAATCAGCGTTTGTTACAATTATTATTACTGTCTTCATAGACCATTTACTTTCCTATAGTTTCAATGAAAACTTCTTATGTCCTGAATGGAAGGCTCTAAATTAGCTTTTACACCTTAGCTGTTAGAGATCTTATCCATCCTTATAGGCTGTAAATTAGAGATCTTCTATTGAAAACTGATGATTATTCTTCCTTTTACATATCATAAACATTTCAATTAGTAAATTCTTCTTCATTGGCGGTTGCTGTAGGATTCTAATTTTTTTAAGCTTTGATTCTTGTTGGTCTCAAATAGGTATATGAGGAGGCTTTACGTCTGCTGCCATCTGCCAAGATGTTCTCACTCTATGCAAAGTTTTTCTCAGATTTATTTGTTCCAGAGGTGGATGGGATGTATGATTCATTCTGCGCTTTAGGAGTTGATATTACTGAGTTTGACTCAAGCATACTGAAATTGTTTGAAAGTGCTCAATCCTGTGGTTGCCTCAATGACGATCTTGCATACCAGTATGTCTCGTATTATTTACAAATAGGGAAGGTAGATGAAGCTAGAGAGCTTGCAGAAAAGCTCTGCTGTGGTGTACTTTCAAAGGGTCCAAGATTATGGAGTTTGAGGATCTCAATAGAAATGAAAGGCTTTGTGAGTGGCTCTATTGCCTTAGCCACAGCTCAGCTGAATCACATTTATGATCTCTTCAAACTTGCTACTAGCCAAGTATCCATTTCGGAAACTGAAACCTTGTGGCAAGAGGTATGAATGAATATCTTCCGCACCTTTCTTCCCATTTACACATTCGTTCTCTACCATCCTCTATGTTCGTAGTCTGTAGTATTTTTAAGAGAAATTTCATGGTAGATATGTTCCACACGATCACTTCACTGTTTCATTTACTTCTGCATACTTTGTTATGTATTTAGAAAATTTTCTGGTGTCAGTACATGGCAATACATTTTTGGGGCACTCCCTTGAGTTCTTTTGTTGACTACGAATTTTGGGGCGCTCCATTTATTCATTCAGCCTTTCACTTATTTATCTCTGAAAAGCTTCATAAGTATGTTATGGTATGCAGAATTTTCATCACTTTCTTTGTGGGTGTTCTAGTTCCATATGACAGATCCTCGGACTATCGGTCAGGTAAAATATTTTTGCATATTAATTTGATCCTAGAAGGTATAACAAAGCAAGGAACGCAAACTAAGATTGAAATTAATTCCAATGTGGCCTGGTTGCCCCAGTTTGAGATGTTTTATGCTGACATAATAGTCAACAACGTTTCCTTGCCCAAACTGTGATAACTAGAGGCAAGGGATCGAGTGCAATTCTTTTCTCTTTTCTTTGCTTTCCCGTCAAGAATCCAGTCAGCAACAATTGGACTTATCAAATTCTCTTAATCTCAACTGTTCTTTGGGCCATGGTATACCAATCCGTCTTCAAATATCGAGCTTTCAATCGGACTGGGTCGCGTGTTTAAAGGGTGTCAGCTTGACCCTATTGTCTTTTGGGGACATAAACCCTGCTTGCACTGGATTACAATCTCTGCGAGCAATGGAAAGTCAAGTGGTTTCAGGATCTTGGGGCTGAATTTGTTTGAATTGAATTTAATGGCTGATGACTTGCCATTACTAATTGGCTTAGTGAACAATGGAGCAATGAAATCAGGAAGCTCATGGCTGAAGAATGTTAGGAGACAGATCAATATGGCTGATAAAGAGTCTAGTGATTCAGGGGTTACTATGCGAATGGAATTGGTTAGTATGGAAAGAAATGACTGGAATCTTCTTTGAACCAGAAGCCTATGTATGGAAAATGCCTTTGAAAACGGAATCTTAATGAAACTCGGCAAATGAATAGAAGAGAAGGGCATTCAGCAGGTGCAAAGCCTGGAAGTAGGGGAAAAGACTACTGGTAAGCTAGCATACCATTATCTGCAGTGTTAAATGCGTAGGACCAAATGCCTTTGAAAAATAAAATCTGATGAAACCCTGCAAAGTAATAGAAGAGAAGATCGTTCAGGGATCTTCTTCTCCAGAACTAAAATGTGCTGACCGAAATGCTCCTATGTTTCTTTATTTTCAAATAAAACAGATTCTTCTTGAAGGTCTTTCAAGCCTTAAAGGCTAACGTTATGAAATATGTGTTATCACCATCATCATACGGATGTAAATACTGCACAATTTCCCAAATTTATGAACTGCCAAAGTGTATCTAGAGGTTGCCATTTTTGGATTGATGACAAGTCGAAACTGGTATTTTTGCCATGTCTGGTGGGAGGAATGATTAGAGGTGACTATGACTAGAGGCCGCTATGATTGCCGCCGTTGGGGCTTCTGATCAGACTGCAGATCATCAATTTCCCCGGTCCAGACCAAGTGGTGTCAAGTACACAGATGTCTTTGCAGAACTACACAGCTGTAGCTGGGTGATGGAGTGGATATTTTCTACTGGGACAATGAACGGCGTGCATGAGCAGGCCTCCTCAATGGCTATTTAAAGCGTTTATGATCTTCTCGTTGCCACTGGAAGGGCTTATTCCTGATTTAGTATATACATTCCTTGTGAACTATTAAATTTCAAAAATCCCAAGAGGAGAAATTTTAGAGAGTATGAACACCTTGCAGACCCAGGTAATTGCATAGCTAATCTGCATGCGAGAGATTACTTCAAGTGTCTTGAATCGGAAAATTAAATCTGGTCTCAAAGGGTTTAGCTCCCTCTGCATGTGCTTTAGCTGCTCGCTCGTCGGCCTCAATTCGTCTCTCCTACGCCGCCGCATAAACACGGTCGTGTTTTAGATGGCTACTATCTCATTCGCTTCCGCATCTGGTGATTTCCCGCAACTTCTTGCATTGATGGGCCTCAAAATTTGATGCTTGGATATTTTCCTATTCTTAGATGCGTAAATTATGGCTAGCTACGTTCCATATGTTCATGAACATGCATGGGGCTTTGCAGGCTATTGCTTTTTTCTCAAACAGGAAAGAATATTTTGAGAAGCTGTCGGCGCATTTTGTTACCCAACTAGCAAAGAGCTCCTGTGACGACCGCCTACACTCTGTCTGTTGCGCGTTTGTGAACTGGGTTTTCCAGAGACAAGGCCCTCAGCCTGCAAGAAGCCTCTACCAGCGGTATGTTGAAGAGCAATCTCAATCTTCATTCGGCTCATATCAGCTTTTTGATCCTTGGGCCCTTGAAATTAATCGATTTCTAAGTTTTTTTTTTTCTTCTTCTTTCCCCCTCCCCCTTTTTTCCCTACCAAGTTACCTAACAGAAAAATGTTCATTGAATAAGAATGCTGCATCAGGGTGGTGGAATTTCTTCTCCTGAGATAGTTTCTTCCATGATATCGTGATAATTACAATCATAATATGTAGGAATTTCCGTTGACTTTGTGCTGGGTCTTCCCTAACCATGCAGGCTTCTATCTCTGCCCCATCCAAGCCTACCGTTCTTCATGCACTGCATTGAGTTGGAATCGAATCTTGCGGCTTCTGGGGACGGCGGCGCCATTCCCAGGGCTCGGAAGGTCTTCGAGTCCGCCCTTTCCATGTACGGCAAAACCCCCAAGCTGTGGAAGGATTACTACTCCTTTGAGACGAAGGTACCCACCCCACAATTTTAGTAAATCGGAGGATCGCAAAATTTTTTTTCCATTTTTGCGCAGTCCGGCTGCCTTCCTGTTCATGATCATTCATGGTGGGTTGTTCATTCTTGCTTGGCGTCCGGCAGATGGGGACCTCCGAGACTTCAAGCGCCGTCTACTGGCGCTGTCAGAAGACGCTCAAGGGCGCCGTCATGCTCTCCGGAGATCTGTGACGCGGTTGACTTTATTTATTCTTGTACATCATTCCCTTCCATTTTTTTTGTCGTCTTTGGAAAGAAAAGAAAAAAAAGTTCCTCGCCCAGCGAAGGTTTGACTTGAGCGAGCCTTGGCGGGCGTCTCTCTATCGTCATGTTTCTGAGATTCAAGGACAGAAGAAAGAGGAAGGTGAATACCTTCTGCCATTTTTGTCGCCCATGTTTCTATATTTACAATCTCTCTCTCTCTCTCTCTCTCTCTCTCTCTCTCTCTCTCTCTCTCTCTCTCTTCTCTCTTTTTCTCTCTTCTCTCTCTCTCTCTCTCTCTCTTCTTTCTTTTTCTCTCTCTTCTCTCTCTCTCTCTCTCTCTCTCTCTTCTCTCTTTTTCTCCCTTCTCTCTCTCTCTCTCTCTTTCGCTCTCTTCTCTCTGCTCTCTTCTCTCTCTCTCTCTCTCTCTCTCTTCTCTCTTTTTCTCCCTTCTCTCTCTCTCTCTCTCTTTCGCTCTCTTCTCTCTGCTCTCTTCTCTCTCTCTCTCTCTCTCTCTCTCTCCTTATTCTTCTTCTTCTACCTTTGTTTCGGGTGCATAGAAAGGGTCAGTCTCTATCATGCATGCGGCCAGCTTTTTTGAGGATTTTTTAGGCTTCCAAAATATGTTGTTGTGAAAAAAATCTCTGGAATGGGCTAAACTGCTCCACTTTCATTACATCCGGCATATTTTCTGCACAATGATTTAAGCTTTTGTACAGTTGGGCCCTCATAAACCAAGGTTTTACTGATATACCTCTATCATTTGCTTAATGCATAAGTGCCCACAGATTATTGGACAAACAGATTGTTCGTTTTATGCCACCCCCAATGCGCGTGGCTTGAAGAGATGCAGTAGCCCTGGCCTGTGGAAGAGGGGATAATTAATTCAAAATTATAATTCATCGTGGAATGGGATTTACGAATAAAATAAAATATGCTGAGGACCATCACTAATTGCGTAGTTCATAGGAATCTAAGTTTAAAATGTTCACACCAAAATTTTCAAAAAATAGTTACACTTTATAAATTAAGAAAAAATAGATTTTCCAGAAAAGTGCTTGAAAAATGAGCATTGCTGGGATGATATTGTTAATAGTTATATTTCTCAATCACTTGTACTAGCAGGAGAGAGAGAGAGAGAGAGAGAGAGAGAGAGAGAGAGAGATGACCTTGTCAGAGAAGGGATTATTTATTGAAAATTATGGCTATTTTGAAAGTTGGGATACACTCTTAATATGATGCAAGTACTTTTATAGTTGTGGGTTGGGGTTTATGAATTAAAATAAAATACGGTTGGAGTATATTGCAATTGTGTAAGTTCATAGGGATCTAAATTTAAAAGGTCCACATAAAAAATGCCTAAAGTGTAATACACATAAGACTAACTAAGTTGCACCAATGTCTTAAAAGAAAAATCGATTTGCCCAGAGGAAGATGCCAAATTATGATAAATTGTTGGTTCGTATTATTAATAATTATATTTCTCAATCAAACGTACTAGCAAGAGAGAGAGGAAGGAGAGGGGGGAGAGAGAGAGAGGGGGAGAGAGAGAGAGAGAGAGAGAGAGAGAGAGAGAGAGAGGAGGACCGCATGATTAAAATGGGTGACGATCGCCAATGAGAGGACGCATTGCCTGCGGCCCGTCGTCGCCCGGAGCTTCCTTGGCGTCTGCTAGGACGCATCTAGAGCGAGAGCGAGAGAGAGAGAGAGAGAGAGAGCGGTGTTGCTCCTTCGGTTATTGTGCTCCCCTTCCGTGAACCCGCTCGCTGGGATCAGGGTCTGAGGGCGGGGGGCGCTCCGAGGCGCTGGGTTAATCGCAGCGGTAGCGGCCTTTGGGAGGGTCTCCGTCCAGGCGGCGGTGCGGTGGTTGTAGTCGGAGGTAGATCAGGTATGATGGCGTCCGTTGGTCGTTCTCTGTACATCGGTCTTTTCCGGCCCTAGTGGAGTCTGGTTATGTTGGAGATCCTGTATTAGGTCGGCTGCCCTGCATCAGTTGTTTGCCGGTTTTACGATCGAATGGCAATTGTCCTCACGACGTGTTTTTTCGAAACGGAAGTGGTTTTTCTATGGAAAATTCAGAAAAAAAATTCCGAGAGATTGGGGATCTGGTCTCCTTCCTCTTTTGTCCGCCCTCATTTAACCGGCTTCTTAATTTATGCGTCGTTCGGAAACCCCAATTTTCCCGGAAGAGGATATGGAGGTCGATTAGGTTGTGACTAGTTTCTAGGAATTGACTAAGCGACATCACTGGAACAAAATGTTTTATCCATCTCTTAGGGGATCGATTTGATCGATGCACTTTCTACCGAGTATCGGCTTATTCAGGGATGGACCATATAACATTTCGAACAGTTCTCGGTAAAATTCTATGGAGAAATTTGCATCAAACATCAGTTAGTGTGGATAACAAGATAGAAAGCATTCGGAGTTATTTGATTATCATGATTTTTGGACAACGGGTCCATTTGGGAGGTGAAAATGCCATGGACATTTAATATTCACCTAATTTCTGGTTGTTATTGAGGATTGCAGTCTTGATGAGCTGACATTGTACAACGAAAATACATGTGATGTTTTGTGGTACGGTTTCCTTTGGTTATTCATCGCACATTTTGAAAGCAAGTGCCATTCATGTATCAAACAGTCGAAAGAAGAGATAACACATTATTTTCAATATTATGTCAACAACATCATGTACAACACTTCAAAGTTCTAGACTGCCATTCTCGCAAAATCAAAGGCTAATCTCCATCCTCATTACGAAATGCAACGGCCTAGTCTTCTCCTGCGTCTTGTATTAATGTTCGGGCACCTTTATCCTATTTGTTGAGAAACTTCATTCCTGGAAGCTGGATCTCTTATTTTTCCGAATGGCCTTAATTAGCTGAGCTGCTATACACTCCCATCACCTTTGAACGTTCATCATCAACAGCGTCACGTTCACAATTTTGCCGCAGGCTAAAAAAAAATGCCATTGTTTGCATGTTTTGTGGAGTACCATCTGCGAGATATACAATGTGAGCTAATTCATTATAAAAACTTCTTCCAATGACACCTTTCTCTTCACACATTCAATGACTCTTAAGCCAGTTTCTACTTTTTTTGTGGTTTATTTGACATTATAACATTGTAATTAATTTGACACAAGCCGACAGAATAATTGCATTTTTTTGTAAAACATTTTTATTGGATTGATATATAATTATTAAGAAATAGAAAGATGAGGGGTACGCAAAATTTTGTGCCAGCTGAGTTGGTCAAAAAACCATTTCATGGCCTCACCAGGGGAAAAAGGTAAGGGAAATGAATTCTTATGGATACTTACGGAGATCATTATCCCACTGATGGGAGTTATGGCTCTTCCCCTTAAAAGAAATGTGTTGACACGAAGTGTGTAGATATGTATTATCATAGATCATACAAAGAAGAAAAAAATACTGGCTTTTCATTCTACTTTGTGTATGTATTTTTGTATTCATATCATATTTTTTCTTTTGTCATCTGAACATTTTACCCATAGACTTTGCTTGGTGGTCAGACATATGTGAATTTCAATTCAACGTAAATATACTAAATGCCTTAATGTAATAAGTGTCTTAATGTTAAGACACCATCGAATATTCGACTCCTGAAACGGAGACAGGTGTGAGAATGCTGGAAAAAGGAGACAGTACGCTTCTTTTAATGGTTGACAGTTCGCCTAAATGGTTTATTTGTTCCAAAAGTCGACTGCATGTGTAACTATTCAGTAATTTATTCTTAAAAATGTTACCCTCTTCTGCTTACTTGGTTGTTTGGTCTTGGTTTTATTGAGTAGATTCATGTATAACTTTAGTGAGATGTTTAACTTTTGGTGTTGACATTGGTCTGAGAAAAGTGAAACAGCTAATTAAATGGCTTTTCAAGTGGATGTTTGTGTTGAGATGTCGGCCTGAGGTCAGTGAGAGGAAGCAAGTTATTCGATAGCAAGGAAAACCCGGCCAGAACCACATGTGCAAGTTTCCATTAGGAGTTGGTTCATGGAACTGGGCCTTTAGAAACATATTAAACTCAATTTTTTTGTATCTGCTTTTAATATTTATCCATAAGTTCTGTGGGCTGCGGATCTTATCCTTTCAGTGTTCGTTATTAAATAATGCATTTGCATTATTATTTGTCTTTTGACTATGGTGAGAAATTATTGGAATATTTAGGTGAAAGATGGAATCAAGCAGACGCCAAGGTGGCATTCAGCAACTTCTTGCTGCAGAGCAAGAAGCCCAGCATATTGTCAATGCTGCCAGAAATGGTAACCTAGTTTCCTGATTTCAGTCGTTTTGTGATATAGTTATCGTAATTCTTTATAGCATAATAGTGGTTTGTTGAGTGGGTGCAGATTCTGCCCAACTAGTGGTGTTATTCTATTTTTCTTGTGTTCTGACCTCAGGGGGGCTCAACCGTCAGAGCTCCAAAAATGAAACCCTATGACTTGCATCCGTTTCGCAAAACCTTCCAATTAAGAAAGGCGCAAAGCTGTAATAAAGCTTCTCTTTTAGTCTTCTTCTTCGTGGGCAAAAGAATCCTGTGCACAATTATTAGCCGAAATATCCCCCGGTCTGCTTTCTCGCTACAAAAGACCTTGTGGAAAGCTGGTGCCCTAGAGAGAGAGAGCATGCTGATATAGAAAACCATAAAGTTCTTAGGATTCCTGGCAAAGTTGTTCCAGCTAATGGTGTAGCGAATTTCTTAATCGTTTGAAATATTCTGTGGTCCTTGTTTTCTATCATATAGTTTCTATCATAGACGGTAAACACAACCTCCTTGTGTTTATTTAGTGGAATACGGGGTTAACGATTGCCTTTCTGCGACATTTTGCGGATTTCAGACATTATGCTGGGATTAATCTGAATTCTACCAAGACTGGTTTTATGTACTGAATCAAAAATTTCACGATCTCGGATAGAGTTTAATCTTATTGAGGGCTCACAAATATAGATTTGTCACAAATCGGAAGCCTTTTCTCTCTTGCCATCATAAATTTCCTTGCCAAACTCTCCGATCAAACTATGTGTCGATCTCCATGTGATTTACTAAAGATGTTGGGTTTTAATTTCTCTCCTGCGGTACATTTTTAATGCTTTTTGTCCCTCTTGGTCATCTTTCAGTGTAATGTATCACCCTTTATATCTTGACAAATTGACTGTTTTCACTTCACCTATTGAATTCATTCAGATTACGATTAATAAAGCTTCTGGAGTTTTTCAGCAGATGTCTCCTTCTAGAAGCCTTTATTTTTCCCAGTACTTTTAAGTCTTCTATCATTCCCCATGTTAAATTCACAAAAATATGAATAAAGCCAGCAGCGTGAAAAATATTTGAGGGACAAGTTTGTGACACCTAAAGATATGAAGGTTAGTCTTCTCTTTCCAAAAGCCTCCATGCGTCTGGCATTCACAACTTCAATTCAACACGAGATATCAATGCCAACTGTCCTCCTCTAGTGAGAATCCCCGTGACCCTGGCCGCAGATGCCTTTTTTTTTATTTCCCAATGAGATATCAATTCAGTCTATCTTTTTATTACAGCTGAAAGAGGAGAGCCCTATTCAAGATGCCAAGTTCAGCCTACTCTCTCTAAATTCTATCCTGAATCGCTGATACAAGAATCCCCATTGCAACAGAAGTTGCTTAAAAAGAATTAAATCTTTGCCCGGATGCTTCTGGTCATCTTGCAAATGGGCAAGCTATATTTGGCTAGCGTGGGCTGCATTCATTTCGGCGGAACCGATATGCACTCTGCCGAAATGAACTTTGCTTTTTATCTACCCTCCCCACTTTGGAATCAAATTTCAGGACTAGAACATTCTGAACCTGGGATCCAAGCCAACCGAAAAGACAGATGAATATTTTTCTTAAAATTCGACACGGAATGACCCATTTCTCATCTTTTGAAACTTGCACTTTAAAGAAAGCCTTCTTTAGCTCACCTGACGACCGGAAAATGACTCATTATGCATAATAATTTCATGGCCTTCGGAACCCTCATCCATAAAATCCCACAATGACAAGTCGTTGACTTAGTTCTACACTTTATCTTTTCTTTTGCATTAAACTTGGCCCGACTGCAGATTTTACATGGCCACTGAACCAGGGCCACGTTTAGTAATTGCAAGTGAGATGTGATGAGAAGTAATCCAGGGACCTTGCATGGGTTCCTCTAAAACATCACATGCATGCGCAATCGCTGCTACAAGGGGAAGAAAAATAAAAGCACCATTCTTCATCTCATTTATTTCCTTTTTTCTCAGGATGACTCTGTCCATTTTTTCGAGTGAATATTTTACGCATTTTACCATTTTTGCAGCTTTCTCTAGACTTTTTTTTAAATTCAGACGCCTGTTGTGACTCCTCATAAGATGAAACACTTGCACAAATTTTCTTAGACCACAGAGTTCATTGCACAGATTAGCGTCTCGTCTCATGCATGAGTAGTGAGCAGTCTTGTAACTCCCTGAAAATTTTTGCTCGTTTATATTCCACTATGAGATAATTGGATCTACAAATGGCTAGATCGGCAGAAAGCCTCCTCCTAGTTAAGCCCTCCGGTGTCTTCGGCCTCCTCTCACTCTTTCTTTCTCCTCCTCCCGTCCCTGACAATATGATGCAGCGAAGCTGGCCAGGCTGAAGCAAGCGAAGGACGAGGCTGAGAAGGAGATCGCCGAGTACCGCGCCCAGGTTGAGGCCGAGTTCCAGAAGAAGGTCTTGGAGGTACTCGGCCAAAATGGCCTCCTCAACCCTCTCGCCCCCACTCGCCGTCGCAGTCAGTCTCTCAGCTCCCCGCCCCCTCCTCCGTTCGTTCCCCCACCCCGTGGCAGAGTAGCGGCGACTCGGGCTCCAACGTGAAGCGCCTGGCGGCGGAGACCGACGCCAAGATCGAGCAGCTCCGGCTGGAGGCGGCGCGCATCTCCCACGACGTCGTCAAGATGCTGCTCCACAATGTGACGGCCATGAAGTGACGCCCATGCCGCTCCTCCTGCTCCAGAGGTCCGAATTTCGTCCAGCTCTCGTGGGTTCCAGCTGCGCAGCCTAGTTCTTCCTTCTTCTTGATGCCCGCCCCTCGTTGCTATGATTGACGGCTGTGGAGGTTCCAAGACTGGCTTGCCCTCCCTCCGCCGTCGGGGGCTGGTTTGAATAAATTTCTTCAGGTCAACGTTGACGATTTGAGATGCCAGCGCCAGCGCTGTTTTATCATTACCTTCCACTTTGCGAGAATTTTCTCGTCTCAATGAACTCAGTGGGTCGTCCCCGCAGTCTTCGTCCTCTTCTCAATCTCCTTTTTTTGCGTGCAATCTCAGCACCTGCAGATGAGACTGCGTGCCGCCCATGTTCCTCCTCTTCCAGCTTCTCTCTCTCTCTCTCTCTCTCTCTCTCCTCCGTCGGTCGTCAGCTGATGACACCTTGAATGAGGGGAGAGAGACCAACCCGCTGCCTCTGTCCTTGTATCTTTCGACCCAGGCTGCGTCATCCTGATGCTACCTAAACTGAAGCAGATGAGCGATGGGTTGCCGCGAGCTCTCTCTCCGAGAACTGCCAGCAGCTGAGATTTTTCTTTGCGGGCTTCCTTCGCTTGGCCGGAAGAGCTGAAAATATCGGCCGAGCGGCGGGAGGACGAGGGTTCGAGGCCGTCTCCGGCTGCCCGTCGTCATCCTGGCCGGATAGAAATTCCGAGCGTTCGTCGCTTCGTGGTTCCCGAGGTCCCTGGGGCTCCTCAGGCTCCCCCCGCCGCCCTTCTCCGTGGGGGCAGAGAGGGCCGGGAGGAGAGGAGGATGGGGGCCCGGGAGGTCGCCGAGAGAGCTCGGAGCCTGGCGGTCATGGTCAGGGTTCAGGGGCCCGTAAGTAGTTCGATGCCCTCCGGCGATGCCGCCGCCGCCGCCTTCCCTCGCTCTC
Organism: Spirodela polyrhiza; assembly: GCA_024713555.1. NCBI lineage: Eukaryota > Viridiplantae > Streptophyta > Magnoliopsida > Alismatales > Araceae > Spirodela > Spirodela polyrhiza. The sequence goes on from CM046543.1 coordinate 4,920,112, forward strand.
TCCCCTTCGTCTCTCGCGCCTCGCCTTCCCCGCCCCCCTTCTCCTCCTCGGCGTTTGCTCTCGCACGAGAAATTTACGCAGCTTTTATTTATGGTCGCTCGCCAGGACCCCAAGGGCCTGAAGATGCGGGGGTGCGCCTTCCACCTGCGCGAGTAATTCTCTTCCTCCCCTCCCCCGTCCTCCATGGTTTCTGATCTTCGACCGAAGCTCGACGAAGAAGATGGATCGGAAGGAGCGCTCATCAGTGTCGCCTTCTGTCAGGAACGGGATCACGTCGCTCTCTGCATCTGGGCTCCTTCTGCCGCCCTCCTTGGGCGACCCCCTCCCCCTCCTCCGCGGCGACAGAGGGGCTGGCGCTCTGGTCGTGACGACTGCATCGGCTGTGGAGCCTTTCCTTCCTGCCAAGTTCAGAGACCTCGGTTTCAGCGGCCCTACTGCTCCCCAGGTTCACGCCAGAGTCGTCTGTCTGTCTGTTTGTCTGTCTCCTTCTTCGTCAGGGCGTGGCGAGTCCTCGGAAAATCTTGGAAGTATGAACCATAATTCTCCTCTCCTCTCCTCTCCTCCCGTGCAGAAGACAGTTGCGCCTGAGCTGATTCCGGGCGCCTCCGTTGACGTCCTCCTCGACGTGCGGTTCATCCTCCCTGTCTCAGCGTTGACTTTTTTGTTGCTCAGGGTGTGAGAGCTGACTCTTGAATTTTGGCTCCTCCTCTCCAGCAAAAAGGGCTGGAGCAGAACCCGAAGGAAGCTGTAGAGTCTCCTGCTTGGTATCGAGCTCAGCTCCTTGCTTTTGTAAGTGCTCCATCAGCAGCTCAGCAGGAAACACATGTTTTGATCTACTGAATGCCTCCTAGGAGAAGCTCTGGAGGGCTCCATTGAGGTCGGTGCTGGGCATCTTAGGATCAGCATTTCGGTCTCATTTCTCAGCTTGATTTCTAGGGTTCTGGGTCTTGAAGGAGGGTGATGATTGACTGTAAGATAGTCAATATTTAGTCTTTTCTTTTGGGTTTTCTCCCTGGTGAGTGGAATGAGGAGATCAGTTGGTCAAAGTGGGTAAGTCCTTCTTAAGCCGGCCTTCCGGTGAATGAATGAATAACTTTGGTCTAATAGTGATTTCATCACTGGGAGTAGATGCAAATAAATTCTTATGTTCAAGGGCATGTGCATTTGCAGGCTAAATGTGGAGCATGGTCTAGGTAGTATAAGTCTAATGATTCATTATTTCTCATAAGTAGGCCTCCTTAACTAAGCCTCTTCTTTGTTTGACGCACTGATCTGAGTCTGATAATTTAGGATTCCCTGCATCCTTAAGCAGAACGTGCCATCACCTACAGCCCTTTCCTCAGCCGGGGACTTCCACGAAATGAAAATGGGTGGCGGCTGGACATGAGTTGCCCTGGTGCATGTCCCGGAGTACTCCATCAGTAGGAATTAGTTTGGTTCTGGCCCTAGCCATTGAAGGCAGTGCCACATAGCCAGAAATAGGAACCTCCTTTTGAATTCATCAAGTGGAGATTTTCATGCAGGCCTGTGGAAATGCCTTGCGCTGCGGAGTCTTCGTGCTTTAAGAAGCAGAGGGAGTGAATTCAAGAATATGAGAATGCCAGTGCTGCGGAGATTATCTTCACCGATTAATAGAAGACAGCTCATTAATGATATATTTGGTATTTAATATGAGAAGTTCTCTTGAAAAAGAGAAGAGGACCCTTCAGTGAATGAATTGAAACCTTTTGAATCATGGAATAATAAAGGTCCTTTAGCCTAATTATTCTGTAAAATAAAATCACGGTATCATAGAAGATAATATTTCGTTTGACTTTCTCTTCCCTTGGCTAGATTGCACAATGAGTTGCTGTTTATGTTTTTAGTGTGTGGAAGAAAGTTCTGTGGGGATTATTTACTATATACATGGATTATCTACCAGGTTGACGTTGCTGTATCTTCTGCTGCCCTGCAATCGCTGGTCAGAAGTAACAGTAGTTCAACTGATAATAGTTCCTGGGAGGTGGGGTGGATGTTGGCTCCCCTAGATAATAGTTCTTCTCAGTCAGAGTTGAATTCTCTCCAAAAAGAGGTGAATTCTTCTTCTTTTTAATATTACTTCTTCCTTGTAATAACTAACCTCTTTTTGCACCGAACGGACTTCACTTCAATTACAGAAATGTACTTCTGCTTTTTTAATCAACTTAGTAATTAAATGCATTGTCATCCTCATTCAATTGTCTCCATTTAGCATTGACATTTCATAAAGGGATCCTACTTTGATATCTAAATTCTCTCATAAATGTCTTTGGTAGTTGTTTTCCCTCCCACTACCTTTGATGTTGAGGTATTCTTGTTTCTATTTTTGTCAAAAGATAGTATTCATTTTTAAACATTTTATTCTTAATAAATCTAATGTTGAACATGATAAAAGAAACCTTAATTTGCTGATGACATGCTATTGTAATCTGGCTACTTTGTCCAGGATTTGGATTTCTTCCTACATTCTTTCTCGCTCTTTGCGATGAATAATAAAGAGTAAAGCTCGTATTAAAGTTTTTTATGTTGGGGGGGTATTCATTTTAGTTTAAGGCTGGAGATCATATACCCAAGTTTGAAGCTCGTGGATCAACCAGCATGCATCAGATGTCCATGTCAACCAGAGTCGCATTCCTAGAGCTTCCAGCAGTCAACGCCAAGGTACAGATCTCAGGGTTTATTGAATTGCTAAGATTGACATCGGATGGCCAGAATATAATCCGCATGATGTAACAATTATTTCTTCAAAAATATATTTTATGACTTGCCATCCTGCTCAGTCGTCATGGATGACGGATTTAAATTGCTGTCCAGGATTTTCCGCCAGTCAATGTGTCTCATGAGCAGAGGAGGGGAGATTTCCTCTTAGCAATGGGCTCTCCTTTTGGAGTTCTCTCTCCTTCACACTTTCTAAACAGGTGATGCATATCCTCTTCTAGGTTGCCATTTTGAGTCATGCGTTGTTTACAGTTGTGCTTGTTTTAAATGCAATGCATTGTTACTTTGAACAACGTGTTGATTTGGAATGGTAATTTGTTGATCTTCATGTGGTATTTATTTTAGGGTTGGTATTTCTTTCTTTTCTAAAAAAGTAGGTCGCATCAGGCTGATGCTGTTGTAGCTTGTGCTATCTGGGACTCTCTGCTTTGATATGATTGATTATTATGGCATCTGTAGAAAACCCTCAGTTCTGAGCACGCTGTGGGCCTGTTTTCCTGGTCAGCTACTATATATAGACTGCAGAAAGTGGTGTTAAAATGATATTTGTGCTTCAAATCATCCAGTGTATCTCTTGGAGCTGTTGCAAACGTCTGTCCCCAGAGCTCTCGTGGGTCATTACTGGTGGCCGATATCCGGTGCCTTCCTGGTAAAAGCCCATCCGCCTGTTCTCCTGTCCTAATCTCAATCCAAATAAAATCCGCTGTTTCAAACGGTAGAAGCCACCTGAACTCAAAGCAATTCACAGGGATGGAAGGCGGGCCTGTTCTGGACGGCAACGAAAATCTTGTTGGGATAGTTACCAGGCCTTTGAGGCAGAAGAACAGCAGTGTGGAGATACAGGTGTTGTGGACTGTCTCGATGATCCTCCATGGTTCACTCTTATCTTATCGGCTGACTTAATCTAGACCTCTCTTGTGAGCAGATTGTGATCACCTGGGACGCCATACGCGCCAGCTGCGGTGAGCTCGACAGGCAAATAGCAGTGGATGATGCTGACCAGAAATCGGAGAAGGCATCAGTTGGCTCTTTAGATTCCCCATTGGAGAAAGCGGTCTCATCCATTGTTCTGATTACAATGGGCGACGAGGCTTGGGCTTCTGGCATCTTAGTCAACAAGCGTGGCCTCATCCTCACCAATGCCCATCTACTAGAGCCGTGGAGATTCCGGAGGCATCCTCTCCTTGATTCGGAAAATGAAGAGTCAGTTTTTCCCGCGTCAGAGGGGAAGCCTTTTTTTCTGGAAAGAAGAAGATCATCACCGCAATCTTTATTGAAGACCGCAGATATCGTGGATGATGAGCACCAAGCTACTATTTTGGGTCCAGATTACAGACGCTACTATAAAAGGATACGGGTGCGGCTGAATCATGCAGAGCCCTTGATCTGGTCAGATGCGCAGGTGGTTTATGTTTCAAAAGGGCCCTTGGATATTGCCTTATTGCAGCTTGACTTTGTTCCTCAACGGCTACATCTCATTGCTCCGGACTTCGTCTGCCCATCTGCAGGCTCTAGAGTGCATGCCATTGGGCATGGGCCCTTCGGACCTCGATCTGGTGAGGCTTCTACTGTTCCAAACTAGATTTCATCAAGAATTTTCCCGTACAGGGTTTTTTGTGGAGATCAACATGTTATTATAGACACTGGGCAGTAGCCGCATATGGGTTTGAGTTCAATTGCCCGATTACTCTATAGACACTGCGAATGCTTGCTTGCTCTGGAGCTGAGCTGAGCATAGCTCAAAAGTTGGTTCGAGTACTGACAAGGCATGCCAAAAAAAATGCCCTGCTTTATAAAGACGGGCCTACTTTACTTATATAGCCAAATACGACGCATTGAGTTGGATTTCCCAATAACTCAAACATCTGTTCGTGTACGCTTATTATTATTCTTATTATTATTTTTATTATTATTATTATTATCTGGTATTTTACATTTTCAGCTCTTTTTATCTTTCGCAGACATTCGTCCATATGTCTCCTCTGGAGTGGTGACGAAAATAGTGGAGTCGCAGTTGCCCCAACTGGTCAGCCAGGCGGGAGAGCACCGAAGTGAGCATGAATCTGTCCCAGTAATGCTTCAGACAACAGCTGCAGTGTACCCAGGAATGAGTGGCGGTGCCATAATCAGCCCAGATGGCCGGATGGTCGGTCTTATCACGAGGTAAACCTTTCAGAACCTCTGAACGAAACGCATTTAGTAATAAACCTTCAGTCCATGCTCGTAAGTCTCCGTTTTGCTGTGACAGCAATGTGAGGCATTCTGGAGGGACTACCATACCACACCTAAATTTTAGCCTGCCATGTGCGGCATTAAGGCCAGTATTCGAGTTTGCAGGTATCCTTATTCATGACATGAGTTTTTCGTTCATTGTTTCAAAAATTGGATGCCACCGCACGTGTGAAATGTGAAATGAAACGAAACCAACCCTCTTTCATCTTGCTGGATTGGATTGCTACTCGCAGAGAAGCCTGATAGACGACATCTCTTGGATGGCTTGGACAAGCCTAATTCAGTCCTCTCTTCCATCTGGGCATTGGTGCCTCCGCCGCCACCTAGTCCCAGACCACAGCTTCCTCATGCGGATTTGAAGGCCAAGGAGGGGAAAGGATCTCGCTTTGCGAGATTTCTTGCTGAGAGACGTGGAGAAGGCGCCATGTCAAATGACATGAAGCCTCTTATCAGAGGGAAAATCTCCAGTAACTTGCCATCGAGTAAGCTATGATGTAACAGTATGTAGATTGGTTCTAGGAGACATTATTTTTGGAGCGAGGTTCATTTCTGCCTACATGGTATCTCATTGTAATCATTTCAACATCATCTTGTGGTCGCCAAAGCAAATTATTTTACTAAAAAGTTTACTCCACTTTTTGAGGGCTGATGGGAAGCTTTTGCTTTGTTGGAATCATGTCCATGCTTTGGAAACTTTTGTCAAGTGGATCCTCGACGTACCACATCCATGGAAAATATTTCATTTCTATGGTTGAATCCTTAGATAAAGTGACCCAGATAGAAAAATTAAAATGGATAAAAAGACAATTAGAATGTGATCAAATTTTATGCCGATTTCATTATCAGAGGCACAAAAACAACTTGAAGGAATGGTTTATTAGGTTAAACTCAATTAACTATCGGTAGGCTAGTACGCGTACTATTCTATTTTCGAATTTTATTAACTTCTTTTTCATACTTCTGGTTAATATTGTAATCTTTCAATCTCCATGGTAGTTGTAGGCTCCAAGCCAAACCCCTGTGCTCAATTTCTCTATTTTCACTGTATTCTGCAGACTAGACCCGTAGAAATGTTCCATGGCCCTCACATTCTTTCAAATTTAATCCATCGATATTTTGTGAATTATTATTTGGAAGTCGTCTCATTGAAGAACTGAAGATCATAAAATTTCGACATTAAAAATAATTTTAATAGAATCTGATAGACCGTGTATATGATTTTGCAATGTATTACTGATTGGCCTCATATGGCAATATAGGCACAAGAGAGGTCATCCTGGACACATGATTATTATTTTATAGGCATGATTATTATTTTAAATACTGTTCACATGTTATTAATCTAAGAACACAATCATAGCCGTCATGTGTTCACACTTGGCTACTCCTTTGGGAGCACATTAAGGTTGCGCATAAACTATCGGATTATTGTCGAGTTAATAAGCACAGCGATAAATCTCATTCAATGCTTTCAAAATTAGTTGCGAGATTCAATTGTTTATGCGGCATGGCGTATGACCATCCCTCGTAATGCATGGTGAAGGCATGCTGCATTCATTAGGCCTCAGCCGCTGCCTCGACTACCCAGTTCGTTTTTGCCCCGCAAGCCCCAATAGTCCGTGAATTTCCAAATATTTTTTAACTTGATGGTTTTGCCACTTGTCTTGTATTCTTGTGTACAGTCTGGGGCATATATGTAGCTCTATTTAATCTCTTGCGAAGAAGAAGCTTGGCGCATCCTGAGTGATGTCATTTGTAGCTCGAGAGAGAGAGGGAGGGAGGGAGAGAGAGAGAGAGAGACCTAATTACTTTGCCATCCTAAATGTTGAAGATACAACATTTGCATGGTTGTACTAGAACACAGTCGATCTACTTTCATGAAATATATCGAAATGTTCCATATCATTGTCAACTACCAAGCTACATCTTGAAAAATTTTCTCTCGTGGAATCCAATCGAGTTTTCCGTCCGAAGAGTAGGATTCCCTTCGCTTAGGAGCTGAGGTCACGCAGATGAAAGGCTGGCATTTCCCGAGACTCCCGTGACTTCCCCTTCAGTTTGCTGGGAAGAAAAGAAGCAGCGATCTTTATGCTCATGATGCCGCCATTCTTCTAATCTTGTGAAATAATCCGAAGAGTGTTCTGTTTTCCTTTGTAGCCACTGTGCCTTTGGGGAAGGTGCTGGCGCCATCTAGCGACAAATATGAATGCGTCCTCATTTTGAAGATTTCAGTGACCTCTATTCACTCGGTTATCGGTCTTTTTATGCGGGTGGAAATCAAATGAAAATCATAACAATCAGATGGATTCGTGGAAACAAATGGATGAGGGTAGTGCACCAGATGCCCGTTAATTAAAATCCAACTACAGGATGCCACATCGCATCCAGCTGTCAGTCAACGAAAGGAAGGGATCTTCTCTCTCTCTCTCGCTCTCTCTCTCTACACATGTTTCTGTCCATCATCTGCTCTCTTTGTTGCTATGCGTCTCAGTCTTTCTTTTCCTTTTACCCTCTTTCTCTCTCTGAGTATCCGTCTCATTGATCTCGTATCGCCCTCGCTACGTCCCCATCTTTCTTTTTGTTTCACCCTCTTTCTATCTGTCCATCGAAATCGCCCTCGCTATACGCCTCCTTTCGCTTCTTGGTCTCTCTTGCTCTCCTTCCTGCGTGCTCTCCTGACCCATCTCCGGTTGCCCTCTCTCTCTCTCGGGTACAAACAGCTGTGGAGTTGACGAAAGAGGACGGTTGAACACATTAACTCAAGTGGCATTCACGGAGCTACTAATAGCCGCCCCACAACATGTTGGAGGGGAAGAAGAGGGAAAAGGTCCCTCATTTAACAGCACCTCAACTGTCCCAGCCCATGCAAGCCTTTACAGAATCTATATAAGGCCCCGGGCACTGCCTTGCGTCGTCCACCACAAGAGCCCCGAAGTCTCATATAGTACAGCAGTAGAGATGGGCGGCAAATCCCTCTTCCTTCTCCTCCTCGTGGCCCTCTTCTGCACCTCCGGTGCAAGGCGGCTCCTGGAAGACGAGACCTTGAAGGACCAGAAATGGTGGTACAAACATGGCGGCCGTCCTAAGTACGGTAGGGGTTACGGCGTCGGGCCTGGCATTGGTGGCGGCTATGGAGGGCTCCCCGGTCTCGGCGGAGGCTACGGAGGCGGAGCCGGTGGGGGGTATGGAGGCGGCTTTGGAGGCGGCGCCGGTGGTGGCTTTGGAGGCGGCGCCGGCGGTGGGTACGGCGGCGGCGTAGGTGGCGGGTACGGCGGCGGCGTAGGCGGTGGCTACGGAGGTGGCGTTGGCGGCGGATACGGAGGAGGTGCCGGTGGCGGCTTCGGAGGAGGCGGAGGTGGCGGCTTCGGAGGAGGTGCTGGGGGTGGGTACGGCGGAGGAGCGGGGATCGGGGGTGGATACGGAGGAGGAGCTGGCGGCGGCTTCGGCGGTGGGGGAGGGTTCGGCGGAGGCGGCGGCTACAAGAAAGAGACTGTCACCGACGAGTCGCCATGAGGAAGATGTTGTTCCAGGCAAAGAGGCCGCACAAATCTACTGGATCCGTCTATATCTGTATCTTAATAAAAGGTTTGCACGTGGTGCAACCTTGTAAACCCTACGACATGTGACTCTTCTTAGAGATATAATCATGACGTAATGTTCGGGATTCTGGTCTTTCCTATGCAGTTGGTGTTCATGGCTAAAAGAGGCAACAGTAAATCCCCAAGAGGGAAAACCTCAATGGTTAGTAGTAAAGCCGTATGTGTTCTGAAGATAAGGAGTGTACAGATCGACAGTGAAATCTTCCCAGTGCTGGACGTGGTGATGGTAGACGTTGCCTGCGCAATTCACTGGCCGACGTGACGACGATGTTGGAAGTTCTTAGAAGTATCCATAAATAATCAGGATAAAATATGAATCCTTGTAAAACAGATGTGACTTGATTTTTGGTTTACGTTAACTATGAAGCGTTTTAAACAATCTTGTAAACCTTAGATACAAATCAAGATATAAAAAATTCCTCGTCGGCCACTTTTTTGAAATACTTTTAAAAGAGAGATTTTGTTTTATTCTTGAGGGAATTCCACAGATAATATGTAATGAAAGCACATAATGTCCTCGAATCATGCTACTTTCATGTAAAGTGCACAAATATAAACGTTCATAACTACGTTTTAAATTTCGTGGACCTACACTCGTTTTAAACTTAAAATTTTAATGCACCGAAGCCCATGAAAGTATTTTAATACTGGAAAGCATTAAACATTTGTAATTTCCATTCTTAATTGTTAAAGAGTTATAAAAGGTAGATTTCTGCAATGAAAATTTTTGTTTTATCAAGTCCAAAAACCTTTCATTAACATACTTGTCTGATATACAAAGATATTATTAAATGGTTTTTTAGGATTATTATTTTAGGAATAGGAAAATACATGATACAGTTTTTTAGGAATAGCCGTTTGATGTTGGATTTAGGCGTGCAGCTGGATCAGTGACGGTCTGAATTACATGTATCACATCTTGATACCTTTTTTCATCTATTTAGCATTGACGCCCAAACTTCCTCAATTCTTTGTTAATCAAAGATAGACGTTCATTTCGTATTTGTAAAGTTTCAGCGATGATTTCACATCTAAGTGGAGAGAGGTTTCCTGAAATTTTTTGTAAGAAAGGTTCCATTTGTCATGCATCCGTATTGACATAACTTGGTAAATTGTAAATTTGTGGTGATGAGATGGAACCGTAAAGCTTTGTTTAGAAATATAAATCGATATAGGAGAAATATCAGAAAGTTTTTTTAAATTTGGTGAAATCTGTAATAATTACATGCGTATTATCCAGTACTATGTGATGAGTATTGTTGGGTACTGTCTCATGCGTATTGTCTTCCTAACGTGATGTAATTTTTGTGATAGTTAATTTACAGAAATACAAGATCGACAGACATCAATTAGAGTCAAAAGAAGTAGCCATTGTATATGATAAACTTAAAAGGATTTTGGATTTTGAAACGTAGAGTGAAAAAAAATTCAGAAAATCAGTGGTTGTTACTTCCTGAGATTCAGAGAAAGTCAGAAATAAATAAAGATCAGTGAAGACATTACATGATTTCAAAAAAATTAAAAATTACCCAACGATAGCTTTAAGATAAGGCTCAACCATGTAAAGGTGTAAATAGTAAGTTTTGCAAGATTTGAGTCGCATTTTAAGTCTATGTGAGTGTGATGAGTAGAGACCCTTCGGTTAGACTTAATTATTACAGTTACCAACTTTGGAGAATCATAGGCATCATTGAGCGATACTTAGAACTTGTGTAGATCAATTTACCGTGAATGCTATTAAATATAAGAAACGTGATATCAGATTTTTGTATGATTATTCACATGGTTGACAAGACTCTTTGCTTGAAACAAGTTGACAACGAGTTTATCAAGAGGATGCATTGAATTTAGAGTTTCACAATATAAAAAGATTGAAACAAAATGTTTTGGTCACAGGAGTATTCTTCCTATTATGACATCATTAATCCTTTGGATATTAATCGTATCTAATTCTCTGTTTTTGAAATCCGTTTTCATTTTCCAAATTTTTTCATAATTTCCACGTATCTCATTTACATGATTGTAATTCAAGACATTTAATAATCAATTTAAATTTGATCACACAATTTAGAAAAGAAATTTCAAACGATTAATTTAATTCAAATTTGAAGTTGATTTCAGCTATGAAATACTCAAAAATTATTTCAAATGTTGCACTATGTGGAATTTAAAGTTCCAATCAAGAAATGATTTTATTCTAGTTATTTAATGAAATCATTTGATTAAATGAGTTGGATTTTGAATTAGTTAAAATGTAAACGAGAAAGTCATATTAATTAATATTTAAAATATTTTAGTTTTTAATTTTATTCTTTCATTTAAACTTCTTAAACATTTTAAAGGCATCACCTTCATGATTGAAAAGATACACATGTGCCTTGAATGATACATACAATTATGTATTTATCTCTTCTCACAATGATTTATTGCTTTAGTTGGCCAAAATAAATACATATAGAATGATTATAACGGTTGAATAGTCGTTACAAGATATTTGCCTTTTTCAATTTTCTAACATACCTTTCCTATAATCCATATTTTAATTAAAATTCTTCATTAATTTGCCAATCCAACATTCCTCTTGCTAAGCGCTTATGTCCAAAATGGTCTGAGTGCTAACATATCCTAATCACTTCTGCCAAAATTTTAGTGTCCTTCAAATCACTAGACATTAAGCATACATTGAAATTTAATAATTTATAAATTTTAAAAATATCTAAATTTTTATCCAAATTTCAATCAGGTTTACAATAATTATTATTTTTAATTCTTATTTCATTCTACTATCACCTAGCTGATTAATAAATGAAATTTTTTACTATAACTTTTACCGAAGTCTTATTTTCGATTAAAATGTAATAACAAGGATGAATGTTAACATATCTAGGGATTTCAGATTTTCTATTTGATTTTACTTTATCCAACACACTAGTAAGGTCTGCAGCAGAATCATTCAATTCTTCAACTATAATATCATCATCATTTAGAAATTCTTTTACGTTGGTTTCATTTTATGTGGACAAGAGATTTGCCTTGTGTTCATCATTCTCTTCATTTTGCGCAGGAATATATCGTAGTAAGAAGATTGCAGCCCGAAGCAGATGCTGCACCCCTCTCAGCGACTGGCAACATTCTTGGCATGATCTGTGTTTCGCCCACCACCTCGTGCCACGTCCTGATGAGAAGGAAACTGGTGCCTGTTCCATTGAAGGCCCCTCAGAGTTTTCTCCTCCTCCATCAACGAAGGATCAAGGAATGGGGACTGGAGACCGATGTTTACATCCACCATTCCACTAGAAGACGAAATTCGCCCCATTGAGTTTGAAGGAGACCAAGTTTTCCGAGACCTAGACATCTGCAGTTCATTTCATTTAGAAGACAAGGAGCTTCGTGATGAAATTCTGACATCGCAGATGAACTAGGAGGCTCTTAGACACTGTTTTTGCAGCCATCTTCAACAAATGATTAAATCTACTTATGTATTTTCAACCCAAGTATAAGATGAAGTACTGAAAGAAAAATCTCCAAATTGGATGATTGTTCAGCTGGAATGCCCAGTCGGATCAAGATGTTAAACACAGTACGTTCGGCTTCCTGCAGAGCATTTTACTCAATATTAGCCGTGCATACACTGATACACTTTTATTGTTGCATTATTTAAATATATAGTTCCATAAAAATGCCAAGAGATCATCATCTTCATAATTCAATTTATTTTGAAAAATATGTTCTTTGATCAAAAATTCAATTTCGAACATGAACCTTTTGTTTTAGATATTTCTTACATAAATTTTAAATCCATTTTCTATTTTAATCCTAAATCCATCTTTTAAATAGATTTTAGCAAGTATTCTCTTGTTAGTGAACTTGGAAAATTGAGAAAAATAGTATACTTGTCGGACTTCACTAATGAGATTAAGAAAGAAAGTTTTAAGTGCTGGCTTTGGGAGCCTTAATTATCCTAAAATTTTTTTGATGATGACAGACATGTAAGATAAATAAATTGATTAATTTATAGTGAATATTTCATATGGATCTAATGCACATGAGTGATCTCATGGACATATACTTAAAATAAATAAGTATACATTCATTAAGAATATAAATCTTGATGATGTCGTGTCTAGAAGAGAATTTAATGAATGTATTTAATGATCATATTTTGAACTACATATTTATCACACATTTTGCAGTTAAAATCCCTACACTATTATTGCTGTGGAAAATCTCAATGATTATGAAAAATATCATTGATTTTACGTAAATGTTTTCTGTCAAGAAAATGAAACCTTATTTAGTATATTGATGTTCATGATGAAGGAAAGGCAACACATTGAGGAGCAAATCGTGAACCTCTAACAATCCTCATCCATGTTATTTTTGTAGTAATACCTTCTAGAATCAGATATCACCTTGACATGAAAAAGGAGAAAAATGTCAAGTGAGATTTGGCTTTCTCTTTGTTGAATTTTTGGTCACAATTCATATCTCCATCAAAAAATTGAGAGAGAAAACCAATGGTGATATTTTCTATACTTTGCATGGCATAATCTAGGGATCAAGTTTGGTTTAATTACCCAAAAAGGTGAGCCTTGCAAGTAGGTTTTGTCTGCCTAGCATAAAAGATCTAGAAAATAATTTTTAGGTGAAATTTTGAGGGAGTTTGAGCATTTTAATGAACGATTGCTACTAAATCGTTATTTATAAGACCCCAAAAATTTGGTGTTCTTAGAGTGAGGACTTAGGTAAGAAGTCAAATGACTATAATATCTTGGTGTCATCAAGTTTTAGATATAGGATATCTAGGAAAATTTATTATTGAAATCAAATATCATGAAAATAAGAAAGGTTGATTCATACTGATTCATCGATTCAAGTGCGGCCTTAAATTTAATTAGTATCATGACTTACTATATGCTTGGAAAATATATTATTTTTAGGAGAGGATCTAAGATAGCCGTCATATTAAAAAATAACATACATGATATTTATGTCCATAGACCATCTTTGATGGATTGAATCACTGATTTTGTAAAACAAAAGATAAATATTTATAATTATCAACTATGCAAAATAATTATGGATGGTTCATTTGAAATTGAAGATTCATCTAGTGATGAATGAAGAAAGTGTTTTTCACTAAATTATAGGGCCAAAAATGTATTAATTGTTGGGTTAGATTCAAAATAATTTAAGAGTACCTTAACCTGTGATTCGACTAAACAAATTTGGGATGTATATAGGGAGATCAAATATTGGGAATCAGAATTCATCATCAATTGATTTATGAATATGAACTATTTACTATCATTGAGAAGGAAATAACCTTTGATATGGTTGATATGTTAATAGACACGATGAAGTGTTTGAAAAATCTTGAGAAAGCCAGTACGCCATCAAAATGAATAGGAAAATTCAGATGTTTATACCCCCTCATCTAGTGACTATAATTGAGGAAGTGAAAGACCTAGCAAAATTATGTGTGGATGGTTTACCAGGATCATACTTTTAATATATGAAATTAGATTAGGAAAATCCTTTGAAAAGCTAGAAAAATATACTAAAACATATTTTTCTTTGAATTCCACAAAAACTGAAGACGCCGAAGAAGATTCAAGTGGTTTAAAAAGACAAGTTTGCTGTGATAGCATGGAGACGAAAAACTTTTCTATAAAATATCAAAAACTTTCAACTTTTCTATGCTAACAAGTTTTTGATCCAGTGACGGAAAACCAGACTGCGGGCGATTGGATTGCGCCCACAGCTAGAATTAGGATCCGCGCGATCGCCTAAGCATTCGAAAAAGTGGAAGTATTTCTTGGATTAAATTCCCCAGTTATCTCTTGGACATTGTTAACTTCCCCAGTTATCCCCAGTTAGGCTCTGAAACGGAGGATTGTTCACTGTTCCGGATAACGCGGGATTTCGAGCACTAGCCATTAATACTATCGGTGTTCGGTGTACTCTCGTAGCCTTGGTAGCTTCCTTATCTTGGTACCAATCTATCAACATTACGACGAAGGTTGCACTATTAACGACGGATAAGATCCAGGCAAGCATGAGCTCACTAATGTATTTGCGAGTCGAGAACATTCTTGTCTCCGTACACTCCGTAGATATCTTCATCGTCCAAGCTTGTTGACATCGCCACCAAACTTCACTTGATATTTTTACTTCACCACATAACGTTCATGTGGGAGTATCACTGAGTTTGGTGTAAAATATTACAGACCATCATATTATGACTGACGGCTATGATTATGGCCACATTACTTGAGCCGGAAATTCAGCTGGAAGCGATCAGTTTGAGGAAATGCCTTCTTAAAAGACAGCAAAGTTAAGCAGTTCGAAACTTTCTACGTCAATGGCATCTTACATTGCTGATGACATTGGTGATCTGGAAGATACCGCACGATCTGGAGAGAGAATAGGTTACGTTCTTGAATTCAAATTTCAGCAATTTTGTAGTCTTCAATAATTAATAGAAATGACTTCCAAATCTAAAAGAATAGATGCTTTTAGAAAATTACCATATATATCCTAGACCTTTTTCTCTGTCTCTGTCTCCATCGCAAACGCTATGTCAATGGACCGCAAACCCCACGTCAATGGATGATTCACTGTAGATCAAAATAAGTGACGAATGAAATGGACAAAAATAGCTGTGAAAGAACAATGTCATCGAAGGCGGCCTCTTCAAGAGTAGTATCAGACTACTGACCGGAAACAAGTAGGATCACGCATATAGTTCGCTAGAGAGAAGGTTCGCGTATTAAAACAAGGCGCCATTTATGCTTGAATATGTGAGAACCAAGAAACCGACCTGCCGTCTTCTCTCTCTCTCTCTCCTCCCCCTCCCCTCCCTCTCTCCCTCTCCTTCACGATGATCTCCTCAGTATGATAGCATTCCTCAAATTACCAACCTTTCTATGTTATATCACCTCGGTAATGCCCTCACTTGTATCTTTCTCCATGATTCCGTAGGTCTCGTCTATCCTCTGTATGCTTCTCTCCTTGAGTGTGCTATGGTTCTTCTCTCTTATACGCATCCCTCCCTCCATTTACTCTGCCCTCTTTCTCCGCATATTTCTATCTATCGCCCTATCTATACCTTTGTCTTGTCTCCCTTCTTCTTTCTCTTTTACCTTTTTCTGTTTTCTTGAAGAGGTTTCTTTTCTTCTCTCTGCATGCAACTGAGTGCAAATATCCCGTCTCTATGTATACGTGGATGTGTCGGCGAAGACTTTTTCGCGTCTGTGTGTGCATGTGTATGCAAAACAGCTGTTTGGAGAAGGAAACGGTTGAGTTCATTAAACCTGGAGACCCCACCGGAGACATATCGTCGTGACGACAGTGCTAAGAAGGTAGAAAATCACGTTCCTTCATTTAAGAACCTCTCAACCGTCCCAGCGAATGCAACTATATAAAGCCCCGTTCTCTTTCCTTCCACATCCACACCAAAAGTCCCAGTACGCTCACTCTAAAGTAGTAGAGATGAGCGGCAAGATCTTCTTCCTTCTGTTCCTTGGTGCTCTCTTTTGCAATTCCGGTGCAAGAACGCTCAAGGAGACTGGGGAATTGAAGGATGAGAAGTGGTTCAAGCATGGCGGAGGACTAGGCGGAGGTGGGGGTTTTGGCGGTGGTTTTGGCGGAGGAGCAGGTTTCGGTGGGGGATACGGAGGTGGAAGCGGTGTAGGAGGTGGCTACGGTGGGGGTGCAGGGGGTGGGTATGGCGGTGGTCTAGGCGGTGGATATGGAGGGGGTGCTGGGGGAGGGTATGGTGGCGGCCTTGGCGGTGGACATGGAGGAGGTGCAGGGGGTGGGTATGGTGGAGGTCTCGGTGGTGGACATGGAGGGGGTGCCGGTGCTGGGTATGGGGGTGGGGCAGGAGGTGGTGTCGGAGGTGGTGCGGGTGGTGGTTACGGAGGCGGAATAGGTGGTGGCCATGGAGGCGGCGCTGGCGGTGGGTATGGAGGCGGCGCTGGTGGTGGACACGGCGTTGGTGCAGGTGGCGGGTACGGAGGTGGCGCAGGTGGTGGGCATGGGGCTGGGGCCGGTGGCGGGTACGGAGGCGGTGCTGGTGGCGGGCATGGGGGTGGTGCCAGTGGTGGCTATGGAGGTGGTGCAGGTGGTGGGCACGGGGGTGGTGCCGGTGGCGGGTATGGAGGTGGTGCCGGTGGCGGACATGGAGGTGGTGCTGGTGGTGGCTATGGAGGCGGCGTAGGTGGTGGGCATGGAGGTGGGGCTGGTGGTGGCTATGGAGGCGGCGTAGGTGGTGGGCATGGAGGTGGTGCTGGTGGTGGCTATGGGGGCGGCGTAGGTGGCGGCATTGGCGCTGGTGCCGGTGGTGGTTATGGTGGTGGTGCAGGTGGCGGCCTTGGAGGAGGTGGCGGGTTTGGCGGCGGATACGGTGGCGGAGCTGGCGGTGGCTTTGGCAATGGTGGTGGGTTTGGAGGCGGCGGTGGATTTGGAGGCGGTGGTGGGATTGGAGGCCACAAGAAGACAGTAAGTGGTGGGTCGCCTTAATTAGCGTCCCTCCACCATTTCACCTAAAGTTCCAACATGTTTACCATAATGTTTCTACCCATATGATGTGCGTTTGCAAGGTCAACGAGATGTGAGCAGCTTGAAATTGTAACCGAAGTATATTGTCCTCTTTGTATCAATGATAAGTCAATATTTCATAATGGTCTGTGAAACCATAAAAGCTATAAATTTTTATTTTTCTTTTAACAGAAGCTAGAACTTCGAATGAGTACCCTACGGTTCTCTGGTTGCTAACAGCCAAGGGGTAATACAAGCCATTGTATGAAGAAACTACGTGAAAGCAGGCTTCAAAGGAAGTTTTCATATATTAGCTCGTAAACAAGAAAGTATTCATTAAAATAGTTTTGGTATTAATTGAGTTATTTAAAATATTTATAATAATTTAGATAACCTGGTCGATTAACTCATTTTAAAATTATTCGTGCGGCAGTTATCGCCTAACTATCAAACGTTATGAAATTAATAACGGCCAAATTTAATACTCTTCTCCCTCATGACTGCGCCTTCTACCCGTCAGGCGGCGAGGGAAAATCATTATTTTGTGGCTTGTCGAGCCTAGTTTCGATGTTCCTTTTGAGAAATGAAAATCTGGGACATAAACCATCAAATTTATCTAAAACGTTAAAAGTATAAAATTTGTTACCTTCGGTTTGTCTCCTGGAAACATATTTTAATTAGTTTTTAGCTCAACCCGTTTTTCTACCTTTCTCGACCGGTCCTCACACATAAACAGAAGAAGAAAGTTGGCACCTTAATCGCAATCTATTAATAATTACTGCAGAAGATTTGATGGATACGGTTCTTATATTTGTACCCATGTGACGTGCGTCTCTACCTATACGAGATAAGGCGCGTTTGAGATCTACAATTGCGATATAATCAAAGTCCAGGTTTATAGATTTTTTATTAGTCTCCATGCAATCAAAAATTGAAATTAATCTTAATAACCAACTAGGATGTCTATACGAAATATGAATTGACCTGGAAACGTTTATACTACGAACATGTGCCCACGATATCTATAAGAAATATTTCAGATACGGAAACCTTCCAACATGAGTCAAATCGACATGGTATTCTAATTTTCTTTCATCAATAAGTACAGAAGGAAAAAGAGTGGTAGATCCATTTGTCGGCTGAGGCTAATTGTCGGTAGGGCTAGTGCCTATCGTATGCAGAAGATTCCGCCTGTGTCTAGACGCCGCAGCCAACCATCGCGAGGGACTGAAGCAGTGGGCGAATGAATGGGAGGTAGATGGGGAAGCTCATCTTGAGGTTGGCGGCCGGCAGCAGCGTTGGGATCCGCCGCCGCTGCAGCACGGAGGACCCCACCTTTTTCGTGCGGAGCTGTTACACTGACACGAGCATGTGGAGGGAGGGGATTTGGCGGCGGCCGTGGGTCCGCAGGACGACGGGAAGAACACGGCTTGACGGGTGGGGAGCAGTAGCGGAGTGCACGGATCCATCCAGCCGAGCAGAGGGGTGAACGTTGTCCCTGGTATTCGAGAACGAGCACACAAATAGGATGGCCCATTTTCGGAGGGAATAAATTAAATCCGAAACTGTGCTACAACAGGATATTGCGTACTTTTTGAAGCCTCTTAATGTTGCTTTCTTAGAAAATCTAGAAAGGAAACACTCGGAGACATGAGTCAAAGGAACCACCTTCCATAGAAATATTCCAAGATGAGAAAACGTTATGGAAGAGAAAAAGCACTGTGGATAGGTGACGATTCGTCAACGGAGTTATTATGGTACAAGGTCAGGTGGATGTATGTGTGCATGGGGTCCTCTCGAACCCTTATCTGACCAGAAGGTATGCACATCAATAGTTGGAAGTTAGTCTGTGATTAGAGCCCAACCAAAACAAAAGGTGCCAAGTCTATCTGGCAAAGGGATTCAACTCTAGAACTGTCTGTCCCCCTTCGGCTCGCCTCCTTCCATCTCCTTCTCCATTCTCTCAGCCCAGCTGTCAACCAATCTGTACGTCTACCTCTCCCTCTCTCTCACACAAACAGAGAGACAATCTCTCCACCCTACTGTTTTTCTACGCGTGTTTCAGTCTCCCTCCCCCGCTGTACGTCAACATGTCGTTTTCTTCTCTCAGACGCTCTCTTTCCTGAACTCTTTTATCTCCACGTGTCCATGTTGGGAAAATTTGTTATTTTATCTATGTGCTCGCCTTTCTCTCTTCGTAAGCGTTCGAATCGGCGGTTTACAGAGAGAGGGATGCACTCCTTAAAACTGGAGACCCCACTGAGGCACATCGTCGTCACCCTAGATACCAAAGCGTAAGGAAAGCACGGAGTTCATTTATGAGCTCCCCACTTCTCTGTACGCAAGTAGAGAAGAAAGCCTCTTTCCTCTTTTTCATCTCCGTTGCGAGAGGGCTCCTGGGTATTGCCAACGTAAGGAAGGAGAAGCGGCTTAGACATTAAGGTCAGGGTTATGACGGTTATTACGGTACAGTGTTACGAGAAGAAAGCCGGGAGCCCCGAACATAATCCGTCCTCATTACTTCCCATAAACATCTTGCCCGATTTTAGCTTAATACTGGTACACGCATCTAAATAAACTCTTCGAGTGATGTGATATATTTCTTTAAGGCCTTCAAATCGCATTAGAATTATATTTTTTAAAATGTTTTATAATGTTCAAATGATGATGAGAGCATGAGACCTATGGAAAATTGATAATTTTGTATGTAGCTGTTCGAGTTTACTTTACACTTTTCTAAAGTCTTCTAATGATTCCCATTGTAATTTTTTGAGAAAGCAGCAGGGCCTTCTAGGCCTGGTGTTATCAATATTGATCACAAGCTGGTCCAGGTCGTTATCTGAACAAACTTCATGACAACTAAGGTTTCTAATTTTATACAATACTGAAATCAATTCATATTTTAAATGTTGATAAAAATGATAAATTAAAAAATTCCTGATCGAATAATTAGCTAGTGCATGACTAAACGTAGTGCAGATAAATAAAATTTGATTATCAAGTAATAAAGCTCTTAATCGATTATCTTATAGTGCCCACTGATAGCTTGAAATAGAGGGTACTTGTTCTCAAATGTCAATTGTTTTCTCATTAATGAATTCTGGAATTGTGATTTTAATTAGCTTTTTTGTTCTACTACAAAATTCAGAGGTCCTTTTAGAATGATATATTTAGGCTTTCTCATCTCTAAATCCAGAACGTGTTATGCCTTGATTTTTAGCGCGTGTGATACTTAGATTAAGAGCGGAAAATGTAGCTTCAAACGGAAAAGCATTTAAAGGAGATGCCGATAAATACGGTCACTACGAGCATAAAGCGATGCCTGTTAAGTGGGTTCGGTGACTGTGCATCATGAAGTTTAATCGGAAGTTATTTTAGGATGGATTTACTTCAGGACCTAGAAAATCGTTCAATCATTAGATTATCTTCTATTGGTATTTTCCGACTAAAAAAACGTTCAACGGTTATGATTATTATCCCGTCTCCTCCACCCCGACGCCCGGCGACAACACTCCCCCCCTCCCCCCCCCACACACTCCCCACCATCTCCCAAACCCGCTGACTTAGGCAGGCGGAGGTAGGCGCCCACAGGAGGGGAAGAAGCAAGAGGAAACACATGTCAGAGTCGTAGCTGTCGGATGGAAAGTGGCGTGAGCGGCTGGTGACGAGCGAGAGGTAGGCCATAAGGGCGGTGTCAAATAAACTCTGTACTGCTTTATTTCAGACTGGCTCTATCAGGGTAATATATTGTACTGCTGGTCTGGACTTGTAGAGTTCCTGACTACTATCATTTCTTAAAATTGTCGAGACACTTTTATGCTAGTAAATTATCTAACATAATGAATAAATGAACGTATAAATCAAATTTGAAGAGTAATCGGCATACTGCAATGGAACAGAATT
Organism: Spirodela polyrhiza; assembly: GCA_024713555.1. Taxonomy (NCBI): domain Eukaryota; kingdom Viridiplantae; phylum Streptophyta; class Magnoliopsida; order Alismatales; family Araceae; genus Spirodela; species Spirodela polyrhiza. The sequence continues at coordinate 4,941,126 of CM046543.1, forward strand.
GTGAGGACGACAGTAAAGGAAAATAAATCGAGAAATCAATCTGAGTCGGGAATCTGCCCAACTCCCCCTGTACTAGTTTTTTAGGGTGAATTTATAAACAAATCTACAGACTGAACCCCCCCCTAGCTGCCTGGAAAGGGTGCTGGGGCATGCCGTGATGGATATCTGGGCGACGGATTCTTCAGGAGTGTAAATTCCGGGGGATGTTTTCTATCAACTGAAGGTCTCGGGAACTTGGAGCTGGCCGGAGGAGCATGCTCAGCGGGAAAAAACCATCTGCTCAGGTCTGGGAACGATACGAAGGGTGTAGGTCGAAAGTGAGCAAAGAGAGAAGACGCTGAGGGTCCGGGGGGTGGTCATGGGTGGCGCCGCGAGCTGATGCTGGCGCACGGGCGGAGGATGCCTGAGGAGATGAGGACGGGCGCTGGGGCTGTAACACTAAGCAGGCTGGTGTCATTAGTGGAAAGCCGTGACTCTCACGCATGGATCGTCACATAAAAGAAGAAAATGTCGCCGTCTTCGACGTACCAAATTCGAATTGTGGTTACACAACCCGCCGTGAGTAGCCCCAGTCACAGAGACGGTTTCTTGGAAGTACTTGGGGAAATCTTCATAACTTCCACGGTCCCATGATACCTTCTCTCAGGGGCAGAATGAAGTCCTGGGCTTCATCTGTGCTCAGGATGGACGTAGAATGAAGCCCTGGGCTTTATCCGTCTCTGGGACGTAGAGGTCCCCGTGCCAGCATGGCAATATCCACAGTGGCAACCCGGGGAGGCATCTTTAAAGGGGCATGGAGATCAAATGACAAGACGTATCTGTTTGTATTCTCTTCCCCGTCGGCAGCCATCCAACGGATGGCTTCTTCCAACACAGGTTGGGGGAACATCGCCGTCACCGGCGAGGCTCTCTGGGACCCATATTTCTTCTGTAAAGAGAAGACGTGATACGTCCCGCCTCTGGCCAAAGTGGAGGGGATCGTACAGCTTGGTGCTTGGTGGAATGTATCAAGTTCACCAGGGTTCTATATGTACCCATCCCGAACAAGCCTGCGCCGAGGGCGAGTGAAGATATCGGAGAGGACCGCCATAGGTGACGCAAAATTGAGCCCAACTGACTGGTTTTAAATGGAAAAGCTCACAATTTCCGTGTAATTTAACGGTGTGCATGAACAAAAATGTCCCCGATTTTGCGGTTATATTCTTGCTTTGCCTGCTCACCAAGTGCTAGGCTTTATATTCGATGAAAATTGTCTCATTAACAAATCTTGGAGTAAGCTGAGTGAGGTCATCTCTTGCACACTTCATGGTTTCCTAATGGTATACGAAAGAGAGAGATTTCTAGTCCTTCAATATCTATAAGGTGAGGGCTTTTTCTTTATAGAACCTCGTCAGTAATATTAACTAGCTTTCTTTATTCTGTTGACGGGAAAGAAATAAAAAAATAATTTAACGATGCTACATAGTATGTGCAATAATATATAATGTATATCAATAGAGTTTTTGAAAATATTAATGATTTAACCAAGCCGCCCCAGGTTGGGCCAAGTGATAAGAAGAAAATGCAGAACAAAACCCAACGTCCTCCTTTAGCGAATCGAAATCTATCTATGGCCTTCATAACATGTCAAAAATGTCGTCTGATTGTGAAATTAAACTCTTTATTCCATAGTGGTCTTATTTATGGCTCAATTATCGTATTTTCCAATTACCATCTTTATTTACAATCAATCATAAAGGGACTCGAAAAGAACTCACACTACTTCTAATGAGTCCTTTTCTACCAACTATTATTGCCTAATTTTACATATAGGTTCAGATATACCATTAGCAAATTCAAGCCCTATATTAAGCTTAGAAAATCAGACCAGTCAAAGAAAACAGTCTAAAAAGTAAATTAGTAATAATAAGGTTAATAACACTCAGAATCTGGCATGTAGCTCAGGCGATTTATTTGGGCTTAATCTCATTTGGGGGCTTCTCTCACCTACACAGCAAAAACTATTTATCTTTCCAACCTACCTGCGCCACTAGTTTTGAGTTCGTCTCGAGTCTTTGAATGCTGCCCCACATTATTACATTTAAATTGTATGATGAGCGCTGTCTCTATCTCCCTATCATTCCTTCTTTTGCTTATCATCTTCTCTCTTGAAAAGAACTCTGAATGGACTATCAGAGGAATGACCCTCCACCTTCTTTTTTTTTTTTTTTTTCCTTCTTCTGTCAATCTAAACCTTAACCGGCCGGGGGCATATCAGGGCCTCAGACATACTCTGCCGGGAAGAGACTCATCGGATGCTCCAGAGCTACACAACATCGGTGACCTTTTTATGCATCTAGAATAGAAAAGCAGGTAGGTACCTTCTTCACTTGCTACAAGGCGGCGCTGGGTTCACAGAGGAGAGAGGGGTCTGAGGCTTCTTTCGCTGCGTTGACTCTCAGGAATCGCCATCCCCGCCCCTGTTTTGAACATGAAATGCAAAAGCTGCTTTACAGGCCGTGAAAGCTTTCTGGTTCTTCGTTTACATACAAAACCGTGCTGTCTCTAGACGGCGGGTTCTCTTATTTGAATGAATAAATGGGGGGGCAAAATGGTTACTTACAGACCAGACCGCAATCAATCAGAAGCCGAGACAAAAGAGAGCCCCAATGTGGGGAGATTGCTTCAGACGCCAGCCAAGTCGCCCCCGCCGAGGTGCGATGGGGCCGTGGGAGGGGCGGCGCTCGGTGGGGGCTGCTTCTTTGCAAATAAAGAGGCCTTCCCGTCAAACAGGTTGGAGAGCATACCGGCATTCCTGTCGGCAGGCTTCTTCTGGTCCTTGGTGGCGGGCCTTGGCAGCGTCACCTTGTTCTGGTCTTTCCCCATAAACGGCAGCTGAAGTTTCTTGAGCCGGCTTCTCGGCTCTTCCGAGGCTCTCTCTCCGGAGACCCATCTGGCCTCTGGATGAGTGAGGATCGTCTCTACCGTTTCGTACACCTGAAACACCCATTTCATTAATTGAAACTTGTCCATTTAAATGATAGAAAGGGATAATTATCAATGGCGGATTCTAAACCCTACTAACTCCGAGCGTCAAGATTTCAATAATTTCCCGTTTCGGTCCTTCTGGCCAATAAATACCTTGCAGAGGTCGTCAAGGATGTCAATTGGCAAGCCGCTCTGACATGTGGTGGTTATATAGTCCTTGCAGTCATAGAATAGCTTCGGAATGTTGCCATCCTTTGCCAGGACGCTTTCAGCAACAGCGAAGCCGGAGCAAAGCTGAAAGAAGAGATCATGGAGGGCGACGTTAGAGCCAGCTTGTCTGGTCCTTGTTAAAAGATGGATCATAGGTAGCCATTTTTATTGGATTATTATTTGTAAATCTAGACACAGAGAGAGAGAGAGATAGCAAATAATGCGAAGGAGAGACGAGATAGAGAGAGAGTAGGTTTATGAGGGTAGAGAGAGAGAGAGAGAGAGAGAGAGCTTTTATTCAGCTTCAAAATTATCAAACCATACGACAAAACGACAAACAAGCAACGGAATTTCTCGATTCCCAATTGGGTGACCATTTACGCAAGAGATTGACACTATTATGAGCATAGACATGCTGAGTTATCAATCTGAATTCTGTATGCATTCGATTGCAAATTTATAAAAAAAAATAGATAGAGGTAGGAAAATTCCAGTGAGACAGCATAATAAATCTCAGTGAGTTTGGAGAAGGATTCATTTCTAGAATTATAAAGAAGCACCTCGTACTTCGAGAATATAACCTAAGAAAAAGGAAGCATTGACATGAATGTTAAATAAGTGAGATGCAAGCAAAAACTATTGTTTTCTCATAAATTGAAAATGATGGAATATTCCGAAATATTATGCCTAGTCTTGAACAGATTTCCCCTATACAGCAAGCAGTAAGTACTGTGGCACTGAGGAATTGAAAGATAGCTAATGGAGTGCCTGTGACACTTATGAAAAATCAAAAAACCAACCCTACGTGGTACGTCAATTGGAAAACCTTATCCATAAGAGGAGACTCCAATAAAAGTTTTAGACTAAACGCATGGCAATGAGTTGAAGAATAGCTCTTTTTGTTGTTTGGCCTACAAGACCCCACTACTCCTGCCTGGCCCCATTCGATCTTCTTGGGCCCATTAGCCTCGTAACATTTCGGAATTCACCGTCCCTCTCCTAGGGTTTCGGAGTTTATCCTCTCCAGTGATTTTCACCTTGTGTTTTCAGTGGAATCCTCTCTCCGTTTTCAAGATTTCTGCAGAATCCAGTCCTCTGGTGTGCCCCAAGTGGTTTTCTTTCCTTTTTTATTCTTGGTGCCAACATTTGGGTGAGATTACTACCCCTGTAAGCAAAGGACCAAAGGCATTATGTCACACCGCTTCCAATTGACCACTCCTCGACGTATCATCCTACACTACCAATCCATGCAAAGCTTTCATAGCACCAATGAGGCGACAGGGGCACTCTTATTTTCAGTCAAAAAAAAAATGGTAAGCATTTCCTAAGATCATGAACTTTATTTTAATAAGATCACGAACAAAAGGCATTATTGAATCTGAAAAATCTGATTTAATTTTTTTAATTTGCCTGAAAGAGCATAAATGGAGAAAGTTTCCCTAGAACCGAATCACTTGCCATTGAAAGGAACAACTGCTCAAGAAGCTCAGAAGGGGAGATAGACGCCATAGATGTTAAGATGCTCTCACTGGAAGAAAAAGTCAGCGGTCAGTAATCTAAACTGGAATTCATAAGCCTCATGGTATAACACCCAGAATGTACTCACACAGCCAAATCTTCATCAAAAAGTGGTGCTTGTTTCGCCGCAGGTAATGGTTTAGCGGCTTCCCACAGTTCACGCCATAAATTTCCTGCCGAAGTTCAACATCAAGCTATTTAATAAGCTAATTTCAGAAATGAAAACCGATGAAACAAGTACGTACAGAATAGAAAACACTGCCAGAGAGGAGGCTAAAAATAATATGCTATAAGAAAAAATCAATTCAAATCCCATGAGGCAATTTCTTTCGACAGAGTGAATGATCTGTAAGTTAACCATCTGCATGATGCTACAGAAGTCGAGGAAGAATGAAAAATCACGCCTTATATACAGATGGCAAGAAATTCTCAATCCTATTTCAAAATTATTGAGTTTAGATGATTTTTAAATCCACAGGGTTCAAAGTGATACCCCTTGAGTTCACAACAAAATAGAGCTTTGATACAGCTTGACGCAGAAAAAGTAGCCGAAGAATGAAAATTCGTGCCTTGAATCCTTAAGGCAGGAAATACTCAATTCTTGGGTCCACAAGGATTGCATCCGATGACCCTTGAGTGTACACAGATCAGAATAATGCCCCTTGAATCCTCAAGGGTTGCTTGAATATACAAACAAAAGTAATCTCATGAAGAGAACAAAAAAAGTATTGTCGGCACCCTCCCTAGAGTTGCAACGTGTTAGCCTTTTTAAATCAGCTGAAATCTGTTGTTACTCTCCTAAAACATTGGATCAGTTAGAAAAACAATGTTCAATCAATAACAGCCGGACTATTTTGACTTGTGAGCGTAGGAGTCCTAACCCACAACTCTCCCAAGTGACTTGCATCCTTCTTGGCTTACAATACTAAAAGTTGTCATAGCATGAGGCTTATTTCAAGTCCTAGGCAGAGAACTCGGAAACAAGATACTCTGTTTGCCATTCTTACTCCAGCCTTGACCTCCTACAAGGAAAATCCTGCAGACAATAGACGAATAGGACTGTGATGGTTCCACCACCTTTATCTTCAACAGACAGCATTCATTGGCAAGGCCGTCTTGGTTATGTTGTTCTATCTGACTTCAACAAATGATCCACATGGAACGGATAGAAAAAGCAAATGACATAGCTCCGCTAGTTATGTACACAAGTTTGTGAATATATCACATATCTGTAAATAATTTTTTGGAAGTTCTAAGTCTTAAGGAAATACTGCAAAAAACTGAGGTTATTTTGAGAAAGTCATGTAGAATTCCTCCCTGTATAAAGGGTGTTAGAGGTGAGTGAGACGGTTTCCATCATTCCTCCCCTCTGTCCTCCGTGACATGGAATATTCTTCCTTTGGCTCTGTTTCACAACAATATGTGATACGATATATTGAATCAAAGGACGTTTTATGGAAATGTTGATAAGAATTACAAATCCTGATGAACACTACGGAGGATGATAGGCAAGAAATCTCAATAGAAGAAGTTGATAGAAAATTTTGCCCTTTGGACAACTTGAAATTGTAGGAAAGTTACACTTTTTTTTCTTGGGAGCATTCTTTCATGGGCTGCTAGTCTGCTTGATAAGTTGGGTAATGGATAAATGAGCGTTGTGCATTCACACTTGATTAATTTTTAAATTACTGCTTGTTTCCCTTTCTTCTCCAACTACTAGTATGTATAATTTATCTTCATCCTTGTGCATACATGGGAATAAAGTATACTACTTCAAGACATGAGAAAGGCCCAAAATATGTGATGGGTGCCCAAAAAACCTAAAGCAAAGACTAGAGACATTCAAGGCCTAAAACAACTCTGACCGCGATATTCAAGCAGTTAGACCCAGTACTGCATGTATAGCTCGTCAGATTTGTAGGAGCTATCAAGTTCCGATGCTGTCCAAGTTTTGAGGCCTAACAGAAACCCATTGGTCGAGATACTGACAGTCTCAAATATGCCGATACATCCAACCAACCTCGCCATTAATTATCTTGACTTGATTCAGGAAAGGTGCTCCTTGTTTAAGAGTGTCTATTGAGAATAAAAGGACCCAGGGCTACCTTGTGTGCAGATAGGTCGTAGAAAGCTCCATACTAATCTTGAAAAGTCATATGGGTATAACTTTTCACCAACGATTATATTAATACAGTAAAAAGATTTACCTTCTCTCTGCATCCTTCCACTTAAGCAACCTCCACTTGACGACACATCCTGACTACCACATAAATCAGTGGTTTCCTTCCAATCTGGAGGTGAGTACCATCTTATAAAGTCTTCTAAAATGCATCCAGGATTTGCAGCCTAACATACAATTTGTTGATGTATGTGAGGTCATATTAAATGCGTGAAACTTGTGTATCTGTAAAACAAAGTGGCACTTCTATAATATAAAATGTGTTTAAAGGATATAACCTTAAACGCTTGCATGTCAGAGAGCAGCTGAGAACATCCAGCCCCAATACTGAAATATAAGGCATAACATTGCCACATGAGATATTTCATGAAGGCAAGGAAAACAAAAAGTTACAGCAGTTTTTAATCTATTAAATAATGAGGATTTACGTGAAAACCTAAATAAGATTAAATAAGACGTCCAAATCCTTATAGATATATCATGAAATGTGAATTGTATGCTTCTGCTCTCTTAAAGCATGAGAAAGCCTGATCGTCAGGAATTTAAAACTAAGAAGCCTATTCAAGCAACAACTCGACAGTAAACAGCCTATCAAATAAAGGTGAATCTGATATCCTTCAGGTAACCGTATAACTTAGGTAAGGAAAATCAATATAAATACTGTAAGAGCGAATCTTTCTAGTAGAAATAATTGGTTAACATCCCTTTCATGCAAGGCAGGGCTCAGCATCTTGGCACATTTTGTGAATTCTGGCCCATTGAATTTAAGTTCCATTGCACAAAAGAATTCTACACAAGTCGCAAATATCAGATATCTGAATCATGGTAATTGGAACCAAGAACCATAATCTCTCAAGGATTGCTATGCCTGATTGAATGGAATAACATTTCTCCACTTGTACGAGGAAACAAACTTCTTAGGTTAGCAACAATCTTCATATGGAATGGCCATTTTCAAGTAGAATGATCTGAATAAACACACAATATCTTCTGCATCATCCTCTTTTTAAAATCTATAGGGTGTTTTACTTGATTCTATCAAGATTTCCCCATGTTTTGGTTCTATGAAATCAAAGAATATGACCTATCATATCACATGCACTTGTTTCTCAAAAGGGAAGAAAACAACCAATTACAAATGCAAACATTAAATTTATAGGTTTCACTGGATCCTGCTTGCCATGTCAAATTCGTTCTAATCCATTACGGAATCCCAGATTAAAAGATATATCACATCAGATATTGAAAATAGGTTAACAGGCTAAAACTTAATTAGATAGATGATATTATACTATTCATTTATAATAGATCAAAATAACGCGTTTCAAGGAATCAGACCTCCCAGTCCGCATCACAAACTCCTCATTTTCTTTAATGAGTTCCTCAGTGAAAACTGGCCCCTCCTTCATTTCAAGAATGATTCTAATTGTCAGATACGACCATCACATAAATTGAGAGCAAAAATCATACTAACCATAAAAGATTTAAGGTACATCACACCTGTGTCAGAGGGGAATATATTTGTTCACCCGTTTCTAGCATGGTTAGGTTCTTGGATGGATTACCAGCACCAAGCCTGAGAACATGTGCTCCATTTCGATCTTTCGCATAAATCGTAGGATTTTCAGATAGCTTGTTGAGAAAAACAACTGGATTATCATCTGGACTTTTGCTTACTACAGAATCCAGTTGTTCTGTTGCACTAATTCGTCGCAGTTTCCGGGAAATACAACAATTAATAACTTGTAATTGCTGATGCAGAAGACAGCTATCTAAATCAGGATTTTCATCCAGCGGCATGTGAGGAATTGGTTTTCCCACAGACCATCGTCTCTTCAGCTACAGATATAAATAGTCTCCAATTAAAATTCATGTGAATAATTAAGCCAGTAGCATATTTCAGTGGCATGGTACCGATACAAGATTTGTATTCTATGTTGCACACTTGAGGATCAAAAAGTAATTTCTGGTCGCAATATAAAAACTGTTCCTGAAGTTTACACAGCTACATGCAGAAAAAAAATGCACAGCACAATGTTGAGTTGAAACACCCAATATGATCCACACGTTCTCCTTCAGGGGTTCTTTTCCAAAAAATTGTAAAGAGGTGGCAAAAAATGATGCAACAATGGCCCTTTCTAATATAGACTGGTTCTAGGTTAGCCCAAAATAAAACGTTTTCTTTTTGAAAGTTGTAAACGAGAGACATTTGTACATTTTCCTGAGGTAGAGTATGAAAAGCAATCTAATTATACATATGCTTTCATTCACAAGGCTAAAATAGTCTGGAATAGTGGGAAACAACACTCCAGAATGGAATAAGTGCAAGGGAAAGGGGAACATCACAATCAGCTGATATGAATGTGGCAAGGAACAATTATAACTGAGGTGATGACAACCATCATTGAAGCGCGTTTTTTTCCTTCCATGTTTCCCTTACTTTTCTTTTCTCACACCATTGACAGAAGGAGAGACAATAGCAAAAAGGCAAAGTTGATGTCACGATATCATACCCAACCTCTCACATCAAAAATGATCAGCTTCCACAATTCTAGCATATTTACTGCAAGGAGTGACTAAGCTGGATGATCCAAGATGACCAGACAAGAAGAGTAACTGATCAGGTGGGTTCACCTCACACTATCAGTGCAACAACTCTCAACCAAATTAAAGACCCTTATAAATCACTGCCTTATGGGTTGGCCAAGGAGAATGGCCAGTCTCCAATATCCCATTCTCTTCCAAAGAACCACTCTCTTGACTTTTCAGCCCGGTTCACATCATGGGTCTTAAGTCATTTAAGCCAACAAGGGCCTTGGGCCAGTGACTTATGTAATACAGGCAATACTAGTTTAACATAAGATTCCAGAAAAGGTGATGACTTCGGAGAATCTACATTGTAAATAACATCAAATTTATACCTAACTGTAGATTAATAGTAACATTTGTCAAAATTTTGATAACACAAAATGAACCAAGAACCGCCAAATCTGTAAAATAGCCTCAAACAGTTTATGAATATGATTGACATAAAACCATTAAATCCTATGCTGAGTGATCATTTCTTCAAAGAGGAAAATCGTACAGAAATTCATGACGTGTTGTGACATTATTGGCTACGAACTTCTCAATGTAAATAGGCATCTTCTTGCGCGGTTAATTATTGTTTTCAAGTCATTGAATTTAACGACTACGAATAGATTAGAGGATATGGTTTCAATATTTGTATGTTAATGTTTGGTTTCATCAAATAAACAACGCTAAGAGATGTTTTACCGGCCATCAAAGTTACCCGCACACTGAAGTGACCTAGGTAAGAAGCTTTTAAACTTAATTGTCTGGATTTCCAGATTCCTTGCACTCACATGGTCTAGGAGTTTCATCTAGCGGTACGAACTATCTGGACACAACAAAAGAATAACTGCCCAAACATAGAATGTTATGCAGTTATTAGGCCTCTCATACACGGTGACAACTTTGTAACTAAAACTTTTTGTTGCACATCCGTTACATGTAAATACAATAATTTGAATGTGCATCATTACATATCTGTGCACAAAATCAATGCCTCATTTGAAGAAAATAAAGAGAAGATGAAGGTTTGTCACCACCTAGATGGCAAAAGAATAACTCTTCAAGCATCGAATATGATGCAACCATTTGGTCTTCTATGCTGAGACAACTTTGTAACAAAAGATTTTAGTTCCATATCCATAAACTGATATAGAAAATTTATATGTACATCATTACATATCTTTGTGTATAAATGTATGAAGTGATATAGCCTCCAACACCAAGAAGTCAGGATTCAATCATCACTCTAACGTAAAAATTTCTATGTAGAGATTGCAACACATGGATAACCCAAATCGTCATTCCAGCCTTTTCTTCTGTGCTAGTTGATGTTAGAGACTCAAGATAATCTCATTGAATATCTTTCTCATCTTTCTCCTCTGAGTTTGATACCACATTACCCAAAAGGATAAATTAGGAATTTGGATCTTCTGCAGAATTAGTATACCACTTTTGAAAGCTTTCATGCTTATTATTCAGATTCTATTCATTTGCAGAACCAAAACCCTCTTCAATTATTTTTTTCCTTGTCCAACACTCTGGTGCAAGAAACTAAGAAGTTTTCTGCAAAAGTCTTTAATTCCAGGCACTAAAAACTAATTAGACCTCCTATTTCTTTAATTCCAGATACTATCACCAAAAAGAGATAATTATGATTAAAACCTTCTTCCTTTTAAATTAAAAAACAAGGAACTTCAGCTTAAACACGTCAAATTTGCATAGGACTAAGACTGAGTTGGGAATTAGCAGTACAAATCTCAGCAAAACATGAAAGAAGAGATGTTATGCACGAAGATTTTTCTTAATGAAATAATATATGGGATTTATTATGCGTCTCTGAGTATGGAAAGCATAATAGATATACATAAATCCTGACCTGAGAAAGCCAAGTGCTTGAGAAAACAGTAATTCTTAATGATAAATCAACCTAAATGAGCATAAACTTTAAGCTCAGACAATTTTTTTTTTCCATTAATAGTTTGGGAGAAAGTGATCCATACTTCAGTGACAATACTATGCCAAAACAAAGCCATCTTGTGTAAAGACGTGAAGCTTCCAGCGATTTCAGAAACTTTGACCAAAAAGCTTCCTGGCGGAGCACCATGGATAGATGTGATCAACAATGACTGTGACCTAGATCCTTCCTTCCCTTTGAGGAGATGTCCCTCTGCAATTTATCTTGCAGATATTACAATGAAAGTGAGGAACGAATAATTAATGCTGAAGAATTCAATAAGAAAAATACAAATTTAATTCACAACCTGAATCAAATAAGACCTGAACAGCAGACGAAATTTCCAATTCGCCACATATTTCATGGTTCAGTTTGTCCTTCTCACGATTCACAATTGATTTGACCACAGAAAAACTCAAGCCCAATTTCTCTTTCATTGGTGGAGAATCACTATCTACCGTCAGAAAATCTTTCACAGATTTAAAGGTCTTTGCTTTACTGCAGGATAACCAAAGAGTAAAATAAACATCAGTCCATTGCAAAAAAACCTTACATCAATTCAAAATAACTTGTCAATAGTAAATGTGCATTGAACCGTAATGCATAGAAAACACAATAATTTGGCTTCAACTTAATCGCACAAAGAGAATCTCAGAAATAACTAAATCCATGAATGATTCTGCATACGGACGAGTATATTTCATAAGTTCTTATCCCAGACAGAAAGGATAACAAAGTATATTTCTAATTAAAGTAAAAGTTTGGGTAGTCACTGCAAGAGACCGATACACAGCATCAGTCAAATAAATACTTACATATTGGCTGCTGCCAGATTTTTAAGGACATAAGTAGGAGGAATTGACGTAGTTATCAGAGGATTTCTACCATGATCCAGTCCACTGGAGCCCGTTTCCTGAAAGTGATCAATCTTTTAAGCTAGTATAAGTAAACTTTTCATTGCAATGAAACTGACATTCAGCAATTGCACATAAAAAATTTACAAATTTCACACAATGGGATAAGAGCAGTGGGAATAATAGATACGAATCACTGCTTGAAACTAACTCAGATCGTTGATAGATAATACCCCAAAGTTCAGAATCTTAGAAGTTATCTCACTCCCATCAACAGACCTGAGTTATACACGAGTTCTAACGTATATTTATTTTAAGATCTGCACTTTCTTATCAAACACTCAATACGCTTTGCACAGATATTGAATAAAATATTCAGAAACTGGAATCCACAGACAAATCATTCGTGGATGCCTCCAGTATTTACCTGACGGAGAAACCTGATGGTTTCTGTCATGCTTCTATTTCTGCCTCATCCACTAAATGGTAGCCTTCTGAAACTCAAGTTAAAACTATGCTTGACATTCCCGAAGGAAGACACTTTTATAATGTAACTAGGTTCGAAATCAAATTCCTGGTAACCTTAGGCCAACCAAGAAAAGAGATCTAAATGCAGTAAGGAAACCCCAAAGAAAAATTATATTAGAAACTATTCCTTCAGTGATGCCCTTCATACATCAACATATTCTTTTTCCAAAGTTGGTGATGTAGTATTTCATGTTTAAAAAAGTTGATGTGATATTTGTTCAGCATAAGTACACCAATGGCCCCCACGCATTTTCATTCATTGGACCGTTTGCCAATTTATGAAATGCAGAGTCTATTTTCTAATGTTACTTTCGGCAGTAGCAAGGAATTATTTAGCTGAGACTGTTTGCACCGAAATTAGTTTCTGATGGGTACAACGTGATCCAATGACTTTCATGAAATGTTAACGACATGTCATCCACGTATCAAAAAATGAAAAGGTCTTATTATAAAGCATTGAAGATAATTTAACAACAATTTATTCATTAGACGTGAAATAATGTTCTTCTACCTTCATTTCTGGTATTTCTCCTTGATTCCGCTGCAAGCAATTGGCAGGAATAGAGATATCTGGAGGCACCTGGTTAGTTTTCTCCTCAAAATCTCTCTTTCCTATCCTGAGGTTCTTTAGAGAGTGCCAATCATTTTTTTTCCCCAGGCTTAAAGGTTTCCATTTTGAATGTTTGATGTCCTGAAAAGAGTTAAAAGAAATTAATAAACTAGATATTTAAAAAACGATTGTAGACTAGTGTCACTAGAGTGTAACAATCAAGAATGCAATCAGTATCTTCGAGCTATTTCCACTTATGGAATACATTTTATCGGTATCATGACAATTCAATTGTTAAGCAACAAATACTTAATTGTTAATCTGCCAAACCTACCTTAGCCTGGTTTCCAAATAGACAGCATAGGCCGAACAACTTGAAAAGGTATGATATCCGATATTTTCAATTGGCACAGCAATGATGTAGGATACTGTTGACAGTCTCACACATACTATAAAGGCTTATTTTTTATATAATCACCCACACAAAATACACTGAACATCTCTGAAAACATTTTCAAGATCATCCACCAATTCCACAAGCAATAGAATTTTATCTACTTTCCGGAAAACTTATGCTATATCAAATGCAATAGCTTGGTTAGGCAACGGAATTTTGAAAGCATTTTTCCTAAAAGAAAACCAGCGTAGAAGAGAGAGTCCAGAATCAATGAAAAATGATTTGGAAACCAACCAGAAACATTAGAAAAAATTTGAACAATAAAGGGTAGCACACAACACTACTGGTCACAATATTTTTCGTTATCTTATCATGATAACATGAAGTGCTTAATGTCATGCAATTAACTGAACTTATCTACTAAAATAATAATAAGAAAAAGCTGGGAACGAGGTTTCACAAGCAGAACTTGATTATTCACTAAGAATGATATTTTAACCAAAATGGTCAGCTTCAATGAGATACTCTGGCAAGCAGCGGCTAAAAACGTTGGCCCGCCCTGGCCTTTGTCCTGCTGCTGCATGCCGATGCCTCTGCAGTGACCATGCTCACCACTTCTGTCTTTACCATTATTACCTCCCTGGCCGCTATGCCAACTCCCCATAATGAGGAACGGATTAAAGTCTCATTGAACCGGCCTGTCCACATATCCTCTAAGATGAAAGTCTTTTGTAATGGATGGCCCTCGAAACCATCATCTATGGATATGCAGCATAGATTTTTGATGATTAATGAAACAGAAAACAGACATATCCTATACTTTCCACTCCCATAAGCCTGCTGCTGAAAATGGACATCATATTTTATTTTTTAGTCATCTGATCAAGATGGTTCCGAAAATCAGCTAATCCTATCTTCATCATTCTCTTTTAAAGTATTGCAGGTTGGCCCCAATCACTACTGTTCAAGGAAGTCACTAAAATATAAGCTCCTAAACCCCAAAATATGCATAATCAGTTATTGGGAGTAAGTACAAGACTTTGAACGACTCATATATCAACTTTTCATGATAATATCCCATGCCAATCGATTCGGGGTTTAATAAATCAAATAGACTACAAAGGTAACTAACATCCTGCCATCTCATCAAATGCAGGAACAGTCGACGACCAGGAAAAATCTTATTTTAGAGATAAATATAGTGACTTGTTGTGACAATAGCAGTATTGTGTATCATATTTAAAATTCGTGAATATTCGAAAATCATGTATAGTAAAAATTGTAGTTCAGGTTTATTAAAAAAGAATCTACATAAAGACAGTTGATTTCAAGAGAAAGAAAATAATGCTATTTCTGTTTCAATAAATAAGTTATTCGTCAATTATCCTTTTCACAATGTTATTTCCTAATTTAATGATTGATCGACTCCATGTCAAGGACTGAGAAGACTACAAGAACTCCATGTTGACCTGGGGTCAGCACTAAACTTGATTCACTTCCAACCCAAGGAAAAATTTATTCCTCTCTAGTCAGTAAGTTGGCACAAAAATCCAATATTATTTGAAAATGTATCCAGTTAAACATCAAATTATGGAAACACATCTATGTCTAAAATACATGCCTAGAAGATATTTTCCATGATATTATTATCTTTTAATAAAAGCCTCCATACTTAATTATTTTATCTTCATCTATTCCTTTAATTATTACGATATGATAATGATCACAAAAATGTACAGATAAGACCAAGAAAAGGTTAGAATTAGGTTTATCACCTTAAGATTCTAATTTGTGTGAATCAAATACTTCATATGAAGGATTCATCTCTTCCCAACATCTAAAACTTCTATTATTCTATTATCCAAGCTAGAAAAATGATTTCCAGGCATACACATCCTTGGCACGTGGGGGATGCCTAAGAGAATATAACGCCCATGCTTTATCGAATGTCATCATCAACGCTATCACCTGTTGATCAGACTCTGATCAATGTTTTGCTAATATCCAACACATGGGTAACAGAGCCAGTGCTATAAATTTTGAATAAAAACAGGAGATAACGTGTTCAAGACACTCATTAGCAAACTTCTACCAAACCAGTTAATTTTTTTTCATGGATCTGGTTTGATTTATAATCATCAACATTGCAAGGAGACCGCATAACATGCTTGAGAATGAGATGCAGACTACAACATGCCACCTCTGCCAGTGAGTGACCCATCACTGTTTTATGTCAACAGAGAATGTAATGTATCAAAGGAAACCTACCTACTCTTATCACGATTGAGACAAATTGAAATCCAAATCAATAAAATTGGACGCTAAAAAGGCATACAGTTTTGTGGTAGAATGACACCGGCCATCAGAATTGCCCCCCAATTCTCCAAGAAAATGGGCACAGAACAAAATCTTAAAATAACCATAACCGACTCTCAGACATGGAGAACAATAATTAACTCAAAGTAAAAAAAATGATCACAAAATATGACGAAAAAACGGTCAGACTGTTTATTTGAAGATGAAGACAAAAGATGTTAGAAAAAACAAAAAAATTAAAGAAGCACCTCCTCGGACGTTTTTTCAGGTTCCTCAAAGTCAGTAGACGCTGTCAACTGATCTCCTCCCTCCCTCCTCGCCAAATTCTGAGGCTTTCCATCACCTAAATAAGCCCAATCAACCGGTGAGAGGGGATCCCCGGAAAGATAAATTAAAACGGCTACGAACAACGAAACAATTCTTCGATCCGGCAATCCCATCCAGGTATCGGAGATCTCGCGTGCGCGTGCGTAGGAATGGAGGGGAGAAATCAGGGTGAAGACCTCGCTCCCGATCGTTCTTCAGATCGATTCGGATGTCCGTGAGGACCTTCTCCGCCTTGGCTGCCGCGGAGTGGATAGCCGTCTTGGCCCTGGAAACGAGGGACGACGACGAGGAGGAACCAGATGCCATGGGCGGCAGCCAGAATTCTGGAGGCTGCCGGCAGCTCTGGGGATCGAAGAACCAGCCACCCGAGATGAGAATCCGGGGAGTTGGACTTTGGGCGCTCCGTACAATCGAAATAGACAGCTCTACACGCGGAATTTGAAACCCCAGGGTCAATGCTGACGTGTCGGCGAATGTGGGCCCCACAAATCCCCAGCTGCGCATCGAGCGTGGACTTGGTTGTGGATGAAGCAGAGTGAATCAAAGCAACCCGAAAGGCAGGCAGGAGATCGGTCAGGCCACGCAGGCAGGCCGACACGTGTAGGGAATCCGAGAGGCGAGGCGGGCCCTTCCCCACCGTTCCGTCTCCAGAAGAAGGGACTCGGACCGATTGCCACAGCCCAATTCCCCGCATGGGACCGGCAGGAAGGCGGAGAACTGCAGAGCAAGCAACACATGTAACCGCGCCGCTGGTCTCCGGAAGTTGCTGCTTCCAGTTCGTCGGCTTGGCCGTCGGCTCCTCGGCCGCTACTGCCCGAACCGCTCCGCTCCCTTCAGGATCATCAACTGGTTCCTCGCCGTCACGGCCTTCTTCCATCCTGCTAGAGGATGCTAGAGGGGGAGTCCCTGCTGTCCTAGTGTTTCATCCATGCGGCCGCCGGTGACGCCCTTCTTTTCCAGATGGAGCCGTTGATGGGTGTTGGAAATGAATGCGACTTAAAGTTGCTTGGAAGCTGCCCTCTCACAAACGAAATGAAGGTCGATTTTCATGTGTTTAGTTTATGCATGAAAACTTAGATTCACTGACAAGGAAGTAGCTCCAATGTTATCGTAATGAAGGATTGGAATAGTTCGTACGTGAACTCTTAGCTCGTTGAGTAGTGATTGAAGTCATATTAGCTCGACTGTTACATTGGATAAGGCTTTGTCCTCTCTAATCCAGTGTTGGATCTTGAAATAGTTGACTGTTTCTTTGATGACCAAGAGATTAAATTGTGGCCAAGGAAAATTAAATAGGTGCCAGTCGACCATCGGTCTTCTTTGGAGCCAGCCCAATCAACATCACTAAAAGTAGAGAGAATTATGTATGAGTTGCGATGAATTTGAAGTCTATAAGAATCGTTCCTTTGAGGTATCAAACAAGATGTTTGAGATGTAACCAGTCTTTGGCAGCTCGAGAATATATTTTCTAACAAGCTTTGTTGACGGCAAAGGAGATGTCCAGTTAAGTGATGGTGGTGTACTAGAGAGTGTCAATGATGCTTCGATTGGGGGTGGTGTCCAACAATGTATTGATTGCCATATATAGATGAGGACGTAGGTAAAGAGTTGAGAGTGGCTTACTTTGGTCCATGCCTGTGTAGTGAAGTAGTGAAGTTGGTATTTGGATTCGACAACATGTATCCATTTGTATTCTTTTGAAATTCAACTCCAAGAAAAAAATGTGCATGACCTAAATCTTTAATAACAAAAGTTATCTGTAGAGAGGATATAAAAAAAGTAATATGATTATGATTGGGCCTTATATGTAAGATGTCATCAACATAAATAACTAAAGTGGTCTTGAGAACTCAAAATGAAAATAAGTTTAGTTAGGTGAAAATTGAGTTTATGAAACCAAGCTTGAGGTGATTGTTTTAAGTCATAAATAGATTTGTGAATTGTACATACATAATCAAGATGTGAGGGGTAATGAAATCCTGAAGGTTGTTCCATGTAAACAACCTCAACGACATCTCCATGTAGAAATGCATTTGATACATCTAATTGGTGTATGAACCAATTGTGGCTAGTGGCTAAAGAGAGTAATAATCTAATAGTGGTTATTTAAACCACTAGACTTCATGTTTCTTAATAGTCAAAGCCTTCTTATTGGTGAAAGCCTTTGGCTACTAAGCACACTTTATACTTGTCAATCTACTCATCTAGTTTGTGCTTTAATCGGAAAACCCATTTACAACCTACTACATTGATGTTAGGAGATTGTGGAATTAATGTCCAGGTCTTATTGTGTAGGAGTGCCTAATATTTAGTCATCATGGCTTTCATTCGCTCAAGGTGCTGAGATGTGGATTTGAAACATGTTTGTATAGAGAAGTGTTTAATGGATGTAAAATAGAGAGGTAGTGGATGATTGGTGGTGAGAGTAGAGACATTAGCTTTGGGATTTAAATTCTTTTGGAGGGAGAAGAGATTGACACCAAAATCAATGTAAACGTCATATAAAGATCTATGTTTAGCTCAAGGGATGAAGATGGTGCAGCAGAAGTAGTTTGTTAAGTTGAAAAGGAGTGAGTGGGAGAAGATGGTGAGATTGGAGAATAGAAAGGAGTAATAGTAGGAATAGTGGGAGGTCTAGGGATGTTTTCTATGTTCTTAGATTGGGTAAATGGAGATGAAGGTTGTATTACAAAAAGGAAAGTTGGGACAGTCTATGGAGGTAAAGTTGGTGCAGTTTGCCAATGAAGAGGATGAAGAAAGTATCCTAAAATTCCATTGCCATGAAAAGGAGTTTGTGAGGATGCAATTTGAGGATTTTTTTAAAAATGAAAGTTATGTTCATGAAAAATGACGTCTGAAAATATATATTTTCTAGAATTGAGTGATAAACATCTACAACTAATGTGAAGAGAGGTATATCTAAGAAATACATATTGTTCGATCAAGAGATGAGTTTATTTGAACTATATGGCCAAAGATGTGGATAACATAAATAGCTGAAGGTTTTTAAAAAATTGTAGGCAGGAGATGACTTGCAAAGTATTTCATAGGGTGACTTGTTTTTGAGAATGAGGGTGGGCATGTAATTTATGAGGTAAGCTATTTTACATGTAAGTTCATTCCAATACTTTTAGGGCATAGAAGCTTGATGATGGAGAGATAGTTGTTTCCATGAGGTGGTGACATTTTCTCTCAACAGCTCTATTTTGTTAAAGAGTATGAGGATAGGATACCTTATGAATAATTCCAATTGTTTTGAATTATTTGTGAAGAGATTGATATTCTCCTCCCCAATTAGATTGGAACAAGATTATCTTAGTTGAAAATTATTTTTCAACTCTATTTTGATATTCAAGAAATGTATTAAAGACATCAGTTTTTAATTTTAAAGGATATAACAAGGTATATTTACTATAATCATCAATGAAAATAATGTAAAAAGAAAATTTAAAATGAGATAAAATATGTGAGGGTCCCCATAAATCTAAATGGATCAGTTCAAGAGGTTTTGTAGTACTATTGAAGGATTTAAAGAAAGGTAACTTGTGAAACTTTGAAACACAGCAAGAGTTACACATAAAGTTTCTAGACATTTGTATGGTTGAAAGACTATGCTTGTCAATTATTTTCCTCAAAAATTTTGAATTGTGGATGACCTAACAAATTATTCCAAGTGTTTGAATCAATTCATTCTCCAAGAAAGGCTGCTACATTATTATGAAGATATGGCTTCAGCTAGAATAGCCCTTCTTCAATTGTGCCCCAAAGGAGGATTTGTGATTGATCTTGTCTTTCACAAGACAATAGTCAATATGGAATTTGAAAAAAATATTTTTATCAATTTTTAATTGTTTCACTAAAAGTAAATTTCATGCTATTTCTAGAAAATGATATATATGTTTTAATTTCAAGGGAAGATATTGATTGTAAATAAGTAGAACTAATAGAATTAATTTGCAAACCTAAGCCATTATTGACAGTGAACTGGTCTTATTCTTAATAATTTGTTGGATACGTCAAGACATTTTGATCAGGTGTTATGTGGTAAGTCTCTCCACTGTCACAATACCATGTTGAGGATGATGCATCAGGTGATGGTCCAAATTGTGTGATGCTTGAGGAGGAGCTTGTGAAAAATAATATTTGTTGAGGTGCAATTTGTTGCTACACTAGGAATGTGTCTATGTAACTTTTGTTTACACTCTCTACCACAATGGCCAAATTGAGAGCATATTTGACAATGAGGTTATCAATTTTGGTTTCCTCTATCTTTATTTTGTTTTCTCTGATTTTGAAATTGACCACAATTCAGATATTGCTAGTTATTCTTTGATTGATTCTAATTCGGATTGCTAGAAACTTGAACATGATTAGTAAGAGGAGAAATTTAATTGATGTTTTGATTTTGGTGGAAGGGCACAAATAGTATCATGTGATTTTAAACTTGCTATGTTATCCTCGAAGAAGAGATGATTTATGTTAAGATTGATACTAACTATATATGGAATATATTGTGTACCAAGTCCTCTTAGAAATATGAAAATCATAGCTGTATCATCCACTAGTTGTCTTGTTGATGATAGTTCATTTGTAATTTTCATGAACATTTTGATGTAGTTCTTTGTAGACATCTCTCCTTTGTTGGCATTATGAAGTTTTTGTTGAAAATCTATGATTCTTGATTTTCTTCTAGAAGAGTAGGCAGTTTCTAAGGCATTCTACATTTCTTTTGTGATGTTTTTCTGAAATAAAATATTTTCAAAGAGGGAGATGAAATCAAGAAACCAAGGACTAGTTGGTCATTCCTCTACCATATCTTATAATCTAGATTTGGAATGATGTCATTGCTTTGATTTGCCATTGATATGGTCAAAGGATCTTCTTCAATGAATGTCATCAAATCGTATCCATTAAAAATAGGAATGATTGAATTTTTCAATACAAGATGATCATCGTTAGAGAATTTTACTAGTAATACAAGGCCAATCAGAACAATCAATGGAACTGGAGTGCTTGTGACAATTATTACTTGAGGGGTGATGATGGTGATGGTATTTGAAGATGCCACCATTCGAGCCACTATGACTTTGATACCATGAAAGGAATTAAAATTGGAAGAAAAGAGGAAGAAGAGGAAAAGAATAGGAAGGAATTAAATGGCTATCATTCAAGAAAAGATTACATCGGTATTTTACAATGGTTATATATATAGGCTTGGAATAGAGCCATTAGAATATTCTTAATCTATTCACATATATTGATCTTGTGAGTATGAAATAGTTGTTTCTAATTAGTTTGGTTTTCCTTTACACCATGAACAAGGGGTTAATCTAGTGATCAATCATCCACACAACAAAGCTGGTGAAGATGAAGAAGGCAAAGCTAACAATCAAGAGGTCAACTTTCCATAGCATCATGATGAACCATGCTTCCAACACCTTGTGCTCTTTTTACCCATGCAAGTATCGTCCACCCAGATTCCACATATGGAAGTCATGAACAACCATCTTGGCTCAACTACCCAAGATTGTTGTGTCAACAACAATGACATCTAACTTCTGTAGTTGACTGAAAGCAAAGCCTTAAGCATTTAAAAAGATTTGTCATCTCCACAGCTCAATCATGCACTTGATAGTGATGATATTTAAAAGTTAGAATAAACATTATACTACTTTGCATCATTCATTCCTTTACTAAGATGATGGAATGCTAAATAAAACTCAATATAATGAGATGTCAAATCAAAATTATTGTAGAGGCACCAAGTTACCCCTCCAACATGGTATGGTATGATATGGTTGACTCCCTTACAAATAGTACTAGATATTTTAGGAAATATGCCAAACTACCATTTCTATACTAAATAATTCCCATGTTTCTTAGAAGATGCTTGTCAAAGATAGGCATCAAGAACGTGACTTAGTAGTTTTCAGAACACAACATGAAATATAAAGTGTTGGAGAGATATGAGTAAATTTAATTGGCTTTAGATTCACCTTCAAAAAAACTTGTCTCACAAGGTCATCATAACTCCTATTCATATGACTGGTGTCGTCGATAAATTGCACATACTTATATTCGTAGTTGCAATTCATACTCTACATGATGGCTTCAAAGTCATCAATGGAATACCATTTAAAGTGTGAGTCATTTCCATTTGAGTACACGAACAGCTAGAATTCATCTTTTTTTTAGTACTCTGATGCTCAACTTTTTCTTATTCCTAGTAGCCTCCGGTCCTTGGGCATTGGCCACACCTTCCCGTACCATATGTTCGTTAGATTCTTTGATGATGACACCTAGGGTCTACAAGGGTGTACTTATAGCCCTTTTATAAAGACTAGACTATAACCTGTCACTATCCCGTCCCAAGAACATTCACAATCTCAAGGTTAGACAACTAAAACTTTCTATCAGCAAGATGAAACTTTCCTACGACCCCTTCAAATTGTCTTCTGTGAAGTTGTCAGTAGTTGAAAGCCTACTCTATATGAATAAAATGTTCCAAATTCTCTTATATTGTTCATAGATTGCCCATTATTAAACTTTTGTCTTATGTTTGCCAAACTATTTACAAACACCAACATTGCCTAGTTGGTATTGTATGCCCACATAGAGTAAACATTGGGATCGATTGTGTCTTCCCCAGGGTTCGTCTTAGAATCTCCTCTTCAACTTGTCCATGAAGTTGGTCAGCACATTCAACCAAGGCATTTAGGACTTCAGTCTGATGACTACTTACATTGACCAAGGCGTATAGGACTATGGAAGATTTCATGGTTGCTAATAGATTTGCCATCTCGTTTGTTATGATCCAGACCAACCCCTCTTGCATCATACGCACTTTGCCGACCAAAGAATAGAGGTGAGAGCCAAGGAAAATGGATGTGCACCACAAACACCCTCATTGACATGTTTTTCAGCTTGTAGAGTTCCTTTCTGATCTGATGATTAGAGGCAAAATTCTCGATGATGCTTTGATATGAAACTTGAGTGTGTATTTTTTGAAAGCTGTCGATGAAGTAGGGTATTATGCCAATGCTGTATTAGGTGTTTTCATATATGGGAATGACTTCCCTCCTAGGATACAGATCAATGATGGAGGCTAGCAGCCAACTTGAGTAGAGTCATTCAAAGTTGTTCTCACGAAATAGGGCCACCAAAGTGTCGAGAGGGAGGATTTGATCGATGAGAATAAAATTATTGGCACATGACATTTGTTCCCAATTTTTATACTAAAATCTACTTGAGAGGAAGTCAATGGGCCAATAATCACCTGCACTTGAACTTACTACATCAAATTGAGAGCTGCAGACATAGAAGATCATATTTGCATCGACAGGTGAAAGTCAACTAATAGTAACTATCAAATCTTCTTCAGTCAAAGATTTGTCTATTTAAAATCTTGTTGAAGGTTTATGTTCATGTATTAACTGAATTAATGTTCTCATTCATTTGTTACCTTTATTTTTAAATAGTCCATTGTAAATAGGATTTCCATGAGTTTCAATATTTTCCCTAACTACCTAGTAGTTTCAATATTTTCCTATAAATTATAATGGCTTGATTAACAAACACATAAAAAGGATAAAAACCAAATGATAAATCCACTTCAAATGAATTTTCACATTGTCTCACTCTAAATAATATGTACATACTACTCTAGTGACATGAATATTTGCTGATGGAAGTATCAACTAGTTGCACTAATAAGTTGTGGTATAATGCAATCTCAAAAGATAACTCGTTGGTACAACATATGGCAGAAATCTTGATGTTGATAAATCAATTCACGAATATTAAAATAAACATGATTTTGTGTTCCAAGAGAAGTATTAGTTGTAGATAGTTGACTTATTATCACTATTACTTGGAAAATGCAAACATTCAAATTTAGTCACCCAAAGAAGCCATCACATGATGCTAAATACTTTAAGTGATACAATAAGAAAATCTATGCTTTAGAAAGATGGCAGACTAAGAGGGATTTCATTCATGATCTACATCATATGGCTATAATAGGCTACAAGATGAAAATTCAGTGTAAAAATAAGAAGACAATAGAGATGCACACTTGTTGAAGTTATTGGCTCTAGTTGTTGTTATTTAAAGAAATTAAATATTATATTTATAAACCAAATTTCAATTGAATTCTTCTCTTAATAATGTTGTGAAATTTGGGCCGAATACATGTAAAATTTTGAATTGATGAATTTATATTGATTGATGATTTAATTGAGATCTATCTCTCACACTAATACTCTCTAAATCATGGTCTAATTTAACTCACAAATACTTATGACTTTTTCTCAAAAAATAATTTTTTCATTCAATAGATCAAGTCTAATATTAATCAGAACATGTTGAGAGATGATTTTCTCTCAAGGTCACGTTGACCAACAGATGGGAGAATGAGAATTTTTCAATGCTCAATGATCCTCTAACTGTATGAAAGAATCTACATGGAATTTAATCACAACAAAGGTGAAAAACATGATTTGATTAATTGATGAATAAAATGAAATGAAAAGATTAAAAAAACTTAAGAAATCAGCACAAATTAATGGTTTCTCCCTCTTAATTTGACAATTGAGGGAGAGAGAATGTTGGCCATGTATAGATGATAATTTTCAGTGACGATCCTTGCTCTACTACATCATGGGAGGAAGATGCACGGATTGGAGACCCAAGGTGTCTATGTGTGTTGACCTTGGACAATCCACGATAGCCTCTAGTGTTGTCACCTTTAAAGAGGAGGGAGAAGAAATGGGATGACCTATCTAAGGTAATTGAGGATAAGATTGAGGAAGGATGACCATGTCATCCCATTGGTGGAAGAGGGACACATCAAGAGGTGAGACAAGGTGAAATCATGAATGAGAAGTGGCAACTGCTCCCATTATTTAATTAGTTGTCCTAGCATTTGTCTTCCTCTTTTCCCCCTCATGCCTACAAGAATTACAAGTATATCTCATCAAAATTATGGTTTTACCAACATCAATTCATCACATGAAATTGCATCATGTTTATCAATTAATCTTCTCCCCAAAAACTAGAAATCATGCTATTTCACACATAAATAATCTCATTTATTTCATCATTTCCATACTTATAACAAAGAATAGAAAGATAATAAAATAAATAAACCATCACGTGAATATGCATATATAGAATGTTTAATGGATAATCATCATATTCCTCCATTTTTTTAGGCTTTAATCTTACATCTTCTCACCTTTTTATTTAGATAATTTGTTGAATTATCATGAAGCCACCTCGATGTCATCTCTGCATTAAACTTGTTGGTGGAAGGTAAGCTTGGTGTCTTAGGTTTCACCCATGCTGTAGAAATTGCCTTTTGCTAGAGATATGGTTATATGGCTCATCTTCCTCAATTGTGTATCATGGTCAACCACTATGCCCACATGGAACTACATCAATGAGGACAAAGCCACTGCCAAAAACTACCACCTGCTAAAAAGGGATGAGGACAAGACCAAAAGAGAAAAGAGAACGACCATGAACCTTGTGTACAGCATAGATCATGGAGAAGAAAGCATACTTGAATTGAGAGAGAGAGAGAGAGAGAGAGGACTTATTGTAGATCAATGATGCATAGGGAAAGTAGAACAAGCCCCCCTCTTATCCTTGAGAGTATCTTTGAAATTCCCTCTCTCTTTTTCAAAGTTGAGCTCTCATTCATCAATGGCATGAAATTCCTAGAATATAGTTTGTTCTATTGGTTTTGCTTTGACTGAATCCTACTGTTCTAGTAATGGAACCTGTTGAATCTAAGAAGAATCTAGTAGGATTAGATAAAATTTGGAACTAACCTTTATAATTTATTAATAAGATTCCAAGGACTTCTACTCATAATCGATAAGACAAGACTTTACAGTTCCAATTGTGTGGCCACTAGACAAGCACTTGTTAGACCCTAAGAAGTGCAAGAAGATGGGGAAGAGATCACAACTACCCTCAAAGTGCCAGTCTACATGTCCTGAAGGATCTCAACATCAAATCATAAATAATACCCAATCCTTTCATTGGGCTCATGCAGCATCCATCTTCCTCTTCCTTGATTACAGATTGCAAAACATCTTCCTCTCTTCCTATGAAGATAGGATAAAATAATCTCTCAGACCATTGTGCTTGGATGGCGATTTTTCTCCTTAAATGATGATATAAATAATGAAATGAGCTTGGTTTTCCAGCATCATTTAATGAGAGTTAAATGAAACTAAGCAATCCAATTATTTCCTTTCTCAGAAAAAATTATTTGCCCAATTGCCCACGAAAGATATTTAAACTAGAATCTCATATGAACCCTAAGACTAAGTACTCATTTTCTCTTTGATGGCGAAGTGGATGGGAGAAAGAAAGGGATAACAATATCTAACACATGAATGAGAATAAGAATCATGGAATAGAAAGAGAATGAAATCTTTAATGACACGAAAAGGACACAAAGGAAGAGAAGACTCATAGACAGTCATTTATTGCTATTGACTCTTATTGGAGCCTGTAGGAAATGAGAAAGAATGGGAGAACTGTTGAGTCATGCGTTAACTCAAAAAACAGAAATATGGTTTTGATGATTTTTTGGACATTAAGTTGATTATCCTATGATTAATGATATGTGAGGTGAATTGAACCAAAAGTGATTTATTAAATTTATTAAAGGGTTAAGATTGTTTAAATATTGATATAAAAATATATCATATGAATAATATGTTATTATATTTAAATATTGGCCATGAATATGCCTCTTATACAATCTTAATATGAAGATAATAAAATATTTGTGCAGTAATACTCTCATTTGCTTATGAGTAAATCTTTGTATTTAAATATTTTTATCAAAATGGTTTAAATAATATAGCATATGAGTAATAAATTCAAACATATTTGAGGATTCATCTGAAAAAATATCAGAGAAAATAGTTTAGTCGTTGATTTGATATTTTGATTTTTTATGATTATTATCCTAATATGTTTACAGAGGAGAAAAATCATCTAGAGGCATGACATTTGCTACTTAAATATGTGATAAGTATTGGGTGAGAGTAATCAATGGAAAGAAAACTCGAAGAGGAATCCAAATATTGAAAGATTTTAGAAAAATATTATGTATCAACAGAGTTGTGCATTTTTCATTCTTTGTCTGTTTTTCTATATTTTTTTAGGATCCGCAAATGGTTTGTCAAGGTCTTTTTTAAGCTACTCATTGAGCTTGATAAGGATTGAAAAGGGCACTCAACCCTACCTATATATGTTTAGATATATATTTCCTCTTTCATATAAGCGCAAGAAGAAAAAATCAAATTTCAGGAAAACAGCTACTATATCAACTTTGTTTCTTCCTCAACATTGATCCACCTTCAATTTTCCAAGGTTTAGGCACAAGCAAATCAATCCAAGGAACTTTTAAACATCTTTTGAACAACACAATCATGTTCCACTTCAGCCTAACCTTCGCCAACCTATTTCAACACCTTGAACCATCAGTGGTGAATGGAAACATCTCATGAAGGCCATGGTAAACTCATTCCACAGCTGTCTTTAGGTTTGTGTTAGAATTATGATGTGTGGTTTGGTGGAGATACATGTGGATGTTTTCCATGCAGCCTAATAGTCCATTAAGGCACAAGGTGTGTGCTTACAATGAAGAATAAAGAAATCTATGAATTGTAAGATTAGAATTCTAGGATAAGTGGCATGTGACTTAAGAAGCCTGATTGTAAAAATGGTTCTTGATTCCCATAAAATCAAGTGTATTTTGTTGGTGGAATAGTAGAATTGAGGTAGTTCCTCAAAGTGGATGTAAGCCAAAAGAGTCTGGCCTAACCACAATAAAAATATCATGCATTATATATTAATCTTAATTATTGTTATATTACTATAAGATAAACTCATGGAAAACTAATATACATAAAAAAAGGTTTTGAGATCAATTCATCCCTCCCCCCTTGATCTCTTTAGCAATTATTTGGACTAACAAGAATGAGAAGAAAAACCTTCCTGATGCTACTTGGTTTTGACTGTAGAAGAGGAAGAGAAAGAGAGATGTAGATAAGAGAACGAAAGGGCAAAAAGGAAGAAGAACTTGAAAAGAAGAGAAAGTGATAGGAAGAGAGGATAAAGAAAGGGGAGAAAGGAAGAAGAACATGAAGGGTGGAGAAATAAATGAGTGAAAGGAAGAATAATTGGAAGAGGAGAAAATAAAAGGAATAGAAGAGAAAGAAAGGGAGAAAGGAATAAGAACATGAAGAGAAGAATAAGAATGTAAAAGAGAGAGAATTACTTGAGGAAAAGAGTGATTAGGCTTTACATTGCTTACCTTTGATTGCAAGGAAAAGAGAATAGAATGATCAACATCATCTCATCAATGCTTGTTGATCTTTGTTGGGTAAATACTCCTTTTTTACATTAAATTATGGGAAATAAGGTTCTCCAAGAAATGTGATCTAAAAATAAAGTACAATCTTCTCTGACTTTGCTCACCTAAAGTTGTGAAATATATATAAGAGAAGCAGAGGTTCTTCTCAACTTTGACACCCTATAGTCATGAACTAAGAAGAAGATTTTAGTTGACTAGAGCCTTTGAATCAGATGAGAAAGAGGGAGCACGATTTATTTATGTGTGTTCTCCACCGGAATAATCAATGTGAAACTAACTGAATTTTTCACATGTTTTAGATCTGACAGTCCATGGCAGCTCAATATGATGTCATCTAAAGTGTCACATCTTAAGTCTACAGATAGAGTGAAAAGGTTCAAATCTCGTGAAGCTAAAAAGTGGCATGATTAAATGATGTAGGAAGAACCATATCCCTTAGTAATCATCACACAAAGCAGAAGCTCGAATCTCAAAAAAATGTGTGCGGCATTTATTTCAAATAAAAGAGGAACTACAGTGTCTTCATCCAATGATGTACAAAGCACCATGTCACCCAAAGCCTTTTCACTCGCCAACACAAAAATCAAATGATTCTCAGCACAATAATTGATCATTTTCAAGTAAAATAGATATGATTTTCACTGGTGGATGATGGGTATGTATTTAATAATCGGTTATCATCTGATATAGATATTATTGATTATTGCTGCACATAAAATGAATTTTGAGGAAAAATAGAAGAAAAGAAAATTTCAACAATGGAAAGAAGAGATGAGGAGCTAACTAAGGCTCTCATTTTTTTTTGGATCTATAGGAAGAAAACTGAAAGAGTAGAGTGAAAATGTGGAGGCCTGGCTAGAGAGGAATGGGAGCACCAAGATGGAGGAAGAGCATGAAAAATAGGGAGAAAAATTATTTTCTTGTTACTGATATTCTTTTTATGTTTCTGAATAATTTTTCTTTTAGTTTAATATCTTTCCAATTCATTTGGGGGCAGACTTTGAACAGAAAAATATTTATTTCTGAATTTTATGCAATTAAAGTACTATTCTTCAAAAGTCAATCTTGCCAATTTTAGAACTTTATGAGCAACCAAAAATCTCAACCACTTAATCTTTATTATATTGAAGAAACATAAAAATCTAGTTTGGTAACTATTGCTAACTCTTACTAATATATTTTCAAAAGACATTGGGGAAAATTATTAACAAATGCATGAAATAATAAGTACAGAGCATAATGACTTTAATTTTATAGCAATTTTAGTCATAATAATTTGTTTTGATAAACATAGAAAATATTGATCTTACCCCAAGAAATGTAAATAGGTGTCTACAGATTTTTATTCTTGATTCCCAATAAGCCTTGATTATGTTAATCGTAAGTTTATTGAATCCTATATTTATATTTTTCAAGTACCAAAGATGAAGAAGAGTCACAATGACACGTACAAGTATTATACCAATGTAGTTGGATTAACGAGGAGAGAAGATAAGGTTGAGAGAATAAGAACTGAATAGGGTAGTGTGCGAGTCAACTAAAGCAAGTTGTTTTTGACATATTGGGCCATAGGTCCATCGGCATGCCAGTAAAATTCATTTGGCAAGCCCAGCTAGAAGACCTGATAAATCATCCAAAACAATCTAACATCAGCTAGTGATTTGAGGCATGGTGAGATGACTAAGCTAACCCTAAATAAGCAGGCTAGAGCTTGAATGGCTCTCATAATAGGTCTATGAGTTTAGGAGAATTGACTAAGACATGTTTGAGCAGTCTCTCGAAAGATTTGACACGCATTGAATTGACATAGTCAAGGAGCTACTTAATATTATGATGTGCTTCAATCAGAGTTAATTGACTAGCTGAAATCAATGGACTTACATAACATTCTCCATCAACTATATAACACAGCATACTTCTCTGCGGATCACTTGGCATCATGCACATAAAAAATACGCTACATAAAAAAATCCTCAATCTAAAAGAAAGGATCTAGAGAAAAATGGACTGCTCCGTGGAGCACATGTCGAAGCTAGGTTCTTGACTGGTGACTGTTGACCGGGTGTTGACCAATGTCATAGACAACAAGATCGGGTGTTGACCCGGTTTGGATCTGCCGGATCCTGGTCGGTTCGGGTCCGCCGGTTCGTTGGGTCACAAACCTGTGGAGACTTAAGCCCGAGCTGCGGAGACGGCAAAGCGGCGGTTGCGGCAGCAGAACGCCGGTGCCGGTGTGGGCAGCCGTGGCAGGTTGTGACGACAGGGCGTGCGACGGCAGCGACGGCACCGAAACAAGCCCTAACAGTCTTTGGCGGGGCGGTGGCTATGGGCACGATTACGGCGGCGGACGATCGATGGACGGCGGCGGACGGTGGACGAAGAGCGCCGAATGGTAAATGGCGGCCGCAGGCTGTTGATGGAGGACGGTGGACGGCGGCGGCGAATGGTAGATGATTAATGACTCTTACAGCCTCTTCCTCACGCGAATGGCGATGAAAGGTACCTTCTGAAAATCAATGATTCTTATTATCTGCCCTAATCTCGAGATACAAGAGGTTATTTATACCTCCAAATTAGTTAAAGATTAAATGATAAAAAAAT